>JAPDVU010000001.1:117732425-118409092 GCA_026230045.1 Corynorhinus townsendii | reverse complement strand
GCAGAAGTTAAATTAGCACCTCCTTGGAGATCCAAGAGCCAGTGTACCCAGGGGTCAGAGTAGGAACATCCAGATTACAACTCCTCAGATCCATAAGAGACACACTCAGGTGGCAGACTCAGTGAGCACCAAAGCCCCACTGAAGCAAGTCTTGTCTCATAAGGGTGTCTCCAGCACAGAAGTTCTCCCATCATAGACACAGCTGATCCTCACAGCCAATTGGCCTGAGGTTCAATTCCCCCCAGTGATACCAACAATAATCAAGGCTTAACTACAACAAGACTGTGCACACAGCTCACAAAGGGGTGCACCAAGAGTGTCCACCTCAGGTAATTGGGGAGGCTGAGCCACTTGGCCCTATAGGATACATAGCACACAAAGCCATTCTATCAACTCAGGGAAGCAGCAAAAATGTGGAGACAAAGAAACAGGTCACAAATGAAAGAAATGGAGAAAACCAAATGACTGGATATAGAGTTCAAAACCTCAGTTATAAGGTTTTTCAAGAATTTTCTAGAAAAGGCCAATAAATTTAGTGAGACCCTTGAGGATATGAAAAAGGACCAACTAGAAATTAAGCATACATTGACTGAAATAAAAAATATTATACAGAGACCCAACAACAGACTAGAGGATCACAAGAATCAAGTCAAAGATTTGAAATACAAAGAAGCAAAAAACACCCAACCGGAAAAGCAAAAAGAAAAAAGAATCCAAAATTTGAAGATAGTGTAAGGAACCTCTGGGACAACTTCAAGCGTACCAACATCAGAATTATGGGGGTGCCAGAAGAAGAGAGAGAGCAAGATACTGAAAACCTATTTTAAGAAATAATGACCGAAAACTTCTCCCACCTGGTGAAAGAAATAGACTTACAAGTCCAGGAAGCACACAGAACCCCAAACAAAAAGGAATCCAAAGAAGACCACACCAAGACACATCATAATTAAAATGCCAAGAGCAAAAGACAAAGACAGAATATTAAAAGCAGCAAGAGAGGAGAAACCAAGAAGGCGGCACAGGTAAACACCTAAACTATTGCCTCGCACAACAATTTGAAACTACAACTAAAAGACAAAATGTCTATCACCCAGAACCACGGGAAAGCTGGCTGAGTGGAAGTTCTACAACTAGAAGGAAAGAGAAAAGAGCATTGAGACATGCACAAGCGCTGGAAAGCTGAGGTACGGAGGCGCGCGAATCGGGCTGGCAGCGGGCAACGGGGTGCACTTCTTTTTTTCAACCCAAAGGGAGACAAGCTCCCGATTACTCCAAACTCCAGTTTCTGGGAAGATGCTGGGCACCCAAACTCCTATGGGGAGAAGCTGGACTGTCTGCCATCAGGTCAGAAAGTGAGGGTGACTTTCTTGCAGAGGTGTGCCCAACAATTATTGTTTACTGGCTGGGGCGCCGGTACATGGGGACTTGGAAAAGTGGAAACACAGAGACGGCTGACTGGCAGCCATCGCTGTTTGCCATGCCCTAGCCTAGTGACTCCCTGAGACCCCACCCCACACAATCTACAAACCCACCCAAGCTTCACACAGCAGCTTTTGCATATAAATGGCCTGCCCTATTGCAGCTTAACCTAACAAACTGCAGCTCTGGTCAGACAGCTCCAAAACCTCCAAACCCCAAGCAAAGAGGAGAAAACTGTAATTCTCGCTGTAGCTCCTGCTGGGTGGCCTCAGACAGTAGCTGACCTGCACCCCATTGGAGATCCAGAAGCTAGTGTATCTAGTGGTCACTGTGAGATGACAACATATTTCAACTACTCACATCCATAAGTAACACATTCAAGAGGCAGACTCAGTGAGCACCAAAGCCCCACTGAAACAAGTCCTGCCCCATAAGCATGTCTCCAGTGCAGCAGTTCTTCCATTATAGACACAGCAGGTCCTCACAGCCAATTGGCCTGGAGGTAAATTCCTCCCAGTGACACCAACAACAATCAAGACTTAACTACAACAAGGCTGTACACACAGTCCACAAAAGGGTACACCAAGAGTTTCCACCTCAGGTAACTGGGAAGCCGAACCCCTGGGCCATATAGGGCACTTAGCACACAAAGCTACCCTACCAACTCAGGGAAGCAGCGAAAATGTGGAGACAAAGAAACAGACCACAAACGAAAGAAATAAAGGAAAACAAATGACTGGATACAGAGTTCAAAACCAGGTTATAAGGTTTTTCAAGAATTTCCTAGAAAAAGCCGATAAATTTAACGAGACCCTTGAGGATATGAAGAAGGACCAACTAGAAATTAAACATACACTGACTGAAATAAAAAATATTATTCAGAGACCCAACAACAGACTAGAGGAATGCAAGAATCAAGTCAAAGAATTGAAATACAAAGAAGCAAAAAACACTGAACCGGAAAAGCAAAAAGAAAAAAGAATCCAAAAACTTGAAGATAGTGTAAGGAGCCTCTGAGACAACCTCAAGCGTACCAACATCAGAATTATGGGGGTGCCAGAAGAAGAGAGAGAGCAACATATTGAAAACCTATTTGAAGAAATAATGACCGAAAACTTCTCCCACCTGGTGAAAGAAATAGACTTACAAGTACAGGAAGCGCACAGAACCCCAAACAAAAGGAATCCAAAGAAGACCACACCAAGACACATCATAATTAAAATGCCAAGGGCAAAAGACAAAGAGAGAATATTAAAAGCAGCAAGAGAAAAACAGTGAATTATCTACTAGAGAACACCCATACGATTGTTAGCTGATTTCTCAACAGAAACTATGCAGGCCAGATGGGAGTGGCAAGAAATATTCAAAGTGATGAATAGCAAGAACCTACAACCAATTTTACTCTACCCAGCAAAGTTATCATTCAGAATTGAAGGTCAGATAAAGAGCTTCACAGACTAGAAAAAGCTAAAGGAGTTCATCACCACCAAACCAGTATTATATGAAATGCTGAAAGGTATTCTTTAAGAAGAGGAAGAAGAAAAAAGTAAAGATAAAAATTATGAACAACAAATACATGTCTATCAACAAGTGAATCTAAAAATCAAGTGAATTAAAAATCTGAGGAACAGAATAAACTGGTGAATATAATAGATCAGGGGCATAGAATGGGAGTGGACTGATAATTCTCAGGGGGGAAAGGGTGTGGGGAGTACGGGAAGAGACTGGACAAAAATCATACACCTATGGATGAGGACAGTGGCGGGGAGGTAAGGGCAGAGGGTGGAGTGGGAACCAGGTGGAGGGGAGCTATGGGGGTGAAAAGGAGAAACAATTGTAATAATCTGAACAATAAAGATTTATTAAATTTTAAAAAAGAAAAATATACTAAAAATAAATCAATAAAATATGTATTTTTTAAAAAGAAATAAAAAAGCAGCAAGAGAAAAACAGTTAATTACCTACAAGGGAGCACCTATATGATGGTCAGCTGATTTCTCAACAGAAACTATCCAGGCCAGACGGGAGTGGCAAGAAATATTCAAAATGATGAACAGCAAGAACCTACAACCAAGATTACTCTACCCAGCAAAGCTATCATTCAGAATTGAAGGTTAGATAAAGAGCTTCACAGACAAGAAAAAGCTAAAGGAGTTCATCACCACCAAACCAGTATTATATGAAATGCTGAAAGGTATTCTTTAAGAAGAGGAAGAAGAAGAAAAAGGTAAAGATAAAAATTATGAACAACAAATACATGTCTATCAGCAAGTGAATCTAAAAATCAAATGAATTAAAAATCTGAGGAACAGAATAAACTGGTGAATATAATAGATCAGGGGCATAGAAAGCGAGTGGACTGACAATTCTCAGGGGGAAAGGGGTGTGGAGGGTGCAGGAAGAGACTGGACAAAAATCATACAGCTATGTTGAGGACAGTGGGGGGCGGGAGGTTTAAGGGCAGAGGGTGGGGTGGGAACCGGGTGGAGGGGAGCTATGGGGGGGAAAAAAGAACAACTGTAATAATCTGAGCAATAAAGATTTATAAATAAACAAATGGGACTACATCAAAATAAAAAGCTTCTGCACAGCAAAAGAAACCATCAACAAAACAAGAAAGCCCACTTCATGGGAGAACATATTTGCCAATGTTATCACCAGTAAGGGCTTAATCTCCAACATTTACAGGGAACTCATACAACTTAACAAAAGGAAGATAAACAATCCAATCAAAAAATGGGCAACGGACCTAAATAGATACTTTTTGAAAGAAGACAGAAGGAAGGCCAAAAGGCATATGAAAACATGCTCCAAGTCACTAATCATCTGAGAGATGCAAATCAAAACAACAACGCTGTACCATCTCATACCTATCAGAATGGCTATCATCAACAAATCAACAAATGACAAGTGCTGGCGAAGATGCAGAGAAAAGGGAACCCTCGTGCTCTGCTGGTGGGAATGCAGACTGGTGCAGACACTGGGGAAAACAGTATGGAGTTTCCTCAAAAAACTAAAAATGGAATTCCCATTTGATCCAGTGATCCTACTTCTAGGAATATATCCCAAGAAATTAGAAACACAAATCAGAAAGGATATATGCACACCTATGTTCATAGCAGCACAATTCACTAAGGTTTGGAAACAGCCTAAGAGCCCATCAGCAGATGAGTGGGTTAAAAAACTGTGGTACATCTACACAATGTAACACTATGCTGCGGTAAAAAGAAGGGAGTTCTTACCATTTGCAACAACATGGATGGAGATGGAGAGCATTATGCTAAGTGAAATAAGACCAGCAGAGAAAGATAAATACCACATGATCTCACTCATTTGTGGAATATAATGAACAACATAAACTGATGAACAAAAACAGATCCAGAGACAGAGAAACATCAATCAGAACATCAAACCTCAGGGAAGGTAGGGGACAGTGGGGGTAAGGGGGAGAGATCAACCAAAGGACTTACATGCATGCACATAAGCCTAATCAATGGACACAGACAACAGGGGGGTGGGAGCATGAATGGGGGGTGGGGAAATAAGGACACATATGTAATACCTTAATCAATAAGAAAATTAAAAAATAATAATAATAAATAAAAACAGTAAATAATGTGAATTGTGATAACATAATGTACTAATAAAGCACCCCCTAGAAAGCACCCATTGTGTTATATATTCAGCCATCACATCATAAAATCCAAACAAGCAATATAAAAAGTCTACTAAACCACACACAGAGAAGCTTTTAATTTCCCCCTTCAAAATAAAAGTGAACGTAGATTGCCATTTGAACCTCCAAAGTCCTCAATATTCTTTTACTGATTCATGGTAAGGGAAAGAGGTGTAGCAGAAGATATTGTCCTCCTCCCACCTCCACATGGGGAAAGCCTCACAAAATCAGACACTTTTCCAGTAATTCCTCTCTTATAAATTAAGCCCTTTCTGCAGACTTCAAGGTGAATAGACATAAACCTATATATTAGACTATTTGTATCATGTCAAACAACTTGTTTTCCTATTTACACTTTTATTCTCAAAACTAACCTGTGTTACTATTAATTAACTAGTGGCCCAGTGCACAAAATTTGTGCACGGGGTGTTGGGGGGAGGAGGGTGTGTCCCTCAACCCAGCCTGCACCCTTTCCAATCTGGGACCCCTCAGGGCATGTCCGAATGCCTATTTAGATGGGGCCTTAAACCAGCAGTTGGACATCCCTCTTGCAATCTGGGACCGCTGGCTCCTAACCACTCACCTGCCTGCCTGCCTGATCACCCCCAACTGCCCCCCACCCTTGCCAGCCTGCTCACCCCAACTGGGCGCCCCCCCCCCCCCTCGCTGGCCTGATCACCCCTAATCTGCCTGTGCCTCGGCCCTGCCACCATGGCTTTGTCCAAAAGGACAGCCAGAAGGTCTCCTGAAAGGTTTCCCAGTTTAATTAGCATATTACCCTTTTATTAGTATAGATAGTTAACAGTTCAGGCCATCTAGAACATACCAGGTGTTCAATAATTATTTGTTGGAAGACTAAGTGAATGATTTAAGTAAAGAATGTTATCTTGATGCTTTCTCACTTTAGTCAATGAAAGCTGTATGTCATTTAAAGTATTTGTTTTCACCCTAACTGGTTTGGCTCAGTGGATAGAGCATCAGCCTGCAGACTGAAGGATCTCAGGTTCAATTTCGGTCAGGGGCATGTACCTTGGTTGCAGGCACATCCCCAGTGGGGGCTGTGCAGAAGGCAGCTGATCAATATTTCTCTCTCATCGATGTTTCTAACTCTCTATCCCTCTCCCTTCCTCTCTGTAAAAAATCAATAAAATATATTTTTTTAAAAGAATAAAAGCACAGATTTTAATTTTTAAAAAAAGAAAGTATTTGTTTTCCTACCAAAAGCCAAGCTGTTCAAATAATTAGCCTTGAGAATAGAAATTCACAAAAAAGTAAATCAATTTGCCAATCATTCTACCTGCACATGACATTAGCCTATCTGGAAGTCCCTAAACAAAGGAACCACTCTTTCAGATGTTATCTGCTGAAAGTGAACCACTCTAATGCACTGTAATATTTTCAAAACAAATAAATTAAATAAAACAGAAAGCTTTGCCACACTGGTGTAAAGGGAGAGAATAATACTGTGATCAAGTCTTTTAAATATCAGATTTTAATGTATGAAGTTTTGGTTTGGGACATGATTTATTCCAAGGCAGATCAGAGTCAATGTAGTAAATAGCCATGCTATAATGGAGTTATACTAAGTCCTAAAACTTTAAAACATTTAGGCAGAATTGTTGTATGAAAGTCAAAACATTTTCAAATTTAAGAAAAATACCCCGTAAGTTTCACGTGTATTTATAGGTCTAACAGTGTCATTCTGAAGAAGTAACTTTGTCCACTATTAGGATTTATTTTAAAAACCTGCCACAAGAAATAAGTTTCTGATTGATGAGGTATATTAAAGGCTCTTCCTCCATGCAGGATGTGGCCAAGGAGTAAATGTTTATTATGTCAAATTGTCAATTCTTGCTAATCCATTGTTCGTTTATTAAATGTAATACGAATCAGGGTCAGCCCACTGGGGCTTGTCTCCGAAATGCAAATAACCTTTCTAATGAAAATCCCACCGGCAGCAGCAAGTGATTCCTTTAAAGGCCCCGCCTCTCCCTCCCTTGATGACTCCGCCTTTCGCCCTCTTCTCCACCTTGCCGGGGTGTCCGCACCTTTCCCAAGCCCGTCTGACACTCAGCCTCCCCGGACAGTCCTGCGGCACCCTTCTTAAGGCTCCACCTCTCCCCTATGGCCCTTCTTCTCCCCCCTCTCCCCCACCCTCCTTGTCCACACCTTCCCAACCTGCTCCCCGCCTCTTCCCGCTAGCTTGGTGACACCGGGCCCTGGCCCTGGTTGTTGTGGAGCGAGCGTGAGTGAATGACCACTGGAGCCCAGACCAAATTAAAATTTAGGGAGCCTTTATTAGCTGGCCAGCCAGCCAGCGGCGACTGCTCTGCCATTCTCCACGCAGTGAATCCAGAGAGCAGCCCCCATCCTTTGTGCAGGACCACTTTTAAGCACATTAACCACATCCTGTTTTTGCAGAGCAAGTAACCCAAGACAAAACAGTTTTTCCTAATCAACGTCAGAGTCATGCCATTGATGACCATGTTATTCACAGGGTCATCCTGTTCTTCAGAAAGCTGACAGTGATCTATGAAAGAAGGCCTATATGCTGGGAAGGGGCCATGAGACCGTATCTCAAGGCCTGGCCTGATGTCAGCACTGACAACTTTATCTGGGGCATAGTCCATGGCCTCTCTGGAATGGTAGTAGTAAGCATGCTCAAAAATTCCCACTCTCCAACACTGATGTCTCTCTTATTCCGCAGCAGTGGTCTGGCAGCCCCTCTCTGGTAATAGTTCCCAGGGCACATCCCTTTCTCTCATTGGTCCATGCTTTCTGCGCCTGCTTTTCTTCGGCCTCCTGCTTTGGGGTCCAGCAATTTAGGCCCCTGAGGTCAGACCCTAAACTCAGCCTGTCCAGGGCTCCTGCACGATGGCTGCTGAGACCAGCTTGCCCACAAGCCAGGAAGCCTCTGTCTGATTGCAGGCTCTACCTCTCTTAACCTCCAGAAGGAATAATTTGTAAATGTCTTGAGCCCCAGAGAGTGTAGTCTTTTAGACAGATTGAGACATCCCACTTAGGATGAGTGCAGTATCTCTTCTGATGTTTAGTGTCTCAAAGTTGTGGAAGAAAAGGATACATGCTAACCAGACTAGCTCAGGGAAGGCCTGCATGGAATCCAGGGCAAAGACCACAAATCCTCATTGTTATCGTTTTTGTATTAATTGTTGATTGTTAACTGTCAGGTACCCACCTAATAAAAGAAGTGCATATCTATCATTTTACTTTTTATCCAATCCTGAAAAGTTTGCTCCCTGCTCCCCTTGCTTTCTCCTGCCTCCCTAATCTATCACCAATGGATTTCATGTAACCCAGTATGCCTCCCCTTTTGATTGCAATGTATAAAATAAGATGCAGCCCAGCCGGTGTTGCTCAGTGGTTGAGCATCAACCTATGAACCAGGAGTTCACAGTTCAATTCCCAATCAGGGCACTTGCCCGGGTTTCTGGCTCTATCCCTAGTGTGGGGTATGCAGGAGACAGCCAATCAACAATTCTCTCTCATCATTGATGTTTCTATCTCTCTCTCTCCCACTTCTTTCTTCTCTAAAAATCAATTAAAATATTTTTTTTAATTTTTTAAATAAAATAAGGTGCAAAACTGTCATTCTCAGAACATTATCCAAATCCATTGAGATTTTGCTTCCCAGCAATTGTTGACAGTTTGGGCTCAAATAAACTCACAAAAATTCTTCACAAGTTTGAAAGTTTCTTAAGCTGACAAAGTTAGCTGCCATTAAGGTTGAACAAGCAAAATCCACAGGCATGACCTTGTTTTTTACAGTTAAAAAGTAACCTACAGCGCTAGCTGGTTTGTCTCAGTAGATAGAGCATCGGCCTGTGATTTGATTCCGGTTAAAGGCACATGCCCAGGTTTCAGGCTCGATCCCCAGTAGGAGGCGTGCAGGAGGCAGCCAATTGATGATTTTCACCATTGACATTTCTTTCTCTCCCTCTCCCTTCCTCTCTGAAATCAATAAAAAGATTTTTTCAAAAATAATATGTTTAAAAAGGTAACCTACACCCCAGCTGGTGTGGTTCAGTGGTTGAGCGTTGACCCAGGAACCAAGAGTCCACGGTTGGATTCCTCATCAGGGCACATGCCTAGGTTGCAAGCTTGATCCCCAGAAGGAGTTGTGCAGGAGGCAGCCCATCGATGTTTCTCTATCATCAATGTTTCCATCTCTCTATCCTTCTCCCTCCCTCTCTCTTAAAAAAAAAAAATCAATAAAAAACAGCCCTAGCTGGTTTGGCTCAGTAGCTAGAGCATCGGCCTGCAGACTGAAGGGTCCTTGGTTCGATTCTGGTCAAAGGCACACACCTGGATTGCAGGCTCCTGGCCCTGGTCTGGGGAATGCCAGAGGCAATCAATTGATGTGTCTCTCTCAAATTGGTGTTTCTCTCTGTCTCTCCCTCTCCCTTCCACTCTCTCTAAAAATCAATGGGAAAAATATCTTCAGGTGAGGATTTTAAAAAATCAATAAAAACATATTTTTAAGAGAACTTTTTTTGAAAAGGTAACGTAGATAATAAATGCTAACTAGGATGTGGAGAAAAGGAGATCCTTGTACATCTTTGATTGCCAAGGGCTGGAGGCTGGGGAAAAATGGAAAGGTTGGTAAAAAGGTACAAACTTTCAGTTATAAGATGAATAAGGTCTAAAGATTTATAATGATATGACTATTATCAATGTAAGAAACATTCAAACCTGCAAAGAATTTTTGAGAGTTTATTTGAACCAAAACTGTCAACAATTGCCAGGAAGCAAAATCTCAACGGATTGGGATAATGTTCCTGAGAATGGCAGTCTGCACCTTATTTTATGCACTACAATCAAAGAGGAGATGTATGTGGGTTACATGATATTCATTGGTAATAGATTAGGGAGGCTGGAGAAAGCAAGGGGAGGGGGGAATGAACCCTCTGGGATTGGATAAAAGCTAAAATGATGGTTGCATAGGTGGGTACTGGATAGTTAACAGTCAACAACTAACACAATAACAATAACAATGAGGATTTATGGTCTCCTGCCCAGGTGCGGTGGTCTGGAAAAAGGGAAGTTATATTGGCATTCCAAAGATATGCTAAAAAACAATAGACGGACGCAATTAAGATAAAGATTTACTTTTTTTTTTTTTTCAGGGAAGATTCTGGCCTGGGACATGCCTGCCTCCATGACTTGCTTTTAGTTTAATTTCTTCTTAAAATTCAATTCACAGACAGTCCTTATTGCCTGCAACCAAAGTATCCTAACAGATGCCTCATTCTTGAGACCCCAGTTTAAATGACACCTCCTCAAGGACTTCTTATCTAAAGGTGGTCTCCTCCCCCGTCCCTTGCCACCATTGTTTTTTGTCCGGGCACTTTGTTTCACCTATGACACTTATCACAGATTGCATGTTTTTCACATGCAGAGACTTTAAATAAATACATTTTTCTCTGTGCTTTTGTTTTTCTCCCCCTCAGTCTCTTCTTCATTGCCATATCTTTATCACCTAGCACACTGCCTGCCATTGGATAGGCAAGAAATAAATATTTGGCTTAGATGAATGACACAATGGTCAAGGATGACTCGGAGTATACTGAAGTAACCAACTAAATATATAGGTAGAGAGTGAAAATACAGGAAGTTGGGCAAACTTGGAGGGAGTGTTCAGAAGATGATCAGTTTTACTTATGTGATAAGCAGTTAGACAGACATGAGCAGAGCAAGGACGATGGGCCAGTTACAGAAGGTCACCAGGACAGAACGTCCAGGCACCTGGCAATGGGGAAAAAACTGGCAGAGCATGTATTGGAGATAAGTGTTAGGACTTAACGTCCATTTGTAAGCTTCCTGACACAGAAGAACAAAAGACCAGGAAAAACTTGCTGGACACCAGGAGTCAGACCATACAAGGCATGGAAAGTGTCCTGAAGGCATCTGCATTCCAATCCCACCAGCTCAGCCCCCAAACCCATAGATAACAAGCTGCCAGCTAGTGACTGCATATAAGGATGAAACTCCAGCTCCTGGGTGCTGCCATCATGGATCCAATGTCCCCTTGGCTCAGTGCTATGCAGCCCTTCCCTTTGGATATCCCATCCACCATCCCCGTTCCCTAAATAAATTCAACTTTCTTTAATCACCGTCTGAGGTGGCTATTTAGCCTATCCACGTGCACCATCACCATGTTCACCTTCCAATAAGTATAGTTTTTTGTTTGTTAATCCTCACCCAAGGATATTTTTCCCATTGGTTTTTAAAGAGGAAGGAAAAGGGAAAGATAGAAACATGGATATGAGAAAGACACATAGATTGGTTGCATCCCTCTCGAGACCTGGATCCCATCAGGTACCTACAACCGAGGTACATACCCTTGACCTGAATGGAACCTGAAAACCTCAGTCCTTGGGCCAATGCTCTTATCTTCTGTACCAAACCCGCTAGGGTTGAAGGCAAGTCTTGTTAATCAGGACCTCGCCCCTAAGATCCCCGACCTCCAATACCATGGGCTATACAGCTTCATACAGCGAAGGCACCTCCTAAATGCTTGATGGGGACAATGAGAGATTTAGGGACAGACGGTTCCCTCGTAAAATAAAGCACCCCCAAAAGACGCAGTTATTGAGGGACCAGGTTATTGCGCTTCCTTTTGTGCGCGGGTAAGTCTGCCAACACTCAATACCCGCATTAAGTGCACACTGACCCATTTCTGGTCCACAAGATCACAGAGTTCAGAAAATAACGTGGAGACTGAAAGTTGCGTTCGGCCTCGCTACCGATGACGTAACGCGAACGCAGCCTCCAGACCACCTCCAGCTGGGCGTATTCATTCCTGTGACTTGCAGGGCCGCACTCCACCCCTGATGACGTCACCGGCGCTCAGCCTCTAAGGCCGCCTCGCGCCGCCCGTTAGCGCCGGGCGCGGTGGCGCGCGCCTGTAGTCCCAGCTACTCGGGAGGCTGAGGCTGGAGGATCGCTTGAGCCCAGGAGTTCTGGGCTGTAGTGCGCTATGCCGATCGGGTGTCCGCACTAAGTTCGGCATCAATATGGTGACCCCCCGGGAGCGGGGGGCCACCAGGTTGCCTAAGGAGGGGTGAACCGGCCCAGGTCGGAAACGGAGCAGGTCAAAGCTCCCGTGCTGATCAGTAGTGGGATCGCGCCTGTGAATAGCCACTGCACTCCAGCCTGGGCAACATAGCGAGACCCCGTCTCTTTTGCCCTTCCCTGACTTAAAAGGCAACATGTGTATCTTCTAAATACAATATTTTCTATATTTCCCAAATAAACCCAATTTGACCCTTTCCAGAGCCACACTTTTACGTATGCAGGAGTTTACTAGTCTTCATTACTGGCTCTGTTCCCAACATTGTTTTGCCTCATATCTTACATCTCCTTTACGATTAAAGCTCATGGGATATCAGGATACACGGGGACCCCCAACCACCTCATGGCTAACCCCTACTGGAGCATTGTCTAAACCAGTGGTTCTCAACCTTTCTAATGCCGCGACCCTTTAATACAGTTCCTCATGTTGTCGTGACCCCCCCAACCATAAAATTATTTTCGTTGCTACTTCATAACTGTAATTTTGCTGCTACTGTTAATGAATCGTAATGTAAATATCTGTGTTTTCCGATGGTCTTAGGCTCTACAGCAGCAGTTCTCAACCTGTGGGTCGTGTCTTTGCGAAAAGCTGTTATCACTCTCGGAGCCAACAGGGGTTGCTCGTGTACACACAAACTGTAGGAGAAAATGCGGAGGGATAACAATGCAAAAATGCCTCAGACTCTAAAATTCCCCAATTCTTCCAACAACAGTCCAGTTTGCTGCTCCTCAACTTGACCCGACTTGCCCTACCCAACTCCTGCCATAGGATGTCACCTTCTTTCATCACTAGCCTACCAATGTTTTTGCTTTTAAATGCTGTACACGACAAGATCTGTCTAGCTAAACAAGTCTTTCTCCCAAATCCTTCAATTCTGCTTGTTTGCCATGATGCTGACCTTCGGACCGGGGCTCCCTCTAGGGATAAAAGCAACTTGTGTTCGGACCGGGGCTCCCTCTAGGGATAAAAGCAACTTGTGTTTGTGCTCCTTGTAGGGGATAAAAGCAACTTAAAGGGAGCCCAGATGCCCTTGTGATAGCAGCGGTGAGGGGCTAGTGTGGCAGAATGCGTCATCCTTGTCTCTGCTTGCCAACAGCTAATGTAACAGATCGAACTGAAGCGCGGAGCTTGGAGAACCTGGTTGGGGCTGTTTTCTGAACCCAGCGTTGCTGAGAGGGAAGCCTCATGCCTTCCTCTGAGCCATATTGAACAAGTATTGCGCCCCGTCTATCTCATTTTAAAAGAAACAGGCGAATGATGTATAAAAGAAGAACATTTTTAAAGTTGTCAGTTCTTGTTGGTCTGTGATAATAATTCCATCTTTATGAAAGAACTATCTTAGAAAGCAAATACATGAGAAGTGTCAAGGTTATTCTGTACCTGAAAAACTCTATGAGGTCAGAAACTATCTTCTTTAACATACTTGTACTTTGTATAGAACTTTTCATATTGAACAAGTTTTCAGGGTCAATACTTTTCCCCTTTTGAGGGTGTGTGTGTGTGTGTGTGTGTGTGTGTGTGTGTGTTTCTTTAAACCAAGTTATTTTTAACAATTTATCCAACCATTTACCTATCCATTCATCCAGTCATCTATCCATTTATCTACACTTAAGATGTTTAAGTGCCCAATATTTAACAGATCCCAATTGAATGGTAGATAAGAAGAAATAATATAGACAAGTCATTGCCTTTGTAGACCTTCCAGTCTGCTGTGCGATGGGAGCAACCATTATTTTAAAATGAGTCACGTAAAGTGTGATTTAGGGTTCTTGTGATACCCTGCTAAATATATTTAATTATTTTGCCTGCCTGAATGCCTGAAATCTCCAATAACAAAAACTCTCTCCTGGGTTAAAATATGGTTTTCAGAAGGCCATTGTTACAAAGGCACTTTGGCATTACTCGATATCATTGAAGAATACCTATTTCAACTATCCACCCAAATACTTGGTTATACTTTACAATTTCCTACAACATTCATGAAAAAAAGTTCAGCATATCATGAAGTTGACTGTGTTTTTTAAGCCTTTAATCATGTTAACGATGGAATGTTTTTCACATGCAGAGACTTTAAAGTTTTATGCATTCAAATCTATCACTCTTATCTTTTACTAGAGACCCAGTGCATGAATTTGTGCACACGTGGGGTCCAGCCACCCGCCCCAATGGGGGCCATTTGGGGCATGGCCGGGGGTGGGGAAGAGCCACAGGAGGTTGGCTGGCACCCCTGATGGGGTGGGGGGGCCCTGATTGGGGCCCGATTGGGCCAGTTGGCCAGCCACCATAGTGCTCATCATAGCAACCAGATGTTCCAGTCGTTCCATCGTTCTGGTCACTTGGCTTTTATAAATATAGATAGTTTTTGCTTTTGGTGTTTTGCTTTGAAGGGTATCACCCATTTCATGAGTATAAATATTCACATTTTATCTTTAGAATACACACCTCACTGATTTAAAAATAATACTGCCTTTCAAAAACAATGTTTTTGCTCTTAATTCTACTTTTTTAATATTAATATTAAGCCCCTTGCTTTCTTTTTTAAAAAATTGTTGTTTAAATTTGCCTAGTGTTTGTGTTATCTATTGTGTATAGTATAGACTGAATGTTTGTGTTCCCAAAAATTCTTTGTTGAAACTTATTCCCCAATGTGATGGGCCTTTGGAAGATGATTAGGTCACAAAGGTGAAGTCCTCTTGAATGGAAATAGATGCCCCAGATTGGAGCTCCCTTGCCCCTTCCAACATGTGGGGACAAATGGAGAAGACAACTTTACATGAAAGTAGGCCTTTACCAGACACCAAATCTGTTAGCACCTTGACCTTGGACTTCTTAGTCTCTAGCCTATGGTATTTTTGTTATAGCAGCCTGGAAGTACCAGCGTATACCAAACTACTCAAAAACTTAGTGGTGTGAAATAACAGCCATCTTATTATATCTTATTATTGAGAGGGTCAGAAATTTGGGCAAAGATTTGCTGGACAATTCTGCTGCAGGTGATACCAGTGGTATTCAGTTGCTTGCTAGTCTAATCTTTCAATTCACATGCCTGGTCCTTGACAGAACTGGCTGTAAAACTGCACTCACTCAGGCCCATCTCCCTCTCCATATAACTCGAGTCATCTCTGTGGCAAATTGTGAGACTTCTTACATAGAAACTCAGGCTTCAAGAGACCAAGTTGGAAGCTACTAGTCCTCTTAAAGACTAGAGGAAGAAACAGTGTAGCATCACTTCTGTCTGCTGTACTCTATTAATCAAAGCAGTCATAGGCTAGTCTAATCCCCCACCACATATATAATCTAATGCTTTGTTTTGTTTTACTTTTGTGAGATGTCATATATGTAAAATACATACATGTAATGTAAAGTTTAAAAAACTTATTTGAACAACCTTGACTGCTAGGAATTTTTTCTTTTATTAATACTTTATTCATTTTCCTGAAATCTCCTATCATTAGTACTAGCTTTAACCCTTGGGGTTACAAAGAAATTATTTAATATCATTTCTACCCACCAGCATCTCAAACATTTCTCACATTATATGGTTTCAATTTCTTTTTACCTTTCTGTTTGTCAAGTTTATACATCTTCCTCGGAAAGTATGGTCCCCAGCACAGAACATAGTATTCTACCTCTGGTTTATCATCTAAGCATAGGACTGGAATATCTCTCATTTTAGATCCCAAACTTCTACTGATAAGGTCAAATAGTGTTATTTGCTTACTGCTGTGCTTATAAGAGCCTAAAATAACCAATATAGATCAATGCATAGGGCTCAACATACGTTATTGAATAAATAAATGCATGAATAAACAAGCCTTGTAAAAATCTGCCATACTGGACTATGGTGGAGTAGAGAACTCCTAGGCTCTATCACTCTCAGGAAGCAACAAATAAGCTGGCAAAAACTGTCAGAATCAACTTTTTCAAAAAGTCTAGAATCTAATAAAAAACTTACAATGACCAGGGAAATATTTAATGAAGGGGAAAAAACTGTATAATTGAAGTACCAGAGCTCTGTGGCATCATAATCTTCCCTATGACCATCCCCCACTCCTCAGTTCCACAGTGGTCTGAAGACAGCAGCTCACATTCCTGCAATATGCTGGCAGCAGAAGAAGGAATACAAATGTAATTCTCAAAGAACTGTAGTTGTGAGTTTTGACCTGTGTGGTAGCTTCATAATAAATCAGATCAAAACTTTGTTTTTATTGCATAGGGCATTTTTTGGACATGAAGTGGCTTCATGAGCAGCATTTCTTGAAAGCATGTAAACACAAATGTATTAGCTGCTGTCACCTGGGGCAAGAGATGATAGTCAAGGCAAGAATTCAACCAAAAAGGCTGGGAAAGAAGAAGGCAGGGAAGGAATTACTTGGGAAGATAAAGATTATGAAAAGTTCTGGCATATTCCGGTGAATCTAGAAGCTCACACATGATTAGGTCAGAACACAGTCTTAGAAAAGACCCTAAGTTCTCACATCTGGCTGACCTTAAGGGTTTGAGCAAGAAGAAAGTGAAGGCTAGAGGAGAGTTATAACTGCCACACTAATGTTGAAGAAGTACTCCAATCTGTAAACTAAGGGAGAGTTCTTTTGTTTATAAACTGTAAACTGAGGGAGAGTTCTTTTGTTTGTTTCGTTGGTTGGTTGTGTGAACCCTGAGAAAGATGACACCTACTAAGAAGAGTCTCTGGTGGCTAACTGAGCTAAGATTTTTATTATTATTACTAGAGGCCCGGTGCACAGATTCATGCACTGGTGGAGGGCATGGCCTGTGAGAATCTGCCCCTTGTGGGAGCGCCACTCATCCTGGTCAGCCGAGAGGCAGTGGATCCACCCTCTGAGCAGCTGCTGAATGAGGAAATTAGTCTGAGCTGATATTTCAGACTAATATATTAGGTAAAGGCGTGTTCTGTGTCCTGGAGGAACCTGGTGGAGACCTTTGCACCCCAAAGCCACTTGATGTGTGATGCCAGGTCGGTGACACCATTGGGGATGTTCAGGGCAGCTGTGCTCCAGGATCCTCAGCCATCAGGACAGCCTCCCCAGGGGGTCCACAGTCAGATCCCCTCTTGCCTTCCATCTATGCCAGCTCCCTATGCTCTTTCTAGAACACACCTTAGAGGGCCTGCATCAGCTGGTGGGGTCAGGCCAGAGTCTGGATTGTCTCAGGTATTTGATAGGTGCAGAGACTCAGCCTCACCCTGGGCCTGCAGGAGCAGCTGCTCATCCCAGTCAGCTGAGCAGCACTTCCACTGTGGGAGCACACTGACCACCAGGGGGCAGCTCCTGCATTGAGCATCTGCCCCCTGGGGGTCAGTGTGCATCATAGCAACTGGTAGACCTATTGTTCTGGTCATTCTGCCATTTGATTGCTGGGCTTTTATATATAGAGAATTTTTTTTAATCCTCACCTGAGGATATTTTCCCATTGATTTTTACAGAGAGTAGAAGAGAGAGGGAATGATCTATGTGAGAGAAACACATTGATTGGTTGCCTCCTTCATGTGTCCCTGGACCAGGGCCCAGCCTGGGCTGAACCTGCAACTGAGGTACGTGCCCTTGACAGAAATTAAACCCAGGACTCATCAGTCTGCAGGCCGATGCTCTAACCACTGAGTCACACCAGCTAGGGCTGGGCTAAGATTTTTAAAAGGAAACAGAGCATATCTAAGTAGGGACCTCCCACACAAACTGCACTTCCTGGAGGAGCCTGCACTGAACTGCCTGCCTGCACTTTGTTTCTGCCATCTGAGCCAGCCCTTACAGAGTTCTTGGAATCTACTTCAACCAATAGGACTGAGGGTTTCCCCATCCAATCTGGTTGGTTCAGCTCTGCCCAATCAGAGTGGCTCTATTCTGACTGATCAGGACAGTGACTTTTGGACCAACCAAACGTTGAGAATTTTGAGTCTTCATTTACATTAGGACAGACCAATGAAGGACCAGGAGTGGGGACTTCTGTCCATATAAACCAGTCCCCCTGGCTCTGGGAATGCACTTTCCCTTTCCATAAAAGACTGAAGACTGTGTCTCCCTGGATGAGCCAAAACACCAAAGATAGCTTGCCAGAGCCACCAGCATGGAGCAAAGCAGAGCAGACCTTAGAGGAGCCAGAAGAGGGTCTGTCCCCAGGGCTGCCTCACAGCCATGCTGTTGTCTTAGCCTTCCTGTATCACAATTGAACTGTTTTATACTGAATAAAGTTTCCTTCTTCACTACACCCCAATTTAGGGGTTCCTGTTGGTGTTGAATTGGTGCCAATGACCGTCAGTTGACGGTTGGTTGGTTCTAGCATCTGAGGAGATCTCTGTTAAACCATTAGTGGTCCATATTAATCTAATGGAACAGAGACTTCAGCAGCCACAAACAATAAAGACTTAATATTAGTTCAAAAGGGGAGGATCTTGGGATGATGGTAGGGTAGAAATCACCAGGAACCTAGCTCCCTACCTAGACAACAATTACACTGGCAGAACCTGTTTGATGTAACTGTTTTAGAATTCTGGAATCTTGTAAGCTTGCAACTTTCAGGAAAAGGGTTGGATGGTAAATTGTGGTTAGTTTTTCTAATTTTCAGCTCTTAGCACAGTAGCATCTACACATCCCCAACTCCTAGCTACATGTAGCAGCTAGATGTGGACCTGTTTCTGGAACACTTGCACACGGTTTTGGGGAGCCAGACTGGGCAAAAAAAGGACCCTCTTTTCCAAATTGCTGCTTCTGGTCAAAGAGGTGCAAAGAGGCAGGTGGCCATTGTTGTTGCACCTCCTACCACTGTTTGAAACCCCTGTCCCTTCTGGCTGAAAGTAACTTATAGGGTAAGATTTAAAAGGGCTGGCACCCTTTTTTCCCCTCCCAACATTTTTTTTCTTTCCCCTTTTTGGGAGCCAGAAATTAAAGACTAGGACATTCAAAGCAACTTCATATAAGGGAAAAATTATAAATTTCTGATTCAAATATCTTTTCTTTCTTTCCTTTTTTAAAAAAAGATACGTTTTTATTGATTCAGAGAGAGGAAGGGAGAGATAAAAACGTCAATGATGAGAGAGAATCATCAATTGGCTACCTCCTGTACACCCCCCACTGGGGATCGAGCCTGCAACCTGGGCATGTGCCCTGACCAGGAATTGAACATGACCTCCTGGTTCATAGGTCGACACTTAACCACTGAGCCACACTGGAAGAGCATACAGTCCTTGTTTCTGTAGCTGGTCATGTGGTTGTAGCTGGTAGTTATAACTACCTTCCTCCACAACCCATTCCATATTCCCTTTGCCTTCAGGAAACACTTCAGCTACTCGAGTTTCTTTAACTAGTGGAGTTATCCAAACCTTCATTCCTGAATGATCTGAGCCATTAGTATTCCTGTGTGGTTGGAGCTGTAGTTTTTAATTGACTTTAATCTCAGGGTGTGGTAATGATAAGAAATGCCCTAAGAGATTTACTATATTCCAGATATGCTCTTCCTTACCTCCACTGTGGAGTAGCAAATTTCTCCTTGGTGATAAGGACCAATCCCCCCACAGTAACTCCCTTCTTTGCCTGTTAATTCATAGTCATGAGGAGCCCAGAGTGACTATACAGCAGTCTAAACTTCTAGTTCAGTTAAATAGTGTCCCCTAGTGGAAACATTCCTTCCTTTATAACTAAGATTTCTAGGCCAGCAGATTATAAGACTGGGAGACACAGGGAGCAAAATTTTTGCTAGTGAGTCACTAGGGGTAATAGTAAGTGGTGCCACTCTAATTTTCATCCATATTAATGATTTCTGGACTCAATAATATTGGCTATGGGAGAAAAGGCAGCACATAGTGAATGCTGATTCAGAGCACATACAGCCTCCTGGAGAGACCTTTGCTTTAGTCCTGCAAAGTATTGCCACCTACCTGGTGCTGTAACTGAGTCTTTAAAAGGCCATTTCAACATTATATAAAGGTAGCTGCTTCGGGATAGCAGGAGAAATGGTAAAAACAGTGAATTCCATGATCATTGTTGCACTTCATTAGCTGTGAAGTGAGTTTCTTGATCAGAAGTAATGCTGTATGGTATACCAGGACGATGAAAAAGGCATTCTGTAAGTTTATGGATGGGAGTTTCAGCAGGGAAAGCAAATCTGCTTCAAGAGTAAATGTCTATTGCAGTAAGAACAAAATCCTGCCCCTTCCATGATGGAAGTGGTCCCATGTAATCAACCTGCCACCAGGTAGCTGGCTGATCACCCTGGGGGAATGTGCCATAGACTCAGCGCTGGTCTCTGCTGTTGGCAGTCTGGGAACTCAGCACGGCTGCTCCCAGGTTTGCCTTGGTGAATGGGAGTCCATGTTGCTGACCCCATGCATAACTTCCATCCTGCCACTATGGCCACTATATTCATGGTCCCATTGAATGATGACCCAGGTGGCTGAGGAAGGAGGCTGGCTGGTATCCACAGAATGTTATGCCCAGATTTCAAGATCCCCAAAGACCACCAGGGAGCCGAGTCCAATGCAAAAGCAAAGAGCCTTTATTCAAGCTCAGGCTTGGTCTCTCAGCCCCCACCGGCGCAGCGGTAGGATGCAAGAGAGCCCAGAGTTTCAAAAGCACAGCAATTTTATAGGGCTGGTAGGGTGGTGGGGTGATGCTTGGACCACTGAGTTGGCCAATTCCAATTGGTGAAGGTTAGGGTCTGGTTATACAAAGACAGGTCAGCATATTTTTTGGCCTTGGGTTAGTTCCCCCTGCATTCCCATTGGCTGATTTAGGGGTGGGCTGAGTGACCGGTACACTCCGTGGTTCTCCGTGGAACAGCCCGCCGTCCTTCCCAGACTAAAAAAGAAATTTTCTCTCCAGCCTGCTTCAGCCTGCCTGAACAATGAGGAAGATAAACCTCACTGTCTGACCTTGTAGGCCAGCGACTAGATATGCCCATGCCAGGAGCATTTTTTTAAATTGGATAGAGCTGTGTTGTTTTCAAGGCCAGCAGCAAGATAACCACTAAGTGCACGAAGGGCTGGCTCTTTAATAAGAAGGGAAGTTCTGATTGTAGCCTGGCTTAGAATTTGAATTCACTTTCTCCAAGCCGCCGCGGCAAACAAAGTGCCACCTCAAGCTCTCTGGCATTGTTTGATTTTTCTGGTTCTCTGTAACAGTTGCACAAGATGGAAGACACAGTACAAAATGGAGTCAGTCCTGCTCTGCCCCTTTAAGAACAGGTTTGTCATCCTATCAACTTGATTATTAAAATCCTCCTCTATTTGGTGAGTATTCACATGGAATGCAAATATATTCACTTTTTTTTTTACCCATTCAGAAAGGTCTACCCACATACCTGTCCCCCAGACTTCATCATCACTAAATTTCAAATCATGTTCCTTCAAAGTCCCTGACCACCCAGTCACAGCCCATGAATTGGTATATACCCGTAATCACATTTCTCCTTCCAAGAAAAATAAACAACCAGGTGCACTGCTGGAATTCTGCCCACTGGGAGGATATTTCTCTTCACCACAGTCTTTCAGGAATGTCCCAGAAAGGGGCAGTAGTGCTGCAGCTGTTCATTTTCAGGTGATGCCCACATATCATACAGAACTATCTATACATCAATCAGTCCCAAGTCTTCTCTTCCTGTCAACTGATCATAAGAAACACCCCATGAGACCAAGGTTGCTCTATCTTGGAGAGCAGGGCCCATCAAAATAGGAACTCCTTCTTGCGGGCTGGTTTGCCTTGATTGTTGAGGATAATTATAGGGCCAATGAAACAGTTTGACTTCTTACATTTCTGCACGTACAAGGAACCTAAAGTAAAGGAGACAGAACCCAGGGCCCCTCTAGGGAAATCAGGATTCCTCCCCATAAACTGTTACCACCAGCAGGGGTCACTATGGAGGCTGGTTTGTGTTCCGAATACAAGGGGCAAGGTAACCGGATTAATCTGTAAACCTTCCAGGAAGGAATGTAGTTTTAATAGGACAGTTGGTATCTCTTTCTGGTACAAAATAATATTGTTCTGGTACACAAAAAAAAGCGAATTGACGGGGACTTGATAAACGAATTCTTCCGGAAAGCGCAGAAACGCGTTTAAGTAATATTGGGTCTTCTGCGCGGCCGTAGATCTCCGCCAAGTGCGCCTGCGTAGAAGAGTAGCAGCGTCGGGTCAGGCAATCAGTGGTGAAAGCCGCGGTGGCCACCCTCTAATCTCGCCATGAAGACCCGCTTTAGCACGGTAGACCTCCGTGCGGTACTCGCGGAGCTGAATGCCAGGTAACGTACGACAGGTGACGGGACTAGTGCGGGGAGTGCAGGAGGCAGAGGGGCCCCACGGTTTAAAACAAGACCAGCCGGTTTCCCCTTTCTCCACCCCGGGCTATTCTGTGGACCTGGCTAGGCCTGCGTGTGCGAGCGCTTGCCCTCTCCCCGGGTCCGCAGGGTAGCTGGGGACCCCAGCGCCCGCGTGCCCCACTCTCTGCCCTCGCGGATGGCTTGGCTCGCTGGTCTGGTGTCCGGCGATGGCGGGGCTCTCGCTTCGTCGGCCTCAGTCGTCTAGGTTTGACAGCGAACATTTAGTAAAACACGGAGACGCCAGGTGGACGCCAAGACGCCAGAGTAAGTCCTTTGCTTCAGTTTTTCAGACTGGAGGCCTGTTTTCTTTGACACTCCTCGCCCCAAACAGAGGGAGCCTCGCTGTCAGCTGGAGGTGACAGATCTGGATTCTAGTCTGGTTTTTTATTACTCAGCTGTGTGAGCTTTGTCATATTTTCTAGGGCCTTATTCGCCCCCCCCCCCCCTTTATTTTCCTCTTGCAGTAAATTAAGTGGACTAGACTGCCTTTCCAGAAAACATTGGGTCATTTCAAAGTCACAAGGTATGGTGTTCTCAGGGCGGATGGACCACTTTTGTTTTTAAATAGTTACACTTAAGTTTTGAACTGAAAGCATGATGGCCTTCAGAGTTTGCTCCTTAGTTGACTCTATACCTTTAGAGTCGAAGATCCTGAAGTCCCCCTCTTTCGTAGGCTCTGCTTCTGCCTGCAGCATTAAATTGTGGAAGGTTTATGTTTCAGATGGTAGTGTGATTTGTTACATGTTTCCTTTCTCTTTGCAGCTTGCTAGGAATGCGAGTAAACAATGTTTATGATGTGGATAATAAGACATATCTTATTCGTCTTCAAAAGTAAGGCTTGTTTTATCTTTTGTAATTAAATGAGAGATTTTTTTTTTTTTTACCTACACTTTTAGTCTGTTTCACTGAGTTAGCATTGGCAAATGCCCTAAAGAAAAAAATCGACTTTTTTTCTTCTACAGACCAGACTTTAAAGCAACACTTTTACTTGAATCTGGCATACGAATTCACACAACAGAATTTGAGTGGCCTAAGAATATGATGCCGTCTAGTTTTGCCATGAAGGTAAATTTTAACTTATACTTGAAAGTAAATTTTAAGGCCCTGAGGTTGGTCACTAGCAGTTGAAGTTTTAAAGTAGAGATAAAATAAAGATAAGAGTAGTTGATGGATACTGGAATGAATAAAATGGATATCTATTGACTTCTCCTTATTACCCTTCACACCCAATTGTGCTCCAAATCTTTCTGTTCCCACAGTCAGTATTCAAGGTCATGCTTCTTATGATGTTCAGCTTTGTCGTCCCTTAACTATAAATCCACTTTGTATATCAAAACAATTCTGTATTAGACCAACATTAAATTTTTCTAAAGCATCACTTTCATTAGTTTTCTCATGTTTTAGGATTCCCTAATTTTTGAATATCCCATGGCCTAGCATTCTTGGCTTTCCATGATCTGTTCCTCACCTTCCCCACCCCTCCTTTTCCTAGTCTTATCTTCCATAGCTCACCTTTGAGCTATCAATCTGTATTTTGTTGGAATACCCAGTGACATTAGTATGTTAACAATTATTATATCTTTTTACTTTTTTACTTCTCTCCTTGCTTTTCTTTGTACTATTAAAACTGAGATTCTGCATTGTGGACATGTTACTCATTTGCTTATTGACATAACAGATATACTGAAAGTTCATGTGCTACAGAGGAAAGGCGTTGGAGTCAGATATACCTAACTTTGAATTAATGGTTTTACCACTCATTTTATAATTTGGAAAAGTTATTTAACCTCTTGGAACTTAGTTTCTCTGAATGTGAAATATGGATAATACCTCCCCCATGGGGTTATTGGTGAGGATTAATTGAAGTAACATGTAAAGCATCTAACACAATGCCTGACACATATTAGGAATCCATATGTATTAATTTCCTTCTTCCTCTCCTCCTCACTTTCCTTCAGAAATTTATTTGTTTTGGCATTGTGTTATTTCATTAGAGGCTTTACAGAGAAGAGCCTTATCCCCAGCAACTTAGAATCTGTTTTGGATTGCAAGTTAGGTAAGTGCTTCCCAGATCACAAGGGCTATCATAAAATTATCAAATTCTTAAAAGTTTATTTAATAGTAACCCAAAATGATTTTTTTGGAGATTATCCTTACTAGTAATGCCACTTTATGTTTGTGTAGCACTTTTAAAAGTAGATGGGTAATGCATATTTCATTTAAGTTAACAACTCAGTGGATATGAAGAACATTTAGTTTTGCAGATGATGTAACAAGTGATAGGATATGATTATGTATACATTCCCAAATTAGGCTATAGCAGTGGTCGGCAAACTCATTAGTCAACAGAGCCAAATAACAACAGTACAACGATTGATATTTCTTTTGAGACCCAAATTTTTTAAACTTAAACTTCTTCTAACACCACTTCTTCAAAATAGACTCGCCCAGGCCATGGTATTTTGTGGAAGACTCACACTCAAGGGGCCAAAGAGCTGCATGTGGCTCGCGAGCCGCAGTTTTCCAACCACTGGGCTATAGTATCAATCTTCAAACACTTTAAAGAAACTTAGAATTTTTCAGTTAGGTGTACATGTCAAGCTAAATGTATAGAAAGATTCCCTCTAATGGAGCAGACAATGTTAAGCACTTTATAAATATCTCAAAGAGCTGTTACTGTTGTATGATACAGGCAGGGCCATGTCCATATGTGGTAAATCACAGTATTTGTCTGTAGTTCTCACATTTGGGGATGCCAGCTATAGCGCAGTGTGTGAAAGGTTGTTTTCACCATGCTGCTAATGAAATAAGCAAACAAAACAGGATTTATATATGTACTCTATGTTCACACATACTCATGATAAATAATGTTCCCTTTTTCACCATTCCATGGTGCCAATTTTTGTTCCTCACAAGGATGCCTTTTATGTTCATTTTAACTCTACTTTTTTTTAAAATTTAATCCTCACCTGAGGATATTTTCCCATTGATCTTTAGAGAGAGAGAGTGGGATACACACACACACACAGATATACATTTGAGTAGCCAGATTATTATGATCTCTGAATATATATATTATTAGAGGCTCAGTGCATGAATTCGTGCATGGATCGGTCCGGCCAGCCTGGCCAGCGGGAGGAGACATGGGCGGTTGGCCGGCCTGACTGTTGGTCAGACTCCTGGTAGAGGGGACAATTTGCATATTAGCCTTTTATTATATAAGATATACACTGAGTGGCCAGATTATTATGTGTTCCGAGATCATATAGAGAGAGAGACAGAGACAGAGAGGGGTGGGGGAGAGACAGAATCATTGATATGAGAAAGACACATCAACTGGTTGCCTCCTGCACCTACCTCGACCAGGGCCGGGCATCAGACCTGCAACCGAGGTACAGGCCCTTGACTGGGAATTGAATCCAAGACCCTTCAGGGTGAGGGCCGACATACTAATCTCTGAGCAAAACCAGTCAGGGCTAACTCTACATTTCTTGAATAAGAAGATTACTGGGGGACTCTAGAAGGCTTGATTGTGATTTTCCCCTGGGGATTTAAAGATAGCCCTAAATGTAGGTCATTGTTTAAATAAAAATCCATATAGGTTACTCTTAAATCAGAACTGTTGAATTTAGGAGGGGGAAGTTGTTTATTCTATGAAGTTGGAAAATTCTTATATCTGCCTGAATATATAAGTACATAAAATGAAAATTTTAGTCAACTTGAACGATAAGGTCTGAAGGAGACTATTCTTAGTTGTGAAAGAGTAGACATTCATTCTAAGAATGACTATATTTCTTTTTATTTTAAAGGTGGTTTTAGATTAACTTCTGTAAAATTTATGTTGAATCTGAGTGTTGAGGAAAAGAAAGCATTCTTTCTTACCGGTCTACACTAAAGGGTCTTTCAAATTCAAAAATTAGATACAGCTGTAAGATTTTTTTTTAGAGGCTACAGAGTAGTCTTGTTTCTGTTCTATGTCATCTATAATAATAAAAGTGTAATTTGTCAATTGGCCGAATGGCCAAACAGCGGAATGACTGTCCGGACAACCTTCTGGACGTTGCCGTGGCTGTGAAGGCCCACTCTTGCACGGATTTCGTGCATCGGGCCTCTAGTACCTAAATATTTGTATTGAAGAATGGTACAAGTAATCTAAAATAAAAAGCATTTACCAAGTAATTTGTATTTGGTTTTAACATGCTAATTTTATTCTAATTGCTAATAAAAACAGTAACTTTATGATTAGGGATGTAAGGAATAAGACTTGATAAGAATAAGAGTTATTATATTTGGATTTCGGCTAGGTTGATCAAAAGCTTGGAGATAGTACCAGAAAATTCTAATTATTTGGGTTATATCAATAAAGTTTGTGGCAATAGAGGGTAATTGGATATAAGTTGGAGGACTAATTTCCACACTACCAATAAGCTCATGGTTTAGAATTTGTATTTGAAGTGGAAGATTAATGGAAACTTCATTAATTTTGAACACAAACACAAAAGGAACTTTGGGATACTTAAAAGATTGGAGTAGAGACTTAAAAATAAAAAAAGGTTATTGCCCTAGCCCCATGGTTGGCAAACTGCGGCTCACGAGCCACATGCGGCTCTTTGGCCCCTTGAGTGTGGCTCTTCCACAAAATATCACGGCCTGGGCGAGTATTTTGAAGAAGTGGTATTAGAAGAAGTTTAAGTTTAGAAAATTTGGCTCTCAAAAGAAATTTCAATCGTTGTACTGTTGATATTTGGCTCTGTTGACTAATGAGTTTGCCGACCACTGCCCTAGCCGGTTTGGCTCAGTGGATAGAGTGTCAACCCGAGGATTGAAGGGTCCAGGGTTTGATTCTGGTCAAGGGCATATACCTAGGTTGCAGGTTTGATTGTGGTCGGGCGAGTGCAGGAAGCAACCAATCAATGTGCCTCTCTCACATCAATGTTTCTCTCTCTCTGTCTCTCCCCTCTCTTCCTCTCTTTAAAAACAAAAAAGGTTATGGCTTTTAGTGAGATCATCAGAGTGAGAACAAGGGATTTAGCAGTGATATAAAGCAACAAGTAAATTTCACTACGGGCCTATCATTCTGTACTTAAAAATTGAATATAAAATACTGTTTCAGAGTTAGCATTTAGAGTTGTCTAAACCAAAATATTTTTCCTCTTACTACCTGTAAGCTTTTATTTTATATTGTTTTATTTGCAATTTTAAAAATATTATTCCTGATCCCAACGAAAAGAAAAAACATAATCCAATACCAAATGATTGGGAATTAACTTTAACTATATAAATGCGTTTTTCTTCTGTTTCTTGCTAGTGCCGAAAACATTTGAAGAGTCGGAGATTAGTCAGTGCAAAACAGCTTGGTGTGGATAGAATTGTAGATTTTCAGTTTGGAAGTGATGAAGCTGCATATCACTTAATCATTGAGCTCTATGATAGGGTAAGTTAAATTTGGGGCATGGGGTGAGGGAGAATTCATCATTATATTGCTAATTATTCATGTAATAGTGCTGTAAAACATGGGCGGGAAACATTTTTTCTGTATCAAAGGCTATTATTGATACACTAGTGCAGTGGTCAGCAAACCGTGGCTCACAAGCCACATGCAGCTTTTGGCCCCTTGAGTGTGGCTCTTCCACAGAGTACCACGGCCTGGGCGAGTCTATTTTGAAGAAGTGGTATTAGAAGAAGTTTAAGTTTAAAAAACTTGGCTCCCAAAAGAAATTTCAATAGTTGTACTGTTGATATTTGGCTGTGTTGACTAATGAGTTTGCCGACCACTGCACTAGTGGCCCGGTGCATGAAATTCGTGCACATTAAAAGGGAATTAATTAGAGGAAATATTTTAATATTGCTGTTTGCCCTTTCTCTATACTAGAAGTGTGAGAGGTGAAAGGAAATTAGTAAAATGTATATGAAAATAATATATAAATTTATTAATAAATAAATAGTAACAAGGATATAACAACAACAGAGACATGATATAAAAACAACAGAAACATGATATGAAAACAACAGTGATGCAAACAATGACTGATAAAGTGATTAAACTTATTCTAATATCTCCCTGTACACCACATTAAGAGTGAAAACACTTTCAGAGTGCTTGACTAATTTCCCTTGTGATGAAGTATTTAGAACTTTAACATCACATGCTCTTCAAACTTGAGAGAAAGCAACTTATAACTGACCATGTGCGAAAACGGGTTCAGGTAGGAATATTCCTACTCTGTCTAGAGTTTGTCTTTCTGATTTTTTAATAGTCATCGCAAATGCTGGCATCACGGGAAACTGTCATTGAATTAATTTAAATGGGAGGCCAGTGTCACATGGGGACAAATCAATTGTTGGAATCAGAACAGCCTCTCCCTCTGCAGATCCTGTTAATACTTCAACTTTGATAATGTTAGGTCGGAATCTTTTGATAAATCTAGTACCATTACAAAGACTCCATTTATTATTAAGATTTCTCAATAGAATGATGATTGCACCCACTTTCAATTTTAATTTATGACACGGCATTCCCAAAGGAGTAATACTAGTAAGAAATTCGATGGGAAAATTTTCCTTTTCAGCATCATCTGTTGAGTCAATGCAATCATCATTCAAATATGTGTGAAAATCTCCATCGAGTATATTCAAAATTTCTTCATTTAGTTTTTGAACATGCTCATTTTTTGGACAAAAAATCGCACGTTTAGATATATTTTTAATATTATCTATAGGTATACTATTTCCAAAGGTAGCTTCAATAATAGATCCATTACAAATCATTTCACAGGGAATTTCAATAATATCCATTCCTAAATGAAAACAGCTATCAAGTTTACCATCTCCAAGTTTTACTAACCATTCACTATAAGCAGAATCCTCTGATCTCATATTTGTTGTAAGAGACAACTTTCTGAACCATCCCCAAACAGTATAGTACTTTAAACTCGTTTGTACTATGGCCGATTGCATAGCATGCAGTACAATACTGAGACATTGTCGAAAATCCCCTCAGAGATGGAGAACTTTCCCACCAAATACAACATTGAAACTAATAATTTCTCTTAGTAATCTGTCTATGGTGTTGATAGCATGACTGGATGCCATAGTGCATTCATCAATAATGAGAAGTTGGGCCTTTTTAATAGTTTTAGCAACGTCACTGTTTATATCGAGTCTAGAAATTTAAGTCTCATTTAATGGAATTGGTAATTTACAGTATATTGGGAATGAAAGGTTCTTCCACTGAGAAGTAAATTTGTAGCAATTCCTATAGACGCTGTGGGTAAAACAGTACCACCACGACCTCTAATATAATGTATTAAAACTTTATACAGATGTGGGGGAGCAGCTACAGTGTTTGGACAGGTTCAAGCCTTGGACTGATGAGAGGGTACCGTCCGCTCATTGCCACGTGCAAGTCCCAGCTTAGAGGGCAGGGCCCTCCCAACACAATTATAGCTAAGAGCTATGGTTGTGGGCTTGAACCTATGGTCTGAACACGTGCCTAAGTGATGTGGGCTTGATAGAGTTCAGATTCATGTAGTTGAGTAGGATTGAAACCCACGAGAATGTTTTAAACATCTTGATCACGCCCTTACTTTACCTCGTGGCATCTGCTATAGAATAAAGACACGGCTGTGGATGCGGTCGCTTGTCTCTCAGAGAAGCAGCATCCCACCGAGACCCAGCTTTCATTCTCTTGTCTGTCTTTTCTAAGCCTTTCACCACCCCCACTCAGGGTCACCCTTGGCCATGCCGGCACAGCACATACAGATATGCAGGTGAATAGGATTCTAGCTGGCAGGCCCCTGACAGCAAGCTGGCCACCGTCAATTCCGTGAGGAATGGGGCTCCCTCCTCCCTCCTGTCAGGGTCCGGGGTGCAGGTGAATGGGGTTCCTGGCTGGCAGGCCACTGACAGCAAGCTATCCAATAGCGGATTCTGTGAGAAATGGGGCGCCCTCCTCCCTCCTGTCAGGGTCTGGTTTGAAGGCTGGCCACACCCCCTTTGGGGCCAGACCCAGAGTTCTACCACGCAGTGGCCTCCACCTCGGCAACCCAGCTTACTGACTGCCTGCCACTGGGTGCTCCTGGCACTCCGAGGGTGGGTTCTTCTCTCAGGCCTCAAGGGAAACAGCTGGGGCAGGCACAGCCACTGCCAAGGAGACCCAGGACCCAGTGCCTCCACGTTCTGAGGGCCGGTTCCTGCCTCAAACCTCCCCCTTGGCCGGAACAGCTGGGGGAGGGTGTAGTAGCCCTTGCCAAGGCGACCCCTGCAGGACTAACTTCCTTCCGGTTGGTCAAACTTCTGCCGTGATGGTGTTACACCCAGGGTTTTTATATAAATAGATTAGGATAATAAGTGCCAAACAAGTTAAATATAGTTTTCTAGTTAATAACTTTCATTTAATCTGGAGATTAGAATTTAGACAGATCTCAGCCATTTAAAATAGCATTATGAATGTAGAAGATAAAGATCTGAGAATTGAGGACATCATCTATTACATTTCAGGACTACTGTGATGCAACCAGAAAATAGATAGTTGTGTCATAAATAAGACTGCAGTTGAGGCTCAGGGACATTGCCATGTTTTTATAGTGTCATCAGGCCTAAGAGGAAGAATACTGATGTGTTCACCATTCTTGCTTCTTGCCTCTCACTTGTTCCATTGATTACCAAATTTTATCTTGGAACCATTTGATGAGCCACTTACAGCAAAATAAATTCTATATGCATCAAAAATTTAAACATATAAGCAGAGGAATTTAAAATGTAGAGACCATTTCAGAAGACAGAAATTACTGAGAAGTGGGTTAGAAACAATAAAGAAAAATACATGGTACAATTTTATGTTTCAGAAAACTGGAAATGATAGGTGATCAAGTGAGTACCTTGCAGGGCTTTCCATAGACCAAAGAATCCTATCATAACTACTCCCTTCTCTACTCCCCAAAACTAACATTTTATGAAGCTAGTAAACAAGCCATCTTCTAAGAATAATTATACATAAAGCCTTTCTTAGAAGTATGTATGTTCCACCCAGCCGGTGTGGTTCCATGATTGAGTGTCGACCTGTGAGCCAGGAGGTCACAGTTTAATTCCCTGTCAGGGCACATGCCTGGGTTGTGGGCTCTCTCATCATTGATGTTTCTATCTCTCTCTCTCTCTTTTCCCTCTCTGAAATCAATAAAAATATATTTTTTAAAAAAAGAAGTGTATATGTTCCATGTCAAGGTAGGGTTGCATTATTCATAGAGATTACTATTAATTCAGAGTCCTAAACTACAGCAAGCTTTCTCTGTATGTTAATGCCTAAAAGAGCAACATGAATAATTCCACTGCTTTGTATAACTTTGAACAAATTTGTGTTGTTAAGTGCTATAGATATGTTAACAAGGAATCATAGAGTTCATGTTCTCATGCTGTTCAGCAGATTTGTTGTGTAGAATGTATCAACAGAGTATTCAGAAAAGTGCTATTAACCACTTGGAAGGAGTACAGACATCATTCACCCAAACCACAATTGATTTAAAAACATTTTTTTTCAATGTAAAAAGTGAAGCCATAGAAATACTATGTAAAAATACGAATTAACATTTGGAATTGCTCTATTATCTGACACCTCTAAGTGACTGGTTTCTTAGGTTTATTGGGCAGTGGTCGGCAAACTCATTAGTCAACAGAGCCAAATATCAACAGTACAACGATTGAAATTTCTTTTGAGAGCCAAATTTTTTAAACTTAAACTTCTTCTAACACCACTTCTTCAAAATAGACTCGCCCAGGCCGTGGTATTTTGTGGAAGACTCACACTCAAGGGGCCAAAGAGCTGCATGTGGCTCGCGAGCCACAGTTTGCCAACCACTGTTTATTGGGTAATGTTGGTGCATATATATATGTATATATATATATTAGAGAAATATTCTAATTAACCGGGACGCTGTCACAGGTTGACTGGACAGGAGGAGGTTGCGCGTGCAGCATCGGGGGCGGGGAAGCAGGGGCCTCCGTGTGCCTGCACTGGGGAAGGGCCTGATCAGCAGCGGCCACGGCTGCTTCAAGGGCTACAGAGGGAGGCAGGGCCGGACCAGTGACTTCAAGGGTGGGCAGTGCTGTACAATTTCAAATCACGCACTGGGCTCCTAGTAATATTTAATTTTCAGGTGTACAAGATTATAATTTAACATTTGTGCCATTCAACTTTAATTGCGTGCTCCCCATCCAAAGTCTAGTTTTCTTCCATTACCATGTATTTGACCTCCTTTACCCACTTTGCCCTCCCCCTACCCTTTTTCCCCTTTGGTAACCGCCATTTTGTTGTCTGTAGCTATGAGTTTTGAGTATCTCTTTTTAAGGTCTATTATTCCTTTGATTTAAATTACATTGTCTTGTTTCTTTTTTTTTTAAAATAAAGCTTTATTCAGATTATTACAATTGTTTCTCCTTTTTCCCCCCATAGCTCCCCTCCACCTAGTTCCCACCCCACCTTCTGCCCTTAATTCCCCTCCACTGTCCTCATCCATAGGTGTACGATTTTTGTCCAGTATCTTTCTATACACCCCCATACCCCTTCCCCCTGAAAATTATCAGTCCACTCCCTTTCTATGCCCCTGATTCTATTATATTCACCAGATTATTCTGTTCCTCAGGTTTTTAATTCACTTGATTTTTAGGTTCACTTGTTGATAGATATGTATTTGTTGTTCATAATTTTTATCTTTTTTCTTCTTCCTCTTCTTAAAGAATACCTTTCAGCATTTCATATAATACTGGTTTGGTGGTGATGAACTCCTTTAGCTTTTTCTTATCTGTGAAGCTCTTTATCTGCCCTTCAATTCTGAATGATAGCTTTGCTGGGTAGAGTAATCTTGGTTGTAGGTTCTTGCTATTCATCACTTTGAAAATTTTTTGCCACTCCCGTCTGGCCTGCAGAAATCAGCTGACAATCATATGGGTGCTCCCTTGTAGGTAACTAACTGTTTTTCTCTTGCTGCTTTTAATATTCTCTCTTTGTCTTTTGCTCTTGGCATTTTAATTATGATGTGTCTTGGTGTGGTCTTCTTTGGATTCCTTTTGTTTGGGTTCTTTGCACTTCTTGTACTTGTAAGTCTATTTCTTTTACCAGGTGGGGGAAGTTTTCAGTCATTATTTCCTCTAATAGGTTTTCAGTATCTTGCTCTCTCTCTTTTTCTGGCACCCCCATAATTCTGATGTTGGTACGCTTGAAGTTGTCCCAGAGGCTTCTTACACTAACTTCAACTTTTTGGATTTTTTTTTCTTTTTGCGTTTTTGGTTGAGTGTTTTTTGCTTCTTTGTATTTCAATTCTTTGACTTGATTCTTGCGTTCCTCTAGTCTGTTGTTGGGTCTCTGTATAATTTTTTTTATTTCAGTCAGTGTATGTTTAATTTCTAGTTGGTCCTTTTTCATATCATCGAGGGTCTCACTAAATTTATCGGCCTTTTCTAGAAATTTCTTGAAAAACCTTATAACCGTGGTTTTGAACTCTATATCCAGTCGTTTGCTTTCTTCCGTTCCTTTCATTTGTGATCTGTTTCTTTGTCTCCACATTTTTGCTGCTTCCCTGTGTTGATAGAGTGTCTTTGTGTGGTGGGTGTCCTATAGGGCCCAGTGGCTCAGCCTCCCCAGTTACCTGAGGTGGACACTCTTGGTGCACCCCTTTGTGGGCTGTGTGCTCAGCCTTGTTGTAGTTAAGTCTTGATTGTTGTTGGTATCATTGGGAGGAATTGACCTCCAGGCCAATTGGCTGTGAGGATCAGCTGTGTCTACAATGGGAGAACTTCTGTGCTGGAGACACCCTTATGAGACAAGACTTGCAAAAGCTTCTGTGCTCAGCTTGAATGGGGTGGAGTCTCAGGGCGGAGCAGACAGCATTGTTTTCCTGTCAGTCCAGCCCTAATAGGCCCCTGTGTCTCAGTATCCCTTGGTAATTTGCTGCAAGCACCTCTGAGAGAAAGTCACCCTCGAGTTCCTCCCGCTGGATCAGCTGTGTCTACGCTGGAAGAAGTTCGGTGCTGGAGACAGCCTTATAGGATTAGACTTGCCAAATTGCAAAAGCCTCTGTGCTCAGCTTGGATGGGGTGGAGTCTCAGGGCGGAGCAGACAGTCTTGGCTTCCCGTCAGCCCTGCCCTTACGTACGCGCACCTCCATACCTCTGCCTTCCCCGGCTCCCGAGCCTCCGCCCAAGAGTCCAGATTCCCCCCACAAGAGTGTGGGTCCCCAGGGGCTCGCCTGGAACTGGGGTTCAGTGCAGTCAGAACTGGGGTTCAGTGCAGTCAGGCGCTTCCGATTCCCTTCTGCTAGGGAAAGCCTGTGGCAACCTCCACAGTCTTTGTGCACACTTGCGCGTGTGCCTCCAGACCTCTGCCTGCCAGGGCTACCCCGGGTCTCCAAGTCTCCGAGTGCCTTTCTCTCTACCTGACAGTCCAGACTCCCCCTGTATGAGCCTGGGTCCACGGGGTTTCACCCGGAACTGGGGTTCAGTGCAGTTGGGGGCTTCCTTCCCCCTTCCACCAGAGAAAGTCAGCCAGGCTCTCAGCCGCCCTTCCTCTCTGCACGCACAAAGACCCTTTGCAGTACCTCAACCCTTTGCCGTTCCTCCAATTCTCCGTGAGCTTTTCTCTTTCCTTCTAGTTGTAGAATTTCCACTCAGCCATCTTTCCTGTGGCTCTGGATGGTGTCTGTTCTGTCTTTTAGTTGTAGTTTTGAAATTGTTGTGCGAGGCAGCAGTTTAGGTGCTTACCTATACCGCCATCTTGGTTTCTCTCCATTGTCTTGTTTCTTGACATGCTTGGTTATTTTATTGTGTGCAGGCAATAAGTAGGAAAAATATACTGTGAGACCTGAAAAGATGTCTTCATTTAAAGATGATATTTGTTTGCTTTTGACAGGTAGCTTAAAGGGTACACATAATCCCAGATTACCTTACATCAGTTAGGAATTGAATTGATTAGAAGTTGGCCCTAGGAAAGCTGATATATTTCCTTCTTCTGGGATGTATACTTTTGAGGTCACTACTCATAGCTGGACTACCCCTCACCACCATCCCCAACTCCCCAGGACTTTTCACTTGGGCTCTGCACTCCAATTTTTATTCCCCTTAGTTGTCCTGTGAGTCTATCAGAATTTAGACAAATGGTCCTAGGGGAAAAGTAGCCCCAAGTGTGGAGTTCACCTTTCTGAATTATCTCCTCCTAGATTTTGGTCCTGTAAATGTTTACTGCCCAGTTAGCATTTTTTTTTATTTCTTAAAAGTCATGCTTTGTGTATTTTATTCAGTTTTTCTATTTCTCAGTAGGACAGTGGTTGGGATTCATGTACTATTACTAGATAGTAATAGTACATGAGTATATTCTCGGTATGTAGAGAATTACGTAGAATTAAAATCGAAGGTTTTGCCCTAGCCTGGCTTATTTGGTTGTGCATTGTTCCATGTACCTAGTGGACACTGGTTTGAGTCCCAGTCAGGGCACATGCCCAGGTTGTGGATTCGATTCACAGTAGGGGACATGCAGGAGGCAACCTATTGATGTTTCTCTCTCTCCCTCTCCCTTCCTCTCTCCATAATCAATTTTAAAATAAATACTTTTTTTTTTTTTTTTTAATGGGAGGTTTAACTACTCCTAGCTCAAATAAATTCCTCATCCTAACATAACATGTCTAGTGTCCTGCTTATGGTCCCCTTTCTCTGCCTTGCCCCACTTCCCCAACAAAAGAAAAGAAAAACATTTTTCATTTGAGGGTTAAAATCTCTACAATTTAACTAATTGCAGGCATGCCTTAGGTTTAGGTCAATACAGTTGTTACCCCTTATCTGCGGTTGTGCATTCCTTGGTTTCAGTTACCCCTGGTCAACCATGGTCAAAAAATATTAAATGGAAAGTTCCAGAAATAATTCATAAGTTTTAAAATGCATACCATTCTGAGTAGCATGATGAAATCTTGTGTGCCTTCCCATTCTTGCATCTCCCCTGCCTGTGTGAATCATTGCTTTATTCCAAGTATTCATGCTGTATATGTAGCCATCTCTGTTATCAGATTGTCCTGTGTCTCAGTGCTTGCATTCAAGTACCGTATTTTACTTAATAATGGCCCCAAAGCATAATAGTAGTGATGCTACAATTCAAATATGCCAAAGAGAGGTCTTTAAAGTGCTTCCTTTAATCAGGGTAGGGAACGTCCAGCCCCCCGGACTCTGGTCTGGCCCTGCCAAGACATTAGGGGTGAGTTAATTAAATGTTCGACCAAATATAGCAGACTAGTTTTTAAGTTGATGATTTTTTTTTTAAGTTGATGATTTTGTATGGCCCTCAAATGATAAATATCCAAATGGTCCTTGACAGAAAAAAGATTCCCCACCCTACTTTAAGTGTAAAGGTAAGTGTTTATGGGGGGGAGGGGAGGAGCAATACAGTAAATGTAGAATTCAAAGTTTCAGACATCCACAAAGGGTCTTGGAACTTATCCCCTGTGGATAAGGGGACTACTATGCTTGCAATCTAGGATTAGGCTTATATATCATACACGGGCCTTTCTGGGTTTTTTTCCTATTTCAATTTAAACTTAGCACTTAATGATACCTAAAAATTATTTCAGCAGTATGAATGAATTTGTGTAATCTTTATTATTTTAAAAATCTAAATCTTTTTATCTTGTAATAATTATAGATTTATAGAAAAGTTGCAAAAATAATACAGAAAGTTCCTATATACCCTTTGCCTAGTTTTTCTTAATGTTAACATCTTACTAGTATATAGCTGTGGTACATTTGAGAAAACTAAGAAATTAACATTGGTACATTACTATTAATTACACTATAGACTTTATTTGGATTTCACCAGTTTTTCTACTCATGACCTTTTTCTGTTCCCGAATCGAATTCAGGATACCCCATTGCATTTAGGATCTTTCTATTTTGAACTTTCTGAGCAGTTGGCATGCATACAGTCTAGGTTCCAGAGGTCCAGTTAGTGATGAGTTTGGAATAGATATTAAGGATTTATATATGAGAGTTATGTGCTTGGGAATGTTCACAGTCACTGTGAAACCAAGAGAGGTAGGTTGGTTGATGCTTAGAATAGATCCTGAATATTACTCTTTCCTCTGTCTATACCAGGGTTTGATCTTCAAAGTTTCATGTCAAAGATTTTGATGTGTGGTTTATCTAGAATTGACCAGGCTTTGGGTAAAGAGGCTATTGTTACTCAAAGTCATTTAAGAAAAGTCAGTTTATTAATTTTTTTTTTCTTCTTTGTTTTGTTATTCCTCACCTGAAGATATTTTTCCATTGATTTTTAGAGAGTGGAAGGAAAGGGGAGAGAGAGAGAAACATCGATGTGAGAAAGACACATTGATTGGTTGATTGCCTCCCGCATATGCCTTGACCAGGGCCAGGGATTGAGCCTACAACCAGGGGCATGCCCTTAACTGGAATCAAACCCAGGCCCTTTGTCTCTATCTGTTGAGCCAAACTAGCTAGGACCAGTTTATTAATTTGTAATAAGTTCCATTAGGAGAGACTCTGGATAAAGTAAGTTAAGATCAGAAAGTACTTTATTGTGTACATCAGAGTCAAGCATAGTATTTCCCAAAATATGTTCCTTGGATACCACTTCCATAAAATAATAGGTGTGCCTAGAAAAATGAGTCCCATAGTCATAAAAATCTGAGGAACTTTGAGAATATGGTAAAAATTTAACTCTAGGACTTATCAATTTCTTTAATATGATAATGTGATATGTACAATTCCTGGAGAAGGATATGTTATATAGAATTTCCAAAGCTTACTTAATCACATAGTTCTTTTTTTTTAATGGGAGTAGCGAGAGCCATCTTACAGAATACTTTTGGGAAACTTTGGTTTAAGGAAAGCCCTTTCAGGGAAGTAACTGCCTTCCTGGAATCTTCCAGGTGTTCTGGATAACTGCACAATTTTATTCAGTAGACATTTATTGTGCACACCTTCTGTGTGCCAGGCTCTATAGCCAGGTCTGTTTTTCAAGTCACATCTTCCTGAACAAGACACTATATGGACTTGTATCCCAGCCCTCTGCTTTCCTTCTCCAGTTAATTTTTGTTCTTTAATTAAATAAATGTTTAAAAATTTAAATGCATGGTTGCTTTGAAGTCAGATTCTTTAGCAGTAGGTGCGTATACTCTTTTAACACCTAGTAACAACTTCTGGTTATCTTTATCTCAAGTGAATGGTGTTCCCATCTACTGAAGCCATTTATCTTGCAAATTGTCATTCCTCAAGAGATTGGGGCTACTTTACCATCTTCTATGACCAACTTCTAAGTATTTGCTAAGGCATTTGTGACTATTTTCATGGATGCTTCTTTTAATTACACAATAACACCTGTCTTCACAGTAATCAATTTGAAAGGTTGTATTCTTTGGGCAGTTTTATTTTCATTAGGTTCTTTTTGTTGAAAAGATTATGTAACGGTATTAAATTTTAAAAGGTCTTTTTAATCCTAAGTCTTTAGTAAATATTATCATTTTTCTCTATATTTGCCTTCTACTTCATAAGATAAATCTTTTTGTCTTGCTATTTTCTTTTATCTAAGAGTGTAAACAATTTCCTACTTTTTTTTTTTACATAATCTTCATAAGTTACCAGCTTATGTTGTATATCATTATTTATTTAACAGTTTTCCCAATATTTACATTTAGGTTGTTTCTATTTTTTTATTGTAAATCACTGCAATGAGTAGCTTTAAGCATACAGTTTTTTGTTTTATTGGGTTATTACATTAGTCAACATTATCAAGTGTGGAATTACTTAGATGATGGGTATCACTGTCTTTATTGCCACATAACTACTGCTATTAAAAGACACAATGCACCCTGGCTGACATAGCTCAGTTGGTTGGAGGGTCATCCTGGACACCAAAAGGTGGCTGGTTCGATTTAGGTCAGGGCACATACCCAGGTTGGGGGTTCGATCCCGATTGGTGTGCATGTGGGAGGCAACCAATCAATGTTTCACTCTCACATGAGTGCGTCTGTCTATCTGTCTCTCTCCCCCTTCCTCTCTCTAAATATTAATAAAAATGTTTAAAAAGACACAATGCAGGTGAAAATATATAAGCATACCTCATTTTATTGCCCCTCGCTTTATGACACTTTGGCTTCACTGATATGATTTTAGCAACTTGAAAGCAAGACCTTCCACCAACAAAAAAAAATTACAACTCACTTTATTGTGATACTTTATTGCAGTGATCTGGGAGTGAATCAGCAATATCTATGATATTGCTTGGTTTCTGAAATAGATATATATCTGTTCTGTTTTTCATAATAAGCTACAGTGTTTGTAGACCTGTATCATGAAAGTACAGCAGTAGTTCAGCTGGTGGTCATCAAGGTCAAATGCTTTCTGTAACTTCATTTCTGTAGCCTTGATGAGGTTTTTAAGACCCTACATTTTCTTAATGTTTAAGCTTCAAAAATGATATGGGATAAGCATTAAATTATATTTTATTCTATTATAGGGGAACATTGTTCTTACGGATTATGAGTATCTAATTTTAAATATCCTAAGATTTCGAACTGATGAGTCAGATGAAGTTAAATTTGCTGTTCGTGAACGCTATCCAGTTGATCATGCTAGAGCTGTTGAACCTTTGTTTACCTTGGAAAGGTAACATGTTTTATTTATAAACTCATTCCATATTGTATTAAAAGGTAAAATAGGTCATATGTAAGAATATAAAGAACGGACATAAAATATTTTATTTACTTGCATAAAACAACTAAATTTGGACTGCTTGAACTGCATAAATGTGCATGTAAGCAATTAAGCCTTATTTGAGAGTAGCAAATGTATATTTTCAGTCTAAATTTGGTGTTATTTCAGATGTTTATTGTTTCTTGTTAAAGTGAGGAGATTTATCAGCTATTCTGTGAGAAGATAGATGGATATCTTGGGTAGAGTACAAAAGGGCATAAACGATTTAGCTAAGAAAAGGGAACAGGGTAAGATACGGTGCTAATTGTAGCTGTACTCTTCTGGCTGAAGGCTTTGATACCAATAGGCTATAACAATGTTTCTCAAAGTTTAGCATGCATTGGAATCACAGGCTTGATAAACCAGATTTCTGAGTCAGTAGATCTGGTGTGGGGCTCAGAAATTTACATTTATAGCAAGTTCACTGCTAATCTGAGGCCTGCCCACAAGCATCCTGAGTTCTTATTAAAGGTTTAATTAGGTAAAGCCATTTCAGGTGTTAAGATATAGCTCCAGGCTTCACCAACAACATTTTAACTGTTACATAAAAATGTGTCTTTCATATCATATATGGGCACACTAATGATAAAAAATATGACTAAGTTGAAAAAGTATTGATTTTTTTTTTTTTTTTTTTTTAGAAAACCTGGTTTTAGGTCCCAGTCTGCTGTTTACTAACCTCAGATAAATTAATTTTATGACCCTACATTTTCTTACCTACAAAATGAATTAGTTCCTCTTATATTTTAGAATATTTGAAGATCAGGTGAATTGATGTGGTATTATGACTATAAATATTGCTGTAAGAGTTATTAGATGTAAGATAGTAAGAGGTAATGTCAATTTTGTTTTACAGACTGACTGAAATAATAACCAGGGCACCTAAGGGTGAACTACTAAAGAGAGTTCTTAACCCATTACTTCGTGAGTAATCCTACATAGAGCAATGAAATATTTGCAAGATAGTATAGTTTTCAGGAATTTATTTAAGCCTTTTATAGTTCTAGTAGAAAATTAGAACTTCTTGATAACTTTAGAAAGGAGTTTAAAATGATCTTTTGAGTAGAGTTGATTTTTAAGGAAAGATAAAATTGTCATACCACATGAAGTTTGACCTTTATCTGTTAGATTTTATTTAAAAGTAATACTGTTACGTTAACTAATAATATGTTATTTAGCACTTTAATGATAGTTACAGTATTCTAAGAAATCTTTTCCCAATGTGAATCTTCGGTTTAATAACTATTTAGGTTTATTATTATTATTATTATTATTATTGGAGCTCAGGGTATCCCAGGATGTCAGGTACTTTTGGTAATCAAGGTAAAGAAAATATAATGACTTTTATGCTTGAGGAAATCATCACTTATTCCTACAATAAGGAATTTTTTCTTTATTAATAGGGTATATTACATTAACCACTCTTTGGATGCTAAACCAACCTTGCATTCCTAGTTTATAATCTTTTTTATATGTGGCTAAGTTTCACTAAATTCCTATAACTTTTGCACTGGCTTTTATAGTTTTATTGTAGTCTCAAATTTTAATTAAGTACTTGAATTGTCATTTCTAATAGCATTTCAAAATAAGTAAACTGATTGTTATTTTCCCTGGCTACTGTTACTGAGTAGATCATTTATAGTGGACATACATTTGTATTATATTTTGATGTTAAATTTTATAGGAAAATACTAAAAATAATACCCTCTGTTTTTATAGCCTATGGATCAGCTCTCATTGAACATTGTCTTATTGAAAATGGATTCTCTGGCAATGTCAAAGTGGATGAAAAATTTGAAAGTAAGGGTATGTCTGCATGGTACAAGTTTTGTCCAAGTTTTTAAAACTATGAAAATTATTTCTGGGAAAGTAGTGAGTAAGTAGTTCTAGACTTAAAAACATTTGACCTGTGAGTGTTCTATCCATGTGGTATTCCTGGCTTCCTACTCTAAAGTAGCTCTTTTTCCCTGTTAATGTGTAGTTTAATCTCTTGACCTACCTTATTGCCTTTCAACTTTAGGATATTCTCCTTCTCTCCCCTAAAATTTTTTTTTTTAAATCCTCACCAGAGGACATTTTTAGTGGTTTTTAAAGAGAGGGAAAGTGGGGGAAGGGAGGGGAGGGAGAGAGCAAGAAAGAGTTTGAGAAAAACATTGGCGGGAGAGAGGAACATCGATCAGCTGCTTCCCAAACGTGCTTGACTGGGGCTGGGATGGAACCTGCAACTTAGGCATGTGCCCTGACCAGGAATCGAACCCAGGACCTTTTGTTTTATGAGCTGCTGCTCCTACCAAATGAAACACACTGCCCAGGACTCTTCCCCTAAATTTTAGAAGTGGTAACTGACCTTGAGATAGTCTTTGGTACAAGGCTTGGAAGGAGTTGAATTATTCACCTTCTGACTCAGAACCTGGAGTGTGTCTAGAAATATCAGCATTCATGCATTTTAATTCTGTAAGTACTATAGTATGGCTATATACGTTAGGCTCTTGTAACTATTTAAGGCAAGGGTGGGGAACCTTTTTTCTGCCAAGGGCCATTTGGATAGCCTATCTAATAAAAGAGTAATATGCAAATAGACCATACCTCTGCTACACCCACCAGCCACGCCCACCAGCCAATCAGGAGGGACTATGCAATAAACCCAATCAAGATGGCTGCAGCCACAGAGAGCAGAAGGGAAGCTTGGGTTTCCCTGGCAATGGAAGAAACCAAGCTTTCCGCCTGCCCTTGCCAGCCCAGGCCTCCACTCGATGCTACAAAGTTTCAATTAAAGAAGATAAATAAATCCCAACAGAAATGGCAGCCACGGAGCTGGAGAGAGCAGGAGGCTAGGGTTGCCCGCGGCGATGGAGGAAGCCAAGCTTCTGCAGCCCTGGCCTGCTTTGGCCTCGGCTTAAGGCTACCAAGTTTTAATTATAGAAGATACATAAATCCCATCAGAAATGGCTGCCGCCATGGAGTGAGCAGAAGGCTTGGCTCCACTCCAGGCTACAAAGTTTCAATTGTAGAAGATAAATAAATCCCAGATCCCAGGGCCTCTGCTTGGGTCGCCAGGGGGCATGGCCTGCCAGCAAACCACCACAGGCCCCTCGCCCAGGCGGCCCCACACCCCAAGGGAACCCCTACCCTGATCCGGGACACCCTTCAGGGCAAACCAGCTGGCCCCCACCCATGCGCCAGGCCTCTATCCTATCTAATAAAAGAGTAATATGCAGATTGACCATCACTCTAACACACAAGATGGCTGCCCCCATGTGGACACAAGATGGCCAGCAGGGGAGGGCAGCTGGGAGGGACCAGGCCTGCAAGGGAGGGCAGTTGGGGGCAATCAAGCCTGCTGGGGAGGGCAGTTAGGGGTGACCCGGCCGGCAGAGGAGGGAAGTTGGGGGTGACTGGGTCTGCAGGGAAGGGCAGTTGGGGGGGACCCAGGCCTGCAGGGGAGGGCAGTTAGGGGTGACCAGGCCTGCAGGGGAAGGCAGTTAGGGGCAAACAGGCTGGCAGGGGAGTAGTTAGGGGGTGATCAGGCTGGCAGGCAGAAGCGGTTAGGGGCAATCAGGAAGGCAAGCAGGCGAGCAGTTGGGAGCCAGCAGTCCTGGGTTGTGAGAGAGAGATCCGACTGCCCAGTGGGTCGGGCCTAAACGAGCAGTTGGACATCCCTCAAGGGGTCCCAGATTGGAGAGGGTGCAGGCTGGGCTGAGGGACACTCCCTCCCCTCCCCCCCCCCCCGCCTGTGCACAAATTTCGTGCACCGGGCCTCTACTTAATATAGAATCATCAACTTAAAAATTATGTTGCTATGAGAAAAGATCCTAGGTTTATTGAATTTCAAGTTCTGCCTGTGGTTTCCTTGGCAGGACCAGATGTTTCCCACCCCTGATTTAAGGGAACCTAACTTACTAGTACCTGCCAGATTAGGATAATAAAAAAATTAGAGGAAATACAAAGAATTTAGAAACAGGCCCAAATACATATGGGAACTTAGTATATAAACAAAGTGCCTTTCAGATTATGTGGGGCAAGATGGAATTAATAAAAGCTATTGGGATAACAGGCTGGCCAAAACATCCTTATTTATATATGCTGATAACAAACATGAAATAACTTTATTTAATTTTCTTGAACAGTCTTATAAGCACTGTCCTGTTTTCTGCATAGTTGTTTAATAATAGTTAATTGCATCTTGATTACTACTCATTTCCTTTTTAATTCTTCTTAGATATTGAAAAAGTACTTGTTTGTCTGCAGAAAGCAGAAGACTATATGAAAACAGCGTCCAACTTCAGTGGAAAGGTAGCAGCACATATACTTACATATTGTAGTGGCTTTATTATTTATATTCCTGGAATTTAAATGTTCACTAAAGATCAATATATGTACATTTTTTGTTTTAGTTTAGAAATTCGACATTAGTAATATGCTTATTCTAGGGTAGATTTTTGTTTTGTTTTGTTTTCAATTTTCTTTTTATCCTCACCCAAGGATATGCTTTCATTGATTTTAGAGAAAGAGGAAGGTAGAAAGATAAACATTGATCAAGTTGCCTTCCATATGTGTACTGATTGGGTATTGAGCCTGCATCCTAGGCATGTGCCCTGGCTAGAAATTGAACCCGCAACTTTTTGGTGCATAGGACGATGTTGCAATCAACTGAGCCACCTGGCCAGGGCTAGGGTAGTTGTTCTTTTGTGTATTTTTTTTTAAGCCTCTCCTGAGGATATTTTTTCATTGATTTTTAGAGAAAGTGGAAGGGGGGTGGGTGGGGAGAGAAACATTGTTGTGAGAGAGACACATTGACTGATTGCCTCCCGCAAGTGCTGGGGATTGAGCCTGCCCCAAGATACATGCCCTTGATTGGAATCAAACCCAGGACCCTTCAGTCAGCAGGCTGAGGCTCTATCCAGTGAGCCAAGCCAGTCTGAGCTGTATTGTGTGGTTTTTTTTTAATTGCTGTTGATTTGTAATTTTTTGTTCTGCTTTTTTGTCTTTTATAGAAAGTACTAGGTTAAATCAATATCAGCCCTACAGAAAAGATGAGGAATCTGAAAGTATTTCTCCTTGGGTTAATTTTAGATAGCAAAGCACATTTTAATTTGCCAGCACTTTTAAAAAAATTTGGTGATTTACATCCCTTAACAGTTAAATATCCTCTGAATTACCTCAGATCTTGTGTTTTTCTTCCCTATTCAAAGTATAACTTTGCTTACCAGAAAAGTTCAGAAACAGTTCTGATTAATTATAGCTAAATTCAGTCCAGATGTACCTGCCTAGTTTCTTTTTGTTTTGTTAATACTCATCCGAGGATATGTATATATTTTTTCTATTTATTGTTTGTTTTTGTTTTTTTAGAGAGAGTGGATGGGAGAGGAAGGAAGAGAGAAACACTGATGTTGAGAGAGACACATGGATTGGTTGCCTCCCTACCAGGACCAGAGATCGAACCTGCAACCCAGATATGTGCCCTTGACCAGGAATCAAACCTGTGACCCTATGATGCCTGGGACAGTGCTCTAACCATTGAGCAACCTGCCAGGGTGTTTTACTGCCATAATCGGTTTGGCTCAGCCTGTGGATTTAAGGGTCCCGGATTTGATTCCGGTCAAGAGCATGTACCTTGGTTTTGGGCACATCCCCAGTGAGAGGTGTGCAGGAGGCAGCTGATCGATGTTTCTCTCTCAATCGATGTTTCTAACTCTCTATCCCTCTCACTTCCTCTCTAAAAAATCAATAAAATATATTTAAAAAAATAAGTTTTACCGATTTTAGAGAGGAAGGAAGGGAGAGGGATGGAGAGATAGAAACATTGACGAGAGAGAAACATCAATAGTCTGCCTCCTACATGCTCTTTACTGGGGATTGAGCCTGCAACCCAGGCATGTGCCCTGATCTGGAATGGAACTGATGGTTCATGGGTCAGTGCTCAACCACTGAGCAACACTGGCCAGGCCCAGTTTTTTAAATGAATTAAAATCGCCTATCAACAAAGAAATCTGTTTTTCTGCTGGCAGTGCTTTTGGCTTATTTAAATTGCACAACATCTAAAAATGGAAAAAAGAAAAAATGCAGCTGTATAATCCCACCATTTTATCAGTTTCCATTTTCTTCATTCCCTGATTTTTCTTGTGCATGTGAAAAAAAAAAGTTTCCTACTAATACTTTGAGTCTAAGAAAAGCTTCGTTTATAATCTATAGACAAATGCAGTTATTAAATTTATAACTAGAAAATTTTATAACTTAAAAATTACTATTAGTCATGAAAAGTAAATCTTTGTTAATTATGGATAGAAATGAGTTTTATGTTGGATTTTTATAGGGATATATCATTCAGAAAAGAGAAATAAAACCAAGCCTGCAAGTAGATAAACCAACTGAAGACATATTCACGTAAGCATGTAGTCATGGGTCAATTTATTTTAGGTGTTTATTAATGTTCTTGAATGTGATATAGTAAATATGTTTTACAGGTATGAGGAATTTCATCCTTTCTTGTTTTCTCAACATTCACAATGTCCATATATAGAATTTGAATCATTTGACAAGGTGGGTTTCAGATTCTATTTTTTGACCAGTTAGCATATCAATTATTAAATTAATATCAACTTGCTTTGATTGAGAAATTGCAAATATTTTTGCTTTGCAATCACTATAAATCTGAGCATTATAGAACAATGCATTCATAGATACAAACTGTTGCAAACTTTTTGCTACTTTATTTCAAGATAAAGGATAAAAAATGTGAACTTGATTCTTGATTATTTAGCGATATCTTTGAGTGGTTTTATAAACAAAATGGACTCAAAAATTCTATGTATGCAAGTTGAAGTAGAGACTATCCTTTTTTTCCAACCAGTTATTTTTGTTTGTTTTAATAAGGCTGTGGATGAATTTTATTCCAAGATCGAAGGTCAGAAAATAGATTTAAAAGCTTTACAACAGGTATGGTATTTAAAACATTTATATTAAACTAACTAGTTTTGGTGTGGTTTGCTGGGTAGATGATGCTCTCATAAGAATGGGCAACCTTTCAGAGTGTATGGGAATGCGCTGATCTCTTAGGGTCTCCAGTGTTGAAAAGTATACCCTCATTTGTTCCATCATATATCGGATATTCTGTAAAATGGAAAATACAGTGGGAAGATGAGACCTGTTACTTATACCCTAGTATGATTTGCTTTATTAAAGCAACCCAAAGCTTCTAAATTTTGCTATTAAGGTAATACTGTTTTGAGAAGATTTTTAAATAGGCCAAAGGAGTGGGAAAAGTTTTTTCTATACAAATAAATATTTTTGTTTACCATTAAACTGTTGTTTCATTTTTTATTTATCTTTATTATTGAAAGTATTACAGATACCCCCTTTTTCCCCCCTTGACCCTCTTTACACTGTTCCCATCCCCTGCCCAGACCTTCACCATCCTATTGTCTGTGTCTGTGGGTTATGCAGAGTAAACTTCTAAACTAAACCTTTAATGTGGTTTGTGTGGAGACCCACTGGTGATTGCCAGAGGAAATGGGTTGGGACCAGGTGGAAGAGATGAAGGTATTAAGAAGTACAAATTAGAATTTACAAAATAGTCACAGGGAGGTATAGCATAGGAAATATAATAAACTAGAGGCCTGGTGCATGAAATTCGTGCATGGGGCCGGGGGGTTCCTCAGCCCAGCCTGGACCCTCTCCATTCTGGGACCTGTCAGGTGATGTCCTACTGCTGGTTTCAGCCTGCCCAAGGATTGGGCTGAAATTGTCAGTCGGACATCTCTCTCACAATCTGGGACAACTGGCTCCTAATTGCTCACCTGCATGCCTGCTGTATTACCCCTAATTGCCCCCCTCCGCCAGCCTGATCACCCCTAACCACCTCTCCCTGCCAGCCTGATCGCTCCTAACTGCCCGCCCTTCCGGCGTGGTCACCCCCAACTGCGCCCCTCTGCTGGCCTGGTTGCCCCTTAGTGCCCCCCCTGCTGGCCTGGTTGCCCCCAACTGCCCCCCCCCTGCCAGCCTGGTCACCCCTCACTGCTCCTCTCTGCTAGCCTGGTCACCCCTCGCTGCCCCCCCCTGCCAGCCTGGTCGCCCCATGTAGCCTTCTGGTCAATCATTTGGTTGTCCCTCACTAACCCCCCTGCTGACCTGGTTGCCCCATGCAGCCTTCTGGTCAGCTGTTTGGTCATCCTTCACTAACCCCCCTGCTGGCCTGGTTGCCACACGCAGCCTGCTGTTCGGTTGTTACTGTGAGGGCATTGTGACCAATTTGCATATTACCCTTTTATTAGTATAGATAATATTGTGATAACTGCTGGGTGCCAGGTGGGTACTGTAAATATCAGGGGGAATACTTTTAAAGTGTATGGTTGTCTAATCCCTATGCTGTACACCTTAAACTAATTCAAAACAATACTAAAACTGTAATTGAAGTTTTGTAAAATAAATTTTAAAAAGATATATGTTTTGTGTGTATCAAGACTCCACAAGGAGGTTTTAATATGCTGTATTTTTCCAGCACATGTGACTCATGTTTTTGGAACATTTGCTGAAGAACAATTTCAGAAATTGGCCACAGTTACTCCTGATTTGAAGAGGATGTGATTTTTCAAAAATATTAATAAAGTGTTATAATATGTGTGCACAATTTATAATTATGTGAATTCCTGTATCCTCCCTGCCCCTCAGTTTTAAAATAATTAACAAAGCACAATTTCTAAGCAGATAGGTCAAATTAATTAAATATTGTAATTGCCACGTGGTGGCAGCACTTTAGCTACTAAATAGATATTTAGCAGTGACATTGAACCCCATCTCTTTTATGTGCATTAGAATACCCTATGAATTATTTTAGTAATCATTTTGCATTCTTTTAATAGTTACCATTTTTATAATTAACATTTTTTAATACTACATCCAACTTTCAAACATTCATTAATTGGTAATACTGTTACTACTGTTAGAAAATTTGCCCCAAAATTTAAAAATCCTGAAATGTAAATTATCCTATATAATAAAGAGGTAATATGCAAATTGACTCTCACACCCTCACAAGATGGCTGTGTACGACCAGGCTGGCAGGGGGTTAGTGAGGGACGACCAAACAACTGAACAAGCAGGCTGCATGGGGCAACCAGGCTGGCGGGGGAGAGGGGTATTTGGGGACGACCAGGCCATCAGGGGGGGCAGTTAGGGGCGACCAGGCCAGCTGGGGGGGTGCAGTTGGGGGTGACCAGGCCAGCAGGGAGTGCAATTAGGGGCAACCAGGCCACCAGCAGGGTGGGGGGCATTTGGGGGCAACCAAGCCAAGGCGGGCAATTAGGGGCGGTGAGGCCGGCAGGGGGAACAGTAAGGGGATGACCAGGCCAGTAGCACGGGGCAGTTAGGAGCAACCAGGCCAGTAGGGAGGGGGTAGTTGGGGGCAACCTGGCTGGCAGCGGGGGGGGCAGTTAGGGGTGACCAGGCAGGCAGGCAGGTGAGCGATTAGGAGCCAGCGGTCCAGGATTGTGAGAGCAATGTCCGACTGCCAGTCATTGGGCCTAAATCGGCAGTCAGACATCTCCCAAGGCAGTGGTCAGCAAACCACGGCTCACGAGCCACATGCAGCTCTTTGGCCCCTTGAGTGTGGCTCTTCCACAAACTCCCACGGCCTGGGCGAGTCTATTTTGAAGAAGTGGCATTAGAAGAAGTTTAGGTTTAAAAAATTTGGCTCTCAAAAGAAATTTCAATCATTGTACTGTTGATATTTGGCTCTGTTGACTAATGAGTTTGCTGACCACTGCCCTAAGGGGTCCTGGATTGGAGAGGGTGCAGGCTGGGCTGAGGGGATACCCCCCCCATGCACGAATTTTGTGCACCGGGCCTCTAGTCTCTGATAAAATGCTATATAGGAGGTCAAATAGTTACCATGACCTTTTGTGTTGTTAATTTAGGAGAAATTCTATAAAATACTAGGAATAATACTAAGAAAATTAAAGGCAGCATTGAAATAAAAAGAAGCAATTTGGGTAATTTAGGCTATGAATGCATTCTCCCAAATTTTACTTTTTTGCCAGAAGGAAAAGATAGGCTCTAGGAGCATATTTTATATACAATGTAACATAATCAAATTACTTTCAAATAGGGAACAGGAGGTAGTTAGACATGACTTAATTTTGGAGCATGAAATACTTTGGGGTAGTATAGACCTAGGGAGGTGGACTCTGGGGATCTCTAACTACTAGGGGGCAGGTGTGGAGACAGGATAGTGAGTTTCAGGAGGTGAGAGAGAAGGTGCAGGAGATGGGAGAAATCTAACTTTTTAAGAAATCTTTTTTTGTCAACAAAAGGAAAAACAAGCATTGAAGAAATTAGATAATGTCCGAAAGGATCACGAAAACAGATTAGAAGCTCTTCAACAGGCTCAGGTATTATATTTAGCTTTTTCAGATGCTTTCTGAAAAATGGTAACTTTAACTGGCATTATAGTAAAGGTTTTTGGTTTATTTCTTAAGGAAATAGATAAACTTAAAGGAGAGCTCATAGAAATGAATCTACAAATAGTTGACAGAGCCATTCAGGTTGTTCGAAGTGCTTTAGCCAACCAGATAGATTGGACAGAAATTGGGTTAATTGTGAAAGAAGCCCAAGCTCAAGGAGACCCCGTTGCAAATGCAATCAAAGAATTAAAACTACAAACAAATCATGTTACAATGCTGCTAAGGTAAGTTTAAATTATTTATTTATTTAAATAAAGTTTAAATTATTTATTATTATTATTATTATTATTAAAAAAATATCACCCGAGGATATTTTTCCCATTGATTGTTTTTAGGAAGAGTGGCAGGAAGGGAAGGAGTGGGGAGAGAGAAAGAGAAATAGACACATTGATTGGTTGCCTTCTGCATGCCCCCAGCTGGGGCCAGGTATCAGACCAACCCAGTTATGTGCCCTTGACTGGGAATCAAACCTGTGACCCTTTGGTGTGTGGGCTCTAACCACTGATCACACTGGCCAGGGCAGGTAAGTTTAATTTTTAGTGAAGCAGTTAATGCTTGTCTTTATTTTGCTATTTAATTATTCACTGTATTCATTTAAAATTTTTCTTTTCTTTGGAAATTTATCCTTGACAATACAGAAAAAATTAATTTGCAAACTAAATACTGTAAACCATTTATGATTTCATTTAGGAATATATTGAAAATTTTAAAAATATGATGTCATTGACATTAGTGAAATACTATTGAATATTTTTAATAGAAATCCGTACTTATTATCAGAGGAGGAAGATGACGATGTTGATGGTGACAACAGTGTTGAGAAAAATGAAACTGAACCACCAAAAGGAAAAAAGAAAAAGAAAAAGAATAAACAGCTGCAGAAGCCTCAGAAAAATAAACCATTACTTGTTGATGTTGATCTCAGTTTATCAGCATATGCCAATGCCAAAAAGTGAGTCTTAAAAGTAGAAATTTTAGGCAAAATATTATCTACATTAACTCAGGGTATTAAAGGGTAAGAAACATTGTTATTTTGCCTGTCTATGCTTCGGGGTGTCTTTTTTGGTGTGTCATAAAATTATATTTATTGTAAGAAAGAGTACAAAAATTACTGTTTTTCAAAACAGTAATTCTCCTGGAAACTTCAAATAAATTCTTTTTTAAATCTTATGTGCATTCTACAACTTGATTTTCATATGGAACATAGAAAATAAAGGTGTGTAAAGCACAAAACTTGTTCTGTATGATTTGAGAGTCTATAAAATAGAAATAACAAATAGGAAACAAAAGAATAGAGATTTTACTTAAAATTTAAGAGAATTGTGTTTTTGTAGGTATTATGATCACAAGAGATATGCTGCTAAGAAAACACAAAAGACTGTTGAAGCTGCTGAGAAGGTACTTTGCATTTCTTAGAGCAGGGGTTGGCAAACTCAGTCAACAGAGCCAAATATCAACAGTACAACGAGTGAAATTTCTTTTGAGAGCCAAATTTTTTAAACTTAAACTTTTCCTAACGCCACTTCTTCAAAATAGACTCGCCCAGGCCGTGGTAGTTTGTGGAAGAGCCACACTCAAGGGGCCAAAGAGCCGCATGTGACTCTCGAGCCGCTGTTTGCCGACCACTGTCTTAGAGTGAATGTTAATTGTTTTTCTGTACCTTAATTTAGTGGCCTTAATGATTTCTTATGTTTAAATGAGGTTTTCTAATTCAGAAATACCTTTCAAATTTAATTTTGCATTAAATGTGTTTCCAGTATTTATTTTTTTCCCAAACCTGCCCCTCCTTGGTTTTTGCCAACTCAGTAAATAGCATCTTCATCTTTTCCTTTGCTTAGATTAAACATGTTGGAGTTATCCGGGACGCTTCTCTCATAAACCATATGCAATCCACCAGCAAATCTTTTTGGCTCTTCTTTTAGAGTATAACCAGAATCTGGCCACTTCTCATTGATCCAGGTCTCAATCATGTGTTCTCATGGATTATAGCAGTAGCCCCTTACTGGGTTGGTTACTTTCCCACCCTTTCCCTGCTACAGTCTGTTCTTCACACAGCAGCCATAGTGATCCTTTTAAATAAAAAAGTCATTTCTCTGTGTTCAAAATTTTCCAGTAGCTTTTCATGTTAGCCAAGACAATCCAAAGCCCTTCTCCTGGTCTAGAAGGTTCTATATGATCTGCTCCCTCTGATCTCATTACCTGCCCTCCTCCTGTTACACATTCTTTCTAGCCACACTGGGATTTTAGCTGTTCCTACAACAGTGGTCCATGCTACCTTCTCAGGACCTTTGCACTTGCTGCTCTTTCTACCAAGAATGCTCTTTCCTAAAAATTTCTGTGGTTTGATTCCTCCCCTCATTTTCATGTCTACTTATATGAGACTAGAGGCCCAGTGCATGAAATTCATGTGTGTGTGTGTGGGGGGGCATCTCTCAGCCCAGCCTGCACCCTTTCCATTCTGGGACCCCTTTATGGATGTCCAACTGCCGGTTTAGGCCAGGTCCCTAAACCAGCAGTCGGACATTCCTCTCACAATCCTGGACCTCTGGCTCCTAATCACTCGCCTGCCTGCCTGCCTGCCTGGTCGCCCCTAACTGCCCCCCTCTGCTTGCCTAGTCACCCCAACTGCCCTTGCCCACCCCCCCCCCACCGGTCTGGTTGCCCCCACCTGTGGCCCCACCCCACCCCACGCTGGCCTGGTCACCCCACGCAGCCTGCTGTTCATTCATTTGGTCGTTTTTCACTAATCCCCCTGCCAGCCTGATCATAGGCAGCCATCTTGTGAGGGCATGAGGGTCAATTTGCATATTACCTCTTTATTATATAGGATGTCAGAGAGGCCTTTCTTGACCACTCTTACTAAAAATAGTATCTTCAATTACTCCCTCTTTACTCTGCTTTTCTTCTTAAAAAATGCCCTTCCCAACACACATTTATCTGACTTCCCTCTTTAATGTGGATTGTATGAAAGTAAGATTTTGTCTGTGTTGTTCGTTACTATGTCCCTGCCCTAGAATATTGCCTGGAACATTGGCACATTAATATCTGTTAAATGAGTGGCCCTCATGACTTAGTCCTCTGTCTATCTTTCCAACCTCATTTCTTAACATTTTACCCTGTGATCACTACTTTCTTTCTGCTTATAGTGCTCTTCTTTCTGTTCTTTGCCTGTATAATTCCATCAATCCTTCAGACTTCAGCCTCTATGCCATTTCCTCAGAGATGCTCACTTACTATGGCATCCTTAGAAGCACTTAAATATGTTTATTTGCATAATTATGTGTTTTATATTTGTCTCTTCTCCTAGACCCCATTGGGGTGCAAACTTTGTCTTGTTCACTGATTTGTCCCCAGCATGTAGTTTGGAACCTGTTTTATGGTAGGCACTTAGTATCTGGTAACTGAATGATATTCTTGTTAATTTGGAGGTCTTGAGGAAATATATGTATACAGTAAATCTTTGACTTAAATTATTTTAATATTTAAGTAAAAAATACTTTCATTTCTTCATTACTTTTGTGTGTGTGTGTGTGTGTGTAGATAATGCCATTTTTTGATATTTAAAAAACTGTTTCTTGCCTTATCATATGCTTGGTGTTATTTAAATAAATTCTTAACAAATTATTTAAAAAGTCTTTCTAATAAATAGGCATTCAAATCAGCTGAAAAGAAAACAAAGCAAACCTTAAAAGAAGTCCAAACAGTTACCTCTATTCAAAAAGCAAGAAAAGTGTATTGGTAAGTGTTCTACCTTTTAAAAATAGAGTTTTTCTTTTTCAAAATTATGCATGCACATTGTTTAGAAAAACAAAGCATTTCTACAAAGCTTGTTACAAAAACCAATAGCCCTGCTATTTTTTACCCCTACTCTTATTGCGTCCTCTCCCAAAGAAATGTTTATACTTTTAGTTTGTTTACCTGAGTCTTCTAGTATATGCTTCCATTTCTCTAATATGCTTATATTGCTGCTTCTTAATTTTTCTACTTTACACTCTGTTAATGACTTAACCACTACGGAAGATTAAGATTTTACTCTATCCTCTTGTGTCCCAGCCTTACATAGGCATGCACCTTCCAGCTTTCTAGAATAGTTACAGCACAATTCAATATTAACATTATTGTGAATATTTAAATTGTAGTCACAGCTTTCTTTTTCTTTTTGTTCTTATTAATTCACCTCCACTCCTCCAAGTGTGCTCACATTGGAATTCTGTTAGTATCATCTTCTTGCAGAAGTCTTCTGGAGCTTTTTGACCATTGTTCTAGATTGGTTACTCTAAGCATCTTAAAATGCCTCTTTTTTGTTATCCTGAAAGTTCCCTTTATCCTTCTCTGCTTTGGATTCTTTGTCCTGGATTTCATACTTTCTTTTTCTTGGTTGGTGGAATTATGAGCTATAGAAGCATAATGAGAGGGGTGTGTAGAAGGTAAAGTTTTTGAGGTATCCAATGTATAAAAATGATTTTACTCTTATACCTAATTAATAGTTAGGCTGGGGATAAAATTCTAGTTTGAAACTGTTTTCCTAAGACTTTAAAGGTATTTGTACATTATATTAACTTTCAGGATTGATTTTGAGAAGTCTGATGTCATTTTGATAGTTAATATTTTATAGAGAACTTGTTTTGTCTCTCGGTAAACTTGTGGATTTTTTTTCTTCTGTTTTCCAGAATTTCGTAATGCTGTAGGTCCATGAGGATGTTCTTTATCCATTATGCTGGATATTTTATGGGCCTTTTTAATTTGGAAACTCCCATTTCTGAGAAATTTTCTAGACATATTTCTCAGAAAATTATCTGCCCTCTGGTTTTTGTTTCTGTTGTTGCTTCCTTTCCTTTCTTTTTTTAAAAAATATATTTTATTGATTTTATAGAGGAAAGGAGAGGGAGAGAGAGATAGAAACATCAATGATGAAAGAGAATCATTGATTGACTGCCTCCAGCATGCCCCCTACTGGGGATCGAGCCCACAACCCAGGCATGTGCCCTTGGCCAGAATCGAACCTGGGACCCTTCAGTCCGCAGGCTGACACTCTACCCATTGAGCCAAACCAGCTAGGGCTCCTTTTCTTTCTTTCTTTTTTGTAATTGGACAGTCCTCCAATTTTCTATTTTCAACTCCATCATTTTGTTTTATATTCTGAAGGATTTCCTCAACTTGATCTTTCAATCCTCTCACTGAATTTATTATTATTTTTTATTTCTTCTATCATGTTTTAATTTAAGCTGTTTTGGTTCTTGGATTTTTTTTTTTTTTTTAATCCTCATCCGGGGATATTTTTCCATTGATTTTTAAGAGAGTGGAAGGGAGGAGGAGAGGTGAGAGAGAAACATTGATGTGAGAAAGACACATCAATTGGTTACCTCCTGCAAGCACCCTGACCAGGGCCAGGGATTGAGCCTACAACCGAGGTATGTGTCCTTAATCAGAATCGAACCCAGGACCCTTCAGACTGCAGGCCAAAGCTTTATCCACTGAGCGAGCTAGCCAGTTTTGAATGTTACTTTTTAAAAACTTCCTTCTCTAGTTTCTCTATACTGAGAGTAGTTTGGATGTATTAAATTTTATTTAGTATCCTTTTCCTGCAGGTCTTCTCCAAGCTTTTTTTCTATTTATTGGTTTTGTCTCCAGCTTTCCTGCTAATGTCTAGTGATCCTTGGTTATCTGTTCACATTTTATAGTAGAGCATTAAAAGGCTGATTGGGAGTTCTCTGTGGGGAATTGTAAAATAATCTCTATAGGCCATTTTGTGTGGAACTCTTGATGTCTTTAGCTTTTTTCCTCCTCAGCTGGTCTTACTAGTATTTCCTTTTTTTTTTTTTAACAGTTATTATTTTTTTAATCTTTATTGTTGAAAGTATTATATATGTCTCCCTTTTTCCCCCCTATCAGCCCCCTGCAGTCCAACCCCACCCTCCACCCTAGGCCCTCACCACCCCATTGTCTGTGTCCATGGGCCATACATATATGCATACAAGGTCTTTGGTTGATTACCTCCCACCCGCCCACCCTCCTGCATCTTCCCTCCGAGATTCCACACTCTGTTTCATTTTTTCATGTCTCTGGATCTAGTCTGTTCATCAGTTTATTTTGTTCATTAGATTCCACGTATGATTGAGATAACATGATACTTGTCTTTCTCTGACTGACTTTTTTCACTTAGCATGATACATGCCAGGTCCCTCCATGCTGTCTCAAAGGGTAAGAGATTCTCCTTTTTTTACTACTACATAGTATTCCATGGTATAAATGTACCACAGCTTTTTTATCCAATCATCTACTGATGGGCACTTGGGCTGTTTCCAGAACTTAGCTATTGTAAATTGTATTGATATGAACATAGGGGTGCATATATTCTTTCTGATTGGTGCTTCAGGTTTCCTAGGATATATTCCTAGAAGTGGGATCACTCAGTCAAATGGTAGTTCCATATTTAATTTTTTGAGGAAACTCCATACTGTTTTCCATAAGGGCTGCAATGGTTTGCATTCCCACCAGCAGTGGACTAGGGTTGCCTTTTCTCCACATCCTCACCAACACTTGTCATTGGTTGATTTGTTAATGATAGCCATTCTGACAGGTGTGAAGTGATATCTCATTGTTGTTTTAATTTGCATCTGTCTGATGATCAGTGACTTTAAGCATTTTTTCATGTTTCTTGGCCATCTGTATATCAGCTGGTCTTAATTCCTAGAAAAGATTCTTTTTCTCTCTTGCTTATAAAATAAAGAGCTGGTTGTCACTTTTTAGGAGCCTAGTGAAAATAATTGGTGGGAGTCTCAGTATCCCGTCTTTCATACATTTGCTTAATTGCCTGTTTTACATATGTTACCCCTACTTATAACTGCGCCACATTTTTCTCTAGTCCATAGATCTTCTTTGACTCTTTCTAGAGAATTAACTTCTGGCCTTCTGTTAAAGTGTGGAAGGGATAGTTACACAATGTTCAGAGTTGGAAAGAAGATATAGGGAAGTAACTGCTTCTTGATCAGACTTTCAGCCAGGTCTCCTCTTTTTAATCCCATCTTAAACCCTTTTAATGGCAGTGCCTTATGGTACTATTTTTTTTAATTATTATTATTTTGTTGTTGTTAATCCTCACCCAAGGATATTTTTCCGTTGATATTTTGAGAGAGTGGAAGGGAGGAGGAGAGACAGAGAGAGAGAGAAACATCTATATGAGAGAAACACATCGATTGGTTGCCTTCTGCACACGCCCCAACCAGGGCCAGGGATCTGACCTGCAACCAAGGTATGTGCCCTTGATCGGAATCAAACCAGGGACCCTCAGTCCAATGGCTGATGTTCTGTCCACTGAGCTAACCCAGCTAGGGCATTGTGGTGCTATTTTTTAGCTTTTTATGGGTTACATAGTGTAAATTGATTTACTTTGCTCTTCTACTGTCAGCTCAGGATTCAGCTTCTTGAGTTTGATCACTCATCCATTTATTTTCCAGCTTTCAAAATTTTGTTGTGATTTTCTCCTTTTACTCTAACATCTGTATTGATGAATAGAATTGACCTGTAATTTTCATTCCTCATAATGTTCATGTTCGATACTGATTATATTCATAAGGAAAATTTAGAAGGTTCCTTCTTTATTAATTGTTTTTAAATGTTTGATGGAATTCGCCTGTGTGGCCTAGTAGTCCTAGAGTTTTCTAAGACTGTCTATTTTGTCTAAAGTTTGAAATGTATTGGCAAAAAGCTCATAATATTCCACTTAACTTTTTAACATCCTTTAGAATATTTACTGACATCTCATACATGGTAGTTATTTGTGCCTTCCCTTTTTCTTGATTAGTCTGACCAGAGGATTTTCTGTTGTACTAATATCTGTAAAGAGAAGGTTTTTTATTATTAATCTTCTCTGTTATATATGTGTTCTCTCTCTTCTTTGTTTTTTCATCATTGTACTTTTCTTTATGATTAATTTGCAATTCTCTTATTGATTTCTTGAGATGGAATCTTAGTACATTGATTTTTTTTCCCCGTTCCAACCTTTCTTTTCTAATATATATTGAAAGTAATAATGTTCCCTCTAAGCATGTCTTAGACTGCATCTAAAAAGTTTTGTTATATATTGTTTTCATTATATTTCACACCAAATATGTTCTAATTTCCATTGTGATTTCTTCATCCATGCATTGCTTAGAAGTATTAATTTCCAAATATATGAGCCTTTTTGGTTATTTTTTTGTTACTGATTTCTAGCTTAATTTGCATAATGGTCATAAATGGTATTCTGAATTAGATCAGTCTTTTGATATTTGTTGTTTTAGCTTGCTTTATGACCTGCATGTTTATGGTCAGCTTAATTTATAAATGTTTCATATATACATGAAAAAAATATCTGTTCTATATGTAGTTTTGGAGTGCATTTCTTTAAATATCAACTAGGTCATATAACCATGTTGTTCAAATCTTTGGCATCCTTACTAATTTTTTAAATGATTGTTTTCTCAATTACTGAGAAAGCTGTGTTAAATATCACACAATTGTGGACTTGTCTGTTTCTCCCTTTACTTCTGCTAGTTTTTGTTTTATATATATGAGGCCATGTAATTAGGTGATACAAATATAGAAGTTATATCTCCCTAGTGAATTGAGCCATTTATTAATGTTAATGAAATGTCCTTTTAATTTATTTTCTCCCGTGTGAGATACTAAAACTGTATCAGGTTCACTTGGTTAGTATGTGCATGATACATCTTTTCCCATCATTATAGGTCAGACTTTTCTTTTAATTAATTAATTTTTTAAAAATCTTTATTGTGGAGGGTACTACGGGTGCCCCTTTCTTTCCCCCATTCCTCCCTCCAACCAGGTCCCACCCTGCCCCAGGCCTTCACCATCCTATTGTCTGTGTTCATAGGTAATTGCATACATGCATGTAAGATCTTTGGCTAATCTCTTCCTGCCCCCTTCCTCCATCCTTCTGAGATTCAGCAGTCTATTCCATGCTTCTGATTCCATTGTATACACCAGTTTATTTTGTTCATTAGATTTCTTGTTTGTTTATTTTGATCTGTAGATTCAATTATTGATAGATATGTATTTATTGCCATTTTAATGTTCATATTTCTTCTCTTCCTCCTCTTCTTCTTCAACCTTCAACATTTCATGTAATACTGGTTTGGTGGTGATGAACTCCTTTAGCTTTTTCTTGTCTGTGAAGCTCTTTATCTGACCCTTAATTCTAAATGATGGCTTTGCTGGGTAGAATAATTTGGTTGTAGGTCCTTGCTATTCATTACTTTGAATATTTCTTACCACTCCCTTCTTGCCTGCAAAGTTTATGTTGAGAAATCGGGACAGTCGTTTGGGCGCTCCCTTGTAAGTAACTTGCTGTTTTTAACATTTTCCCTTTGTCTTTAACCCTTGGCATTTTAATTATGATGTGTCTTGGTGTGGGCCTCTTTGGGTTCCTCTTGTTTGGGGTTCTGTGTGCTTCCTGGACTTGTAAGTCTATTTCTTTCACCAGGTAGGGGAAGTTTTCTGTCATTATTTCTTCAAATAAGTTTTTAATATCTTGCTTTCTCTCTTCTGGCATCCCCATAATGCGAATACTGGTAAGCTTAAAGTTGTCCCACAGGCTCCTTATACTAGCTTCACATTTTTCATTCTTTTTTCTTTTGCTCTTCTGATTGGGTGTTTTTTGCTTCCTCATATTTCAAATCATTAATTTGATTCTCCGAATCTTCTACTCCACTGTTGAATCCCAGTAAATTCTTTATTTCAGTTAGTGTATGCTTAATTTCTGACTGATTCTTTTTCATGTCTTTGACATTCTCACTAAGATCCTTGAAAGTCTCACTAAGTTACTTGAAGCTTACTTTGAGTTCCTTGAAGCTCTCATTAAGATCCTTGAGTAACCTTAAAACAATGGTTTTGTACTCTCTATCCAGTAGTTTGCTTGCTTCCATTTTTTTCGTTTGTGACATGTTTCTTTGTCTCCACATTTTGGCTGCTTCCCTGTGTTTGTTTCTATGTATTAGGTAGAACTGCTTTATCCCTGGAATTCGTAAAGTGGCCTTGTGTAGTAGGTGTCCTATAGGACCAGTGGCTCACGTTTCCCAGTCACCTGAGCTGAGCCCTCTAATTGCGCCCCTGTGTGGGCTGTGTGCAGTCTTATAGTTGCTCCTTGATTGCTGTTGGTATAAGGGGGAGAAATTGACCTCCAGGCCAATTGGCTGTGAGGACCAGCTGCAACTACAATGGAAGAGCCAGTTGTGCAGGAGACACCCCTATGGAACATGACTTGCTTCAGTGAGGGCTTTGGTGCTCACTGACTCTGTACCTTGAGTGTGATGCTTGTGGATGTGTAGAGTTGTAATCTGGTATGGTCTGAAACTGTCCACCGTATGCCCTGGCTCTGGGGCCACCCAGCAGGAGCTACAAAGAGGTCTGTAGATGGCTGCTACTTGCATTGGGCTTGTGAAGTGCCCAGGTGAGGCTAGATATGAAGCAAGGCAGACTGATGCTAGTGCCAGGTCTTGGGCCTTTTATTGTAGGTTTGGGGCACACTGATGCCAATTGCTGCTTGTTTGAGAGATTTTAGCAAAGTCTGAAGCCTGAGGGATAGAGTCTGAGTAAGTTCATGCCCCAGCCATTTAAGAGGAACACCTGGGTCTCCAGCAGCCTCTGTGTCACTCAGCCACAACCCCCACTGGTTTTTACAGCCCAAAGTTATGGAGACTTCTCTTCCCAGCTCTGGAACTCTGGGCTGGGGGTCTGGTGTGGGTCTGGAACCCCTTGCTCCTCACAGGGGGGCCTCTGCAGAGATTATCTCCCTCCCAATTAAAGAAACCCCACATCTGTTCTGCATCTCCGCCCATTCTACCAGTCTTGGTGTGCTTTCTTCTTTAATTCTGTAGTTATAGGACTTCCATTCAGCCAGCTTTCAGGTGGCTCTGAATTTTTTTTTTTTTTTTTTTTTTTTTGTATTTTAGTTGTAATTTTGATATGGTTGTGGGAAGTGGTGAGTACCAGTGTTTACCCATGCTGCCATCTTGGTTCTCTCTTTAAATCTAGTTTAGTCTTTTTACATCCTTGTTTTCCAGCCTGACAGTCTTTGCATTTTACCTAGAGTATTTATAAACTTACATTTATACTAATGTAATGTCTGATAAATATTTAGGTTTAGATCTACCCATCTTGCTGTTTGCTTTCTATTTGTCCCATTTGTCCTGTATTCTTTTTTATTGCCTTATATTGATTGATTGTTGGCTTTTTTGGGGGGGAAGGGGGAGGCTATTAGTTATATATTCCTTTACTAGCATGATTACAAATACATCTTTGATTTATCTGTCTCGTTTTCTTTGTCCTTCTGGGTTTTACAAACTTGTTTACCATCTATAGCTGAGTGGCTACATTAATTTTAATATATCCATTCAGCAATGAGGAAAGTACATTTTTAAGTGAAAAAAAATATGCAGAACAGTGTGTACTGTATTGAAAAAAGGTTTAGAATAAGTATTTTATTTTAGCTTTTGTATGTATAAAAATACGCTGAAAAGGGAAACACAGGAAGCTAATTACAATTCCTCCCTATCTGGTAGTGGTGGTGGGAACTGAATAGATGCAGGATCTAACTATACCTTTTAATAAAAAGTTTAAATTTTTTGAACCATACACACACACACAGCAAACACATAAAATGTCTCAAAGTCCTTAGGTTTAGCTTTCTTTTAGGTAAAAATATCAATTAGAATATAGGAATAAAATCATTTTGCGCTTATATTTTGGGGGATATGAGGGAGTTTAGTTAATGCCTATGCTACACCTTTATCATCTCTGACAAGTTTTTAAATTATTGATTAAATCATGCAAAAGATTATCTTGCTGGTCATATGTAATATAGCAAATATTTATGTTCATTGTTTTGCATGTCATTTTCTAAATGTCATACAAATATATACTCATTACTTTTTATTGTGATGGTACATATTAATTATAAAAACCCAGATTACTTTGTCTCTTGAGAAAAGTTACACTTGGTAGGCAATATTTGGTCTTTTGTATAAAAATAAGTGTAAAGAATATCATATATGTAAGCATTCAGTTGATTGAGGACAAAATGGGAAAATAACTTTTCCTTCTTTCTTACCAGTGGTCTCAAAACCTATCTAGATTCTCACTGAAAGAAAGCTAAACCTAGGGATCTTGAGACATTTTATGCTTTGGCTTTGTATAATTCATTGTTATAAGTTATCCTTGTGTTTAAGAGGGCTGTCTATATGAGAGGGATTTAAGGAGAGAGAGAAAATATATATATATGTATTTTTAATATTTTTATTGATTTTAGAGAGGAGGGGAGAGTGAGAGAAACATTAGTGATGAGAGAGAATCATCGATCACTGCCTCCTCATGCCTCCCTCTTCCGAGACCATGTGCCCCAACCAGGAATCCCAACTGTGACCTCCTGGTTCATAGGTCAACACTCAACCACTGAGCCACACCAGCTGGGCAATATATGTGTATTTTTTTCTTTTTTAATTTATTGATTTCAGAGAGGAAGGGAGAGGGAGAGAGAGTTAGAAACCTCAATGATGAGATAGAATCATTGATCAGCTGCTTCCTGCACACTCCCTACAGGGATCGAGCCCGAAACCAGGGCCATGTGCCCTGACCAGGAATCAACTGTGACCTCCTTGTTCATAGGTCACTCAACCACTGAGCCACACCAGCAGGACAGAACACATATTTTTCAAATATAGAATTTAGTTGCTTTCTTCTCAGACTATCTTAATGTCCTGGGGCAATTTATATTACAAGTTTTCAATAAAATTCAACTTCATTCCTTAAGAAAAATAAAATCTTAAAGTTATCTTAACCTACACAGGATAGCCTCCTGTGTTTTGTCTTTGTTTTTTCTTTGAAAAAAAAAGGGTGAGGGGTTGTGAATTTAGGCAACTATAAAGGAAAAGAAATGTTAACTTTTTTTATTTCAATTTGGTAGGTTTGAGAAATTTTTATGGTTCATTAGCTCAGAGAACTATCTAATTATAGGAGGACGAGATCAGCAACAGAATGAAATAATCGTGAAAAGATACTTGACACCAGGTAGGTATGATTAAAATTCTAAAGAATATTTTCTTAAGTAATTAGATCAGTTATCTCAATATTAGCTATAGATTTTCATTTTAAACTTCTTTGACAAATTGAGTTAGTAGAAAGAGTTTGATGTTTGGTGGTTTATAGTTTGACACTTAATTATCATCTTAAGTGAATATTTCTAAAGTAGTAATGCTCAGCTAATCTGCAGTGTTGGACTTTTGATTCTTTGCTACATTAACATATTAATTCTCCAAAATCATAGCTCAAATTTTTAAAAGCCTAATTTTTCAGTGCTGAAGTTTATAACCTTTTTTAACATTTAAAAAAGGACTGAAGCCCTGTGGGGTAAGGCCTCTCATTTTTTGTTTGCTGATAATCACCACCTCACTGTGGCTAAACCCTCACTGTGGATATCAGAAATCAATAATCAATACCAGAACTCATCGAATGACCATGTAAGATTCCAAACCACGGAAGAAAGCAGCAGGGATCAGGTTACATGGTGCCCAGGGCTTGGTCTCTGTCTTTTCTAACTCTGTTCATTATGAGTTGAGTCTGTTATGGAGCATAATGGGTTTTTCTCACTGAGTTTCAAACCCAGATAACCTGTCCACAGCAGGCAATGGCTGCTTATTTTACCTGTTAGGAACCATGCATTTTCCTTTTCTCTGGTTGACCATTTACTCTTATATTCATCTGTTTATTCCTTTAGTTCATTTGATGCTCTCACATACTTAGAATAAAACTGGAAGTCCTTATCATGGCTTACAAGGATCCTGGCTTCTTTCCAGCTTCCTTTCTTACCACTCTCCCCTCACTCTGGCCTCCTAACTGCTCTTCATACATGTCAAACATCCATAGTCCTCAGGACCTTTGCACTTGCTAGGATGACTCATCTGCTCCATCTGTCTCTAACCCTTCCAGCAGGCTAGTCTGGGCTTGCTTACATGGTCACTCAGCAAGTTTCTGAGAGGAAGCACACAAGACCTCTCAAGGCCTAGGCTGGGAACTGGCACTTAGTCACATCTGCCACATTCTTTTGGCCAAGACAGGTCATGAGATAAGCCCAGATGGGGACATGTACTCCACCTCTTTTTTTTTTTTTTTTTTTTAATTTATTGGGGTGGACTCCATCGTTGATGGGAAAAGTTTCAGTCACAAAGCAAAGAGGTGTGGATAGAGGGAGGGAGAGGAATTGTGATCATTTTTGTAATCTACCATATTAACATTACTTTCTATAAGGAGGCCTATAAGAAATCTCCCAGGGATAGGAGATGGAATTAATATGTGTTCCTATCACTTTTAGGTTTTGAATCCATTAAACAGTAAATAAATAAATAATTGTAACAAAACATGATTTAGAGTATCATTTCTTCTTTTTAAGGAGACATTTATGTACATGCTGATCTTCATGGAGCTACTAGCTGTGTCATTAAAAATCCAACAGGTATTATATTCTTTCTATTCAGAACTTTAATTCCTTTTGTTAAAATATTTTAATATAACTATTAGACAAATATTATTAATAGAGATAAAGGACACTTTATAATGATAAAAGAGTAAATCCATCAGTAAGATATAACCATTATAAATACATACACACTTAACAACAGGGCCCTAGAATACATGAAGCAAAGTCTGACAGAATTAAAGGGAAAAATAGATAATTTAGCAATTATATTTCACTTTCAATCATGGATAGAATAACTAGATATAAGATCAACAAAGAAATTGAAGATGTGAACAACACTAAGTTAACTAGGTCTAATACATCTCTAGTATACTCCACCAAATAACAATAGATTCTCATTCTTCTCAAGTACACATGGAACATTCTCCAGGAGAGACTGTATGATATTCATAAAAAAAGTCTCAATAAATTTAAAACTATTGAAATCTTACAAAATAAGTTTTCTGACCATAATGGAGTGAAATTAGAAACCACTAATAGAGGAGAATTTGGAGAATATACACATGTATGGAAATTAAAGTACACACTCATAATTAATGGATCAAAGAGGAAATCTTTTGGGGAGTGTTAGAAAATACTTTGAGATGAGTGAAATGAAAACAATGTATCATAACTTAGGAAATGCAGCTAAAGCAATGCTTAGAGAGAAATTTATGGTGGTAATGCCTATAATAAAGAAGAATGATTTTAAATCAATAACAAAATTATAATCATTAAAATCTAGAAAAACAAAAGCAAATAAAGTTTCAGATTCCTAAAATTAGGAACAAAAGAGGGGTCATTACTTAAGTCAACTTCACAGAAATCAAAAGAATTATGAGGGAATTCTATGAATAGTTGTATAGCAGCAAATTAGATAACCTAAATGAAATGGGAAAATTTTTAGGCATAAACTACCAAAACTGGCCTAAGGTGAAATAGAAAATCAAAACAAACCTATAGTAAGTAAAGAAATTGAATTAGTAATTTAAAAAAACCTACTCATAAAAGAAATCTCAAGCCCACATGGCTTCACTGGTTAATTCTACCAAACTTTTAAAGAAGATTAAACCTTAGCCTTTCACAAAGTCTTCCAAAAAATAGAAGAGATGGGAACACTTTCTAACTCAGCTGTTGTCAACCCGTGGTCCGCAAGGTCAGAAAGGTTGGTGACTGCTGTTCTAACTCTTCTATAAGACCGTTTTACCCTAATAACAAAATCAGACAGACATAACAAGAAAACTACAGATCAATATCACTTATGAATATAGACACAAAAAACCTCAACAAAATATTAGGAAACTGAATCTAGCAGCATGTTAAAAGTAGTATACACCCTGTCAAAGTGGGATTTATCCCAGGCATGCAAGGTTTGTCTTATGATTAAAAATTAATTAATGTAGTAAAGTACAATAACATAAAGGATAAAAATCACAGAATTATTTCAGTTGATGCAGAAAAAGCCTTTGGCAGTAGTAATCCAACACCCACTTGTGAAAAAAGCATTCAACAAACTAGGAATAGAAGGGAATTTCCTCAACTTGGTAAAGAGCAGCTATGAAAAACCCACAGCTAACAATCGTACTTAGTGCTCACAGACTGAAAGCTTGCCCCTAAGATCACAAATGAGATAAGCATGGCTATTAATTGCTGCTTCTGTTCCATGTTTATGGAGGTACTAAATAGGTCATTAGGCAATAAAGGGAAATTAAAAATATCCCAGTTGGTAAGGAACAAATAAAACTATATTAATGGATACAGGACTTATAGAAATGTCCTGGAATTAGTGATAATGGTTCCATAGCTTTATGAACATACTAAAACCCATTGAATTTTACAGAGCGGGCAAAAGTAAGTTTATAGTTGTTCATGTGGGAAATAATCCTATATAATAAAAGGGGAATATGCAAATTGACCCTAACGGTGGAACGACTGGTCACTATGACGCGCACTGATCACCAGGGGGCAGATGCTCAACACAGGAGCTGCCCCCTGGTGGTTAGTGCACTCCCACAAGGGGAGCTCCGCTCAGCCACAAGCCGGACTGACGGCTGCAAGCGCAGTGGCGGTGGCCTGAGCCTCTCCCACCTCATCAGCGCTAAGATGTCCGAGGGCTGAGGGCTCCCAGGCTGCCAGAGGGGATGTCCGACCGCCAGCTTAGGCTCAGTCTTCCGGGGGGCAGGCCTAAGCTGGCAGGTGGACATCCCCCATGGGGTCCCGGACTGTGAGAGGGTGCAGGCCAGGTTGAGGGGACCCCCCCCCACCAAGTGCACAAATTTTCATGCACCGGGCCATTAGTACAATAATCCTATCTAATAAAAGAGTAATATGCAAATTGACCGTCCAACACACAAGATTGCTGCCCCTTGTGGTCAAAGATGGCTGTCCTATGTAGAACAAAATGGCCGCCACAAGATGGCCAGCAGGGGAGGGCAGTTGGGAGGGACCAGGCCTGCAAAGGAGGGCAGTTGCGGGGGACCCAGGCCTGCAGGGAAGGGCAGTCGGGAGGGACCAGACCTGCAAAGGAGGGCAGTTGCGGGGGACCCAGGCCTGCAGGGAAGGGCAGTCAGGAGGGACCAGACCTGCAAGGGAGGGCAGTTGGGGGCAATCAGGCCTGCAGGGGAGGGCAGTTAGGGGTGACCAGGATGGCAGAGGAGGGTAGTTGGGGGTGACCAGGCCTGCAGGGGAGGGCAGTTGGTGGGGACCAGGCCTGCAGGTGAGGGCAGTTGGGGGTGACCAGGCTGGCAGAGGAGGGCAGTTGGGGGCGACTAGGCCTGCAGGGGAGGGAGTTGGGGGCAACCAGGCCTGCAGGGGAGGGCAGTTGGGGGCAATCGCGTCAGCAGGGAAGCAGTTAGGCGACAATTAGGCTGGCAGGGGAGTGCTTAGAGGGTGATCAGGCTGGCAGGCAGAAGCAGTTGGGGAAACCAGGTAGGCAGGCTGGTGAGCGGTAGGGAGCCATCAGTCCTGGATTGTGAGAGGGATGTCCCAGATTAGAGAAGGTGCAGGCTGAGGGACAACCCCCCCACACCCGTGCATGAATTTCGTGCACTGGGCCTCTAGAAAATAAATATAGGAATAAACTGTATTCACGTACAACTATAAACCTACTTCTGCCAAACCTGTATGTTTTTAAAGGGTCTATTTTATGTTATGTGAGTTATATCCCAATTTAAAAATATTTGAAATATAACTAGGGATTTGTTATTAATATGCTCTTCATTTTGATGATTTAGTCCTAGTTGGCAAACTCAGTCAACAGAGCCAAATATCAACAGTACAACAATTGAAATTTCTTTTGAGAGCCAAATTTTTTAAACTTAAACTTCTAATGCCACTTCTTCAAAATAGACTCGCCCAGGCCATGGTATTTTGTGGAAGAGCCACACTCAAAGGGCCAAAGAGCTGCATGTGGCTCGTGAGCCGCAGTTTGCCAACCACGGATTTAGTCATTCTGTAATAATTCTGGAAGTCTTCAAACTTTAAATAGATTGTTTAAATTATCCTTTTTGGAATGAGGTTAGATTTACTGACATAAGAGAGAAGAAATTTCTTCTCTAATTTGTTTTGTTTACTTAGACCATTTAAAAGCCTGCTGTAAATACATTTTAATAAAAAATAGTAACTTTTTATAATATTGAAAAAAATATAGTACTAATATTTAAAATATGAGAAGATTAAACCTATCACTCATGTGATTTTCATATCTTATTCTGTAGAAAGTGTACTTAGTACTGAAGCATTATAGCATTGTTATTACAGGTGAACCAATTCCCCCTCGAACCTTGACTGAAGCTGGCACAATGGCACTTTGCTACAGTGCTGCTTGGGATGCCCGTGTTATCACTAGTGCTTGGTGGGTGTACCATCATCAGGTAATAATGGCTATGGTCCTTTTCTTAATTTATTAAGAACTACCATGTACCAAATTTTGGGGCTATATAGTTTAAGTGAACAAGGCTGAGTACCTCCCTACCTTGATGGAGCTGACATTTTGGTGGTGGAAAAAAATACATAATGCCAGGTAGTGATTGCTATAAAGATTTTTTTAAGGAGATAATGATAGGGGCTGCCATTCCGAATAAAGTATCTGGGAAGGTAAGATTTGAGCTGCAGAGACCTAAATGAAGAGAGAGTGATCCGTGCAATTACACGGGATAGAGAGTATTCTAATTATGACGGACATACTGACCTAAAACATCTTTCTTCTGTTCATACTTGTTGGAATTTTCTGAATTCTTTTTGGCCCTTCCAGAAAAGTAGGTATATCCAGTGTTTTTGTACTCACTCAATTTTAGTGCTTGTCCATACACACACACACACACACACACACACACACACACACACACACACACACACACATATTAATTGATTTCAGAGAGAAAGGGAGAGAGATAGAAACATCATTGATGAAACAGAATCATTGATCAGCTGCCTCCTACACACCCCTTACTGGGGATCAAACCTGGGACTCTTCAGTCCACAGGCCGACACTTTATCCACTGAGCCAAACCAGCTAGGGCTAGTGATTTTCCTTCTTTATGGTTATGCTATTTTTTGTGATGATACTTCATTCCACATTTGACTTCACACTGCTATTGGTATACATTTTCAAGAATTATAATTAACTACAGGCCCAGTGCATGAAATTTGTGCATGTGTAGGGTCTCGTGCCCGGCCTGTGATCAGGGCCGATCGGGGCCTTCCAGCTGTTGGCTGCGGCCTTCCTTCCCCAGCTGCCAGCTGTTATCCAGGGCCTGCCTTCCCCAGCTGCCAGCTGTTATCCAGGGCCTGCCTTCCCCAGCTGCCAACCGGGGCCTTCCTTCGTTCCGCGCTGCCCCCTGGTGGTCAGCACACATCATAGCAAGCGATCAAACTCCTGGTCTCCTGGTCAAACTCCTGTGGGGACAATTTGCATATTAGCCTTTTATATAGATAGATAGATAGTGATATACTTTTGTAAGGTCCAAAAGCATGTGGTAAAAAGAATTCAATACCATTATCCTTCCTTACATTTTTGTTTCCTTTTTATATTATATTATTTACTGCTATTCAGTGATACTGGATTTTTAGGAAATTAATATCACTTCTGAGATTAGGTTTTCTGCCTCAGTCTTGTTATAAAAGTGACTTTAATTCTTTTCTGAATAGGTTTTTTAGTATGTTTTTAATCCTTTGCATAACTATTACTAATAAAGATACTCTCAGATTTGGAGGTTTCACAGATATTGTATATAATAAAGAGGTAATATGCAAATTGACCATCATGCCCTCACAAGATGGCTGCCTATGACCAGTCCAGCAGGGGGGTTAGTGAGGAATGACCAAACAACTGAACAGCAGGGGGGGCAATTGGGGGCGATCAGGCCAGCAGAGGAGGCAGTAAGGGGTGACCAGGCTGGCGGGGGGGGGGGGCAGTTAGGAGCAACCAGGCCAGCAGGAAGGGGGCAGTTGGGGGTGACCTGACCGGCAGAAGGGCCAGTTAGGGGCAATCAGGCCAGCACACAGAGGCAGTGAGAGGCCATCAGGCCAGCGGGGGGGGGGGGGGGGGAGGAGGGTGGTACAGTTAGAGGTGACCAGGCAGGCAGGCAGGTGAGTGATTAGGAACCAGCAGTCCAGGATTGTGAGAGCGATGTCCGACTGCTGGTCGGATATCCCCTCAGGGTCCTGGATTCGAGTGGGTGCAGGCTGGGCTAAGGGGACACCCCCCCCCCCATGCACGAATTTCATGCACCGGGTCTCTAGTATGATATATTTTTAGTTGTGGAATTATCTTGCTCACTTCCTATTTTGTCAAATTAGAATGTATTTTAAAATCTGCTATCATTTTTATTTCCTAAAATAATAGATTATTTTATTACCAAAAAGAGTATCTCAAGAAAGAATTTTATTTAATAAATATAGTTTTACTTTAGTAAGTATAGTTGTACGGTAAACTTACTAAACTACTTCTTTGTTATATCTCACACTAGAGGAATGGTGTGGACTAGTTCTGGCTCTAGTCCAAAACATTTGAAAATTATTGATGTAGTAGTATGTTATAGTACAGTGGTTGGCAAACTGTGGCTCGCGAGCCACATGCGGCTCTTTGGCCCCTTGAGTGTGGCTCTTCCACAAAATACCACGGCCTGGGCAAGTCTATTTTAAAGAAGTGGCATTAGAAGAAATTTAAGTTTAAAAAATTTGGCTCTCAAAAGAACTTTCAATCGTTGTACTGTTGATATTTGGCTCTGTTGACTAATGAGTTTGCCGACCACAGTTCTAGTATATTCTGTTTTTGTTTTTTTCATTGTTATAGCAAAGGGTATGTTTATCATTGAAGAGAGGTATACCATCAGCATTGATAATTTTTGCTAAATTTGTAAACTTTGCAGGACATAACACTGCTTACTTGAATATGACTTTCTTCATTGAAAATATTTTTTTAAACTATTTCTTAAGACAAAAGTATAATGTATTACTGTGTCCCTCAGGTGTCTAAAACAGCACCAACTGGAGAATACTTGACAACAGGAAGCTTCATGATAAGAGGTAATGATTGTCAGTGTGTTATAGGAACTGGTTTGAGGACCATCTGCTAATATTCTCAGAACAGACTCTTTGTCCTGATTTCATACATTTGAAGTTTGTTATGAAATAAGAAAAATTACTATGCTGTGGCAAACTTAGCATTTGTCATGTCATCTCCAAATATATTTTTATTGATGAGACTGTACTTCACATGGTTTAAAGTTATAAGGGTAAGAAAGTATAACATGACCTTTTTTCCTAAAAATTGATTATTCAGGGTCTGATTAACCCAAAGGATGAGAGCAAACAATCATATTTTTCTATCTTAATTCCTATTCCTTACATAATGCCAATTTCTATAAATGGGAAATGTTCCTCTTGACAGAGAAAAGACAAAACAAGTGTAACCATTGGTGTCAGATATCTTGCAAGCATATAATGAAGAAAATAGATTTGTAAAACATTTATGTACATTATCTTTTGTAGGAAAAAAGAATTTCCTTCCTCCGTCATATCTAATGCTGGGGTTTAGCTTCCTCTTTAAGGTACTCTTCATCTTCTTTATTATTTTTTTTAATATGTTTTTACTGATTTTTAGAGAGAGATAGAAACATCAGTGATGAGAATCATTGATTGGCTGACTCCTGCAATGCAGGCTTGTGCCCTGACCGGGAATCAAACCATGCCCTCTGGTTTAAGGGTCAATGCTCAACCACTGAGTCATACCTGCCAGGTTCTTCTTTTTTTTTTTCTGATTTTCATTAGCCTCACTTAAAGTTCCATCAATGAAAAGGTATTATTTCCATAGGTAGATGAGTCTTGTGTTTGGAGACACCGAGGTGAACGAAAAGTCAGAGTGCAAGATGAAGACATGGAGACATTGGCGAGTTGCACAAGTGAACTCATATCAGAAGAAATGGAACAACTAGGTAGTTTATAGACTTTAATAAAGTACCTAATGATGTTTTCTATTGTCTAGTTTTGCTTCTAAATTCTTACTTAGAAAATTACAGCTCCTTTTGGATAATTGAAGTTTCATTTACTGAATTTTGTTTTGGGACATGTTAAATATGCTTATAATCCTAGTGAATTATAAAGTAATTAGATCCATAACTAATACACTTGAGCATATATTTATGTAATAAAACTTCAGTATTTATTGTGTAATTCATAAATATGAATGAGCACTTACTTAAGGGTTTAGAAGTGATGCAAAGATGAATTCATAACAAGTACATCCTTTAAGGTAATTTAGCTTGATTTAATAATATATTTGCTTCTAGTGGAGAGCAACTATGGTTACTAGAATAAATTTACCTATCTACCTGAAGGAACTAAAGAAAATAAGTTATATTTATAGTTATCTTTTTCGTAGGATCATTCTTTTTTGGGAGTAATACTGCATTGTTTCATTTATGACTACTCTTGTAACAAGTCTCTTTTTTTTAAAATTTTCAATCTGTTCCTGATACTATATAAAGTGCTTTATTTACATTATTTTTTATTGAATTTTCAAAACCATCCTTGTCAGGTGGGTGGTGGTATCTCATTTTATAGGTGAGGCAACTAGACCATAGATAGTGTTTCTTTTGCCAGAGAGTGAACACATGCTGTGTGCCAGTTATATACCATGTTATCTAATTTCAGTTCTCACGTGCCAATTATAATGAAAGCAACAGAATTTGTAGAACTGCTGTCCTCCTTTTTGGAAATACCCTAACAAAGACAAGTTATAGTTTTTATTTTAGAAACTAAAGGCCTGGTGCACAGATTTGTGCACTGATGGGTTCCCTTGGCCTGACCTGTGCCTCTCACAATCCGGGACCCCTCGGGGGATGTCCGATAGCCAGTTTCGGCCCAATTCCTGCAGGCCCAATCCAGACAGGAGGGAGACTTGATCCCTACAGACCCAATCCAGACAGGAGGGAGCCTGATCCTGTGTGTTGAGTGTCTGTCCTCTGGTGGTCAGTGCACGTCACAGCAACCAGTCATTTGGTTGTTTGGTTGCTTAGGCTTATATATATATAGATGGTTGCAATGTCCAAAAAGTTTATTGTGGTAAAGTGTATTGGAGATCATTTATTCCAACCAATTTATGGTACAGAGTATCCTTTTGTGTAAATCAGAGAACCCTGTGGGGATGAATAGGCATTTCCTGGTAACCTTTTGGAGAAACAGGGAATCAGTAGAATATTTTTTGAAGTTTTCAAGGAAATCATCTAGCTTTTTGTGGTGATAGCACTCTTGACTTTTCTGATGGTAATTGTACAGATGGAGGAGACAGTAGCAGTGAAGAAGATAAAGAGGAATTACAGGAAACTCTTGTGGAAGTGGAATTCATGTCTCAGGTTGACCAGGAGGGTATTAATATTCATAGTGGTGGAGATGAGCTAAATGAAGAACTAATGCAGGAAGAAAGCTCCGAAGATGAAGGAGAAACTGAAGAGGTAGTAAAAGATCAGGAATCTGTTGGTGAAATGAAGGATGAAGGGGAAGAGATATTAAATTATCCTGATACTACCATTGACTTGTCCCACCTTCAGTCCCAGAGGTAATTTTAAAACTATAATTGTAAGTTTTATTTTGTAAGTTGGGAATGATGATGAGTTAATCTTTAAAAAGATAATACTAAGAATTGACCTTAGTACTTTTACTCTGTTCTGTGACTGTATTATCTTTTTTACAATTTGATTTGGAGGTCTGGTCTCTCTAAAGAAATTCCGAAGACCCAGGGTAGAAAAACACAGTAAATACAAAAGTGACTAAACTAGGTCAAAATAGAAATAAGTAAACGATTATAAATGCTAATAATATAAGAAAGGCATTGCCCTGGAAAAAATAAGGTGTTCGCGTCTTAATGTCTTTAACCGATCACCAAATTAACAATACCATAGTTATAAAAGCATTGTCATTGGAGTAGATAAAAATGGCTTAGGAGTCAGATCAGAATTGAGTCTTAGGGTGTATCCTTGGGCAAGTTGCTTTATGTCTAAGCTTCAGTTTTCTTCTTGGTGAAAATTATTACCTAATTCATTGGATTTTGGTGAACATAATATGCATGTAAAGCATCTAGCTGTGCCTGGTACAAAGTAAGTGTTCAATAGATGTCAGCTATTTAAGAATATATTTAAAAGCGTGAGGAAATGAGTAAGCATTTAGATTTTGTTTTTATAATTTGAAAATTTGTAGGATTGCCAGTAATTAAGGGTATGATATGGGAATGTTTTGGGACTTTGTAAATACATGCCTTCTACAGGCTAGTCAGTGGATTGCTCTTTTCATAGGCCCCTCCAGAAATTGGCTTCAAAAGAAGAATCTTCTAATATGGTAAGCTGTTTTCAAAGTTTTATGAAGGACAACATGTCTTGCTCAGTGAATAAAATAATTTTCTACTTTTCAGTTTTATTTTTTGTGGGGTTTTTTTGTTTGTTTGTTTTAATAAATCTTTATTGTTCAGATTATTACAGTTGTTCCTCTTTTTTCCCCCATAGCTCCCCTCCACCCGGTTCTCACCCCACCCTCTGCCCTTACCGCCCCCCGCACTGTCCTCATCCATATGTGTACGATTTTTGTCCAGTCTCTCCCCGCACCTCCCACAACCCTTTCCCCCCGAGAATTGTCAGTCCACTCCCTTTCTATGCCCCTGATTTTATTATATTCACCATTTTATTCTGTTCATCAGATTTTTAATTCACTTGATTTTTAGATTCACTTGTTGATAGATGTGTATTGTTCATAATTTTTATCTTCAACTTTTTCTTCTTCTTCCTCTTCTTAAAGAATACCTTTCAGCATTTCATATAATACTGGTTTGGTGGTGATGAACTCCTTTAGCTTTTTCTTGTTTGTGAAGCTCTTTATCTGACCTTCAATTCTGAATGATAGCTTTGCTGGGTGGAGTAATCTTGGTTGTAGGATCTTGCTATTCATCACTTTGAATATTTCTTGCCACTTCCGTCTGGCCTGCACAGTTTCTGTTGAGAAATCAGCTGACAGTCCTATGGGTGCTCCCTTGTAGGTAATTGTTTTTGTCTTGCTGCTTTTAATATTCTCTCTTTGTCTTTTGCTCTTGGCATTTTAATTATGATGTGTCTTGGGGTGTTCCTCTTTGGATTCGTTTTGTTTGGGATTCTGTGTGCTTCCTGGACTTGTAAGTCTATTTCTTTCACCAGGTTGGAGAAGTTTTCGGTCATTATTTCTTCAAATAGGTTTTCAGTATCTTGCTCTCTCTCTTCTTCTGGCACCCCCATAATTCTGATGTTGGTATGCTTGAAGTTGTCCCAGAGGCTCCTTACACTGTCTTCATATTTTTGGATTCTTTTTGCTTTTTGCTTTTCCGGCTGAGTGTTTTTTGCTTCTTTGTATTTCAAATCTTTGACTTGATTCTTGCGGTCCTCTAGTCTGCTGTTAGGTCTCTGTATAATATTTTTTATTTCAGTCAGTGTATGTTTAATTTCTAGTTGGTACTTATTCATATCCTTGAGTGTCTCTCTAAATTTACCAGCCTTTTCTAGAAAATTCTTGAAAAACCTTATAACCGTGGTTTTGAACTCTATATCCAGTCGTTTGCTTTCCTCCATTTCTTTCATTTGTGATCTGTTTCTTTGTCTCCACATTTTGGCTGTTTCCCTGAGTTGATAGAGTGGCTTTGTGTGCTAGGTGTCCTATAGGGCCCAGTGGCTCAGCCTGGGGTGGACACTCTTGGTGCACCCCTTTGTGGGCTGTGTGCACAGTCTTGTTGTAGTTAAGCCTTGATTGTTGTTGGTATCACTGAGAGGAATTGACCTTCAGGCCAACTGGCTGTGAGGATCAGCTATGTCTATGATGGTAAAACTTCTGTGCTTGAGACACCCTTATGGGAGAAGACTTGCAAAAGCCTCTGTGCTCAGCTTGAATGGGGTGGAGTCTCAGGGCAGAGCAGACAGCATTGGTTTCCCATCAGCCCTCCCCTAATAGGCCCCTGTGTCTCAGTGTCCCGTGGTAATCGCTGCAAGCACCTCTGAGAGAAAGCTGCCCTCAAGTTCTGCCTGCTGCCAGACAGTCCAGTTTCTCCCCAAATGAGTCTGGGTCCCCAGAGTCTCACCCGGAACTGGATTTCAGTGCAGTCAGGAGCTTTTGTCTCCCTCCCGCTTGAGAAAGCCAACCACGTACTCAGTTGCCTGCCCTCTCCGCGCGTGCACCTCAATACCTCTGCCTCCTGCAGTTCCTCTGAGTCTCAGTGTGCTTTTCTCATTCCTGACAGTCCATTTTCACCCCTTATGAGTCTGGGTCCCAGAGTCTCACCCAGAACTGGAGTTCAGCACAGTCGGGAGCTTTTGTTCCCTCCCGCTTGAGAAAGCCAGCCGCGCACTCAGTTGCCAGTCCTCTCCACATGCGCGTGCACGCATCTCAGTACCTCTGCCTCCTGCAGCTCCTCTGAGTTTCAGTGTGCTTTTCTCTTTCCTTCTAGTTGTAGAAAGAAATTGCTATGCGAGGCAGCAGTTTAGATATTTACCTATGCCACCATCTTGGTTTCTCCACCCAGTTTTATTTTTTGAAACATTAGTAGTGTGAGGAGAGAAACCAAGATGGCGCCAGAGGTCAACACCTAAACTGCTGCCTCGCACAACAATATCAAAACTACAACTAAAAGACAAAACGGGCACCATCCAGAACCACAGGAAAGCTGGCTGAGTGGAAATTCTACAACTAGAAGAAAAGAGGAAAGCACATTGAGACTCAGAGGAGCAACAAAAGGCTGAGGTAAGGAGGCTCGCACGCAGAGAGGAAGGGTGGCTGTGTGCACAGGCACCTGAGTGCGCTGCTGGCTTTCCCAAGCAGGAGGGAGAAGGAAACTCCCGACTGCACTGAACTCCAGTCCCGGGCTAGATGCTGGTAAACCAGACTCATTCGGGGGGAATCTGGACTGTCAGGAAAAGAGAAAGCATACTGAGACTTGGGAGCTGCGGAAGACAGAGGTCTGGAGGTGCGTGTGCAGAGAGTACTGACTGCTGAACGCACGGGAGACTGAGTGCGCGGCTGGCTTTCTAAAGCAGGAGGAAGACAGAAGCTCCCGACTGCACTGAACTCCAGTTCTGGGCAAGTTTCTGGGAACCACGACTCATTTGGGGAGAAACTGGACTGTCTGGCAGCGGGGGGAATTCGAGGGCTGCTTTCTCTCAGAGGTGTTTGCAGTGATTACTGACGGACACTGAGACCCAAGGACCTCATAAGGCGGGACTGACGGGAAACTAAGGCTGTCGGCTCCTCTCTGAAACTCTGCCCCACCCAAGCTGAGCACAGAGGCTTTTGCAATTTTGCAAGTCTTATATCATAAGAATGTCTCCAACACGGAAGTGTTCCCAATGTAGACACAGCTGATCCTCACAGCCAATTGGCCTGGAGGTCAATTCCTCCCAGTGACACCAGAAACAATCAAGACTTAACTACAACAAGGCTGTGCACACAGTCCACAAAGGGGTGCACCAAGAGTGTCCACCTCAGGTAACTGGGGAGGCTGAGCCACTGGGCCCTACAGGACACCTAGCACACAAAGCTACCCTACCAACTCAGGGAAGCAGTGAAAATGCGGCGACAAAGAAACAGATCACAAATGAAAGAAATGGAGGAAAACAAACGACTGGATATAGAGCTCAAAACTATGGTTATAAGGTTTTTTAAGAATTTCCTAGAAAAGGCTGATAAATTTAACAAGACCCTCGAGGATATGAAAAAGGACCAACTAGAAATTAAACATACTCTGACTGAAATAAAAAATATTATACAGAGACCTAACAGCAGACTAGAGGACCACAAGAATCAAGTCAAAGATTTGAAATACAAAGAAGCAAAAAACACTCAGCCGGAAAAGAAAAAAGAATCCAAAAATTTGAAGATAGTGTAAGGAGCCTCTGGGACAACTTCAAGCGTACCAACATCAGAATTATGGGGGTGCCAGAAGAAGAGAGAGAGCAAGATACTAAAAACCAATTTGAAGAAATAATGACTGGAAACTTCCCCCACCTGGTGAAAGAAATAGACTTACAAGTCCAGGAAGCGCACAGAACCCCAAACAAAAGGAATCCAAAGAGGAACACACCAAGACACATCATAATTAAAATGCCAAGGGCAAAAGACAAAGAGAGATATTAAAAGCAGCAGGACAAAAACAGTTAATTACCTACAAGGGAGCACCCATAGGACTGTCAGCTGATTTCTCAACAGAAACTATGCAGGCCAGACGGGAGTGGCAAGAAATATTCAAAGTGATGAATAGCAGGAACCTACAACCAAGATTACTCTACCCAGCAAAGCTGTCATTCATAATTGAAAGTCAGATAAAGAGCTTCACCGATAAGAAAAAGCTAAAGGAGTTCATCACCACCAAACCAATATTATATGAAATGCTGAAAGGTATTCTTTAAGAAGAGGAAGAAGAAGAAAAAGGTGAAGATAAAAATTATGAACAACAAATACATGTCTATCAACAAGTGAATCTAAAAATCAAGTGAATTAAAAATCTGAGGAACAGAATAAACTGGTGAATATAATAGAATCAGGGGCATAGAAAGGGAATGGACTGACAATTCTTGAGGGGACAGGGGTGTGGGAGGTGCGGGGAGAGACTGGACAAAAATCGTACACATATGGATGAGGACGGTGGGGGGGGGGGGGCGGTAAGGGCAGAGGGTGGGGTGAGAACCGGGTGAAGGGGAGCTGTGGGGGAAAAAAGAGGAACAATTGTAATAATCTGAACAATAAAGATTTGTTAAATTAAACAAAAAAAAGAAAAATTAGTAGTGATATTGTTTGTATTTGTTTTTCTTTTTAATAGAGTGACAATAAATTACAGAGCCGGAGGCATTTGTCAGCCAAGGAAAGAAGGTAAACATATTTGTATTATGTAACTCAAAAGCATGTAATTATTTTTTATTGACAATTTAGTTATAACAGATCACCTTGCTATTCCAAAGACCTCCCTTTTAAAATTGCCAAGATTTGCCATAAGTCTTATTTAATTTTGTTGGGTTTTTTTGTTAATTCTTACCCAAGGATATTTTTTTCCCATTGATTTTTAGAAAGAGTGGGAGGGAGGAGGGGAGATTGAGAACGAGAGGCCGGGGATCAAACCTACAACCCAGGAACACAACCTTGTCCAGAAATCGAACCTTTGATGCTCTAACCACACTAAGCGACACAGGCTAGGGCATAAAATCTTATTTCATTTTTAATATTTAGCTCTAAGAGGTTTTTCTGTTTTATACCTTAATCAGTGAGATGTGTCATATGACCTGAGGCAGACCTTTTATTACATAAATGTGTGTAATAGTGATTGCAATGTATTAAATTGACAGACTGATTTTAAGATAATATTGATAAGAATAAGTAGGAACACTTGAAATTAATTAGGAAAGTTTTACATAAGAGAAAACATTTTTTTTTAAGGATGCAGATATGAGTTTATTTTTTCCCATCACCATTTATCCCCCATATATTTTCTTCCACCTCCCCCCACTCTCCTACCACCTGCAGTCACCACACTGTTGTCCGTTTTTAAATATAGCAGGCAAATAGAAAGGTAGAGGCAGAAGAAATGGGACAACTGAGACAGCCACTATAAGTGAGAAAGACTAAAGCTAGTATACGAAGTGGTAAAATACACAATTCATACCATCAAGAAGCTTTTGATCAAAACCCAAGGACACAGATAGTGGGTGATGAAGGCTTCGGGGTGAGAGGGCAATGGGGAGAAAAGGGAGACATATGTGATACTTTCAATAATAAAAATTTATTTTTAAAAAAAATGATATAAACTTTGAAATTCAGTTCTTCATCATCATGGTATGTTTCAGGTGCTTGATAGCCACATGTCTAAGTGACTACAGTATTAATGAGGTACACCCAACCCTGTCTGTGTTATCTGGCTTCTTTTAAACTTGAAACAGATTAAAAGAAGTTACCCCACTCAACAGCAACTCCTTCTACAGTACCCACTAGGTACTCAAATTATGCCAAGTATTTTCTTCCCCACCGCTAATCCTTATTTAAATTGTCAATATTTCAGTGATGATCATTTATTAAGCAGCTCTTCCCAAAGACTGAACAACTCTTTTAGCTCAGAGAGAAAGGCAAATCTCAATTCAGGAAAAGAATGGAGACACTTAGATTTAAAGATACGGAGTTCAGCCCTAACCATTTTGGCTCAGTGGATTGAGCATGGGCCTGCGAACTGAAGGGTCCGAGGTTCGATTCCTTTCAAGGGCATGTACCTTGGTTGTAGGCACATCCCCAGTAGGGTGTGTGCAGGAGGCAGCTGATCGATGTTTCTCTCTCATCAATGTTTCTAGCTCTCTTTCCCTCTCCCTCCCTTCCTCTCTGTAAAATATCAATAAAATTTATATCTTAAAATAAATAAAGATACAGAGGTAAAGGTGGAAAATCCTGACTGACGTTAATTCTTTGTCCAGGATGTTAGTCACCCTTTACAGTTATAGCCATTGTTTATATTGAGCCTCTTGACTTCTATACTCACAGCAGCTGTCGCTGCACTTAGATTCTTCACCTTTCTCAAGTGCTCCTTCCTAGTCTACCTCCTTCCCACAACCTCCTTTATTTATCTCTAGCAACCTCTCTACCCACATTCCAGGAGCCCCTCTTTATTTCATTATGAACAGTGATTATTATTGTTGACATACTGAAACATGAATAATTTAATAAATGAATCTAGAAATAAAACAAACAAACAAAAACTTTTTTGAGTCCTGCATTCAGGAAATAGTCGTAAATCTGTAAATACATTTGACCCTTGAACAAGTTGGGTCAAAAATCCTCATACAATTACAATCTGGCCTCGGCATCTGTGGATTCCTCACCACGGATTCAAATATAGTTGATTGTTAAATAATACGGGTTTGAACTGCGTGGGTCCACTTCTACTGGGCATATTAAGTGCAAACCTGTGTTGTTCAGGGCTCAAGTATAGTGTTATCTGAAATTGATACAGTAGTTGAGGAGTAAATTGCTGTGAGTTCAGGTGTTTTGGGAAATACCATCAGAAGTATTCCTTGTAAATATATTGGCACTTAAGTAAATGAAGATACAGAGATATCAATCAAGGAGCGTTAACATGAACACAAGGGAGTGGGAATTTGGAAGCAATATGTATAGTGCTTTTGAGGAAATGGTGAATAGACTAGATGGAGGTGAAAGAAGCAGAAAGTTCATGTTTGTGATCTGGTAGGTAAGATTGACAAAGTGGAACTTACACTGGAAACTTAAAATTACAAGCTAAGTATTTTGGATTTTATCTTGAAAGTAATGTGAAGAGAACTTTTAGAAGATTTTTAATGAGAATGTGAAATAGGTAAATAGTTAAGGAAAATTAATCTAGAAGTTCATGTAGAAAAGATTTTGGGGAAAATCCCTGGAGGAAAACAGGGTGGGAAGTGCTGAGGACCTGGCCTACCACAGTGACATTGGGAATAGAAGAGTTTGAACATGAAAAATATCACAACAATAGAATTTCCCTTTCATCCTTAATCTGCTTAATTTTTTATCCATTTATTCAGCCAACCACTCAACAGATATTTTATTAAATAGCTAAGATCTGCCTGGCCATTGTAGCTCAGTAATTGAGCACCAACCTATGAATCAGGAGGTCACTGCTCAATTCCAAGTCAGGGCACATGCCCAGGTTTCGGCCTCAATTCCCAGTATGGTGCGTGCAGGAGGCAGCCAATCAATGATTCTCTCTCATCATTGATGTTTCTATCTCTCCCTCTCCCTTCCTCTCTGAAATCAATAAAAATATATTTTTTAAATAAATAGCTAAGATCTGCCAAGGCCATGTTAATTACAAAGACTACAAATCCTGTTGCCTGGCTGTCAAGTGTTAAGGGACTGAATGTAGCTACCAAGTAGGGGTAAGTCGAGGGTGACAGTGTGTTGAGTCTGATTGGCAGAAAGAATGAAAAATCCATGAGAGAAAAATTTTAAGCTTTTTTCCTTTGTGATGATTATTACTTCTTTATTTATGGTAGCTGGTGATTATCAGGTAAAGCAGAAGCCATGATCTGTTATACATTGTACGTTGTACATGTTCCCTTCCCCAGGTAATTTTTTTAGGCACTAAGAATTTGAAATTCTAAAAATTAGATGTTTTTGTTTCGCTTACATTTAGGGAACTGAAGAAGAAAAAGCTTCCAAGTGACTTAGGGGATTTTGAAGTGATAGAGGGAAAAGACAAAGAAAAGGAAAATGCTCTACACCTTGAAACGCATCAGAACACAAGCAAAAATGCCCCAACTGTGCAGCCAGTAAAGCGAGGACAAAAGGTAATAAAACTTTGGGGTAAATTGTTTTTTTTACTTTTATTAGCAAAAACTCATGTAGCATTTTTACTTTTATTAGCATTTACTCTGGGGCCATAAGTTTTTGTTTCTTTAGTTTCTTCTAGGATATCATTTCTTCTGTGCTCCTCTCCTGGTTTAGAAACAGTCTGTTCCTTTGCAGGAAGGATCATCTCACTGTGACAGGGAGAGCTTGTGTATGGGTTCATCTGCCCATGAGCTCCGTAAGTTCTGCGCTGCATTCTGGGAGCTTTGTTCACCTGGATGTGCTCAATGACCAGAGAGTCTACATCTAAACCCTGAAGTTCAGCATCACTCTCTGCATTTTTAAGCTTGTGCAGCAGAAATCCAGCACTCTATTTGGGCCACTCACCCTGTGTCCAGCCCCACATTTGGCCTGGGCACACCTACCAACTGCACCACTGTAGCAATGGAATGGCACATATTGCTTCTGTAAAGTGACATCGTTCAGATACTTGGTGGCTTTTTGATATGCATACCCTTGGTGGCCTGGGCAGTTCCATGAGTGTTCTTAAAGTGAACACGAAGATTTGAACCTCTTGATTTGCATGATTTTGTGGGGTTTGCTGGGTCAGATGAAACAGCCATTTTTAGAGGTCACCACACTTATGGGAAGAGCTGGGTGAATTGTTAAAGTTAGTACTATATGGTTCACAAATGAAGTTGTGAGGTTCCCCTTAAATTTTTAAAATTTATGTGAAATAGATGCTATAGGCAAAATAATAATAATTCTAGCCTGGTCAGTGTGGCTTGGGGGTTGAGCAAGAGGTTGCTGGTTTGAATCCCAGTCAGGGCACATGCCCAGGTTGTGGGCTCAGTCCCATTGCGGGGTGTGCAGAAGGCAGCAGGTCAGTGATTCTCTCATCTTTTCTCTCATCATGTTTCTCTCTCTCTCCTTCTCCCTTCCTCTCTGAAAATAATAAAAATATTTTTTAATGCTGTAGCGTGTAAAGAAGAGATTGTCAGTATATCATTGTATCCTTTTTTAAAAATTCCTTTGAAGTCTTAATAAAGATCATGTTTAATGAACTTTCCTACATCAATAGTATCAGAATTTCCAGTTGTTTTGCCAGTGGGCCTCAAATAAGTGAAGGAGCATACTACACATATGAAAGGGAAGAGTAAATACTGGAGAATAGCTAAGGAAATCTTGGAAGATTTCCCTACTAGGTAGTAAAACCTTTAATGTTAAAATTATAAAACAGTATGGTGTTAATACCAGGTATAAAAACAAGCAGGTAGAATAGTGAAACAATAAAACCTAGATACAGGATAATTAATTGTATACTTAAAAATTTAGTATATGATAAAATAACATTATAGATTGTTTAGAAAAGTATGAAATATTAAAAATTAGTGAGTGGCTAGTCATGTTTTAAAAAGATACCAAAGTAAATTCCAGGGGGAGAAAAGAACCCATCAGTAAAATTGTAAGACAAATAGCAAATCTAATAAAAGAAATGCTTATGTAAACAAGGTGGGCTTTTTTCACCCACCAAATTAATAGATAATGTGTGTTCAGTCTCATTCAATAAATGTTTTGAGTGCACAGCATGGGAATTCCCATCAGGAGTCCTAACAGTGTACTTACTCTTTGACTCAGCAATTCTACTTTTAGGAATTTATATTTTAAAAAATCATGTATATATACTAAAGATATTCATCAAGATATTTATAATAGCAAGAAAACTGAAGATAATTTTAAATAACCAATAATATAAAATAACAAACAATATGGTGTTTATACAGTGAGATATTCTGCAGATACTTTAAGTTAAGGCAAATCCTGATGAAATTTTTACTAAAATATATTACATTTTTAGATTATTTTGTGGAGAGCTATCTTTACCACAGTGAGTTTTCGTGTCCATGAATGTAGACTATAATTATGTAAGACTTTATATTCTTCCATTTTCCTCTAGCGTCTTACCTATCTTATCTATTCCTACTTAAAATTTTTATTACTTTTTATAATAAAGTGGCATATTTTTCAAACTTTCTCTTTCTAGTTATTAGTTGCTGGTATGTGGGAAGACAATTTTTCATATTCTTACTGAATTTTTAAAATATTTCCTCTGTATATAGTCACCTTGCTTGCAGATGATGGCTTTTCTTCCTTCTTTTCTAATCCTAATATCTGTTACTGCTTTTCTTACATTTTTTGCACTGTCTCGAACATCAATATACACAGTGTTGCATAGAGGTAATAATAGTGTACATCTTCGTTAATTACATTTAAGGGGACTGTAGCTAAGGTTTTTACCATGTTATCTTAGAGGTTGTTGGTAGATATTCTTTATGAAGAGTTATCCTATCTAATAAAGAGGGAATATGCTAATTGACCCTCACGCCATCGCAAAGATGGCGGCGCCCACAGCCACAGGGCCGCAGGCGCGGCAATGCCGGGCCCGCCCCCAGGCAGGCCCAGCCACTCTGCATGCCTGCTTCTGGAGTCCCCCAGTTCCCTCAGCCCCCCAGCCACCCAGGGCCGGCCCGAAGCGCAGGCAAGCCTCGGATGGTGACTGCCCAGCCGCCCGAGGCGCAGGTAACCAGGGCCCACCGAGGCTTGCGCTGCCAGCAGTGGCAGCAGCAGAGATGTAATGGGGGCGTCGCCTTCCCCTGACCACCGGGTCGCCTCCTGCCCCTGAGGGCTCCCGGATTGTGAGAGGCAACAGGCTGGGCTGAGGGACCCCCCCTCCAGTGCATGAATTTTCATGCACCGGGCCTCTAATTTTTAATAATGATGAATTAAATTTTATTGAATGCTTTTATGCATGTATTATTTTTACTCCCTTAATCAGTTAATGTGCTAAATTACTTGAGAATATCTATTAAATTGCCCTCTAATTTCTTATACTGTCTTTGTGTGGTTTTGGTATGGTTATACCAGCTCCATAAAATAAATTTCGGACTTTTTCCTCTTTTCTGCTCTCTAGAACTTGTATAAAATGGAGGTTGTTTGTTCCTTGAAATTTAATAATATTTACTTATAAAACTGCCTAATATTTAGGGCTTTGAAAATAGGTTTTTTTTAAGTACTAATTCAATTTCTTTAGTGATAATAGGTCCATGCAAGTTTCCTGTTTTTTCCAGTTGGTTGTCCTAAGTCATATTTTCCAAGAAACTGTTCTTTTATCAGGTTTTCCATTTCTTGGTTCAATTTATTAGTAATATTATTCATTTTATTCTCAAGATTTTTTTCCTGTCTTTTATTTTATTTATTCTAATATATTTTTATTGATTTCAGAGAGGAAGGGAGAAGGAGAGAGAGAGAAACATCAGTGACGAGAGAGAATCATTGATTAGCTGCTTCCTGTACACCCCACACTTGGGATCTAGTTCACAACTTGGGCATGTGCCCATGACCTCCTGGTTCATAGTGGTGCTCAACCACTGAGCCACAATGGCTGGGCTATTCTCAATATTTTTTTGAAGTATAACGTACATATAATAAAATGCACAACTAACTCTTGAGTCTTTCTAAATAGCATCCATTCCAAAAAATTACTTCTTTAAAAAATGTTTTTACTGATTTTTCTTTTTTTTTAGAAAGAGAGGAAGGGTGAAGGATAGAGAAACAGAAATATCTTTTATCAGCTGCCTCCTGCACGCCCCTCCTACTGGGGACCTAGCCTACAACTCCAGCATGTGCCCTGACTGGGAATTGAACCAGTAACCTCTTGGTTCACTTGGGTTGCTCAACCATCGAGCCACACCGGCTGGGCCAAAAACGTTCTTCTTAATCATTGTAGATTATTTTGCCTGTTTTTGAACTTTATATAAAAAAAACATATGTCATATACTCTTTTGTCCAGCATGTTTCATTCAACATTGTATGTCATGCATGTTGCATATAAAAGTAGTTCATAGGCATTGCTTATTAGCATTCCATTGTATGGCTGCCACAATGTATCTATCTACAGTATTGTTCATAGACATTTGTATCTATGTCATTTAGATCCACGAGTATGCATTTCTGTTGTGTTGTAGTGAGGAGTATTATTGCTGGGTTGTGTTGTACATGTTTGGTTTTAGTAGATAATACTCGTTTCCAGAGTACATGTACCATTTTCCCAATAAGCACTGTGTCAGAATTCCAGTTTGCTTTCCAGTTGCTTCATATCCTCACTAACTTTTGGTATTGTCAGGTTATTTTTGGTCATTTAAGTGTAAATATACTGAAATCTTATTTTTGCTTTAATTTGCATGTCCCTGATGACTAATAATATTGAATACTTTGAGTTCTTTGAAATACTGAATACGTCTTTTATTGATATATTACAAATACTTTTCACATTTTAAAAAAATTACTTTAATCCTCACCCAAGGACATGTTTTATTCATTTTAGAGAGAAAAAGGCAGAGGGAGAGGAAGAGAGAGAAACATTGATGTGAGAAACATCCATCAGTTGCCTCCCATATGTATCCCACCCAGGAATCAAACCCACACCCTGGGTATGTGCCCTGACCGGGAATCAAACCCTTAATCCTTCAGTGCACAAGATGATGCTCTAGCCAGCTGAACCACACCAACCAGGGCCCAGTACTTTTCACATTTTGAGACTTGATTTTTTTCCCCACTTTTATAGTAGTGTTTTTTGATGAGCAGCATTTGTTAATTTTAATGAGTCTGACCAGTCTTTTATGTGTGTATGTGTCCTGTTTAAAGAAACATTTAAAAATTAGGAATTTGTTATTTGGGCTCTAGTTAATCTTTGAAGATGAGGCCTAGATAGAAGTCTGTAGTTTTAAAAAGCACTAGGATGATTTGGATATGTAGCTTGAGTAAAGATTTCACTAGTTCCATTGATGAAATTCAGTCTTAAGAGCTTTGATAGTAACTACCCAGCCTATCTGTGCTACCTTGTTTCCTGTTCCTCCTCTATATGTACTGGTATATCCTGACTCCAACCTAATGCAATGACTTGCTATTATTACTGTCTTGTCTTTACCTTATAATCTTTTTTTAAAATATATTTTATTGATTTTTTACAGAGAGGAAGAGAGAGGGATAGAGAGTTAGAAACATTGATGAGAGAGAAACATCGATCAGCTGCCTCCTGGACACCTCCCACTGGGGATGTGCCCACAACCAAGGTACATGCCCTTGACCGGAATCAAACCTGGGACCCCTGAGTCCGCAGGCCAACGCTCTATCCACTGAGCCAAACTGGTCAGGGCTTTACCTTATAATCTTGCTTTTCCTATTTTCTCAGATACTATAAAATGTATTTCCTTTAAGACTTTCAAGTTTTGCTTTACCGCCCCCCCCTCGTTCTTGCTCAAGCTCAAAGAAATATCTTTCTCATAATTATCTTAGAAATAATTTATATGTACCTCTACTATATTTAGAATATGTTGCATTAATTTATTCATACTTTCATATGTATCTTCTTTTTCCACCACATAGTAAATTCCTTGAGGGGTGAGGACTATAATTTATCCATCTTTAGAATAATTACTTGCTCAATAAGCATTTTTGACAGAGAACTAAAGAAGCAATTATTCTTTACCAACATTTCTCTTTTTTTTTTTACTGCTGAATTTTTCCAACAAAAGTATTTTGATTTTGTAGAGTAAAATGAAAAAAATGAAGGAAAAATACAAGGACCAAGATGAAGAAGACCGTGAACTCATTATGAAATTGCTGGGGGTAAGTAATATCTAAAAATATTTTCTTCCTTTGCTTTTCAAGGGCATCCAGACCCTTGCCTATTATATATGCTAGACATTCAATACACTTTTGTTAAAATAGTGACAATATTGAAAATACTGACATTAACTTCTTTCCTATATGAATTGAAGTCTGCAGGTTCAAATAAAGAAGAAAAAGTGAAGAAGGGGAAGAAAGGAAAAATGAAGGATGAACCAGTGAAGAAACAGCCCCAGAAACCTAGAGGTGGACTACGGGTCTCAGACAGCATAAAGAAAGAAACTCCATCCTTCGAGGTTATAACTCATGAGTTACAAGACTTGGCTGTAGATGATCCACATGATGACAAGGTAAGGTTGCCATACACATGTGGGCTTTTGCTTCTTATTTAGGGTGACCAATCATTCTAGGGTTCTCAGGACATGGGACTTAACAGTGCTAAAACCAGGACAAGTAATAACCCTATCCTTGATGGAAAGTCACCCTAGAAATAAACCTGTAAGACTAACATTCTAGTACATAAACATATAAAAATCGTGGTGTTCATAGTTGATAAAGTTTATCACAAGTCTTTAAAAATAATCAGTTTTCTGGAACAGGCTTTGATTCTGATGGGAATTCACTAAGTAATTGGGACTGTTCTTGAGTAGAAAATAAATTTGCACTTCTCAGGGTTTTTCTACAAGAATAGATGCTATGTTATCTTACGTAATGTTGTGAATGGCTACACAATTAAAAGTGCCAAATGCCCTTATTTCAAAACCAGTGAGAAGTTAACATTTTTTCCAGTTAAGATGGTTGCATGGTTATTCTATCAAATGAGTACAAGGCTAGCCCTAAATATATCTTCTTACATGAATACATACATCTTCTTGAAATTCTGAGCAAAGGACTTAAATTTGTAAAAATTTTTATTCAGCCTGTATTTTCATTTATAGCAGTTAAAGCTTTGGTTTTAACTGTTTGTTCCATGAGTGCAGGTAATGCTCATGGAGATTCTAAATGTGTTGCTATTTTCCCCCGTTGTTTAGTAATATTAAAATTCATTTCAGTCCTCAAATGTTTACGGTTCTCATACTTGTAGTTCTGTAAACCTTAGACTTACAAGTATTCATTAAAGGTGTTAATTTTGAATGTTCTTTCATGGACATGTTATGTCCAGATAGGTTTTTAATGTAAGCAAAAATTAAGCTTATCTTACTGTGTGAAAATTTATCCTAAAACTGTTGAACAGATACTAAAGTATAAAAGTTCTGTTTATCAAAATTCTGTTTTCTTTTTCCTCGGCAAATGCATCAAGCTTAGTTATTTGTCATTTTTATTTTTTTTATACAATTTTTATTGATTTTTAGAGATAGAGGTGGGGCGGGGGGGAGAGAGAAACATCGATTGGCTGCCTCCTGCACGCCCTGTACTAGGGATTGAGTCTGAAACTTGGGTATGTGCCCTGACCGGGAATTGAACCAGCAACCCTTTGGTGCACAGGATAATGCCCAACCCAGCCACATTGGCCAGGGCTATTTGTCATTTAAATTGTCCTTATAACATTCACCGCTTCAGCATATACTCTATGGCAGAGATTTTCAACTGGTATGCCACAAGAATTTTTAAAACATGTAATACCTGACTATTTAGTCAGGAGCACTGACCTCTTTTTCCCTTAGATTTAAAAAAAAAAAAAAAAGACAACAGCCAACACAATAGCTGTCCAGTGTGAATAAATCAAAATTATACTTATTTTGTTGGTCAGATCAGCAATATATATATTTTTTGATGTGCCACAGAACCTTAGTAATTAACTTTATGTGTGCCATGAGATGGAAAAGGCTGAAAAATCACTGCTCTATGGGAAAGTCCTTTTTTCAAACCTCAGAGAACAATCCTTTTTCTCTTTGAATGGCATTGCTTTTTGAATTATTAGACACAAATTAATTCAGTCAGAGTCTTGGGAAATGGAAGAACACAAAAATTAGATGTGGCAGTCTTGTTAAATCACTATTTCTTTCTCATAGTGTTTAATGGTGTGGAATTTCGATTTAAGTTATAGCTGACTTTTAAAATTTTATATTTGGAGCAGGAAGAGCAAGATCTGGATCAACAGGGAAACGAGGTATGATTTTGTCGGGATCCCTATCACAACACTCTGACTGCACGTCAACTCCCAGAACGTTTGACACAATTAAAACTGAAAAGGCTAAGACAAGGCTCTAGTCAGACAACCTGGGTTTGAATCCCAACTTTGCTGCATATAATTGCAAACTTGGAAACGTCATTCTTTGTGCCTGTTCCGTCATCTGAAGAATAGGAATGATAATTGTCCCTACTATGAGAGAGCTGTTTTGAGAATTAAGGTAACATATGTAAAACATTTCAAAGAGCTCATGGCACGTAGTACCAAGCATTTTGTCTCTAAATTTACTCATGTTAAAAAAATATAGGCAATCTTATAGGCAGCCACCAAATGGGAAAATCTAAGCCCTAGAATTCTCCTTAGGAAAAGGTAAGAGAGAAGGTTTAGCCCTGAAATTTTCCACTTCAGCACTATGAATATTTGTGGATGGATAATTCTGTTGTAGCTGTCCCATCCTTGGTCTTTACCCACTAGTTGTCAGTAGTGCTCTATTCCCAAACTCCTCCGTCCGCCCCTCCCCCCCCGCCTCCCCCCTCCCCCCCCCCCCCCCATACACACACCCTTCCCTCATTGTGACCACCAAAAATGTCTCCAGACATTTTCCATTGTGTTCTGGGAGCAAAACCCCCTGGTTGAGAACCACTGGTCTAGCCAAAGTATCAGTCCCATTTCCATGCAATGGGTTTAAATCTATTTGTGGTCATTGTCATGTTTCATTTTAATCCATAGTAGTTTTCCACAAGTCACAAGTAACTCCAGCAAGTTTTTTTCTCCCTTTCTCTTAAATGGATTATGAGTGCCGTTTTGAAAATCATTGTTCTCATTTCTCATTATGCTAGGAAAAATGGTAAGTAGTCAAGAATATATATTTAAACACCAATTGGTCTTAAGCTCTTCAGAGCTATAAAGCAGAGCTTATGACTATCAATCAGAAAAGGATAAAAATACACTGAGATACTATTTTGACAGGTTTTAGAGTTTTTCTTTTTTAGAACTGATATGAATTGTTTGTTTTCCCTTTTTAGGAAAATCTGTTTGACTCTTTGACGGGTCAGCCACATCCTGAAGATGTACTACTGTTTGCCATTCCAATATGTGCCCCTTATACCACCATGACAAACTATAAGTAAGTCATCACCATTTACCTAAAGCAGCTGTAACAACAGTGATTTATAAGTTGTTTGTAATATCTGTTTATTAACACACACAATTCCTCTTTAAAGATACAAAGTGAAACTTACTCCTGGAGTTCAGAAAAAGGGAAAAGGTATTTAAAACTTTTTTAATTGTCATTTTAAATATTTCTTGACTGAACAGAACTAGATTCTTCTAATTTCTATTACAGCTGCAAAAACAGCCTTGCATAGTTTCATGCATTCCAAAGAAGCAACAGCGAGAGAAAAAGACTTATTCCGCAGTGTAAAGGTAAGGTATTCCTCCTGAACTTTCTGAAGATTGCAGAATATTCTGAAAATGTCATCCATTACTTGCTGTTTTTTTGTTCTTAATTTATTTAGTAGATACAAGTTGCAGCTACTGTTTTGGTAGAAAATGCTTCCTAGAAGCAGTATCAAATAAGTAGAATCACTTCCCATGAAAATGTTAGAAGTGCCTTTCTTTTGGTAGCACAGGATACATAAACTGTCATAAAAAGAAATATGATTGAGCATATAGAATGTGAAAATACTCAGCAATTCTCTTTTTTTAGGACACGGATTTATCAAGAAACATTCCTGGCAAAGTGAAAGTGTCTGCACCCAATCTTCTGAATATAAAGAGGAAATAGCTGAAATGACATCCTAAAATATATAAGAGCCACTTTTATAGTCTTTTGGGAGTTCAAAGATAAAAAAAACTATGTAATAAGACTTCGGCTTTTAAAAATGAAAGAAACATTGCCTTGCTATATTCGCCAAAAGGACTTATTTATTCCACTTTTATAGAGAGGAGACGCTGTCTGTGATAGGATTTCCAAAATATTTGTGGACAGTTAAATACTAATTGTATACATCTGTAGTTACTCTAAATTTTCTCAAAATTTGTGAGGTTAATAAGTATTCATTTCATGTTGTAAAGAAACTGAATATGGCTCACTTAGACTATTGACTTGGTAGCCTACTGTATATAATGTCTAATATATCTATCACTCACAGGCCAATTACAAGTTGTTGGTTTGTTTTTTTTCTGGTGGTGGTGGTGGTGGTTGTTGGGGGCAGTTAAACATTTAGAACTGATTCTTGAAAATCCTAAGTATTAAAGGAGTTAGTTTCCTTCTGCCTTATACTGGTCAAAATGTATTATTAGACCAGATTTAAAATATAAATAATTCCCATGACTAAGCTTAAGGAATAACACCTTGAAGAAACTGATGTTGAACATTTCCATGCATTTATACACCCTCACTTTTCACCTTCTTGTAATCTCATTCAGTTCTGTACCATTTTATTTTCCACCTCCAGTAAATATCAGTAGCATGTTACTGAGTACCTTAACCTATAATGTCAGAAATGCACTTTTAGGGTTACCAGGAAAAACTACAGATCCAGCTTTCTTCTGTTTCCTAGCAGAATGGAGAATAAGGTCACACTTATTTCTATTCTTTTATGACTACAAAACTGCTACTTTTTAAATGATCAGATAACAGCTACTTACAGTCAACATGACCACTTCCCCCAGACCCTATACCAAAGCATTTAAGGTCAAAGTACTAAACAGCTGTTTGTCCTTCCAGAATTTATTTACCAGTTTTCAGTCCTATTGAGAGTATTTTTCCATTTGAAATTGATGTTTAAAAAAAACTTTATAATTATGTAGCCTCATATTGTTAATACAACAAAATAGACTATTCTTGCCATTAAAAAACATCTAAATTAATTTTTGAAAATAACAACTTCAACTTGAGGGTGGTGTAAGTGTATAGATGGTGGGTTGTGGAATTGTGCACCTGAAACCTGTACAGGGATCCTCAAACTATGGCCCGCGGGCCACATGACATTTATCCGGCCCGCCGGGTGCCGCTGCCTGTCCTGCTTAGCAGCCGACTCGTCCTGGGCCCGCAGTGCACATAGGAATTTGTTCATAGGTTTTTTTTTAAACTATAGTCCGGCCCTCCAACGGTCTGAGGGACAGTGAACTGGCCCCGTTTAAAAAGTTTGAGGACCCCTGCTGTATAATATTGTTAACTAGTGACAACCCAATACAATCTCAATAAGGGGGGGGGAAATAACTTCACCATTTTAAGTGGTAAGAATGTTTCTACCGATAGATATCTTGAAGTTATCAAAAAGGAAATATAACTACCATTCCTTGGGGTAAAGCCCAACTATTAATTTTCCTTTGTTTTAACAGAAGACATTTTTACTGGTGTTAAATACATTTATTGTAAACTTTAGACACAAAAATAGGTTCTTTAGGCCATTCACATGCACATTAAAATCAAAAAGCTGCAAAACTACACAATGCATATAACTATACAAATGATGCCACTCTGATGTTCACAGAATTGCTGTCCATGCAAGATGTTCAGAGGCATGATCTATGAAACCTAAGACCCAGAAGTGTTGTTACTACCAAACCTCTGATGAACACTGTGAAGTAAGTGTTTTGGAAGGCAGTTCCACGAGTTGGCTAACATTTCTTTAAAGCAAATGACTGCTTCTAAGCTTAGTCTGAAAGAACAAGGAAAGAGAAAAATAATTTCACTTTGCTGTTTAGAAGTACCCTCACTTGATGAGCTATTAAAATAAAAAGAAAGAAACCATTTTCTTTAAAGGTTTTCATAGGAACTGGTTAGTTGGATCCATGAAAGGTTGTTAGTACTCTTTTAAATTACCCATAAACCTAGTTTTTCAAGAGCACTATTTTAAAGTGTTAAACACAATTTTAAATACTCCAAAGTTCCAAGTAAAAAGCTACTTACCTTACAAGAGATTTTGGTTGAACTGAAAATATGAGTACTTCATTACTGTGTGCCTGAAAAATAGAAGAAAACATTAAAAAGCAAATACTTCACAAATAAGTTTCAGCAATATTATGAATTCTCCTTTAACATAAGATAGTATACTTACAGCTCTGTGATGGACAAGAAGGTTATTGGCACACCCACCAAAAACAATTACTTCTCCTTCATCACTGCCACAAGCTGTATGCCATAATCTACATTCAAAACAAAAGCTTGAGTTTGCAGTCACCCAAAACACCAAGTTGATCATTTATACTACAGAATAGACTGATGAAATAAAGACTAGAGATCTTTAGTTCAGACCAAAACATCATGGTGTGAGAAGCAATTACCTGAAAGAAAAGTAGCCAATGCTAGAAAAAAATCAATGGTTTATTTGGATGTCAGCATTTCCTCTTTGGTCCAGACCTCCTATGCAGTGAGGGGTTTGAACTGACACTGTTCTCTAGATCTTTGTTAGCAATCAGATCTGTGGGAGATGTGCGGTATAATGCCTCTTCCACTTTTCACAGGCAGGGCCAATTGGCCTTACACAAAACATCTGAGGGGTGCTGAATCTGCCTCAGGAAACAAAGCATCTGAAGGCCTGGTGATTCTATGGAAAGAATATTTGTGCCAAATGGAGTCTTAGTGGCCTGACTATACTGAGGTTAGAGGCTTAGGGAAAATGCAGGTTGACATATCTTAATGTGCTCTGAACACCTAGTTTGACTATCATTTCCTTTCCAGTCTTTGTACAGTTCTTTTGAGGTTAACAACAAAAATAATTGGGTGTTTAATAGCCTCCTTTTTCAATGGCTTGACTTCTTACTCTTTGTTATGCAGTGCTATTGAAAATCTAACGGAAAGTTCTTGATTTTTTCCCCATATACATTAATTAAGGTTTTGAAATTCTCTCCTTTCCAGTTCCTTTTTCTTTTTTCTTTTAATAGTAGCCTAGATGCAGTTCAGTTCACTTAGGTAAAGAACTTGATTATAAATGTTAACTATATCAGTAATTTTATGATAAAGGAAAAAGTAAAAATCAAAATCCAGTCCTGTTTTTCAGAGATGATGGAAAAGAAAGCATCTGATACTAGGATGAGTTGGGGGTTTTTTTCTTTCAAAGGGCTTATGTTAAACCTTAGTGAATGCTAGGGTATTTATCATTCTGTCTTGTACACCTCTGTGGACCTCATTAATTTAGTGTAAGAATTACCTTTTTTTAAAATACATATTTTTATTGATTTCAGAGAGGAAGAGAGAGAGAAACATCATTGATGAGAGAGAACCATCATTTGACTGCCTCCTGCATGCCCCACACTGGGAACTGAGTCTGCAAGAGAATTACCTTTTTAAATAGTTCATACCTTGGTTTGTCAGTGTAGGGGTGATTAAACTGTAGCCATTCATTTTTACTGATACAGTAAGTCCAGGCATCACCTGATTGAAATAAAACCAAAAAAAACTATGAAGTATGTTCTACCAATGTGATATTGATATTTAAAGGACACAGCTTTAGCAAGAAAGGTTATCAATCACATTGTGAGTAGATAAGAGAAAGTATATTTCCTTTTATTCTCTGCAATTAACCAAGTAAGCCCTTATATATTAGAGTCCTTCACCAAGGCTTTTAAGTATTCCAGGGCATTTCTTTACAGAATGGATGTATGTCTTAGTATGAAAACACTTAATAGGGTTATGTTATAGGGTCAAAATTAATAGTAAACCTTCCAGCCGACCCTATAGCCCTAATACATCCAAATAGACTAATTTTTTCCAACTAAGTATATATGATAAATAATGATTTATGATTTTTTTTTTAAAGAAGGAAGTTGAGAGAGGTGGTTTTAAATATGATTTTTTAAATTGATTTCAGAGAGAAGAAGGGAGAGAGAGAGATAGAAACATCAATTCCTCCTGCATACCCGCTACTGGGGATTGAGCCCACAACCGGGAATGTGACTTGACTGGGAATTGAACCATGACCTCCTTGTTCATGGGTCGACGCTCAACCACTGAGACACACCAGCTGGGCTCGTTTGTTTTTTTTTTAATTTTTATTGATTTCAGAGAGGAAGGGAGAGAGATAGAAACATGAATGATGAGAATCATTGATTGGCTGCCTCCTGTACACCCCCTACTGGGCCTCTAGCAACCTGGGCTTGTGCCCTTGATCAGAATCGAACCTGGGACCCTTCAGTCCACAGGCCCTATCCACTGAGCCAAACTGGCTAGGACTGGGCTCATATTTTTAAACGACTTACTTAGTGGCTGTTTATCAGTGGTAAATCCTCCAAAGAGAAAGAGATGATCTGAAGAAACTGGTGTCAGTGAGTGCCAAGATCGGCCAACTGGGCACATGCCTTGTGGAATTCTGAAAATAATAGCTAAGTTATAATACGGACTTCTAAAAATAAAGAAATATTGAACTTTTAAAATATATATGGGATTAAAGAAAAAAGAGACTTTAAATTTAAAAAGGCTTTTTGGTATTAACTTCAAGCATTAGAATTAACTATTTTCTTTGATGGTCAACTTTAGACCTTTTCTTTTCAACAAACATTAAGCACACACTATATGCCAGGCACACAGTTAATGGGAACTGGAAATACAGAAAATTTAAACAAGTACATTTTATACTAACAACAGAGAAAAGGGAAAAAGCCATTGAAATTTTTTAAAAAACTTTTGTAAATAATTATCTAACATGATACCTACAATTCATTCCACTCCCATGTATCCAGATTAAGATAGTGAAGATCATTCATTCTAGCATCCTAAAAAAGGATAAATAGTTACCATTTTGAATAATTCAAAGCAAGTCATTGAAACTGTTTATATACTTACACGATATCTGCCTCCAAACACAAAGCCCTTGTTTCCAACTGTTGCACAGGCATGGGCAGCGCGAGGTGAAGGTGCTTTACCCTATTAGTTATAAAAGGAATTTAATAAATAAGTGAAGTTTTATAAATACCAGAGTCTTCAGTACACGAATATACTCATATAATAATGGCTAATATGTTCAGGTGCTATGATAAGTGCTTTGTAGTATTAAGTCATTTAATCCTCATATGGTCTACGGTTACAATGGTTTGGGCTGAGGATACTTGAATGACAAACCACTTTCCACATAAGAATATGCAGACACTTGAGCTTTCAAGCTGAAGTATAGACTTCTAGTCAATAGCAGTACTAAAGCAGACTAGTAAAACTGGGAATTTTAATTTTATATTTTTATCTGAAAGCTAGCACGTTATATGACAACTTTATTGGGGGAGAAAGAAACTGATATTTGAGGAACTTAAATTCCAAGGTAGTGCTAGGTCATTTACTACAAACAGTAGCACTCAGTATCTATTAGATAATAGATGCTGGGTTGGTCTACACATTCATTCTGAGTTCTAGAGTACTTGGAGAATTATGAAAGCTATGGCCCTTCTCCAGAAAACAAGAAAAATGAACTATCAATATTAACACCACCTCCCAACATCCCTTCTCTAAATAGTCATGCTTTAATAACCCATTATTCTTCAGTAACTCACAGTAGTTATAGGCTGACTCCAGATAAATGTTTCAGTGTCTAAAATATGTACATGATCATTCCATCCTCTTGGGTGACTTGAATTCTACAGAAAATAGTTATTTTACAATTACTTTACAAAAAGTGTTTGCAAAATTATATAGCCTTGGTCTGATTTATTAATTATTAACAAAATGAACAATTCTACTACCAAACATAATGTATTATTTCAACATACTAAGTAGGCAATATGCAAATATGAAACTTCACTTACCCAAAAAGATGTTTCATCAAATTCAAAAGTTCCCAATACTTTATCTTCAGGTAAATATCCATACCCTCCAAAAAATATTAACCTATTATATTAAAACAAAAACTTAAGACATTAAAACTCAGATATGCAAGTCAGTATACAAGAAATTTTTCTTCTTTGTTACATGAGTTGCAAAGGCACAGTTGAGTTTACGAAAATACTCATAATAATGGCTATATGTCTCAGTGCTATGTTAAGTGCTTTGATGTATTAATTCACCTAATCCTCATTCATTCTACAGTTACAAAGATTATTGGCTAAAGATACTTGAAGGCAAACCATTTTCCACATAAAACCCCAAACCTGTAGTGCTGCTGCTAACTCACCTGTTTTTATATACCCAGACACCAAGTTTATCCTTTGACGACGGAGGAATTCCTTGGCAATCAATTCTTTCCCACTGTAATACCCTGTCTGTAGACCTTAAATCCAGCATGTAGAACTGTCAAAAGCAAAGGTTTCAGTTAGATTTGGTTATGTGAAAGAAATTCAACCTTGGTATTTAATTTTGCTGTGGTTTGTAAGAAGAATGTCATCTAATTCAATACTACATACATGTCTACAAACTGTTCTTGAGTCCAGAATATAAGTTACCTAAGTCACTAAGCATCCTGTTTAGTTCAGCTAATTTTTTTTCCACAGCCACACTTTTTTGGTGAAGGAATAGAAGTATATTGGTTTACATTCTGTGCTTTAGATAGGCACTTAGAGTTTACTGATCTAATTTATGGGTATCAGGATGGTATTATAAAAAAAAAATCAGACTCAGCAATTGCACTCCAAATTCAACTTAACAAACATGTCTCATGTGCCTACTTAACTCTAGGAGCTAAGGACAAATCTTAAGGATTAAGCATCTTTAAGGGTTCACATCCAGGTGCTTGAATAAATTTGATATGTGTGTGTGTGTGTTTTATTTATTTATTTTTACTTATGACTCCCAAGCCACTTGATATATTAGTGACTACAATTTCTCTGAAAGCCACAGCTCTCTTTCCCAAGCTTCCTCATGTTGTGCAAAATTATTTTTCTCCTTGGCCCTAAAAAATACATGGTTCAACTACAGCCTATAGCTGTGCTTCAGAACCCTTTCTTTAAACAATCTTTAAGTAAAAGCCTAAAATATAAAAACAAAAATGGTGCTACTCTTGTTAAAATGGTAGCGGAAGGGGTGGTCTGGAGCCACCTAATACCATTATGCTCCTCTCACAGGTGCCCTGGAATTCCTAGGAGCAGTTTGAAACCATCTCAGCCATATGCTCCATCTATATTGGACCATTTGACATTTCCATGAACAACGTATTTGTATACACTTCTGCATCTTGATACCTGTATCTTGGCTCCCCCTTCGAACTGTATTATTCAATTCAAAAGCATCACCTTCCTACCAAACACAATGTCAAGGAGTCTTTTTCAGATTCAAAAATATTTACTGAACTATTACAATAGCCAGGCTCTGTGTATCTCTGTACCATATGCTACTGAAATCATTTACATGTTAGATGTGTCCCTTCTAGAATGAGCTCCAGGAAGCACAGACTCATTCATCTCTGACTCTCCAATGTCTAACCAAGTGCTCAGCATAGAAGGTGCCCATGAAGTTGCCAAATAAATGAATTTATGAGTCTACTTAGATCATATGCACCTTTCTGATTGATTCCATCTGTCTACTGGCCTGAGAGAACAACTGATCATCTTTTTCCTATTTGGGTAAAACATGAACAAAGTCTGAATAACAGTATCATGGGGCCAGATCATAGAAATGTTAGTATATACAATTTTGTCAGTGTTAATTTATCATTATGCCTTTCCGAGTGCTGGCCTGTTAAGTTTTAGCCTGCCTGCCCCCCATGATTACCTCGTTTTCATCTAATTTACTGTTATTCATCTAACACTCCAGGTTGCTAAAAGAACAAGTAGCTGCAAAGAACACAAAGAAAAACAACACAGGAAGTTACTGCACACAAGTTACCAACCAAGTTGATTTTATAAAAGGCCTAGATAAATACAAACTAGTAGACAAAATACTGAAATGCACATTCATACCATAATCAAGTACACGTATTTTTTAACTGGGACAGGAATAACTATGAGCTAACCATAGACGTCTACAGTTATCTAAAAAAAGAATAAAACTGCCTTGAACCGTAACCCTTAGAAACACTAACCTTATTCGTGTTGCCTCGCGAATGGTGTCCTCCAAACAAGTACAGCGCCCTGTCTACATACACAGCACAGCTTCCTGACATGGAAGGAGGAACATCACCTTCAGCGTTCATTTTTTTCCTGAGGGGAAAGCAATGTAAATTAGCCTCCCAAAAGGGAAATGCAAAAATATTTTTATTTTTCTTCTACTTCTATTCCCACAATAAAGGGGGAAAAATAAAATGAACAGGTTGACTAGATCATGTCTAGGGTCTCATCTAGCTCTAAAATCAATTCAAAGAAAGAGCTCTTTCCTCTTCATTCCACAGGCTTTGCCAGCTGATCCTGCACAGAGGCAGAATGAGAGCTCCTAAAAGCTACAGTGTCACATTACTCTAGGAGCACACCATTTTAGGTTTTTTAAACTAAATTGTTTGCTTTTTATTTACATGGCCATAAAGTGGTTGTTTTGTTTTTGTTCTTGAGTGGACCAGGCAAACAACATCCCAGTCCTGACAGATTAATTCAGTAGGTGTTTTTTATTCGGTCACCGTTAGCCATTCAAATGAATCTGATTCAGACTGTATGTAATACTCCAGACACTTAAGTAGTCCTTACTATAGGTCAGGCACTGCTCCCAGTGCTTTGCATACTTTGACACATTCTGAATCTAAAAATGAAGCAGAATCAAAACTAATTAAGAAATAGAAGATTCAGAATATTAATAGGTTACTCAAGGTCTTCTCACAATATCACCTTATAATAAGGTTTTACGTTTTAATAGGCTTATTTTTTTAAATTATGAAGCTGATTTATTTTTTTATTCATTTATTTTTTATTTCTCACACAAGGATATTTTTCCATTGACTTTTTAGAGAGCAGGAAAGACAGAAATATCGATGTGAGAGAAACACACCGATTGGCTGCCTCCTACATGAGCCCACCAGGCCCCGGACCAGGAGGAGCCTGCAACCGAGGTACATGCCCTTGACCAGAATGGAACCTGGGACCCGTGAGTCCCCAGGCTGAGGATGTATCCCTGAGCCAAACCAGCGAGGGCTATGGGGCTGATTTTTTAAAATATGTATTATTCCATATTACAGGGATACTATTACATATTTCCAATTATCTAGAAAAAGATTGGCAAACAGCCCAGAAAACACTGATTAACTATGTACAGAAGAATCCTAACATGCTTAGTTTAACTGTTAAATCAAATGGGAGTACTATTCCAGTTCTGAAATCTATAATATGTAATATATGTAAAACACAAAGTCCTAACAATGCAAACGGAGGAGGAAGACTACTTCATAAATCCTCAAACACGACTAACCCAGCCTTTTGAGAATCAACGTTAATCCTGCCACAAACATAGTCTTGAGTCCCACTGTCCTGAGACTAGCAAAAGAACCTTTTAGCATATCCCCGAGGAAGGCAAATTTAAGTTAGCTTTGTTTTTTAAACAAAACATAGTATTTCATGGAGATTTTAATGTTAGAACTCATTAAAATAAAATACCATCTTTATTTCTAGTACATACAATCTATAATTTTTTGCATTCAAGATGCCACATAAGACATAATCTTGAAAAATATATTATTTGGAACTTTTGTTATATTTCCATTCCAGGATCTGAAGCCTCTACCGCTATTTTAATAATACTATGATACTTTATAAAGCCCTGAATAGAAATTTCTCTAAGGATCATAAAAATATCTAGTAATTACTGATATTTCTGAAGAGACGCTAAAGAGTAAACTTAGCAGCTAGGCCAAACTAACACAACACTTTTCAGAACATATAGCTTAGCATCTTTAACTAAAATGTTTTTATTCATTAGAATGGGCTTTACAGAGTTTCTTTTTGTTTGCAACATTATTTGAATGTTTTAGTCCCTCTTATAAATCCAATTACCATCTTCCAGTCTCCATGTTGTAGATCCATAGTTCTTCTCTAGGCAGATAAAAGTCATATAATCCTCTGACTTGGTTACTCTAAGAACCAAAAAGAGAAAATTGAAAATATAAAAAAATAACTGGTATTCTAAAGAGGCACTATTGTATGTTTTTTCATATCTATCTTATTTGAGATACTGAGAATTATGGAAAATTAAATAGGTCCAACAAATCCATCAAATGCACAGTCCTCCCTACCCCATGCTACATCCTCAAAGTATTGCTTACTATAGACAGCTCTTATTTCCAATTTCTGATAAGAGCAGTTACCATGGTGTAGGTGCAGTGGTGTAGGAAGTTAAGAGATCACCAGGAAATCTCCAAGGCCTCTTGATCCTGAACAGACCATGCACCAAATGTCAGTTGCATGGCTTCAGGAGAGAGTATCCCTGTGCAGTGGTCAGCAGACTAAAGAAAAGTCTACCTTTAACTCTTCACCCACACTGGTACGTGATGTATAGTTTTCTAGCCATTGTTTCCTTTAACCCATTCATTCTCTACCAAAATGCAGAGGGTAGCACTGCAAATATTAAGTCTTTATGCAATATTTTAAGGTCCTTGTTCTCGATTTCCTTCAGGTAATAATTTTTAACAGACTGTGTGTACCACATGCTCTTAGAGCTAGATGAGTGCTACCCATGGATTGCTTTATTTAACCTCACAACCACCCTTAAAAGTAGTTGGTATTTCAAGAAAACAGGTTTTTTAGAGAGGTGATTTGCCGAAGGTACTTGGCAAGTAATAGTAGAACCAGGATTTCAGCCTTCTTTCCCGGAATTTGCAACTTCAACTGCTATCTGACCTCTCCAGCCTTTGAGCCTTGCTGGCCACTTTCTGAACAATGTCAACATACAGTTAACAATTGCAGTTCACTGAGAATGGGTGTTAGAGTCCAATAAGCTTGAGTATTATACAGGAATAGAGCACCCAGCCATGTGAACTTTTTGCTTTTCACTCCACCACTTGCAAAGGGAAAGGCTAAAAGACAGGGGGCTGATCCTGAGTAGATGAGCCTGGCCTCGAGGAAAACTGACTACTGTGTGAGAAGCTATGGTTTACTGCCTTCAAAACAATCTCCAAGAGCTTCCCGTGCCTACTCTCAGGGTTCTGGCCAATATGTGGATAGCCTGTTTTTAACCACCCACCTAGTTCACTGCTATGCCTCAACCCTGCCTCAGCCCTCAGCATCCAGTACCTCAAAAACAGCATCAGAAATATTCCACCCTGACTACCCCACACCTCCCCACGCCCAAAGAAAGTCCCAATTCCCTCAATGCTGATTTTTACAGGCAGAATTTTAAATAAAGTAATTTAGACTGAAATATGACTGACCAACAGCTTTACTTTCCTCCTTGGGAGTTACTTACATTTCAATAAGAGTCACCACATACCTACCCCCTTCCTCTCAACAAGTACCCTCTAAACACCTACTCATTAGAGGCTGAGGAAAACACAAATTAGACTGGCAAAAAAAAAAAAAAATACTTTTGTTGTTAAACTACACGAAGTAATCAGGACTGCTACAGCACTTTATCACATCTACCCTTTGAGTCATCTCAAAAGCTGTCAACTAGGATCAGATCAACTTCCATGAAGTGAAATTTACTGCCAGAGTCAAAAACAAGTCATCAAAGGTACAGGTGTGGTGGACTAGATTTCAAACAAATGGGGAGGGAGGAGATCATTTTTCCCTCGATATGTTTTCATTGATTTTTAGAGAGAGGAAGGGCGAGAGAAATATCCATGTGAGAGAGACATGGGTTGGTGGTCTCCCATACGCACCCCAACCAGGTACCGAACCTGAAACAGGGCATGTGCCATGACCTGGAATGGAACCAGCGACCTTTCAGTGCAGGAGAGGATGCCCAACCGGGCCGCACGCGCCAGGGCTAAGACAAAAAGGGACTAAAAAGAATGCCTTTAGTAGGAATGCATCAGCGCCAACTGAACAGATGACACAATTCTAGAATGTGGAGTGTTACTGGGAAGTCCTAAAGAGCAAAAGAGGAGAACTAGAGGGCAAGGTTTAACGTGGGGAGAAGTCCCCAGGCAGAGGTAGAGAAGAAATGCAACTGGCAACTAATTACATTGTTTATCGTTAGGATCCAGGAGCTGTTGATACTTTTGGTTACTGGTGGCGCGTTTCCATTAATTTTCTTAATAGAGTTTTTTTCTGAATAATTCCAGCCCTGTCTCAGCTGGAACCAACCCTAAAATGTACGAACAACAGTGATGGCCATCCGCACAGGTGTGGCGGGACCAGGGGCGGGCGGGGAGGTTAGAGGAGGCGATGAGTCCTGCGGCCTCGCAGAACTCCAGGGGGGTTGCCTACACCCAGCCACCCCGTAAGTGGCCAGCGGTACCGGTGGGCCCAAGACCTCGGTTCCGCACACCGCCAGCTCTTACACACACCCCAACTTTTAAATAAAAACACGGCTAGGCATCAGGCGCCGCCCAACGTGCCCTCGCCCAAATAACGCTCCGAGTTCCAACAGCCTCGCCGCCGCGAGCAGCGGAGAGGGTGCGGGCGGCGCGGGCGGTGCGGGCTGGAGGTCGGCGTGACAACAGCCCAGGAGCCTTGGGACTGGCCCCGGGGTTCGAGGAAAGATATCCCACACGCGGGGGAAACGAAAACAAGCGAGGGTCGGGGGGAGCCCAAGGGTCAGTCGCGACGTGGGGAGCGGAGCCGGACCCGGTAACCCCGAGCGACGCCGCGGCCGGGCCCCACTGACCTTGTAGCCGCCCCAGACGAACATGTGGCGTCCGTCGCCGACGGCTACGTGGCCGCTGCGCTCGGCGGGGCAGGCGAGCTCCGCGGCCTCACAGCTCTCGTAGGCCGGCCCTGGCAAGTCGTCCGCCCGCGGATTGTCGTTGCCATCAGCCATCTTGAGGCTGCACTTTTGTTCACTAACAATCCCCACCGCGGCGAGCGGGTAACAGACAAAGGAAACGGGAGAAAGAAAGGAGCCGCGGCGAAAGGGACGGCGTTGAGGCCGCCCCTCGCCGCCCGCGCTCCGTCCGTCCGGCCCCTCGGAGGACGGCCCCTCGGAGCGGGGTCGCGGGCGGGGCGGCGGGGCGGCGGGAGGGGCGCGCTCAGGGCCGGTGCCGCCTCCAGCCGTGCGCCCCGCCCCCGCTTCCGAGCCCTGGTTTACGCCGCGGCCGGAACCGCCCGTTTCGCTGAGGCCGCCGCTGGGCTCGAGCAGCGCTGCCCAGGCTCAGCGCCCCCAGCGCCCGGTCCGCCTGCCACGGAGCTCGCACCTCCGCCCAGGCCAGGGCCCCGAGCTGTGCCCAGGCGTTCCACGCGCGCCCGAGCCGCCTCCCACCGCGGCGCTGCAAGGCTGCGCTGCACTCCAGCCAGGGTTTCTCAAAGACTTTTCTTCTCCAGAAATTCCCTCAAAGGGTGCGCAGCCTGTAAAGGGGTAGTGAAATTGCCCAGCTGCTATGTTCTGGTCTCATCCTCTCCAAGGGAACCGTGCCCGGCTGTGGACACGAGGAGACGCGCCTCGCCCCTTCCGTGCCACACGCCACCCAAGCTCTTTTGGTTCAACAGAGACCTTTTATATATATATGAATTTATTTCAGAGAGGGAGAGAGAAACATCAATGATGAGAATCATTGATTGGCTGCCTCCTGCACGCCCCACACTGGGGATGGAGCCCGAAACCTGGCATGCGCCCTGACCAGAATGGAACCCGGGACCCTAAGGTCCACAGGCCCAAGCTCTATACACTGAGCCAACTGGCTAGGGCTTCAGCAGAGATCTTGATTTAGTTTGAAAAATCACTCGAAAAGCGTTTCAAAACCCACCACTGCCCAGCCATTCAGGCGAATCCTGATCACACACACTGACACGGTTTTCTCTTACATTTCAGTTAGGTCAAGAGCAAGTTCAGAATTATTATAATCTAAACTTGATTTCTCTCCTGTAAAATAGGACTGGACTAGAATACACCTAAATCCCTTATCTAATGGTGCCTCTGATTTGGATGAGTTTGGTGAGGGGAGTGTACTTGATTATCAACTCTTCCCATCTTCACGCTGGAATCACTAATAAGAAGGAATATTCTGTACAACCAAGGGCTTAACTTTTCATAGCCTGAAACTCCTTCCCTAGCCACTGCCTGTCTGTAACAACTTAGCAGAATCTGTGATAGCAGTGCTTAAAGGCAAATATAGAGTGTCCCCCAAAAATGTATACACACTTTGAGTAATTATTAATTCCAATATTTCTTTCTTTGAAAATTCCAATAGAATGACATTAATACCATGGAAAAACAGGCACCAAAAAAGGTGCTCAGGGAGCATTATTTCTTTCTTAAAATTGCTGCTTTTCCTTTAAAAATGTTCTGAAATCAAAATTCTAAGTTGTCAGTATATACCACCCTGAAAAGTATGCTGTCTTAGTGTGCTTATTTCCGCTCTCACACACATATATAAATAACGTATTGGTGAGAACATCACTTTGTGCCTGTGCTGACAGCATGAAGTTCTAAAGAATATTTTAGGCTTCTATCAAAAGGTTAATAATTTTTTTAAGTGTTTGTGCAAAAATACTATTTTGAAAAAATGTACACTAGTTTTGGTGTGCTATTTACTGTATCATACTAAAAAAGATAATACTAAAAAAGAACTCTTCTTGACAACTGGAAGAATATCCTGAGACATCATAAAGATGGCCAGAAATTCTTTTTCCTTGAGAATAGACTGGAGACCTATTTTATGAACCACCAGAACAAAACCTTCTAGAATCTTCTTTCCCTTTCTTTTTTTCTTTCTTTCTTTCTTTCTTTATTCTTTTTCTTTTTTGTTGTTGTTGTTAAAACAACTCAGTAAAATAAAATTCCTGTTTATTGTTGGACAACATTGACACATACATCAAACGGCCAAAATAAATAAATAAACAGCAATTTCATAAATTAAAAAAAAGGGAAAAAAAGAAACCTTTTTATCTTTGGCCTTTTAAACCATCTCATACAAACCAACTACTTATAGTACAGCTAAGTACATACACAAAAAGTTACTGGAATGCTCAGAATAAGATTTTCTTGTGGTTGTTTTTGTTTTACAAGGTTTTTTTCTCCTTTGAAATTATAATGAACATAGTCACACCACAAGTAAAGTCAGAAGTAGGACAGAGAATGTTCCAAGGGCTGATTTGGTCATCCCAAGATCATTAAAAATGGCTGACCCCAACAATATGTACAAAAATAAAAAATGTAAATAAAAAATACAAACAAATTTCCCTTTTTTAAAGTACTTTTAAGAAAAAAAGCAAAGCCTTGGAAGTTTTGGTTCTTTTCTCCTCCCCTGTTGCAAATTCAAGTTGTGGTTTTGGTTGGGTGGTGGAGAGTGCGTGTCATCTGCAGGTGGTGCTGCCCCAGGTGGGTGGGCAGGCAGGCGGGAGTCTCTACTCGAAGGTGACCACGTTTAGATTCTGAGAGGGGAAGTGGAGGGTGACGAGGTCACGGAGGCCTTTAACTTTTCCTGTTTTTGCTGTTAGTCATCCTCATCAGTCTTCTGCTGCTTGGGGTCAACATCGTCATCCTCATCATCTTCAGCTGCCCGTTTGCCTGTAGCTGCCTCAGCCTCCTCATCTCCATCTCCATCTCTTCCTCACCATCACCTTCCTCTTCCTCCTCCTCTTCCTCCCTTCCTTCTTCCTCTACTTCATGGTCAGCCTCCTCTCCCCATTTTCCTCATTAGCGTTTCCATTCGCAGGTGCATTGTTTCCATTCTCTGCCTCCTCCACAACTCCCTTCTTTTCCTTTAAGTCCTTGGTGGTGATCTCGGAGCTGGTGTCCACAGCAGTGTCTGACATGGTGAGGCACACTGGTGATCCTATGCAGCGGATTTTTTTTTTTTTTTAAGCGAGAGTTGGAGGACCCTGGCAAAGAAGCTGCAGTGGAGAAGGCCCGCGTCAGAGGTGGTTGCAGCGAGCGAATCATTTTTATGTTACAGAATTTACCAGGCGACCAGAAAATACACAGGTATACCCGGAGACACAGGAGAAACCCATTTATTTTCAGATGTTTTGCATGTACTAGTACTGTGACTCAGGGGAGCCTGTTTCCAAATCCTGAGCAAGCCAATATGGAGGAAACTCTCCCTTTATACCCTTTGGTTTTTTGGTCCGCCAAATATGGATGGGGCTTCCAGACCTTTCACGGGCTTTGCAAAAAGCCCCATGTGTTGGGATAGAGGTCGTGAGACCACACCTAAAGGCCTGGCCTGGTGCCAGTGCTGATAACCCCCTCCCGGGTTTGTGTATTGTTCGTGGTTTATGGCCTCTGTAAAATGGGAGTGCTTAGGTAAACAGGTCTTGCAAGACCAGATTGTGGAGAAAGGGGCAGTGACTTACTTATAGGCTATCAAGAATGTACATTAGGTGACTGGCACAGATTCAGATTGCCAGCCCCCCCCCCCCCCCAAATGTCTTATTTTCCCCATCATTTGGTGGAGCGGAGAGGGAACCACTGGAACAATGCAAAGATGGCTTTTCAGAGCAGCCAGTGGGTCATCTTTCAAACAGAGAGCCCATAGGGAGAGTTCAGAGCTAATGTTATGAAGCTGAAGCTATCATTGCCTTGGGCTCCTATATATTGTGGAGGTCAACAACACAAAATTTCACAGTATACCATCAGCTGTTGAAAAGTGAGGAATGAATACTGCTTGGCTATCAAACTTCAAAACTGGCTTTGCCATCTCCCAGACCCTCTATATCTCCTAATAGCAGAAGAACCTTGTTTTAAGGCAAGTTATAGAGACAAGTGAAAGATTAGAATTCCCTGCCACTCTCACCATGGGACTACCTCAAGACATATAATTTTTGAAGTAGTACAGTATATTAGATCAAATAAGTATAGCACTATTTATGTGTGTCATAGATAATATATAGATTTTCATTCTCTTGAAGCCTACATGTTGGTGTGTATTTGAGGGGCTAATCCAATTTTTAATGCTCTAAGTAAGCCATCTAAAATCAGAAGTGCTTTTCTAAGAGACTAGAGAAAGCATTCATATAATCCAGAAGCTATTTTAAAAAGTATTCATCCCACTCGATGTCATCTACCACTATCCAATAGGTTTTGATATTTTCCCCTTTAGTGTGAAAGGCTGATACTGAAGGTCATTGTAATAAAATAATTACTTGTAAGATATATATTGCCTGTGAGATTCACTTTCTAAATTTTATTTAGTCTAAACATAGTAAGAAAAAATGAAAACTTACACTGAAATATTGTTTGTACAATCAACTCTAATGACTGGTTCACATGAACAAAACTGGAAAAACAGTAAATCTACATAGTTCGTATAATAAATAAAATGTAAACACACACTATTTCAATACATAAATAGAAGCTTTACACATTAAAATACAATATATATAAAATATATATCTAAAATTTAATGAGGTACTATTAATTACTATAATTTTCATTATAAATTACATACATATTTCAATAGAGAAATATATTTGCTGTAACATTTTGAATTGAGAAATAACTTGTATGATGGTATTGTGGAGAGTAATTTTATAACCAAGTCTTTGAGTAATACATTGTTATTAGTAATTCACTGAAAGGGTATGACTGTAATATGAACAATTTCTTAATTATGGCAAAAGTACTCTTTTAAGGAATGTTAAGTTATAGTGTTTTATTTCTGTATAAGCAGTTAATACTGAAAATAAATGGGAAGATAACATACTTACAATATCCTTAAGCACCAACTTTGAAGAATGGTGTGGGCCAAATTGAGGGGTTTCAATAAAGGCAGCTTACTAGATTACCATTCCATTTCATTATTTATGAAAATCACTTCAGATGCACTCTTCCAAGGCAAACTGTATTTTAATGTGCCTCAAAACTTAATAATTATACTGCTTCTCAATATTTCAGAGCCTGGATGACAAACAAACCTCCACTTTAGACACTTTAAAATATTGTCTTTGTACCTACAAAATTGGACAAACTAATAACGTAGGGGTAACAGAAAGCAATTGAATGCATTTATTCCCCTACTCAAACAACGGTTTGAGGAAAACTTATGACAAGAAAAAGGAAAATTACAATGATGCTTAAGAATTCTTTATTAGATGAGTGCTAAAAGGGTGGGGGTTCTGCATTTAACACCATACCAGTGTTTGTCTACTTTATAATTTTGGCCAGCTATATTAATAATTTAAGAAGATGTTATTTAAATAACTGAATTATTTAAAAGAAAATTTAGGTAATTTTATAGTGACTTGAGAGAATCTATTCTATCTAAAAGTTGGTATGTAGTGTTTTCATGTGTCATTATGTTGAGGGATTTCTAAAGTCCTTGGGTAATTTCTTATTTTCCTCAAATTTGTATAATCTTTCCAGCAATGAGCACACAGTGAATTAAAATTGCCTACAACTATAATTACTTTCAGAAAGCATATTTTTGTAGCTTATAAGGAAATTATTTTAGAAATATAAATTAATCTGCCATTAACATCTCATTCCCATATATCCCATTCCATGTAATCACTTTAGCATAGCATTTTTGCTTCAATTTTATCTTCTAAATAAAGCCTCCAATTTGTGGAGTAAATATACAGTCTGATTAAAATATTAAACATATTAAACATACAGAGTATATAACAACTTAATTGTTACTGATGCACTGATACTTATTTTCAGTTTCTTCTTTTTGGGCTCTTTGTTCTTCTCGGTGGTTAGCTGCAGTCCAAAATGTGATTTTTTTGAATACTTGTTGAAGAAGTTTAGGAGGTAATAAAGATATTTGACTTTCTAAAATTATAGCATTTTTACCAATGCAGTCAAGGCATGACCTGAAAACAAAACATAATGGAATTATTCATTTTTAAGTTATAATATAAAAAATATATAGGTAAGTTTCTTAAAAATAAAAATCATTTAAAATCTATATACTGTGTATATAAAAGCATAATATGCAAATTGACCAGATGGTGAAATCACCATTCGCTATGATGCACAATGACCACCAGGCGACAGACACTCAATGCAGGAGCTGCCCCAGCCCACAGGCCCTGCCCGCCAACCTCTCAGTCCCTCCCCTGGCTGACAGGCTCCAATTGCCCAATGAGGAACGGGGAACTGGGAGTAGGTGGCAGCGGACACAGGCAGCGCCAGGCCAAGGCAGGTGTGAGCAAGCAGGGCCCCAATCACCCTGCCAGTTGCCCCACACACAGAGGGCAACCAGCGGCGGTGGTGGGGGAGTGGACAGCTGCCAGCAGCTGGGGAAGATCGGCCCTGATTGCAGGCTAGGCCTAGCGACCCTACCCATTCATGAATTTCATGCACCAGGCCTCTAGTTTTTTACATAATAATGTATTTCCTTTGTATTGTTCGGAACATGATAGGACATATATTCTTTCTGGAGCATCACAATAATTGTACATTTTTACAGCATAGAGATTGTATCTGACCAAATCCAATGGGAACAGAAATTACAACTTACCATGCACAATGTTCTTTAAGTAAAAAAGATTCAGACTTAATTTCAAAGCAGGTTAGTCTCTAGCAGACCCTTTTCACTTATCCTTACAGCCCAATACCCATTTACGCTTCTCTGAGAACTTTTTCTTCCATCTCCAAGATGAAGCATCTGAAATCCATTTTCACATGGTGTGACCGGGTCCTCCTCAGACCCTTCCATCAGTGTCTGACTTAAGTTGACCCAGAGAGAGCAGGTCTGAAGAGAGGAATGGAGCCATGCCACAGAAAGAGCCAAGAGACTACCAGAGAGAGGTTCTCCCCATCTGGGGGCCTAGTGTTCCTGTTTCCCCTTTCACTCCACTAGAGGGCAGTGTCCTGTCAAATACAATTCCATTTTAATCTTGATAAACTATCTTGAAAAGGGTTTTGTACTTTAAAACCAAAAGAAACCTGATTAAGGTAAGAACCATCAAAAACACATCTATTTCAACTGGTAAACTTTAACTTTAAAAGTTAAATATTTTATAAAAGTTTAAAAAATAGATTCATTGGATTCTGCTGTGGTTAATCTGTTGTCGTTTTTATAAGGATTTACACTGTACAGATTTCTATCTTCTTCCAAACTCTCATAAAGCCTTTTCTCTAGACTTTGTGAAAATGCTCGATAAAAAGTAAGAGTGAAATGAGAAATAACATTTATTACAGAGGAACCATGTCCTACTCCTGTTTTTCCCAGTGAGTGCTAGATGCCTTTTGACTTCAAATTTAAAATAAAACGATTACACTTGCTTACTGTGGAAACTAGCTGTGGTGAACATGCTTCATACAGTAAATCTACTGAAGTCCTGATATAGTCAAGTTTTGATATGCTCAGCATCAAAAGGGCCTGTACCCACTCACAGCAGCTCTGTACTAGGTGCAAAGGTGATACCAAGAAGCCTGACTGATGGTCACCCTTAGTCCCAGCCTCAAATACAGGCCCATCCAATGTGTACTTTTGCTTTCTCTTATTTCTATACTGATTCATCTTCCCCATCATTGTTTTTCTTTGTGGAGGAAAGACTGTTCCAAAATGTGACCACTGCCTGACCAGTGAGCTGGACCTAGGCCAGGGGTGGGAGGGGCCTGTTTCCCCACAACCCTCCCCCATCTTGGGCACTGTCTGATCCTGACTGATGTTTGTTATGACATGAACCAGTGCCTTTCCCCTGCTTTGCACTACTGGTTCCTGGAATAGGCCACTGTCTTGAGCTGGACAAGCATATAAAGCAATTAACTGTAATTGGTAGCATTCGCATAGGAGTACCAGGACTATCTGCCCCTTCATCCCATAAAATTCTTTTTTTTAATGTTTTTATTAATTTTTTTTAAATGTTTTTATTGCTTTTAGAGAGGAAGAGAGAGAAACATCAATGATGAAAGAGAATCATTGATCAACTGCCTCCTGTACACGCCCCACTGGGGATTGAGCCTGCAACCTGGGCATGTACCCTGACGGAGAATCAAACCATGAACTCCTGGTTCATAGGTCAACGCTCAACCACTGAGCCACCTCGGCCTGGCTCCCATATAATTCTTTGATGCCTGTCAAGTGGTGTGCGGATCCATTTCATGTTACAGCCACCAAAGATGCACATCCCTTGTAAGTTTCTCTCAATTAACTCTATTAATTACCAGACTAGAGGGGCCAGTCTCTTTCTTCAGTCTTTCTTGGCCCTCTGCTTAAGGAGATTTCCAGTCCTGGGACCTTTCCCAGGATCTGTGTGTACTAACAATATTCCCTTCCAAACATCCCCTTCATGCTTTTTGGAGCACCAATTGTGTCTGCAAACACCTCTGCTTCCTCTGACTTTCTGTTCTAGTTTTAATTGAAATCGAAGAAAATTGCTTTATGTGCAGCCCTCTGGAGAAAAGAGTACATTTCCCTCACTTCCGCTTTCACAGTCCAGGAGCCAATGCTAGCATTCTCTCCTCACTGCTGCTTCCAGCCTCCGTTCATTTCACCTCCAGGTGTCACCATCTATCAACCTCCTGCGCATTCTCACCCCCAGTCCCAACCCCGATGTATAGTGAGGACTTTGGCCCTGACTCACCACAATCTTGTCCCTTGACTGATTTTATCATCTGTGTGGAAACCCTTTTTTATTCTTTATGACCTTACCAGGGCAGTTCAATCTCTGAAATCTTAAAACTTCCAGATCCTCCTGTTGGACCATAATCCTTGCATCCTTTTAATTCTTACACTCATCTTTTGACTCTTCTTGGTTCACCAAATAATAAGACCCATCCAGTTTTAATTTTCTTTCCTATCCAGCTTAGTACATATGCAGGTCATTCTCTTACCAACAATTTTAATCCCCCACTCCACTGTCCCTTAGCCATCCTGGCTAAATTCCAGTGGACTATCTCCTTTCTGCACCTGCATCCTGGCTGCTCAGTGCTGCTAGAGAAACCAGGTTCCTGCCACTGCCACCGTGGTTCCCCTGGACCGCAGCGGGGCCCTCCTGAGTCTCAGCATTGTTACAGATCTAAGTCAATCTTCTCAGTCACCTCAGCAGCTGTTTCAAATTTCACCTCTCTTCTCAAGTTCAAATCCTCACCTCTCTTATTTCTTATCAGATGACCTCACTAGCAGCTAAAGCTTCCTCAGAGCCCTGCCCCTAACCAACAAATGTCCGTCTTTATATCTGTACTTCCTTCTTTGGCCACTATGTCAAAATTATTCTTGCTCCAGTCAAGGGGCAATTCAATGACCTGTTCGCTAAAATTCACCTCCTTAAAACCATGCTCTGGGAACCAAGATGGCGGCATAGGTAAACGCCTGTACTTGCTGCCTCCCACAACCACATCAGAATATACAACTAAAATACAGAACAACTATTATCCAGAACCAAGGGAAAGCTGTCTGAGTGGACGAACTACCACTAGAGAGGTAAAGAAGAAAGCGCACTGAGACTGGTAGGAGGTGCCGAGCGGGGAATGGGCTGGTCTTGCACCCGGGTGTGCAGCTTTTTTAATTGGGAGGTAGATCGCCTCTGCAGAGGCCGCCCCGAGGAGCGAGGAGGGGGGGGTAGTCCTACACCAGACCCCCCAGGGTCTCAGAGCTGGGGAAAGAAGTCCCTAAGGGCAGTAAGAACTACAGTCTGTAAAAACCAGTGCAGATTGGGGCTGAGTGACACACAGGCTGCTAGAGACTCAGCTGCCCCTCTTAAAAGGGCCGGCACCTCGAACTGAATTTACAAGCTCCCACTTCTTCTGAGCTCCAGTACTAGGTGTTAGCCTAACCTGTAAAGAATTTTTGTGAGTTTATTTGATCCAAACTGTCGACATATGCAGGGAAGCAGAACCTCAACGAATTGAGATAATGCTCTGGAGAATGGCAGGTTACATCTGTATTTAAACATTGCAATCAAAGGAGGGACATAGCCCTGACTGCTTTGGCTCAGTGGATAGAGCGTCAGCCTACAAACTGAAGGGTCCCAGGTTCGATTCCGGTCAAGGGCATGTACCTTGGTTGCGGGCACATCCCCAGTAGGATGTGTGCAGGAGGCAGCTGATTGATGTTTGTCTCTCATCTATGTTTCTAACTCTCTATCCCTCTCCCTCCTCTCTGTAGAAAATCAATAAAAATATATTTTAAAAAAAAAAAAAAAAAGGAGGGAAATAATGAAGGAATTTGTGGTATGTGTCCTGGCACCCAGAGGCTCCAGAAGAAGGAAAGTTACAAGTTACCCAGACATTTCAAGGGTATGTTATCATAGATGCAAAAAGACAGATAGGTAGGCTCAGTTTAGGGGAAGGTTGACCATGTCAGTGAAGATACCGGCCTAGGATGTAACTGCCCACCATAACTGCGTTTAGTTAAAGTTTAATTTCAGACCATCCTTTGTGGTTACTTTAGGTCTCTGAGTTTGAAAGACTGCCATGCAGGCCTCCCCTGAGCTTGTCAGATTAGCATGTGGCCCCTTTTGTCCACACGGGCAAGGCTCCGGGGAACTCAGACACATATGGGGAGAAACTGGACTGTCTGGCACCAGGGCAGGAATGAGGGGGCGGTTTTCTTCCAGATGGAGGTGCTTGCAGCAGCGGTCATAGTTTCCATGTTGGGATCTCCCCAGGTGCAGGGCTGACTGGCAGCCATTTCTGTTTGCTCCACCCTGGCGATTCCCTGAGACCCACCCCACCCAATTTACAACCCCATCCAAGCAGTGCACAGCGGCCTTTGCATAGGAATGGTCTGTCCTTTCTCAGGCTAAAACCTGTCAAACAAGCTGCAGCTGGGTCAAGGAGCCCCAAACCTGTCAATAAAAGGACCAAAAACCGACACCAGCACCAGCCCGCCTTGCTTCAAAGCTAGGCCTTGTCTGGGCACTTCCAAACCCGATACAAAGAGGAGGAATCTGCAGATCTCTCTGTAGCTCCTGCTAGGTGGCCCCAGGCAGTGACTGACTGTACCTCCCTAGAGACCCAAGAGCCAGTATACCCAGTGGTCAGAGTGAGACCATACCAGATTACAACTCCTCACATCCATAAGAGACACATTCAAGGGGCAGACTCAGTGAGCACAAAGCCCCACTGAAGCAAGTCCTGCTCCATAGAGGTGTCTCCTGCACAGCAACTCTCCCACTGTAGTCACAGCTGGTCCCCACAGCCAATTGGCCTGGTGGTCGATTTCTCCCAGTGACACCAACAGCAATCAAGGCTCAACTACAACAATACTGTGCACACAGCCCACACAAGGGTGCACCTAGAGGGCCCAGCTCAGGTGACTGAGGAGGCTGAGCCACTGGGCCCTATAGGATATCTACACAAGGCCACTCTATCAACTCAAGGAGACTTGGCAGCTACCCAATACATAGAAACAAACACAGGGAAGCAGCGAAAATGCGGAGACAAAGAAACAAGTCACAAATGAAAGAAATGGAAGAAAGCAAACGACTGGATATAGAGTTCAAAACCACGGTTATAAGTTACTCAAGAATCTTCTAGAAACCTCTGAGGAACTTAGTGAGACTTTCAAGGATCTTAGTGAGAATGCCAAAAAAATGGAAAAGGACCACTCAGAAATTAAGCACACTCTGACTGAAATAAAGAATAGTATACAGAGATTCAACAGTAGATTAGAGGATCCCAAGAATCAAATCAATGATTTGAAATACAAGGAAGCAAAAAAAACCCAACCAGAAGAGAAAAAAGAATCCAAAAATATGAAGATAGTGTAAGAAACCTCTGAGATAACTTCAAGTGTACCAACATCCGAATTATGGGGGTGCCAGAAGAAGAGAGAGAACAAGGTACTGAAAACTTATTTGAAGAAATAATGACATAAAACTTCCCCTACCTGGTGAAAGAAATAGACTTACAAGTCCAGGAAGTACAGAGAACCCCAAACAAAAGGAATCCAAAGAGGACCACACCAAGACACATCATAATTAAAATGCCAAGGGCAAAAGACAAAGGGAGAATCTTAAAATCAGCAAGAGAAAAATAGTTCATTACCTACAAGGGAGCACCCACACAACTGTCAGCTGATTTCTCAACAGAAACTATGCAGGCCAGAAGGGAGTGGCAAGAAATATTCAAAGTGATGGATAGTAAGAACCTACAACCAAGATTACTCTACCCAGCAAAGCTGTCATTCATAATTGAAGGTCAGATAAAGAGCTTCACAGATAAGAAAAAGCTAAAGGAGTTCATCACCACCAAACCAGTATGAAATGCTGAAGGGTATTCTTTAAGAAGAGGAAGAAGAAGAAAAAGGTAAAGATAAAAAATGAGCAACAAAGTGACAACAAATACATATCTATCAACAAGTGAATCTAAAAATCAAATAAATAAAAAATCTGATGAACAGAATAAACTGGTGAATGGAACAGAATCAGGGGCATGGAAACGGAACAAACTGAGGATTCTCAGAGGGAAGGGGTGTGGGAGGGTGCAGGAATAGATTAGACAAAGATCTTATATGCATGTATGCATTACCTATGGACACAGACAATAGGGTGGCGAGGGCCTGGGTGGGGTAGGAACTGGGTGAAGGAGAGCTATGGGAGGAAAAAAGAGGGACATCTGTAATAATATCAACAATAAAGATTAATTTTTTTAAAAAAAACATGCTCTGTCCATTTTTCTTCATTTCTTGTGTTTCCAACAATGTACTCCCATTGGTTTCTTCCCCTCAGCTGTGACCAAATATGCTCACTTCTTTCTTGGTCTTGATGTTCATCCCCAGATGTCATCCTGGCTTCCACCTTCACCTTGCCAAAAACTTCCTAGTGTTGTCCAACTCCAAGGCACTTTTCAACCCAGACACTCCGTGACCTCTTTACAATGAACAGTCTTTCCATCTTGAATTCTTCCTCCCTTGGGTTTTGTGTTTCCATCATCTCCTGCTTCACCTTGACATCTTGCGTCACTCTCTCTGCTTCGTTTTCCTCTACCTGCTCCTCAAACGTTATAAGCTTTCAATTCTCAGCTGTTGGCTTCAACCTTACTCTCAAAACTCTTTCTGGGCAGAACTAACCCATACCCATTTATATTCCAACAATTCTTAAATTTTTATGTCAGACCCAGACCTCTCTCCATATATTAACTATTTAATGGATAGCTCCACTTAGAGGTGCCATAAGCACTTCAAACGCAATTATGTCCAAAACCAAATTTGTCATTTCCACCCCATCCCATCATGAAATCCACTGCATTCTCCCTATTCTTTCTATTGCTAATCCTTCCACCTCTTTCCCTTGGCATCCATTCAACTACCAAGCCCATTTTACCTCCTAAATATTCCCATCTCCCTCCCTTTCTAGTTCCACTGCCATTTTCCAGATCAGACCCTCACCTTGTGCCTGACAACTGCAGCAGTCTCTACCAACTTTCTTCACCTAGTCACATAACCCTCCAGTCAGTCTCTCATCCACACTGCTGCCAGAGGAATTTTATAACTGGTTGGTTATATGATCATCTCATTCCTCTGCTCCAAATTTTCTCATGCCTCCTGATCTACAAGGAAAGACAAAGGCCTACATGACATATGGTTTCTGATTTCTTGTCCAACCTCATTTCTTACAACTCCCCCCTCATACTTATTTCCCAGGAATACTCAAGAACTCAGTTTCCTCTGCACTGGTTGTTCATAGCAAATTCTTGTCTCAAACTCTTCTTCTGTAAAGACTTCCCTAACCTTCACAATTTTTTTTTTAATTCTTACCTGAGGATATGTTCTTATAGATTTTATTTTCGTTTTAGGGAGGGAAGGAGGGAGGGAGGGAAGGAGGGAGAGAGGGAGCGAGGGAGGGAGGGAGCGAGGGAGGGAAGGAGGGAAAGAGATATCTCATTTGCTTCCTGTAAGTGCCCCAACTGGGGATTGAACTCGTAACCTAGGTATGTACCCTGGCTGGGAATCAAACCCATAGCCTTTTGACGTACAGGACAATGCCCAACCAACTGAGCCACCTGGCCATAATCTCAACCAAGTGGACAGAGAGCCTTCTTCTCTAGTATTCTCATGAACTTTCTTTATGTTCCTCTTAAAGCAATTTTTACTTTTCTACTAGAGTTGGGTTTTATTTAACTGGTGGTCTTGAGAACCAAGTGTGATGGCTCCTTAAAAGGTCAGCCATTCACAATTTGTGGTTCCCAAAATAATTCATTTTATTATTTAATAAATAGAAGTATGCTTACAGTGATCATATTTTTCAGGCTTAAACAGGAAAAATAAACTTCAATGTAATAAGATATTTGTGACAACAACTTCCATGAAAAATCTGGGACCAATAGTAACTTTTAGTGCTACAGAAAGTTTAAAGCCAAACTTAAATATGTAACTCTGTTGTTTGTTACATCTTCTATAATGACTTATCACCACTTCTTCCTATCTTCCATCCCTCTTACAAATACGCACAAAATAAATAACATGGATGGCAGGAAATAAAATTGTATGTCTTCCCTTCAATCTTTAAAAATGCATTTTTGGGTCCCCCTCTTCCCCTTTTCCTACTATAGTTGTTTGAATGCCTGCCTTCTATATTATCAGTAATTTAAGGGGAAGGTCATGACTTCGTTTCATAGCACCATGCCGTCTTATGGTAGGCACTTGAATATTGTATTTCTTGATCCCTGGATATAAAGAACTTGCAATCTACTTAGGGAAAGCAATTATGTTCATGGTAAAAGTTAAGTAAAAATACTCTGCGGTATAAAATCATTACAGTATCTATTTCAAAACTTTGCCTGTACCTTGGGATCTTTCAAATATTCTGAAGTCCACGCTACACCCCAGACCAGTGAAACCATAATCTGTGGGAGTGGAACACAGGCATCAATATGTTTTAAAGTTCCACATGAGATTCTAATGAGTAGCAAGTGCAAGAAACACTGCACTAAAGGAACGCGCAGTTACGAAAGACTGTAGGAAGGTTCGGTTCAAGCTAGTCTATTGGTTTTCAAGTGGTTCAAGCTGTAGAATGTCTGGAAGTTATAGTACACTCCTTGACATACAGCATGTCTCCTCTCTCGTTCTCTCTCTCTCTCTCTCTCTCTCTCTCTCTCTCTCTCTCTCTCTCTCTCGCCTTCACCCATGTTATTCCTACTGCATTAAATACCTACAGTTCTTCACTGGGCAACTTCTACTACACTCAAACCCTTCCTCCCAACTATCTCAAGCAGAAGTAGGGGCTTTTTCCACAATCCTCCCACTAAACTTTGTATTTACTCCTTTTAAAGCAGAAGTATATGAGCTAAGACACTATTAATTCACACCACCAATTTAATAACAGCTTTGGGATTATAAAAAAAATCTACTAAATTAAATGCATCTATATGTGTTTACACTCTGAGTTCAGAAAAGTTAAATCAGGCTGAGAATCAAGGAAATACAGTATGTTTAATATTCTCATATGAACTAAATGCAATTTTACAAGCTAAGCAAAAATGTGACTGTACTGTATATTTAAAGTTTTAAAAAATAACATTGGTGTATGGTTGGTTCATCATTACAAATTTGATTATACTCTTAGGATAATTTTTTTTTTAATCCTCGCCCAAGGATATTTTTTTCCATTGATTTCTAGAGAAAGTAGAAGGGGGAGAGGAGCAGGAGGAGAGAGAGAGACACACATCGATTGGTTTCCTCTCGCACCCTCCCACACAAGCCCCCACTGGGACTGGGAACCTGCAACCTAGGTAGGGTGCCCTTGACTGGGAATCAAACCTGAGACCCTTCAGTCCGCAGGCTGACACTCTAACCACTGAGCCAAACCGGCCAGGGCTATTGTTAGGGCAATTTAAACATTTTCTTAAATTCAAGTCATAAGCTACCTGAAAAATATTACAAAGCTGCTCTGGCCAGTTGGCTCAGTTGGTTGGAGCATCGTCCCATATACCAAAAGGTGCAGTCTGATCCCAGGTTGAGGTGTGGTATGGGAAGCAACAAATTAATATTTGTCTCTCAAATAGATGTTTCTCTCTCCCTCTCTCCCTCTCTGTCTTCCTCTCCCCTTCCTCTCTCTCTAAAAATCAATAATAGCATATCCTTGGATGATTGTTAGGGGGAAAAATATTACAAAGCTTTCCCAAAACAAGGAAGAAATTGTCATGTATTTATAGCATATATATGAAAAATAAAATTGCTTACCTGAGTAGTGAATAAGGCTGTGTTTGAAAGATCAATAAATCATTACAGTGACCCTAATCAACATAAAAAGAAGTTATCAAGTTTTTTTGATAAAAATCACTGCATTAAAAATTGAATATTTTGTAAATATAAAAGAAATTACATAAAGCAGCAAATAAATCTCTCTCCAGTTATGAACACAGATGTACACATGCATGCATGCACAAACATACACAGACATACACATATCTATGTCCATACAAATGTTAGATATGTGGTTACCATTTTTTCAGTGACCCAATTTTTACCTAACCACAGTCTATATAACTGCAATTTTAAAAATCAGAAACATGTTTTTCCATTAGAACAGTGAGTTCAAAATGAGAATAGTACTGGTTTTCAAGCCTTTTTGTTTTTTAAGCACAACTTTTTTTCTTTCAAATGACTTATTTTTAATCTTCTCTTCACCCCAAATCCCTTTTCCAAGTGGTCCCAGGAGTCCTGGGAATTCTTCATTTGAAAATTACAGAGGAATCCAAGATGGCGGCGTAGGTAAACACCTAAACTGCTGCCTCCCACAACAATTTAAACTGCAACTAAAAGACAAAACGTCTATCACCCAGAACCACGGGAAAGCTGGCTGAGTGGAAGTTCTACAACTAGAAGGAAAGAGAAAAGAGCACTGAGACGTGCACGAGCGCTGAAAAGCTGAGGTACGGAGGCGCGTGATCCGGGCTGACGGCGGGCGACTGGGTGCGTTGCTTTTTTCAACCCGAACGGAGACAAGCCCCCGATTACTCGGAAATCCAGTCTCTGGGGAGATGCGGGGGACCCAAACTCCTACGGGGAGAAGCTGGACTGTCTGCCAGTGAGAGTGGCTTGCTTGCAGAGCTGCGCGCAGGAATAATTGTTTACGGCACTGGGGCACAGGACTCAAGGACACGGTCAGGGACACAGAGCCGGCTTACTAGCAGCCATTGCTGTTTGCCACGCCCTAACCTAGTGACGCCCAGACCCCGCCCCACACAACCTACAAACCCACCCAAGCTCCAAGCAGCTCAATTAGCATAAGAAAGCCTGCCCTATCGCACCTTAACCTAGAAAACTTGCAGCCCGGGTCAGACAGCTCCAAAACCTCCAAACCCCAAGCAAAGAGGAGAAAACTGCAGCTCTCACTGTAGCTCCTGCTGAGTGGCCTCAGACAGTAGCTGACCTGCACCCCATTGGAGATCCAGAAGCCAGTGTACCTAGTGGTCAGTGTGAGACACCAGATTTCAACTCCTCACATCCATAAGTGACACATTCAAGAGGCAGACTCAGTGAGCACCAAAGCCCCACTGAAACAAGTCCTGCCCCATAAGCGTGTCTTCAGCGCAGCACTTCTTCCATTATAGACACAGGGAGTGCTCACAGCTAATTGGCCTGGAGGTCAATTCCTCCCAGTGTACCAACAGTAATTCAGGCTTAACTACACCAAGACTTTGCACTCAGCCCACAAAGGGGTGTACCAAGAGCATCCACATCAGGTGATTGGGGAGGCTGAGCTACTGCCCTCTATAGGTCACCTACCACACAAAGCCACTCCATCAACACAGGGAAGCAGCCAAAATGCAGAAACAAAGAAACATGTCACAAATGAAAGAAACTGAGGAAAGCAAACTACTGGATGACATAGAGTTCAGAATCACATTTATAAGGTTACTCAAGAATCTTCTAAAAACCGCCGAGAAACTTGATGACACTTCTGAGGAGCTTAGTGAGACCTTCAAGGACCTTAATGAGAATGCCAAAAAAATGGAAAAGGACCAGTCAGAAATGAAGCATACACTGTCTGAAATAAAGAATATACAGAAACTCAACTGTAGATCAACATACCCCAAGAATCAAACCAAAGATCTGAAATATGTGGAAACAAAAAACATCCAACCAGAAAAACAAAAAGAAAAAAGAATCCAAAAATATGAAGATAATGTAAGGAGCCTCTGAGACAACTGTAAGCGAAACAACATCCGAATTTTTGGGGTGCCAGAAGAAGGGAGAGAGCAAAATATTGAAAACCTATTAGAAGAAATAATGACAGAAAACTTTCCCTACCTGGTGAAAGAAATAGACTTACAAGTTCAGGAAGTGCACAGAACCCCATACAAGAGGAACCCAAAGAGGACCACACCAAGACACATCATAATTAAAATGCCAAGGGCAAAAGACAAAGAGAGAATATTAAAAGCAGCAAGAGAAAAACAGTTAATTACCTACAAGGGAGTACCCATACGACTGTCAGCTGATTTCTCGGCAGAAACTATGCAGGCCAGAAAGGAGTGGCAAGAAATATTCAAAGTGATGAACAGCAAGAACCTACAACCAAGATTACTCTACCCAGCAAAGCTATCATTCAGAGTTGAAGGTCAGATAAAGAGCTTCACAGACAAGGAAAAGCTAAAGGAGTTCATCGCCACCAAACCAGGATTACATGAAATGCTGAAAGGTATTCTTTAAGAAGAAGAAGAAGAAGAAAAAGGTAAAGATAAAAATTATGAACAACAAAATGACATCAAATACATACCTACCAACAAGTGAATCTAAAAATCAAGTGAATAAAAAATCTGAAGAACAGAATGGACTGGTGAATATAATAGAATCAGGGACATAGAAAGGGAGTGGACTGACGATTCTCAGGGGAAGCAAGTGTGAGGGGTGCGGGAAGAGATTGGACAAAAATCTTACTCCTATGGATGAAGACAGTGGCGGGGGGTAAGGGCATGGGGTGGGGTGGGGAATCAGGTGGAGGGGAGCTATGGGGGAAAAAAAAGTGGAACACCTGTAATAATCTGAACAATAAAGATTTAATTAAGAAAAAAAAAAAAAAAAAGAAGCCCACCCTGAAAAAAAAAAAAAAAGAAAATTACAGATCCAAAAGATTTTCTGAATATGATTCTCTCATCTAAAAATTAATGTGTAATTGATTTGGGATCCTTTTTATTTTTGTTCAAACGATTTTCCTTTGTCTTATTTAGACACCATGTGTGTTTTTAATGGCCATCTTGCTGTTAGCATTGCAAATGAAACTTAATTTGGTAAAGTAAAAATTTTCTAGATGTAATTTACTTATAGGATATTTTTCCTTACATGATATTGCCCTACTATCCCCCCCCTTTTTTTTTTATTAATGGAGGTTTTTGTAAATTTTATAATGAAGTCTTGATAACTTTAAACTTAAATTTTTTTTCCCCCACACATATGACTGCTTTAGGTTCATTGCATATTCAGGAATTTTACCATGAGATGAACTACCAATAGAAATTTTAGTTATTACTTTAAGAACAGCTTTTTGTCCAGTACAATTGACTTTATTTGAATATTCACTTATTTCAATTAGCCTATTTAAATTAATCTGAAAAATCAATTATATAGAAAAGATTCCTTTATTAACTTGTGGTCGAGAATATATTTGTATATTTTCAGAAAACAACCCCAAGACCAGATGGATTCCTGCAACAGAAAGGAATTGACAGGAGTGCTCCAACCACGAAGACAAGAGGAAAAAACAGTCCAGAGATGGAAGATGCTGACAACGCCTTGCCACGCGAGCAGTCAGCAGCTGTGCACCGCTGCAGGTTACCTAGGACCAAACCAGAGAGGGTCGGACCTGCATTGCCACCATGTGCCCACCATCCAGATATCACTGCTGACTTGTACACATAAGGAACTGTTGGACATTGAAATTGGGACTCAAACATTTTTTTGTTTTGTCTTGTTTTGTTATTATATGTTTATTTCCAGTCTGCAAGGGCAAAACTTTTTAAAGGAAAGAAATGGTGGGAAAAAGATACAGAGGCAAAGAAGCATTGAACAGACTGTCAAACTACATTGGGAAGACAGGGGAGGTTGGGCGAGGGGGGCTGTAAGAGACCAACCAAAGGACTTGTACGCATGCATATAAGCACAACCAATGGATATAAGACACTGGGGCGGGGGGGAGGGTGGGAAGGTGAAGGCATGTCCTGGGGGCTAGGGGAGGTCGGGGGGAGATCAATGGGGAAAAAAAAAGGAGACATATGTACTACTATTTGTAATATTTAAAACAATAAAAAAAATAATAAAGAAAGAAAACAAGTCTATAAAAAAATAAATAAAATAAAATAAAAATTAATGTGGATGAATCAGCAGAAAATTTCTCTAATCCTTTCAACTAGGTCTTTAGAATTTCATAATTTATGACCATGATTTTAATAAGAATTCCTATTTTAATGATAAAATTTGTATCCTAAGACTTCTAGTGCTAATAAAATGAAGACAAACTACTAAATTTTATTTTTAATTAAATACAAGGTTGTGGTTATAATTTTTTATTGAAGCACTTAATTCTCAGTCAAAGAAAGTTCTGAAACTTTCAATACAGGTAACATTTGAATCGGAGGCCTCATAACTATGAAAAAAAACAAGTTTCCTGGAGATAACCCACCTTATTCAGGGTTCGCCAGGTCACTCAGTGGGAACAACTCTGGAGATAACTACACCCAAAGAGATGACACAGAGCTGGCGCCTCTTTGTTTGGGCCCTGGCTCCTGACCCAGCCCAGCCCTGAAGGCTCAGTCCTGCTATGCCCGAGTGTTCCATGCAAACCAGCGCAACCAGTCCTGACTCCTGTCCCACCACATATAGAAGAGGAAGTGGCCACTCTGCTCTGAATTTCCCAAGGCAATAGGAGTGAAAGAACAGTACTCTCCAAATGCTACTCATTTATTCCTTAGACCTTAGTTTTATCAGATTTTAAAACTGGAATGCTTTAGATGCAAATATAAAACAGGGGTGAAATAGTGGCAAAATATGCATAAAAGAAAAAGAAAATATACTTTAAACATTTCAAAGTAGTTTCCTCTTGAGGGAAAAAGCTAACATGATGATATTCTAGTTATTGCTAGATAGCAAATTTCATGAGTACTTACTAAGTAGTAATATATATTATATATTCATATGTATCAAATATTACTTACAAATATTTTAATTCAATAAAATTATAAAAGCTTAATAATTTGACTAATGAAGTTAATAGCCCTATTTTGATTTGTAAACCAACAATATCCTAAATGCTTCTCCACAGCCACTTATTCTGAAGATTAGTCACACCACAGAGGAACATTTCATGCCCTTCCATATTTTGCAATGTGGGAAATGAGCATTCTTGAATAAAGATTTAGGATGAATAACACAATTACTCAGAGGAAATATTTAGATAAGAAATTTTCTTACTGTATCCAAGGAAAGTAAGTCATCTTTGCTCCCACCAAATACCATTATTTCATTTTCTTTTCCCAAGCAGGCTGTGTGCCATAACCTATGATTGAGAAGTGTAAACAGAGTGAAATACTACCAAGGAAGAAGCTGTATATCATATATTAATCAATTTTCAATTGCACACTCTAAAATGTAATCTCTTTCAAAAGAGGATAGATTTTAAAGATTCCTCTAGAATCATCAGAGGATTCTAGAGTTCATTAAATCATATCATTTCAATTAAGGAGATGACCCCCAATAACTCTTTCCCATTATATCCCCCAATCTTTTTCTAATCTCTTTTTCACATAGGTATTGAAATATTTTAGTCACAAAATGATATAATTTAAAAATATAGCTGGGTGTGGCTCAGTGGCTGAGCATTGACCCAGAAACCAAGAAGTCACCAGTTTGATTCCCAGTTAGGGCATATGCCTGGGTTGCAAACTCAATCCCTAGTAGGGAGCATGTAGGAGGCAGCTGATTGATGATTCTCTCTCATCATTGATGTTTCAATCTCTCTCTCCCTCTCCCTTCCTCTCTGAAATCAATAAAAATATATTTTAAAAAAATAAAAATGAACTGACCAACAAAAATAGCTGCCTTTCCCATTCTTCTTACTATCTACCATCTTATTGCCCTCATCATTTTTCACTCTTTGTTTCCTGTTCTCTCTTCCCCCATTACCTGACAAATCCAATTTAGCATTTTCTTTTCATTGACATTGTCACACTATTTATCACTCTGGTACAGAATACCATACATGTTCCTCCTTTTTTGCCTCTAATCTTTCTCAACTACATATAGCTGATATATAATATTTTTAACCATGACATTTCCTGATCAAGAAGCACTTGTGCCATTTTTCTTCTCCTAATATTCCTAATATTTCTTTTTCCTATAAAACTAACTGTTGCCTCTCCCCAAATGAACCTTCTCTTCAGCCAACTTCATTTACTTGCCTCCCCTAAGAGTGAAGCTTATATGTCTCTAGGCTTTTGTTCACCCCATTTCCTAGTCTTAGAATGAGAAATCATTTTCTCAGGGCCTTTAAAAAAAAAAAAAAGACTCAAAATTCCCAAATGCAACCCAAACTGGCTCTGTCACCCTCTCTATTCTGCATCTGTTAACATTTTGTGCTTATTTTATAATCTAACTTACATTTGAAGATAAACTCCTGTATATACTGCTTTGTTTGATGTATGTGTCTTTTACCTCCCCACAAAAACTATAAGATCCTTAAGGTCAAAAGTTGCCACAGTGTGCAGGAGCTGGTTTGTCAGCTCGGCTCTCAGCTCGTTAAAGCCAGCTGCGCACATTCCACGTTCAGTGCCCTGCTGGTAGCTTGAAATGGCCATGGTGGAAATCAGCAAATGCTACAAATTAGGGCTTTTTTTTGGTTTTTCTTGGAAGCAGTATAAACTGTTTACCAGCACATCACTGGAATTGGGGTAATTGAATTTTATGCTTCTCTTTCAAAATGCCCACTATGGTGTTCTGCATCCAGTAGTAGACCAAAAACTTTTGATTAACAAAAGTAAACACAAAATGCCAGCATAATTTATTATTTAAATAAACAAATAATTTTATAAAGGAGTGGAGCATCTAATGTGTTCTTTTAAATGGTGTGATAGCTCATATCCATCTCCATATTATTTGCCAAGAATAGTTTTATGGTTTTAAAAAGTTCAATATTTCTCAGGGCTCAAACTCTCAGAAAAAAAGTACACATAAATGTCTCAATTTTAAAAGATAAACTGAGGGTTTATAAAGTCATTGCTTTGATTTTGAGAATACTTTGATTACTTCTCTTAACAGACGAAATTGCTGAAGCAACAGATTCTACAATTACATTAATTACTTATTTTATTATAACATAACTTATTTTTAGCACATTAATCCTTTTACTTAACTTCCACAAGTGCAAACAGTGGGATTATGCACAATTTTTTAATCAATTCCTTTCCTCAAACAATCATGACACATGCAATGACAAAAGCACTGGGGACCCAGGATAGAATTGAGTCAGTAGAGACTTTGTTTGGGAAATACTCTGCCCAATTCTCCAACTTGTACGTTAGACCATACTTTGATATAAATCATCCGTAACATCCAGATTATGTTGTGAGTTCAGAAAAGGGGACAGGAAGAGAGACTGATTAAAGGAGATAGAATATGATGAAGTCCTCATATGTGGGAAAGAACAGCTTAACTTACTGGAGAGAAGGTCACATAACCTTGGCAATGCTCATGGGAAACAATAGTACCTAAGACTCTGACGACCAACACCTAGTTAGACATCTGGTACAGACATTTAAGAAAGTACTTTGCTGACAGCTATCTATACAGATGATCACATATGGCTAGATATATGGCTTCTCAACCAAGCATCGTTTTATCTAAGGTGAGACTTGAGGAAGAGAGTGCAACACTGTAGAGCAGTGGATCCAACCGGGGGCAATTCTGTCCCTACAGGGACATTTGACAGTATATGGAGATATTTTTTTATCATCATAACTCCAGGTTGGGTGGGGGGCAGTACTACTGGGATCTTGTGGGTAGAGGCCAGAGATGCTATTAAACATCCTCCAATGCATAAGACGCCTCTCAAAATAAATAATTTAGCCGAAACCGGTTTGGCTCAGTGGATAGAGCGTCGGCCTGCAGACTGAAAGGTCCCGGGTTTGATTCTGGTCAAGGGCATGTACCTGGGTTGCGGGCACATCCCCAGTAGGGGGTGTGCAGGAGGCAGCTGATCAATGTTTCTAGCTCTCTATCCTTCTCCCTTCCTCTCTGTAAAAAAATCAATAAAATATATATTTTTTTAAAAAATAAATAAATAATTTAGTCCAAAATGTCAATAGTGCTTGAGGTTGAGAAACCTGCTGTAGAATTACAAGAGGAGAATTGGGCAGCTTACATTTCAAATTATAGCTTGGAAAAGTTTGCACAAAATGCATTCACATGTTAAGTACATTCTCATTTTTATAAAAAATTAGTATATACACACATATATGTTCTCCTTACACTAAACTGTATCCCACCTGTTCTCCTCCTCACCTCATACCTGAAGATAGCTCTGTCTCTGTCTTATCTGCTTTATGGAAACTCTGGCCTGGACTTCGGCATCGAAGAACAGTGGAAAGCCTTTCCTGCCTTGATTTTGGTGACATCTAGCTTGCAACCTGATGTTTTTCTACAGACTGATAGTTTATGTCCTCTCACAGCTGCTCTAAACTTATCACCTAAACATTCTAATAAAGCATATTATTTACATGACACATAGGCTGAATTTTAAAAAATCTCCACATAGCTCAGTTCTAACTAGTATATTATTGATCATAGTTGTATTTAATCATTAAGGATTGAAATATAAAATAGTAATTTAAAAATTAAGCATTCTTACTACCACTTGGTCTATAATTAATGCATTCATACAATCAAACAAATGGAAGAGAACAAAGAGTTTATCTAGTCCAAGCCCCTCACTTCACAGAAAATGATGCTCAGTTTCATAAATGACTTTCCCAAAGCCAAAATGCTAACTAGTAGCTGAGCAAGAACTAGAATTCTGAGCTCCTGTATCTTAATATAAAACTCTTTAAATTAAAATACACATTACAAAAGACCCAGAATTGCTAAAGTAATATATTCCAATGATTTTTTATATATAAAAATATAAGAATCATACACATAATTATGATAAACTCTAAAGATGTTATACATATTAACTTTGTCACATAACTACAATGCCATTAATAGAGAGATATAAAATGAGATAGATTAAATATTTTCAGGCCTTTTTCTCAAGTTACTTGTTATATATTAAATTACTGAAATGCATGTCATTAAGTTGACTTTACATTAGTATAAATAATCTATAGTAAAAAATCTGAAATACATAACATGAAACAGAATAAAATCTATTGCTAACTATAATAATTATAATGTGCTAAATTTGAATTTCCTATGAATATATCTTTATTATACCATCAATCAAATTAGAAAAAAATAAGAATTATAATAGTGTCCAGCAGGTATGGCTCAGTGGTTGAGCATCGGCCCATGAACCAAGAGGTCACCCATTTGATTCCTGATCAGGGCACATGCCCGGGTTGCAGGAGGCAGCTGATAGATGTTTTTAACTCTCTATCCCTCTCCTCTCTTCCTCTCTAAATATCAATAAAAACATATTTTTTAAAAAAGCATTACAGTATTAATGTGGTTTTCTTTGTAGTCTAATAATATTATATTGTTTCTACAATTTTTTGTAAAAAAAAAATATACTCTATATTATACCACAAATAACTAACATGTTTTTTTAAATTCACATTAATAAACATTATTAAGATACAGCTTAATACAGAAAAATAATAACCTGTCACCTATTTGATCAACATAAAAGCAAATTCCCCATTAAATTACTCTCAACCTCTTTCATAAACAAATAACTACTGCTAAAGCCAACCTCATTCTTGTCTACTTATTAAAAATAGTAACATTATATACTTTCAATTTCTTAAGCCTTTTCATATTTATCAGGCAAGAGTATGTATTTACCTAAAAGAATAATAGTCTCAAATATGCAAATATAGGTAGAAACTGAATAGATCATTTCTAATAATCAGATATCATTTAAATGATAATTAAATTATTTAGGTAATATCAAGCTTATTTGAAAGACATCCTTCCTAGTGATTTATGGTTTTAATGGCAAACACTATAAATTCAGTGCTATATTTTAATACTTTAAAAATTCTTAACTATTTTACTATTTATCATCTTCTAAACTTACCTAGGTCTTGTTTTAGGTAAATATGTCAGTTGTTTCCAACAATTTGTTATGACATTATGAATCCAACCATCACCTGCAATATTATGACAGTTCAAAAATTAAGATTAGGTCTTTGGAATAAAATTTTAATTTTTATCCAAATTTATCATGCTACATTTATGCAGCTATCTTATGTGTATGCATATTTTCTCATAACATTTTTCAGAGATATACAAAAGTAGAGTGAACATAACAATGAACCCAAACATATCCCAGACTCAACAACTATCCAGATTTTGTCATATGTGCTCCATTTATCTCTTTTTATTATTGTTCTTATTCAGTTATTCTAAAGCAAATCCTAAATCTCTGATCATTTTCCCCATACATACCCCAGTAAACATTGCTTTAAATGAATTGAATTTTTTACATGCCTACAACAGCTTTGTCACATAACTACAATGCCATTATCACAGTCAACAAAACTAAAAATTGAGGGTTTTCTGAAAATGGCGGCGGAATAGACAGATGTGTTCCGAGCCTCGTCCCAGAGCAGAAACAAAGAACAGCTGAGGGTCACACGATGAGTGTTTGTTGGCAAGTTAAGGGACAGCTAAACTCCAGGAGAAGGTGGGGGACTGCTAGATGGGATTCCCCTGACCAGGCAGCCCCTGCTGCGGCTGGGTCCCCGCCCGGAGCTACAGGCTGGGATGCGGATGCAGAGACCACGCCATCCTGATAGGGAAAGTGGAGCTTATCGGAAGCCTGAAAATCCATAACTGCAGCAACCACTGAACAGCTGCGAACCCCAGAACACAGATCCTCAATTGGCGCAAACACGCGGATTCAAAGGAGCTCTTCATTCCACCACAGAAAGGTTAGATTCCGCCTGGGATCAGGTGAGGTCTCTGATCTCGGCCGGAGAGAGAAACGCGCGTTTTGCAGGAGCTGGAGGACCAGGGAAGTCTGTGCCTAGAAAAATCTGTGGCTGTTGAGGCTGGCATCATGTGTGAATGTGGAAGGGGGTCCTCACAGCTGCTAACAGAAGGGATCTCTAAAAAGCAACCCATTTTGATCTGATGTGCAGGGACAGCCTAAGAATTTCAAAGGTGTGCCGGCTGCTTAGACTTGCACTCAGACCCATGGTTCGTACACTTGGGCTTTTTCCTCTTCAAATCCTTGCTTCTGATTACTAAGCCCAATACATAGGATCACCCAGTTGGGGACACCCTGGGAGACTGCAGGGGAAAGTTGTTTTTCTGGAACCTGGGGGTCAGAGCTGGGAGTGACCATCGGAGAGCCAGCTCTGAGGCAGCCCACTTCCACAAACCGGTATTGAGTGCCACAGGGAAAGAAGGATCTAAATACAGCTAGAGAGGCCAAATAGATCCGGAAGTCAATCCAGAAACACTGCCACCCAGGGGCTGAATCACAAATGGACTCATGTATAATCAAAAATAAAGGAATACGAGAAATTAAGACACCGCCTGCCTAAAAATCAGGACTGGCTTACAACACTGAGGAACAGTAGAACACAGGGAACTGCAATACTGTCCAGACTGAGAAACAGGTGTGCCAAACAGAACAACAGAGGAAGTGAATGACCTTCACTACTGCACATTATATTTTTAAATTTTTTTTTATTTTAAATTTTTCTATTTTCATTTTTTGCATCTTTTACTTAAGAAACTAATTTTTTTCTTTTTTCCTCACTTGATTTTGCCTTTTTATTTATTACATTTTTATTTTCAATAAGTATTATTACTACTACTATTTTACTTTTTTTTTTAACTGTCATTTTATTTTCTCTTTATTTTACTTTGGGATTAGTGTTCTGTATTCTATTTTCATCTTTCCATTAGCATTGTTTTCCTCTATCTCAACTCTACGTTTATGCCATCACTCTCTTTCTAACCTTTCCCCTTTGGGTGTCCTGTTTATCTTACCCCTTTCCTGCTTTAGATTTTCCCTATTCTTTCTGTTTAACCCCTGTTAAAATTTCACCCTACTTATATATCTAATTTATAATCCCCTGCTCCTAGTCCATAGATATTTCTCTCTTCGCTGTCTTAACTATCCAAAAAATTGTTTTTCTCTCTGTCCTTTTGTTGCTGTTTGCTTGAATGTTGATTATATTGAATTTTTATGCTTTTTAATGAGATTGTTTTGCTTATTATTTTTTTGTTTATTTTTTGCTTCTGTTTTCCCTTGCCTTGCTTGATATTAGTTGGTGTTGTAGTTTGTATTAATCCCCAGGTACTTGTTGCTGGCATTTTCTGGGATTAGGGGTTGTTCTATTGGAGTTTTCTCCCCATATATACAGTTTTTCCCCCTTTTCTCTCTTAGTCTCCTTCTTGTCTATCTTATTTTTTTTCTTTCTTTTCCCAATTTCATTTTGACACTCCTTTTTTTTCTTTCTTTTTCCTCTTCTTCTTTCTCTCCTATCCCCTAATTTGCCTTTCTCTGGTGATCACCTTTATTGGAGGTTATTAACATCATGAATACATTTCTATTCAGTGCCTTGTGTATTGTACCTGGTTGTGTTGTATTTTGTGCCTTTAAGTCAACACAGGAGAGAGAGAACTACATAACCAGACATCTGGAGAAGAGAGAACATGGGGAGACAAAGAAACAGCCCGCATATGAAAGAAAAGCTGGCATCACCAGAAAAGGAAGTAAACGAAACAGAGGCAAGCAACCTGCCAGAGAAAGAATTCAGAGAAATGGTCATAAGGTGGCTGAAAAGAATGGAAGACAAATTCGATAATATGAGTAAGAACCAAGAGGAAACGAAGAAGAACCAAGAAGAAATGAAAAATGACATTGCTGCTGTAAAGAACTCAATAGAATGCATCAAAAGTAGACTAGAAGAAGCAGAGGACCGCATTGGTGAGCTAGAAGACAAGAAGGGAAAAAATACGCAAGTAGAGCAGCTTCTAGAAAAAAAAATTAAAAAGGAGGAGGAGAGCCTAAGGGAACTTTGGGACAACATGAAACAAAACAACATCAGCATAATAGGGGTTCCAGAAGGAAAGGAAACTGAGCAAGGAATAGAAAACCTGTCTGAAGAAATAATGACGGAAAACTTCCCTAATATAGGGAAGAAAAAAAAAAACATCCAAATCCAAGAAGCTCACAGAGTCCCAAGCAAAATGAACCCCAAAAGACCAACGCCAAGGCACATTATAATTAAATTGGCAAACACCAACGACAAAGTAAGAATCTTAAAAACAGCCAGAGAGAGACAGAAAGTTACATACAAAGGAACCCCCATCAGACTAGCAACTGATTTCTCAACAGAAACTCATCAGGCCAGAAGGGAATGGAATTAAATATATAAAGTCATGCAAAGGAAGGGTCTGAATCCAATAATACTGTACCCAGCAAGGCTATCAATCAAAATTGAAGGTGAAATCAGGAGCTTCACAGACAAAAAAGACTCAGAAAATTTATTACCACCAAACCAGCAATGCAAGAAATGATAAAAGGTCTGCTGTAAAAATAAAAAAAATAGGAAGCGAGGAAGGAACACAGGTATAAAGAATAAAAATGGCTACACATAAATACCTATCAATAATAACTTTAAATGTAAATGGATTAAATGCCCTAATCAAAAGATGTAGGGTAATGGACTGGATAAGAAAACAAGACCCATATATCTGCTGTCTATAAGAAACCCACCTCAGAAAAAAAGACGCACACAGATTGAAGGTGAAGGGATGGAAAAAGGTTTTCCAGGCGAATGGAAATGGAAAAAAAAGCTGCAGTAGCAATACTTATATCTGACAAATTCGATCTCAAAGTGAAGGACATAACAAAAGATAAGGAAGGCCACTTCATAATACTAAAGGGAGCAATCCAACATGAAAAAATAACTCTGGTAAACATATATGCACCCAATACAGGAGCACCCAAATACATAAAAAAACTCCTGGAGGATATCAAGGGAGAGATTAACAGCAATACAACCATAGTAGGAGACTTTAATACCCCACTATCACTATTGGACAAATCCTCTAAACAAAAAATCAGCAAAGAAACATCAATCCTAAATGACTCACTAGAACAGATGGAATTAATTGACATCTTCAGAACATTTCACCCCAAAGCCACAGAATATACATTCTTCTCAAGTGCACATGGCTCATTTTCAAAGATAGACCATATGTTGGGAAACAGGCAAAGTCTCTTCAAATTTAAGAAGATAGAAATCATATCAAGCATCTTCTCAGACCACAGTGGCATAAAACTGGAAATCAACTACAATAAAAACAATCCAAAGAAATCAAACACATGGAGACTAAACAGCATGCTATTAAACAATGACTGGGTTACCACAGAGATCAAGGAAGAAATAAAAAAAACATCAAGGCAACAAATGACAATGAAAACACAACAATCCAAGATCTATGGGACACTGCAAAAGCAGTCTTGAGAGGGAAGTTCATAGCTCTACAAGCATACTGCAAAAAAAAAAACAACAAGAAACAATGGTAATAAATTACCTAACTCTACAATTCAAAGAGTTAGAAGGAGAGCAACAAGAAAAGCCCAGTGTAAGCAGAAGGAAGGAAATATTAAAAATCAGAGCAGAGATAAACGACATTGAGACCAAAGAAACAATACAAAAGATCAACAAATCCAAGAGCTGGTTCTTTGAAAGGATAAACAAGATTGATGAAGCTCTAGCCAGGCTCACCAAGAAGCAAAGAGAGAGGACCCAAATAAACAAAATCAGAAATGAAAGAGGTGAAATAACAACAGATCCTGCCGAAATAGAAAGGATTGTTAAAAAATACTACGAACAACTCTATTCCAACAAACTGGACAACCTGGAGGAAATGGACATATTCCTAGAAAAATATAACCTTCCAAAACTCAATCAGGAAGAATCTAAACAGCTCAGTATGCCAGTAACTATGGAAGAAATTGAAGCAGTCATCAAAAAGCTTCCAGCAAACAAAAGCCGGGGCTAGACGGCTTCACAGGAGACTTTTACCAAACATTCAAAGAAGAACTAAAACCTATCCTCCTCAGACCATTCCAAAAAATTCAAGAGGAAGGAACACTTCCAAGCTCCTTCTATGAAGCCAGCATCACCCTAATACCAAAACCAGATAAAGACAACACGATGAAAGAGAATTACAGGCCAATATCCCTCATGAACGTAGATGCCAAAATCCTCAACAAAATTCTAGCAAATCAGATCCAGCACTACATCAGAAAGATCATACACGATGACCAAGTAGGATTTATCCCAGGAATGCAAGGATGGTACAATATCCACAAATCAATAAACGTGATATATCACATAAACAAATTGAGAGATAAAAACCACATAGTCATATCAATTGATGCAGAAAAAGCATTTGACAAAATCCAACACCCTTTCTTGATAAAAACTCTCAACAAGGTGGGAATAGAAGGATCATACCTCAACATAATAAAAGCTATATATGATAAATCCACAGCTAACATCATACTCAATGGGCAAAAACTAAAACCATTTACCCTAAGAACAGGAACAAGACAGGGATGCCCACTCTCACCACTCCTGTTCAACACAGTACTGGAGGTATTAGCCATTGCAATTAGACAAGAAGAAGAAATAAAAGACATCCAAATTGGAAAAGAAGAAGTAAACCTGTCCTTATTTGCAGATGACATGATATTGTACATAAAAAACCCAAAAGACTCCATCAAAAAACTAATAGACTTAATAAATGAATTCAGCAATGTAGCAAGATACAAAATTAATGCCAAGAAATCTATGGCATTTCTATACACCAATATTGAACTTACAGAAAGAGAGACTAAAAAAGCAATCCCATTTACCATCGCACCAAAAAAACTAAGATACCTAGGAATAAACTTAACCAAGGAGGTAAAAGACCTATACGCGGAAAACTACAGGACACTGAAAAAGGCGATAGAGCAAGACGTAAACAGATGGAAAAACATACCATTTTCATCGATTGGTTGAATCAACATCATTAAAATGTCCATACTACCCAAAGCAATCTATAGATTCAATGTACTTCCCGTTAAAATACCAACAGCATATTTCACAGACCTAGAAAGAACTCTCTACAAATTCATCTGGAATAAAAAAAGACCCCAAATAGCCACAGCAATACTGAGAAAGAAGAATAAAGTAGGTGGGATCTCAATACCAGATTCCAAGCTCTATTACAAGGCCACTGTTCTCAAAACAGTCTGGTACTGGCACAAGAACAGCCATATAGATCAATGGAATAGAATAGAGAATCCAGAAATCGACCCAAATCACTATGCTCAATGAATATTTGACAAAGGAGGCATGAACATACAATGGAGTCAAGACAGTCTCTTCAATAAATGGTGTTGGGAAAATTGGACAGATACATGCAAAAAATGAAACTAGATCACCAACTTACACCATACATAAAAATAAACTCAAAATGGATACAGGACTTAAACATAAGACGGGAAACCATAAAAATACTAGAGGAATCCACAGGCAAATGCCGAAAGAATTTCTTCACGGATACTACCCCTAGGTCAATGGAAGCTAAAGAGAAAATAAATAAATGGGACTACATCAAAATAAAAAGCTTCTTCACAGCAAAAGAAACCATCAACAAAACAACAGAAACCCCACTGTATGGGAGAACATATTTGCAAATGTTATCACTGATAAAGGTTTAATCTCCAACATCTATAGGCAGCTTATACAACTTAATAAAAGGAAGGTAAATAATCCAATAAAAAAATGGGCAACGGACCTAAATAGAAACTTTTCAAAAGAAGACAGAAGGAAGGCCAAGAGACACATGAAAACATGCTCAAAGTCACTAATTATGAAAGAGATGCAAATCAAAACGACATTGCGGTACCATCTCACACCTGTCAGAATGGCTATCATCAACAAATCAACAAATGACAAGTGCTGGCGAGGATGTGGAGAAAAAGGAACCCTCGTGCACTGCTGGTGGGAATGCAGACTGGTGCAGCCACTGTGGAAAACAGCATGGAGTTTCCTCAAAAAACTGAAAATGGAAATCCCATTTGCCCCAGTAATCCCACTCCTAGGAATATATCCTAAGAAACTAGAAACACCTATCAGAAAGGATATATGCACCCCTATGTTCATAGCAGCACAATTTACAATAGCTAAGATTTGGAAACAGCCTAGGTGCCCATCAGCAGATGACTGGATTAGAAAACCATGGTACATCTACACAATGGAATACTATGCTGCCATAAAAAAGAAGGAATTCTTACCATTTGCAGCAACCTGGATGGAACCGGAGAACATTATGCTAATTGAAATAAGCCAGTCAATGAAAGATAATTCCACAGGATCTCACTCATTTGTGGATAATAAAAAACACATTATAAACTGATGAACAAAAAGATAGATACAGAGGCAGTAACCATCAAACAGACTGTCAAATTACAGGGGGAAGGTTAGGGAGAGGTGGGGGAAATAAGAGATCAACCGAAGGACTTGTATGCACGCATATAAGAATAACCAACGGAATCAAAACATTGGGGAGTGAGGGCATGTATGGGAGTGGCATGGGGAGGGGAGAGACAATGGTAAGATATGTACACATATAATACCTTAATAAAAAAATGAAAAAAATAAAATAAAAATATAAAAACTATAAATTATTTCTTAGTATTATGTAAAACACATATGACCAAATCTTAAGCTGCATCTATAAAGGAGGAAATTGACTGGACTAAGAGTTAGGGCACTTACAGATGGTTACTATACTTATCAGGGCTATCACTTTTTCTACACCTGAAACTAATATAATAGTGTATATCAACTATAATTGCAAAATAAGTTAATCCTATATAATAAAAGTAATATGTAAATTAATCATCACTCTGCTACACCCACAAGCCAATCAGGAGTGAGTATGCAAATTAACCAAACCAAGATGGCTGCAGCCACAGAGTGAGTAGGAAGCTTGGGTTTCCCCAGCAATGGAAGAAGCCAAGCTTTCCACACACCCTGGCTGGCCCAGGCCTCCACTCAAGGCTACAAAGTTTCAATTATAGAAGATAAATAAATCCCAAAAAAATGGCAGCAACCACGGAGCTGGAGAGAGCTGGAGGCTTGAGTTGCCCCTGGCGATGGAGGAAGCCAAGCTCCTGCAGCCCTGGCCTGCCTTGGTCTCCACTCTAGGCTACAAAGTTTCAATTATGGAAGATAAATCCCAGATACCAAGGCCTCCGCTTGGGTCACCCGGTGGCGTGACAGGCCTGCAAACCACCACGGGCCTCTCTCCCAGGCCACCCCATGCCCCAAGGAACCCCCACCCTGATTCGGGACACCCTTCAGGGCAAACCAGGTGGTCCCCACCTGTGCACCAGGCCTCTATCCTATCTAATAAAAGAGGAATATGCAGATTGACCATCACTCCAACACACAAGATGGCTGCCCCCATGTGGTCAAAGATGGTTGCCCCCATGAGGACACTAGATGGCCGCCACAAGATGGCCAGCAGGGAAGGCAGTTGGGAGGGACCAGGTCTGCAAGGGAGGGCAGTTGGGGGCAACCGGGCCTGCAGGGGAGGGCAGTTGGGGAGACCATCCTAGTGAAATGGGTAAATGTTAGCTTTTTTATTAGATTCCAAATCTCTCTTTTTTTTTTTGTTAATCCTCACCCAAGGATATTTTTCCATTGATTTTTTTAGAGAGAGTAGAAGGGAGAGAGAACATTGATGTGAGAGAGATACATACTAGTAGATTGGTTGGTTGCCTCCTGCAAGTGCCCTGACCAGGGCCTGCAACCAAGGTATGCACCCTTGATTGGAATCGAATCCAAGACCCTTCAGTCTGTGGGCCAGTGTTTTATCGACTGAGCCAACCTGGGTAGGGCAGATTCCAAATCTCTTTTAATTAAAATATCTAGAAACTGAAGAAGCATAATACTCTGCAACAGTTAACACCCCATACTAGGAACTGCTGTTTCCAATCAACCTCTGGAGTTTGTTGGCCAGCAGACTGCTATACACACAGTTGATGCTTCAATAAAATTTTGTTGAAAAAAATATAGTTTTTTCTAAATCCCATATAAGATTATAGGAGTTGTTTTAATTGTAAATAAGTTACCTTAACAAAAACATCTCTAGCCATAGAAAACTCTTGAGTTAAGAAAATACACAATATTTAGTATGTCAAACTAAGAAATGGATATTCTTGGTCTATCCTGAGGGCATAATTTTACTACTGAAAGAAAAACTGCATTTCAAAACCTTTGGGATCAGCAGTGACAGGAGTTTAAAAAATTCTAGCTAATCACTTTCCTTTATAGTTTGGGAACAAAGAAAGAAGCAATAGGCCTTCCCACCTTATATTTCCAGAGCATTCTGGAAAAGGCTGCTCTTCTAATCGTCATTCCAGCCTATAAGCATCTGGATGAAAAATCAGGAGGAGATAGAATCGTAGGCTACTATAGTTGAAAGGGGCTTTAATTCACCTAGGTTCAATCACCCTTCCTTTTCTCTACACCTTGGAAACAGGAGAACATTGAGAGCCAAGTCTACAGAAGCAAAGGGGTCTTCCAGTTCTAATTCTCAGTGCAAGCATATAGTTAGGGATAAAATAAAGGTTAAAGCATAAAATCAGAAAAAAAAGGAATATACCTTAAGTATAAAATACAACTTAGGGGAAAAAGGGTAATAACTGTAGGCTAAACATGAATTCACTTACTTAATGGAATATTGTCCGCACTTAGTCCACCAAATAAGAAAAGCTTATCATCAGCTATTGGTGTTAAAGTATGCCATGATCGATGTTTAGGGTTTTCTCCATTAACAGGAATCCTGTGGCAAAATATATATATATATACTGTGTTAATTAAAATAAATGGTTTTCAATAATCTCAGATCTTAAATGGAAAAACTGCTCTAATTAAAAAAATTTTTAAATTATTTGATGAGTTTAAACAACCTTTTCACGTAGTGTCTATTCCACCTGGTCATAGAACACAGATTAAAAATTGATTCCCAGTTAAATCACAATGCATACTCAGCATCATTCTTGTTGATTAATCAATGCAACTTCCTCAAGTGTTTCAACATAATTATTTTCATGGTTATAACCTTTAAGTGTTGTTTCATGTTTAATTTTGTGTTTTCAGCAGATTTCCTCAATGGTATTATGGGATTTTGTTGTCGTTTTTACTTGGGCTATTTGTTGTAGATTTTCCCAAAGCATTATCTTCACTCTAGCTTCAAAATAAAAGCATACAAGCCATTCCAGATCCAGGAAAAAAACTCTAAAGGTTATAAACAAATACTGTTCTATTCCTTAAAAAATAGAAACAGAAGTAAAAACATAAGCACATGAGTTTAACTGATTTTAGAGGTGAGAAGCACCATTCTCCAGCATTCTGGAATGCTCCAGAAGAACATGGGCCATTTGTAGAAGATGTTATTTGCTTTTCTCCAAACCGGAAATATTTGTATTTATTGTTTATTTACTATAAAAAACATTTTGATTAGAAAACATTCAACAACCACAAAAATATTTAATGTTTTCATAATCCTGCCTTCCAGCCATAAGAAACAATAATTTGGTATATATGTTTCCAGTCTTTGAAGTGCATATAAATATTTATTAAAAATTATAAATGGGGCCCGGCTGGAGTGGCTCAGTGACTGAGCATCAACCTATGAACCAGGAGGACAGGGTTCGATTCCTAGTCAGGGCACATACCCAGGTTGTGGGAGGCAACCAATCAATGATTCTCTTTCATCATTGATGTTTCTATCTCTCTCTCTCTCTCTCCCTCTCCCTTCCTCTGTGTAATCAATAAAAATATATTTTTAAAATTATAAATTGGATATGTTCCATTCTGTAATTTTTTTACTTTACTAGAATGTTGTAGAATATTTCCATGAAGTAGATTTCTTTGCTAATGGAAGCATGGCAGCCCTTTGGGCAGATGTACCATGATTTAAACAATCCCCACTTGTGGGCATGAAGGTTGATCTCAAGTTTTTGTTTTCATAAATAATGTTGCAATAAACATTTTTGTGTACATATATACACATAAATATACTTGTCCAATTATTGTCTTCAGAGAAATTCTGGATCAAAGTTGAAATTCCATTTTCTATTTTAAACATATTGCCAGACTACCCTCCAGAAAAACTGTTCTATTCCTTAAAAAAATACTTCTTCTAATTATGTTGTTACAACCTGGCACACACTGGTCATTTGTAATTATTTTTATCTGATAGTGCAAACTAGTTTTATTTCCATTTCTTTAATATTCCATAAAGTTGGACATTTTTTTAAAATAATTTTGCTTATTTATATGTCTTTTATGAGTTGCTCATTCATGTTCTTTGTCCACTTTCCTATTGAATTATTTGTCTTTTTTTTTTTACTGACTTAGTTCTTGCAGATCTCAGCCCACTCTGTTAGAAATACTACAATATTATAAAAAGTATATGACTGTCTCACCACTATGCTGAACACCTGACACTAATACAAAATATTAAATGTATATACTGTAACTGAAAAAATAAAAAAATTTCAAAATAAAAGTTCAAAATAAAAAATACTATGTAAGTCAAACAAACATACAAAAGAAATGCTATAGATATTACTTCTAATTTATTTTTTGTTTGCATTTGCCAATCTGCCTTTTAATTTTTGTGGTATATTTTTAACACATAAATAATTAATTCTTAAGTAGTTTTATCAACCTATCTTTTAATTTATGAATTTTGAGTTTTTATCATTTTTAGAAAAGCCTTCTCCATGGCTTTTATAGATAATCTGCTTTTTTTTTTTTTACACTGTTGTGGTTTCATTTTTTATATTATACTTTGAAATAATATGTAGCTCTGTGTTCATATCATTACATGAACAGAGGAATTATAGCTAAATATATTTATTCTATTGCTAAATATAGATTATGAGCCATAAACAAAATCTGACTTTTATCCACTCCATTACCTGTTCACCTGTGATGACCCTATACAACTGTTCCTTTTTTCTTCTACTGACCAGTCCTCAAGAACACAGTGTAAGACCAGCACTTTTACATAACCAACTTTCAGCTGCTCGTATTCTCATGTTTTATGTAGTTGGGCTAAAAAACAAACTCTCTCTAATCTCTATATTCCTTGCTTAGACATATAATCTGAAGAGAAAATATAATAATTCAGTTTTAGAGACCCAAATTTGGATTATGGTGCACACACATATACAGACACACACAGAAATGCCTATAGGTAAAAACAAACAAATTTCATACTTACCTTCCAGACCAAATCCAGGTATCTAAGTTTAGATAGTGCAAATCATTCATCCTAGTTTGCTAAAATAAAAGTGTGTTAAACTGGTCAGTGTTTTACATCTTTCATAAGCTAAAATTTTGTTTTAAAATAGTTTCTATTAAAAATTGATTATCTCTATTTTACTTAACATCCTAAGTTTATATATTGGGAAACAATGCTTAGCATTAATAAAGTTAACATAGAGCTATCAAATTAAAGTGTCAAGGGGGAAAGGAAGAAATGAGTTTAAACTAACAGGATTTAGATGAAAAGAAATTAAACTTTTCTAATAATACGCTAAAGTGAAGGATTCTCCTCATTAAAATGTGATTTATAACCATCTGTGATTATTCATGTATGCTCTGTTTGGGAACAGAAGATAAAAGTTATTGAAGGACACTATCATTTCTAGATTTTTTTAATGTTCAGTTGTTCTATAAATTCAGAGGATATGTTTTTATAAGAAGCATCACACATAAAAAGATTATACTAACCAAAACACGTCCACCAAAAATATAGCCCTTATTTCCAAGAACTGCACATGTATGTGCGGCTCGTGGCTGTGGTGGGACTCCACCCTGCAAGCAGAGATCAGAAAACAGTGCAAAACTTGAAACTTGTGAAATCACATTCTTATGCTTAGTATGAAAAATACTTGACTGCTAAGTTACCATTACCTATGTAATTCCATTAGAAAGCTTAATGTAAAAGTTCACTCTAAATCAGTGATTTTCAACCGCTGTGCCGCAGCAGGCACACTGGTGTGCCACAAAATTTTTAAAACATGCAATACCTGACTATTTAGCCCGGGACAATGACCTCTTCTTTCTTAGATTATGAAATTAAAACACTGATGCCCTAGCTGGTTTGGTTCAGTGGATAGAGCATCGGCCTGTGTACTGAAGGGTCCTGGGTTCGATTTTGGTCAAGGGCACATGCCTGGCTTGCAGTGTAGGGCTTACAGGAGGCAGCTGATCAATGATTCTCTCTTCTCATTGATGTTTCTATCTCTCTCTCCCTTCTTCTCTAAAATCAATAAAAATGTATTTTAAAAAGACATTATTTTTTTAAAAAGTATTACTTGTTTTTTAAAAAAATGACAACAGATGTTGTTCAGTGGTTAGAGCACCAGCCCACACACCAAAGGGTGGTGGATTTGATTCCCAGTCAAGGGCACATACTTGAGGTTGCATGTTTGATCCCCAATCCTGGTTGGGGCGTGTGCGGGAGGCAACCAATTGATGTGTCTCTCTCCTCCCCTGCTCCTTGCCTCCTTTCCACTCTCTCTCTAAAAATCAATGAAGGAAGAAATGACAACAGTCACAACAATAGATGTCTGGTGTGAATGGATCAAAATTATGCCAAAATTTTTGTAAGTCTAGCAAAAAATATATATTTTGGTGTGCTGCAGAATGTTAGTAATTAGTTTATGCATGCCATGAGTTGAAAAAGGTTGAAATCACTGCTCTAAATAGTAAGATACCTTGTTTTATTGTGCTTCACTTTATTGTGCTTTGTAGATATTGCATTTTTTTTACAAATTGAATGTTTGTGGCAACTCTGCATCAAGCAAGTCCATCAATGCCATTTTTCCAACAGAATTTGCTCAGTTCGTGTCTGTGTCACATTTTGGTAAGTCTCAAAATATTTCAAACTCTTTTTATTATTATTATTATTATACTAGAGGCCCAGTGCACGAAATTCGTGCACGGGGGGCGGGGGAGTGTCCCTCAGCCCAGCCTGCACCCTCTCCAATCTCAGACCCCTTGAGGGATGTCCGATTGCCCTCTCACAATCCAGGACTGCTGGCTCCCAACTGCTCGCCTGCCTGCCTTCCTGATTGCCCCTAACTGCTTCTGCCTGCCAGCCTGATCACCCCCTAACCACTCCCCTGCCAGCCTGATTGATGTCTAACTGATGCCTTGCCAGCCTGTTTGCCCCCAACTTCCCTTCTCTGCCAGCCTGGTCACCCCCAACTGCCCTCCCTTGCAGGCCTGGTCCCTCCCAACTGCCCTCCCCTGCTGGCCATCTTGTGGTGACCATCTTGGGTCCACATGGAGGCAGGATCTTTGACAACATGGGGCCAGCCATCTTGTGTGTTGGAGTGATGGTCAATCTGTATATTACTCTTTTATTAGATAGTATAGAGACCTGGTGCACAGGTGGGGGCCAGCTGGTTTGCCCTGAAGGGTGTCCCGGATCAGGGTGGGGGTTCCCTTGGGGTGTGGGGTGGCCTGGGCAAGGAGCCTGTGGTGGTTTGCAGGCCAGTCACACCCCCGACGACCCAAGCAGAAGCCCTGGTATCTGGGATTTATTTATCTTCTACAATTGAAACTTTGTAGCCTGGAGTGGAGCCAAGCCTTCTGCTCCCTCTGTGGCGACAGCCATTTCTGTTGGGATTTATTTATCTTCTATAATTGAAACGTTGTAGCCTTAAGCGGAGGCCTGGGCTGGCCAGGGTGTGCGGAAAGCTTGGCTTCCTCCATCACCAGGGAAACCCAAGCCTCCCTCTTGCTCTTTCTGTGGCTGCAGCCATCTTGGTTTGGTTAATTTGCATATTCGCTCCTGATTGGCTGGTGGGCATGGGTTGTGGGTGTAGTGGAGTGATGGTTAATTTGCATGTTACTCTTTTATTAGATAGGATTTGTATGGTGACCTGTGATCAGTGATCTTTGATGTTACTGTTGTAATTGTTTTGCGGGTGCCATGAAAGGCACCCATGTAAGACAGCAAAAATGTTGTGTGTGTTCTGACTGCTGCTCACATTTGGTGGCCAATGAGCTGATAATGTAGGGTTCTTTCAGAACTTGGGATGAAATACATACACAAAGACACCTACCAGGAACACATGAAAATTATGCATAAAATCCTTCAAATATTATTCTTCTACTCATTACACTCTCCCTTTCCCCACCAATCTAAAACTTCTCTGAAGTAAACATCTAATATATTTATTCAAAGAAAAGTATAGAGAAGTATTATCAGTTATTGTGAAGAGTTTTAGTAAGAGATAAAGTACTATTTGGTGTAAGCACTGTGCACTGCTCACTTAATAATATTAACTGTGTGTGTGTGAGAGATAGAGAGAGAGAGAGGACGGGGGAGAGTAGAAGGAAGAGGGGAGAAAGAGAATCTTTTAAAATGTCATTTTAAAATCCTTATTTTTAAGCTAAAACTTACACAAAATATTATTTTGCTAAATAGTCTCAGGCATTTAAGAAAAATGCTTTAAAAAGTAAAGATATGGTGAATAAATTTCATTATCTTTTTAAAAAAATCCTCACCCAAGGGTATTTTTCCATTGATTTTTCTAGAGAGAGAGTGAAAGAGAAATATTGCTGTGAGAGAAACACATGGATTAGTTGCCTCCTGCACAAGCCCTGACCAGGGCCCGTGTCAGGGAGGAGCCTGGAACCGAGGTATGTGCCCTTAACTAGAATTGAATCTAGGACCCTTTGGTCCGTAGACCGATACTCTATCCACGGAGCCAAACTGGCTAGGGCAAATAAATTTCGTTCTTGAAGAGTATAGTCATACCTCACAGGTATTACAGATTTCAGACCACTGTAAAGTGAATATTGTGATAAAGTGAGTCACACAAATTTTTTGGTTTCCCAGAGCATGTAAAATTATATTTACACTATACTGCAGTATATTAAGTGTGTAATAATATTATGTCTAAAATACTTTGTATCTAAAAAATACCTTAACTAAAAAAGACTATATTGCTAAAAAATGCTAACCTCAGGTGAGCCTCCAGCAAGTTTTAATCTTTTGCTTGTGGAAGGTCTTGCCTGGATGTTAATGGCTACTGACTGATCAGGTGGTGGTTGCTGAAGGTTAGGTGGCTGTGGTAATTTCTTACAATAAGACAATAGTGAATTTTGCCACATCAATTGACTCATCCTTTCATGAATGATTTCTCTGTAGCATGCAGTGCTATTTGATAACCTTTGACCCAGAGTAGAACTTCTTTTAAAATTGGAGCCAATCCTTTCAAACCCTGCTGCTTTATCAGCTAAGTTTATGTAATATTCTAAATGCTGCATTTTCATTTCAACGGTCTTCATAGCATTTTCACCAGGAGTAGATTCCATCTCAAGAAATCACTTTGCTCATCCCTAAGAAGCATCTACTCATCTGTTAAAGTTTTATCATGAGATTGCAGCAGTTCAGTCACATCTTCAGGCTCCACTAGTAACTCTAGTTCCCTTGCTATTCCACCACATCTGCAATTACTTCCTCCACTGAAGTCTTGAACCCCTCAAAGTCATCCATGAGGGCTGGAATCAAATTCCTCCAAGCTCTTGTCAATGTTGATGTTTTAACCTCTTCTCATGAATTACAAATATTCTTAATGGCATCTAGGATGGAGAATCCTTTCCAAAAGGTTTTCAATTTACTTTGGATTTCTGTTTGCTTACTAGCATATGAAAGAATAGTAATAATGTATTTTTGCCATGCTACAACTGCATACAGCCTTGATTTCAAGGTATGGAAAACATGGGCTTTTACAAATCCTGAGCTTGGTTTACAAAAATACTTTTTAAAAGAACCTTCCATAAATCAGGGTGTCACACTTGTGGGTAAACAATAATGACAGTACCTCTTTATAAGATTTTTCTAGAAAACCCTTAACTAACCTAGAAAAAAATATGTGATCAAAAACTAATAGTAGCCCTAGCCGGTTTGGCTCAGTGGCTAGAGCGTCGGCCTGCGGACTGAAGGGTCCCAGGTTCGATTCTGGTCAAGGGCATGTACCTTGGTTGCAGGCACATCCCCACTAGGAGGTGTGCAGGAGGCAGCTGATCGATGTTTCGCTCTGATCGCTGTTTCTGACTCTCTATCCCTCTCCCTTCCTCTCTGTAAAAAATTAATAAAATATATTTTAAAAAACTAATAGTATTAGTGATAATACTCAAGAGAAACCCTGTGTATGTGATTACAAACTCAATTATTAAAATCCAAATTACTTAATAAAAATGTATTTTAAATATATCAATAAATATAAAACTAATATTTTACATTACTTACTTTAATTTCTGGTTGAAACCAATTCTGTGTTTTTGTATCAAAAACATGAACATCATTATGCCATCCCCAGAATATCTGCTCTTCCTAAAACAAAATTTTAAAAATATGTAAAAGATTTTATAACTTTTAGATTATTGTTATAGTTTCATTGAATATTTACTGGTTAAATAATAGACTCTTTTACAAAAATACAGCTGTTACCATATTCATAAAGCTAATGCATACAGCAGTGGCTCACAAAGTGTGGTCCCCAGACCAAAGCAGTATTACTCAGCAACTTCTCTTCTCATAGTATCACTTGCAGAGTGTCATAATTTACTTGTTAACAATTTTCCAATTCCCTCAAAGGATCGTCTCTTTTAAAATTGCAGAGGACAGCCGTGGTTGCTGTGGCTCGGTTGGTTGGGCATCATCCCAATATTCACTTTATTACAGTGGTCCAAAATCTGTAATACCTGTGAGGTATGACTATACTCTTCAAGAACGAAAAGATTGCCAGTTTGCTTCCTGATCAGGGCACATTCCTGGGTTGCAGTCCCAATCCCCAGTAAGGGGCATGCAGGAAGCAGCCAAATAGTGATTCTCTCTTATCATTGATATTTCTCTCTCTCCCTCTCCCTTTCTCTCTCTCTAAAAAGTCAATTTAAAAAATATATATTTAAAAATAACATTACAGAGTATATTTATATTTTTAAATTGATAGATCCTCCCTTCCCCCAACTGGTGGGTGGAGTATGACATAACCTGCGGCCTGGACATTCCTGAGCACCTAACCAGGCACCTTATATGGACTATACATTGAACCACCAATCAACACCTGCCAAATATCCTAAGCCCTTGTTCCTATATGACCATACATTAAGCCACCAATCAGCGTGTGCCAAGTACACTAAGCCCCCATTCCTTCCCATTCCTCCCCTCAAAAGGCGTGTTCACCTCTGCACGTGTTGCTGTTCTCCCCTTGGAGACAGCCTGGCAGGTCTCTTGCCCCTAATAAAGCCTATAATCCTGGTTTTTGGCTCCCGATTGATTTCTCAGAAATCTGTTTTTCTAAAGCACATGCTTAGAATCCCTAATCTTTGCTATTAGAAACTTTAGGGGACTATGGATCCTTTTCCAAAAAAGTTACAATCACTCTGCTTAACCAAGCAATTTGTTCTTATAGGTCAAATTTGCTCACTTTCTTCTTTGTCTTCTAAGAGACCAAATTATCAGCAAAGCAAAGATTTAGCAGTTATATGGTATTTAGAATCTTCCAGATTGTTAAAATCCTCTATTGCAGCTTATCTCTATACCAGATTTATCTTTATGTGAGAAACATATCACTGTTGTCAGGACTTGTCAAACTAAAAATTTTACTTAGTTTAGAATCTAAACCAAAAAAACCCACTGTACACCAAAAATTTCAGGACATGATCATTAGCCTAACTGTACTAGGCTAGAAAAAAATGAGAGATTTCACTGATAAGTAAAAACAGATCTAAACAATGGGAAGTTATACTTCTGAAAATTATCAATAATACTATACTAGTAAGTAGCAAAGCTTTAAAAATATTTCATATTAAAAGCTAAAAAATGTAAAGACATGGAAAATTTTTAAAATACTCATATACAAGAAGATATACACAAAATGTTCATATACATTAATAATGTACAATAATAATGTATGCTAGTAAAAGGTAAAACTGATGAGTTACTATGTATCTTGGTGGATCAATGTTTTTTAAAGTTATCTTTTAAAATATTTCATTTTTATACATTATGACTATTTTTATTAATCATGGTTTATTCTCTAACCAGTAAGACTAAGTAGTAAATGAATATCACTACTCACTCACTCCTGTATAAGAGTTATAACTAGTTGTAGTACATGTATCTAAAAGCAGGTGTATGTCAGAAATAACCATTCTGGTTATCTATGGGCAAGTTTTTCTCAGTTGCGCTAAAACCTCTACTTGTCTAACAGAAGCCTCTACTTGTGTTTCAATAGGTGTAAGTGATTAACTATGTAAGAAAAGAAATTACTCTTCCAGTAGCCATGAAGGTGAGAGAACTTCCTCTAATTGAATACAAACTCAAAAGAGAGAAAACACTTTTTGTTTCATAGTCAATTATAGAAAATGAAAATGAGAAAGAGTGGGCTCATTATTTCTAAAAACTTTAAGATAACACTAAATTAGAGGAAAATGTAAACGGTGATTACTCTCTTACCCAAGATGCATCATGAACATCAAAACAGTCTTGGAGTTCATTGTGTCTCCTACACCCATAGCCACCAAAATATATTAATCTGAAAAACAAATACAAAAGGAGACCTTAGAAGTTCTACTTCCATTTTACTCATAGACAATTGAATGAGATCATTTCTCTCACCCTAACAACCTAAACAAGCCAGATATAGTCATGTGCTATATAAAGACATTTCAGTCAATGATGAATTGCATATATGACAGCGGTTCCATAAGATTGTAAGGGAGCTGAAAATTTTGTATCACCTAGCAACGTTGCAGACATAATGTTATTGTGCAACATATTATTCACATATTTGTGGTATGCTGGTGGAAGCAAACCTACTGCACTGCCAGTTGTATAAAAGTATAGCACATACATTATATACAGTACATACTACTTGATAATAACAAACAACTACGTTATTGTTTATGTATTTACTATACTATACTTTCTATCATTATTTTAGAGTGTACCCTTTCTAATTATTAAAAAAAATGTTGTAAAACAGTAATGCCATGTTATGCAGGAAGTAGCCCATACATATTGTGTTTATGTAGTCTCTTAATTGCATCATTTTCTCTTGCGCTTGATTTAATCTCATGTCTTTTATACAGTAACACACAGTACAAGCTTGTAGTCTAAAAGCAGCTGGTTATAGCATACTAGAGGCCTGGTGCACAAATTCGTGCACTAGTGGTGTCCCTCAGCCTGGTCTGAGGGATCAAGCAGAAACCGGCTCTCTGACATCCTCCGAGGGGTCCCAGATTGCGAGAGGGTGCAGGACAGGCCGAGGCACCCCAGTGGTGCACAATCGGGCAGGGAGGGATGTGGGAGGTTGGCCAGCTGGGGAGGGACAGCAGGATGGCTCCAGGGCATGTCTGGCCCATCTTGCTCAGTCCCGATTGGCTGGACCAGAGCAGCAAGCTAATCTACCTGTTGGAGCATCTGCCCCCTGGTGGTCAGTGCACATCATAGCAAGTGGTTGAGTGGCCTCAGCATATCATTAGTATATTATGCTTTGATTGGCTGAATGGACGACCAGATGACCAGACACTTAGCATATTAGGCTTTTATTATATAGGACGAGAAGCCTGATGCACAAAATTCATGCAAGGGGCTTGGCTACCGTCACCGCTGCGGCTGCCTCAGCCCCCGCCACCATGGCAGCTGCCTCTGCCGTGGCCCCCACCTGCCTTGATGACCAGGAGCCTCTGCCGCCTCTGCCTTGGCCTCCCTCCTCCCCCTGCAGCTCCATCCAGAAAGTCGTGTGGAAAGATGTCTGGCCTAATTAGCATATTATGCTTTTATTATTATAGATAGCCTAGGTGTGTAGTAGGCTATATCATCTAGGTTTCTATAAATACATTCTATGACATTTGCACAATGACAAAATTGCCTTTTGTCATTTCTCAGAATGCATTCCCATCATTAAGTGCTGCATGACTATAAACTACCAAACCATAGTTTAAAAAAGTCAAAGTAGTGCTTACAGCTCTTTTTGAATTTGTCCAGCAGGTCTTCCGGCTCATTCCGGAAGGGGTGCTCCCCCCGCCCCCCAAAAAAGTCAAAGTGCTAAAGGAACAAAAAGACCTAAATGTACTAATTCCAGGAAGTGGTGAGCTTTCAATAGGAGAGAAGAGACTCGTGGCTGCTTTCATCCTGGTGTAACAGCAAGAGGAAGAAGAATCCAATATAAAAAACACTGTACAAGAAATAACCCAAAATTTTAACAGCCACATGTAGACTGGCACAGTAAATTAGAATCTTAAAAAATTCAGGCACAGTGCGAGTTTTAACCCATTCAACAACTCTTTTGCATAGTCATCAGAGAGGGCTCATGGTTAGTTAACAACAGCTGGAAGCAAAAGAGAGGTGAGCAAACCTTAAGGCAATCAGAATTTTCCTCCAAAGTGTGGGATCAGGGCAGAGATCTGAAGGAAACACCTTAGAAGTATGCCAAGCCATTATGTCATACAGGGTGACTGCCCCCAAAAGGCCAAAGGAGGAAGTGCAAGGCTGAAAGAGCCCTCCTAAGGTACAGAAAGCATAAGGTGGGAATGGAGAGCAAAGAGAACTCCCTAGTGACTCGAAGACCTACCAATTAGGCTATACAACACAGAAAGATCTCCCACAGTAGAGAGATGGAAACACAGTTGTGGAGCTCAGCTGAAAATCTCTGGGCGAACTCTAATGCTCAAATATGTGGCTCTAACACAGGAAAGTTTTGATCCTGCCTCAAAAATTTGAAACTAATAGTAAAATTGAATCAAACTAAAGCTAGAACACAGCCCAAACACAAGTCAACTACAGATTATACTGACTCAACCCACACTCTAGCAACCTAAATAAAGAAGGGCATGTCTTTTTCTGGTGATAAGTATTATTTATTCCAATATTTACTATTCTTTCACAGAGAGTGTCTAGTATATGATGAAAAAATTATAAGATACATAAAAAGACAAAAAAAGTGACCCATTATCGAAAGAGGAAAGAATCAATATAAGCTGAGACCTAGGTGGCCCAGATACTGGAATTAGACACTGCCTTTAAAGTAACTGTGATAAAAAATGCTTACGAACCTAGTTTATAAAAGCTGAACAACATGAAGGAAGATAATTTCAACAGAGACATGTAACCATGAAAAAGAACTAAATGACCCGGCTGGCGGGACTCAGTGGTTGAGTGTTGACCTAAGAACCAGGAGGTCATGGTTCAATTCCCGGTCAGGGCACATGCCCAGGTTTCGGGCTTGATCCCCAGTGTCAGGAGTGCAGGAGGCAGCCAATGTTTCTCTCTCTCTCTCCCTCTCCAAAATTTAAAAAAAAAAAAAAAAAAAAACATATCAAGAAGAAAAAAAAGAACTAAATAGAAATACTGGAAATGGAAAATAAGATGTCAGAAATAAAGATTCTCTAGATAGGAATCCTATCTAGTCTATTATAAGTGGACATGGCAATGAAAATTATCAGTGAATTTGCAGACAGGTCAATAGGGTCAATAAAAGATATCCAAATTAAAGCAAAGAGAAAAAAAGAGCAGGGGCAAGGGGACAAGGAGCCCAAGCTCTTAGAACAACAGCAAATGATATAATGTGCATGAAATAGGAGTCCCAGAAGGAGGAGAAACAAATAAATGTGTAGAAGAAATATTTGATAATTACTAAGTATTTTCTAAAGTTGATGGAAGATATATAGCCACCAACTCCAGAAATTCAGCACAGTCCAAACAGGATAAATACAAAGGAAAGTACATGTAGGCACATTTTAATCAAATCAATAAAGAGCAAAGATAAAGAACAGATAAATAGTCCTGGCTGGTTTGGCTCAGTGGATAGAGCATCAGCCTGCAGACTGAAGGGTCCCAGGTTCAATTCCGGTCAAGGGCACATGCCTGTGTTGCGGGCTTGATCTCCATTGGGGGATGTGCAGGAGGCAGCCAATCAATGATTCTCTCTCATCATTGATGTTTCTATCTTTCTTTCCCTCTCCCTTCCTCTCTGATATCAATAAAGATATATTTTTAAAAAATAAAAGATAAATAAAACAAACAAAAACAGCAAAAAAAGACATATACATGGAAACAAAAACACAAATGAGAGTGAATATCTCACTAGAAAAACGGAGGCCAAAAGGCATGCTAAAAGGAAAAAAATAACCTGTCAATCCAATGGGTGAAAAAAACACACACCACAGGCAAAATTAGAAATTACCTTGAAATAAAGAAATATAAAATAAAACAAAACTAATGGGATACAGTGATGGCAGTGCTCAAAAGGACTTTTATAGGTATAAATGCCTATGAATTTTTTTTAAAAGAAAGATCTCAAATCAATAACATAACTATACACATTAAGAAACTAGGAAGGAAGAGAGAGAGAGAGAGAGAGAGAGAGAGAGAGAGAGAGAGAGAGAGAGAGGGAAAGAAAGAAAGAAAGAAAGAAAGAAAGAAAGAAAGAAAGGGAGAAGAAAGAACAAGCTAGATCCATAGATGACAGAAGGAAGGAAATAACAAAAATTAAAGGGGAAATAAACAAAATTGTTCATAGAAAAACCACAAAGAAAAAAAGCAAAATAAAAAGTTGGTTCTTTGAAAAGATCAATAAAATTGACAAATCTTTAGCTAAGTTAACTAAGCTAAAGGAGAAAACTGTCAAAAAAGACATTACTGGCAACATTATAGAAATAAAAAGGATTATAAGAAAATACTATGGGAAACTGCATGCCAACAGATTGGATAAACTAGATGAAATAGAAATATTCCTGCAGAGAGTACTACCAGAATGGCTCAAAAAGAAATAAAAAATCTGAATAAACCTATAACTAATAAGGAAATTGAATTAGTAATCAAAAAACCTCCCAACAAAGAAAAACCCAGAACCAAATGGCTTTATTTGTGAATTCTACTAAATACTGGAAAAATTATTACCAATTATTTTCAAATTCTTCCAAAATATTGAAGAGGAGCAAACACTCCCTAAATTATTCAATAAGTCCAGCCAGATAATGATAGTACAACAAAAGAACACTACCTATCTACACTAATAAAAGAGAACCATGCAAATTGACCATCACTTCATGATGCCCACCAACCAATCAGGAGTGAGTATGCAAATTAACCCAACAAAGATGGCGGTGGCCCCAGCCCCCAGCCGCTCCAGGCCTCTGAACAGCACGCATGCAGGTGTGAAGCAACCAGGCGGGGCAGAACCCTGCTATGAGGGGAAGGGCAGGGGGCAGAGGGAGCTACAGGGCAGCACTCTGGCTGGAGCGGAAAAGACTGAAGGCTCTGGCCAGAGCAAAGATGGAAGGCAGCAGCCAGAGCGAAGGCCTGGGTCCTGGGTGCTGGAGGAAACCGGTGCAGGCAGCCAGGGGAAGGAAGGCCTATTGCATGAATCTTTGTACAACGGGCCTCTAGTATCTCATAAGGCAGTGGTCAGCAAACTGCAGCTCGCAAGCCACATGTGGCTGTTTGGCACCTTGAGTGTGGCTCTTCCACAAAATACCACACGCAGGCACGCACGTACAGTACGAGTGAAACTTCGTGGCCCATGCGCAGAAGTCGGTTTTCGGCTGTCAAAAGAAATTTCAATCGTTTTACTGTTGATATTTCGCTCTGTTGACTATTGAGTTTGCTGACCACTATCATAAGGGATTAATATCCACAATAAGTAGAGAACTCCTACAAATCAACAACAAAAAGAGAAACAACCCAGTTTTTTTTTAATGGGCAAAGGACTTGAATCAACATTTCTGTGAAGATATGCAAATGGCCAAAAAGATGGTCAACATCATTAGTCACTGGGGAAATACAAATCAAAACCACAATGAAAATCACTTCATAGCCACTCTGATGGCTATTATAAAATGAAACCAAAAAAAACAAGAAAAAAAATAAAAACATAAAATCACAAGTGTTAGCAAGGTTATGGAGAAATTGGAACACTTGTATATTGCCAGTGGGAACATAAAGTGGCATAATAACTGTGGAAAACAGTTTGATGCTTCCTCAAAAAGTTAAACATAGAATTACCATATGACCCAACAATTCTACTCTCAGGTATACTCAAAAGAATTGACAATAGGGACTCAAACAATACTTGCAAGTCAATGTTCACAGCAGCATTGTTCACAGTAACCAAAACATGGAAACAACCTATGTGCTCATCAACAGATGAATAAATAAAAAGCAGTCTATACATACAATGAAATATCATTCAGCCTTAAAAAAAAGGAATGAAGTTCAGATACATACTTACTACATAGTGAACTTTGAAAACATTTTGTTAAGTGAAATAAGCCAGCTACCAAAGAACAAATATTGTATGATTCCATTTATATGAAATATCTGTAATAGGCAAATTCATGGAGACAGGAAGTAGAAGTTACCCAGGGTTGGGGAGGAGGGAAAACAGAGAGCTATTGCTTAACGAGTACAGTCAGCCCTCCATATCTATGGGTTCTGCATCCATGAATTCAACCAACTATGGATCAAAAATATTTGAAAAAGAAAAGTGCTGCCTAGGCGGCATAGCTCAATGGTTGAACACTGACCTGTGAACCAGGAGGTCATGGTTCAGGTTCCCAGTCAGGGCACATGCCTGGGTTGCTGGCTCCATCCCCAGCATGGGCTGTGCAGGAGGCAGTTGATAAATGATTCTCTCGCATCATTGATGTTTCTGTCTCCCTCTCCCTTCCTCTCTCTGTAATCCATAAAAATATATTTAAAAGAGAGAAAAAGACTGCTGATGATGATATGAACAATGGTTGTGTCTGTACTGAACATGTGCAAACTTTTTTTCTTGTTATTATTCCTAAACAATACAGTATAACAATTATTTACATAGCATATACATTTTATTTAACTCTCTAGATTAAAGTATACAAAGAATGTGCATAATTTATATGCAAATACTGTGCCATTTTACATAAGGGACTTGAGCATCAGTGGATTTTGCCCCCCACAAATACCGAGGATGATGACTACATAATGCAATACACATTTTTAGAACCAGATAATGGTGATGGTTGCACAGCATTGTGAAGTTAATTAATGCCACTGCATAGTACACTTCAATATGATTAAAATGGCAAATGTTATGTTACATATATCTTACCACAACTTTCTGAAAAGGTATGGTAAAAAGTAAGTCTCCCTCCTACTCTCAGTCACTCAGTACCTGTGTCTAGGTCAACCACTGTTACCAGTTTCTTATAAACACAAAACTAGAAAAACTTTAAAGGACCAAAAATACTTTGTAGGTTTGGGGTCAATTAAGTCCTGGAAAGACAAAAGTAGAAAACTCTAGTGGCTTACAGGAAAATACTTCATTGCTATTAATCATTCACAAAGATATTCCCTTAAAAGCTCAGAGATATAGTTCAGTTCTACTTTAAGCTCCAGTCCCTAAAATGCTTCTTCCAAACTGACATGACAAAAAAATTAAGAGTTAACCAAGAAATGATTCTCTTTCATCATTGATGTTTCTCTCTCTATCCCTCTCCCTTCCTCTCTGAAATCAATAAAAATATATTTTTTAAAAAAACAAATAAAAAGCAAAATAAAAAAATGAATCTGTGCATTAGTGGGCAGCATGATTACACAGAAGAGAACTTTTTAAAGTGACTACAAAACACAAGATATGACTATACATCTCTAATGGTATAGAACATAAAAATAAAAAAAAACTGCAAACAGGAGTTATTTAATAAAACCAGCTTCTTGGGAGGATACTGCATGGACATGCTCCCAGGAACAAGCTGGAATTACAACTGAAATATGGAAAGGCTTCCTGAATAATCAATGGAAAACTCACAGGAGAGAACCTAATACCTAAAGACCGAAGGTGGAGACCGCATTGAGGCTAGTAGGAGGGGTGGAGGTGCCCACAGATGGCAACTGAAATCCCGAAGAGCTATCTCAGCTGTGGGTGGGAGCCACTGAGAACTCTGGGATCTAATCCCAAAGCTGAGATCCCCAGCAGAGAGCACCAAACTGAGGAGGATACCCACATGACATCTAGCTATGAAAAGCAGTGGGGTGCTGTCTACCAGGAAGTGGCAGCTGAAAGTTCAGGCACCCTCTTAAAGGGCCAACACACAAAAATTCTCTGTGGAGCTACTCACCTTGTGCTCTGGCAGAGGGAGGGTGAAGTGGACTGGGGCTGTGAAAACAGAACCCAGGACTGGAGACTCGGGGGATAGAGCTCAGAAGACAGACACCCCAAGTTTCCTGGGCTGAGTAATTCCCTCACACAGTAGAGGACATCTTTCCCACATAGACATCTGCCTTGCCTGGAGGGAAGACAGACAACACACCCTATTGGAAAACACCTTGCCCTGAGGCCACTTAAGAGATTAAAAGTAACAATTAGCCTCCAGGCAGAAGGAACTGCCTATTGAAAAAACTCCCGACACACCTGAGGACGACTGCCTGGGGGGCAATTCAAATTGGATTCCTATTAGTCTGTAGCCAGAGGTAGTCTCTGGAGGCTTTAAGTCTTTGCCTGATCCAATTAGTCAGAAATAGCCTTTAACACTGTCCTGAACTAGAGATTGAGAGGTATAGAGGATCTACCAAAACATACTCACAAACCCAAACAGACAACAAAAATGAGGAAACAAAGAAAAAACCCCCAAATGAAAGCACTAGATAATTCTCCAGAAGAAGAGATAAATCAAGCAGAGATAAGAAATTTATCTGAAACAGAGTTCAGAGTAATGATGGTAAAAATGCTCAACAGTATGAAAAAAGATATAGTAACTATGAAAAAAGAACAGTCTGAGATAAAGAATGACATAACACAAGTAAAGAACACCATGGAAGAAATACACAACAGATTAGGGGAAGCTGATGATCAAATCAGTGAATTAGAAAACAGAGTTGAAAATATAAGCTGATGATCAAATCAGTGAATTAGAAAACAGAGTTGAAAATATCACTCAATTAGAGAACCATAAAGAAAAAACAAACAACAACAACAACAACAACAACAACAACAAAAAACAGGAGGACAGCTTAAGGGAGCTGTGGGACAACATGAAACTTAACAATATTAGAATATTGCCAGAAGAGGGAGAAAGGAATAGAGAACATGTTTAAAGAAATAATGGCAGAAAACTTCCCTAACCTAGTAAAGGAAAAAGTCACATAAGTTCAGGAGGCACAGAGAATCCTAAGCAAGAAGAACCCAACAGGCCCATGCCCAGACACATCATAATTAAATGTCAAAAATTAAAGACAGAGAGAATCTTAAAGGCAGCAAGAGAAAAGAAAACTGTTACCTACAAAGGAGTTCCCATAAGGTTAACACCTAATTTCTCATCAGAAACTCTATAGGCCAGAAGGGAATGGCATGAAGTACTCAAGGTAATGGAAAGCAAGGACCTAAGACCAAGATTACTATACCCAGCAAGGCTATCATTCAAAATAGACAGTCAAATAAAGCTTCCCAGATAAAAAAAGGCTAAAGGAGTTCATCACCACCAAGCCAGCATTACAAGAAATGCTAAAGGAATCGCTATAAGGGATTGCTGAGAAGAAGAAACAGAGAGAGAAACTTAGCCATACAAAATTAAAATTGCTACAAATAAGTACCTCTAAATAATAACCCTAAATGTAAATGGATAAAATGATCCAATCAAAAGGTGTAGGGTAGCTGAATGGATACAAAAACATGATCCAACTATATGCTGTCTAGAAGAGACCCACCTCAAAACAAAAGATACACACAGAATGAAAGTGAAGGGATGGAAAAATTTTTCCCATGCAAATGGAAAAGAAAAAAAAAAAGCTGGAGTAGCAATACTCATATCCAACTAAATAGACTTTAAAAGCATCATGCTAAGCGAAATAACCCAGTTGGAGAAAGATAAATATCATACGATCTCACTCATTTTTGGAATATAATAAGCAACATAAACTGATGAACAAAAATAGAGGCGGGGGAGGGGGCGAAGGGGGAATATACTAAAATATAATAGAAGTAATCCTATTATTTGCAGATTTTTAAATATTTCCTACAACTTTTGTGATATCATACTATGTTAGTACAGTTTTGGTAATATTATTATATTTAAAATCCTTTTATTCTTGACTTATTAATGTTTATTGCATGTAATATTGTATGTAAGACCATTTTTCTCAAATAATTGGTTTATTGCATGTAACATTATCATATTTAAAATTGTTTTTCTTGAGATATTAATATTTATTGCATGTAACATTATTATATTTAAGGTCATTTTTCTTGAAATATTAAGGTTTATTGCATGTAACATTAAAAAAATAAAACCAAAAAAAACTGCAACCAAATTAAAACTATTTTTAGTAATCATATTTTTGTGATATTACATTATTGTTGTGTGAATCATGGAAAAAGCAAATGAATGCTTATATTGATGACACTGAGAACCAGGATTTTTAACATAGGAGAAAAAACTTACGAATGTTTGAAATCAGTGAAGTTGGGTTAAAAACTTAGTAATTCTGAATATGAAATGTAAGAATCTCCTTTGGTGCATTTTGTGTTTTATCTTAAAAACTTTATTTCCTGTCTCTGGCTTCTGAAACAGTGTAGAAATATTAACTCATCCCATAGCAATGGCATTGAGCTTGAAGTCTCTAAATATCACTTGCAATCAAACAAAATCAGAATTCCTTGGAGAAATGGCTCATTATTTGTCTAGGATAAGATATATCCAATATGAGCCTGGAATACCTTGTCATACTGAAAAACATGCAAATTATAAGACTGGTAGACAGCTGGAAGGGGGTTGGGATGGAGGAATTGAGCAAAAAGAGAAATAAAAGAAAAAGAACTACTCATGGACACAGACAACAGTGTGGTGTTGTATAAGAGTTCAGCTAACAGAGTTGATGGACAGAAAATATGAAGAGGTGAAACAGAATTGGTAGAAGAAAAGAAATAGAAGGGGGAAAAAACACTTTTGGAAATGAAGATAAAGTCACAAAAGGCAAAAGACAGAACACACATTCCAGAAAATATAGTAAAGCACCATAGAGGATAGAAATAAGAAAAGTCAACAAGAAAAAAGAATTTGTGAAAAACTGATAGACATGCAGAGGAGAGATAACCATCTGTAACTGAAGTTGAAACAGAATAAAAAACATAATTAACAAAAATGGTGTTGAATGAAAGGGAGAGGTAGAAAGAAGAAGAGGCTACATTCTAATATGATTGATACTTAGAGTAGAAAAAGAGATATCATTTAAGGAAAAAGAAAGCTAAAGGTAATATATTAAAGTATGAATATAAGCACTAGAACTACTGAAGGTCCTACACAATGCAATAAAGCAAATAAAAAGTATAAGGACTGCCCTAGCCCAGTGGTCGGCAAACTCATTAGTCAACAGAACAAAATATCAACAGTACAACGATTGAAATTTCTTTTGAGAGCCAAAAACCGACTTCTGCGCATGGGCCACAAAGTCTCAATCACACTGTACATGCGCGCCCGCACGTGGTATTTTGTGGAAGAGCCACACTCAAGGGGCCAAACAGCCACATGTGTCTTGTGAGCTGCAGTTTGCCTAGCACTGCCCTAGCCAGTTTGGCTCAATGGATAGAGCGTCTGCTTGTGGACTCAAGGGTCCCAGGTTCGATTCCAGTCAAGGGCATGTACCTTGGTTGTGGGCACATACCCAGTGGGCAGTGTGCAGGAGGCAGCTGATCGATGTTTCTCTCTCATCGATGTTTCTAACTCTCTATCCCTCTCCCTTCCTCCCTGTAAAAAATCAATAAAATATATATTTTTAAAAAGTATAAGGATTATAAAGGAAGGAAAAAATGACATTCACAGATATTCTGATATGTACAAAATTCAAAAAAAGCTATTGCTAAATTATTAGAATTAATAAGAGCCTTTAGTAGGGGTGCTGAATACAAGACCAATATATATTAAAATCAATTCTGTTTCTATATACTAGTGACAAATAGAAAATGAACACTTTTTTTTTGTTGTTTTTGTTAATCCTCACCCAAGGATATTTTTTCAATTGATTTTTAGAGAGAGTGGAAGGGAGGGGGAGAGAGAGACAGAGACAGAGACAGAGAGAGAAATATCTATGTAAGAGACACATCGATTGGTTGCCTCCTGCACACATCTGGACCAGGGCCAGGGATCAAACCTGCAACCTAAATATATATCCTTGATCAGAAACCAAGCCCGAGATCCTTTGGTCCCCAGGTCAATGCTCTAACCACTGAGCTTTGGCCAGATGGCTCAGTTGGTTGCAGCATCGTCCCATACACCAAAGGGTTGTGGGGTCGATTCTGGGTCAGGTCACACCACTCACCCTGGGCTCCAGGAAAAGGAAGGCGGAGCAGACTAGAATTGTCTGAGGTTTGTAATTCTGGGGAGGGAGATGGGGAAGACATCCGCCAGGGTCTCTGTGCTGAGTCATTCTTTGATACCCCCGCAGTCACCTTGGGTGGAGTACTCCTCTCTGTGCAGTATCATACTTAGGGAAAACAATTGCCCAACTCTTTGGACTCCCTCTTACCCCATCATGCCAAGCTTAGGCCCTGCTGAGGAGTCAGCTGCCTTGGTCAGGGTATAGAGGTCTGAGAAGACTCAGGGGGTACCAGAGATTGAGTTCTGTACCTTTGGAGCAGGGGCAAGTCCCCCCACTTTTCCATGAACCTGATTGGCGCTTCCCCCTCATTGGAGGTCTGATAGAACCACCCTCCTGTGTTCAGCAGACACAACCTCCAGGTTCCGGAGGCCCCACCCACCTGACTTCTAGTGTCTTTGCCCTGCCAAAATGGAGGCAAAATCCAGGACAGACTGAATCATGTGGCTCTGGGACAGGAATCACAACCACCATCTTCCCTGAAGCCTGGACAGACCTTCCCCTTCACAGGCAATCCAATAGTCCCATCATCCTGACTCCATCTGAGGGTTGAATATAAGCACTTGAACTAGGCAGCCAGCAGGCAGAGGCAGGAGGAGGCAGATCTTGTTGAGGTGCATTGGGACTTTTGCTGACCTGCCACCAAGCTGGTGCTGATAAAAGCTGGCCTTGGTACACAGCTTGGTCCTTCCTGTGGGTACCCAAGCCCAGCAGAGGTCGCCACAAACTGTGGGTTGTTTGTAGCTCCAAACAGGTTGCCAAGCAAGGGCCAGGCACAGGTAGTGTCTGATATTGGCCCACCGGAGTCCAATCCAAGAGACCCAAAACCAACAAACCCAGTGGCCAGGTTCAAACAACATCAAAGCAAGATCTAATAAGCTTAATAAATAGCATATCCAAAGGGAGATCTCAGTTGGCACTAAACTCTGCTGAAGTGAATCCACTTCATGTGGTCATCACCTGCACAGTTACTTACACATGGTGGTCAGAGTTGAGCTTCACAGTCAGCCAGCCTGAGGGTTGAGCTCACACACAAATGGGCTAATAGCAATTAAGACCCAATTAAAACAGGAGGGCCCACATAATGCATACAAGGGGTATTCCTAGAGCACCCAGCTTACATGATCAAGGAGACTGTGCCCCTGGATCCCACCAGACAACTACTACATAAGGCTACCTCACGAAGATTGGGAGTTAAAGCAAATCTATCTAATACATAGAAACAAACACAAAGAGACAGCCAAAATGAGGGGACAAAGAAACAGGCCCCAAATAAAAGAACAGGAGAACTCTCCAAAAAAAAAAAAAAAAAGAACTAAATGAAATATAGGCAAGCAATTTCTCAAATATAGAGTTCAAAATAACTGATAGAAGTATGTTTAAGAAACTTAGTGAGAATTACAAGAGTATGAAAAAGAATATAGAAACCATGAAAAAGAACCAGTCAAAAATGAACAATACCATAGTTAACATCAAGAATATACTGGAGCCCTAGCCAGTTTGGTTCAGTGGTTAGAATGTCAGCCTGCAGACTGAAGAATCATGGGTCGAGGGGATGTACCTCAACTGCAGGCTCCATCCCCTGCTCTAGTCAGGGAGCATGAGGGAGTCAACCGATTGATGTGTCTCTCTCATATCTATGTTTCTCTCTGTCTCTTCCCCTCCCTTCTACTCTCTCTAAAAATCAATAGAAGTATCCTTGGGTGAGGACTAACAACAACAACAAAAAAGAATAAATATACTAGAAAGAATAAAAAGTAGGCTGCATGAAGCACAAGGTCAAATCAGTGATTTGGTGGACAAGGTAGGAAAAAACACCCAATCAGAGGAGCAAAACAAAAAAAGAATTTAAAAGAATGAGTACAGTTTAAGGGACGTTTGGGACAACATTGAGGGTAACAACATCTGCATCGTAGGAGTATTAGGAGAAGAGAGAGAACAAGGGATCAAGAACCTATTTGAAGAAATAATGACTGAAAACTCCCCTAACCTGGTGAAGGAAAAAGACCCACAAGTCCAGGAAGGGCAGAAAATCCCAAACAAGATAAACCCAAAGGTGCTCAGACTATGGCACATCATAATTAAAATTGCAAAGGTTAAAGACAAAGAGAGAATCTTAAAAGCAGCAAGAGAAAAGCAGTCAGTTACCTACAAGGGAGCACCCATAAAGCTGCCAGCTGAATTCTTAATAGACATATTTCAGGCCAGAAGGGATTGGCATGAAGTATTCAAAATTATTAAAAGCAAGAACCTACAACCAAGACTACGTTATACAGCAAGGGTATCATTTAAAATTGAAGAAGAAATAAAGAGCTTCCCAGACAAGAAAAAGCTAAAGGAGTTTGTTACCACCAAACCAGTATTACAATACATGTTTAAAGGGCACGCTTTAAGAAGTAGAAGGAGAAAAATAACAGAGGACATACTTAAAAAAATAAAATGGCAATAAATGCATATCTATCAATAATCACTTTAAATGTAAATGGTTTAAATGTGCCATTCAAAAGACATAAAATAGCTAAATGGATAAGAAAGATCCATATATATGTTGTCTACAAGAGACCCACCTCACAACAAAAGATACACACAGACTAAAAGTAAAGGGATGCGAAACATATTTCATGCAAATGGAAGTGAAAAAAAGCTGAGGTAGCAATACTGTATCTAACAGACTTTAAAACAAAGGCTACAGTAACAGACAAAGAAGGATATTACATAATGATAAAGGGAGCAAAACAACAAGAGGATATAACCCTTGTATTTATGCAGCCAGCATAGGAACACCTAAATGTTTAAAGCAAATCTTGATGTACATAAAGGGAGAGATTGACAGTAATGCAGTCATAGTAGGGGGTTTTAACATCCCATTGACATCAATAGATAGATATTCTAGATAGAAAATCAACAAGGGAATGGTGGCATTAAGTGAAACACTAAATCAGATTAATTTAATTTATATCTTCAGAGCATTTCACCCTAAAGCAGCAGAATACACATTCTTTTCAAGTGCAATAAATACATATCTACCAATATATGGTCAATGGATCATTTTCTAGGATAGTCCACATGTTAGGACACAAAACAAGTCCCAATAAATTTAAGCAGATTGAAATCATATCAAGCATCTTTTCTGACCAAAGTGGCATGAAACCATAAATCAATCACAAGAAAAAAAACTGAAAAACACAGACACAGAGGCTAAATAACATGTTACTAAATAATGAATGGGTTAACAATGAGGACAAGGAGGAAATCAAAAGATATCTTGAAACAAATGAAAATAAGAAAATAACCCGAAATCTATGTGACAAGCAAAAGCAGTCCTAAGAAGGAAATTCATAGCATTTACAGTCTATCTCAAGAAACAAGAAAAAATCTCAAATAAACAACCTGACTTTATACTTAACGGAACTGGAAAAAGAACAAAAACAAAGCCCAAAGTGATTAGAAGGAAAGTAATAATAACAATCAGAGCAGAAATAAACAAAATAAAGTCTAAAAAACAATACAAAATATCAATAAGCCCTGGCCAGAGCTGCTCAGCTGTTAGTGTGTTGGCCCATGCACCATCAGAGTTGTGGGTTCAAGTCCCATCAGGGATACGAACCTGGGTTTCAGGTTTGTTTCTGGGCCCCAGTCCAGGTGTGTGCAGAAGACAACCAATTTATATATAACTATCTATCTCTGTCTCTCTCGCTCTCACCCTCCCTCCCTTCAACTCTATCTAAAAGGAATGGAAAAATATCCTCAGGTGATTATTTTTTACAAAAATCAAGGAAACCAAGAGCTAGTTCTTTAAAAAGATAAACAAGATTGCGAAACCTTTAACCAGGCTCAACAAGAAAAAAAGAGAGAGGATCTAAATAAATAAAATCAGAAATGAAAGAGAAGAAGCAATAATTGATATCAAAGACATGCAAAGGATTGTAAGAAAATATTATGAATAACTATATTCCAACAATTGGACAATCAGGGAGAAATGAATCAATTCCTAGAAACATATAATCTTCCAAAACTGAATCAGGAAGAATTAGAGATCTGAATAGACAGGTTACAACTAGTGAAATAATTTTTAAGAAGCTCCCAACAAATAAAAGTCCTGGACCAGATGTCTTCACAGGTGAATTTTACCAAACATTCAAAGAAATAGCATCCATCCTTCTCAAACTAATCCAAACAATTCAAGAGGAGGGAAGACACCCACAATCATTTTACAAGGCCAGCATTATCCTAATTCTAAAATGAGATAAAGACACTTTAAAGAAAAAAAATGATAGGCCAACATCCCTGATGAACATAAATACTAAAATCTTCAACAAAATATTAGCAAACCAGATCCAGCAATATATTAAACAGATCATACACCACGATTAAGTGGGATTATTCCAGGGATGCAAGGTTGGTTCAAAATCCACAAATTACTAAATGTGATACATCACCTAAAATGGAGTATAAAAACCACATGATTGAAGGGGTTGAAGGTAGGAGGTAAAAGAGGCCTAATATATGGTGATGGAAGAAGATATGACTTCGGGTGGTGAACACACAGTGTGATATACAGGTCTTATATCATAGAAATCTACCTTATTAATCAATGTCACTCTGCTGACATCTTGATCTCAGACTTCTAGCCTCCAGAACTGTGAGACAGTATATTTCTGTTTAAGCCACTGGGTTTGTGGTACTTTGTTACAGCAGCCGTAGCAAACTAAATATCTACAAAATTACAAATGCATTAGCTTTTGACCCAACCATCTAATCCTGGAATTTTATTCAATAGATTTATGTGATATGTACACACACACACATACACAGATTCATTAAAGCATAGTTTGTAGAAAGGAGTTGAAACAATCAACAGGGTAACGGTTAAATAAACAATGGCATTTATATTCAAGAGAAGAATACTATGCAGCTGCAAAAAGAAAAAAACATCAAGAACCAACTTTCTAACTAGGGATACAGAAAGATGAAAGATCATCAAGTCTATACTGTTAATTAAAAGAAGTAGCAGGGTACAGAACAGTGTACAGAGATATTTATGTAAGGAGAAGGGTAAAAAAAGATCAATATATACATACATACATACATATTTGCTTCTATTTGCATAAAGTAACACTGATGGCAGTGGTTTCCTGGTTTCCAAACTTGTCTACATCTTGCAATCACCTGAGGAGGTTCGAAAACTCATACTCCCAGAGACTGTAGTCTAATTTGTCTAGACTAGAGTATCACCTGGGATTTGGAATTTTTAAGATGCCCAGGTGATTACAATGGCAGACAATTTTGGGAACCACTGTCATAACAATACAAAAGGTATTAGTAGAAGTAGCTATTTGTGCATGAAGGATCAAGAATAGGAGTGGGAGCCAAAGCTTTCACTGTAGTATTTTTAATATGGTTTTGAACCATGTGAACTATTCAGAATTTTAATTAAATAAGTTTCTTTCTAAAAAACAAATTGTTGCTCCCACATGTTTATTTTTATTACTTAGCTCTTCCAGGGTTTAAAACAGCTGTTACAGGGGGAGAAACCAAGATGGCGGCATAGGTAAGCACCTAAACTGCTGCCTCGCACAACAATTTCAAAACTACAACTAAAAGACAGAACGGACACCATCCAGAACCACAGGAGAGCTGGCTGAGTGGAAATTCTACAACTAGAAGGAAAGAGAAAAGCTCATGGAGAATTGGAGGAACGGCAAAGGGTTGAGGTACGGCAAAGTGTCCTTGTGCGTGCAGAGAGGAAGGGCGGCTGAGAGCCTGGTTGACTTTCTCTGGTGGGAAGGGGAAGGAAGCCCTGATTGCACTGAACCCCAGTTCCGACTAAACTGAACCCCAGTTCCGGGCGAAACCCCGTGGACCCAGGCTGATACAGGGGGAGTCTGGACTGTCAGGTAGAGAGAAAGGCACTCGGAGACTTGGAGATCAGGCAGGGTGGGGGGGGGGCCCGCAGCAGGCAGGGATCTGGAGGTGCGCACGCGCGCCAGTGTGCACAAAGACTGTGGAGGTTGCCACAGGCTTTCCCTAGCAGAAGGGAGTCGGAAGCTCCTGAGTGCACTGAACCCCAGTTCTGACTGCACTGAACCCTAGTTCCAGGCGAGCCCCTGGAGACCCACGCTCTTGCGGGGGAATCTGGACTCTTGGGCGGAGGATCAGAAGCCAGGGAAGGCAGAGGTCTGGGGGCACGCGTGTGCGCACAAGGGCAAGGCTGAGGGGAAGCCAAGACTGTCTGCTCCGCCCTGAGACTTCAGCGCATCAGCCCTGCCCTTGCACTCTGAGCACAGAGGCTTTTGCAATTTGGCAAGTCTAATCCTATAAGGCTGTCTCCAGCACCAAACTTCTCCCAGCGTAGACACAGATGATCCTCACAGCCAACTGGCCTGGAAGTCAATTCCTCCCAGTGATACCAACAACAATCAAGACTTAACTACAACAAGGCTGTACACACAGTCCACAAAGGGGTGCACCAAGAGTGTCCACCTCAGGTAATTGGGAGGCCGACCCATTGGGCCATATAGGAAACCTAGCACACAAAGCTACCCTACCAACTCAGGGAAGCAGTGAAAATGCGGCGACAAAGAAACAGATCACAAATGAAAGAAATGGAGGAAAACAAACGACTGGATATAGAATTCAAAACCACGGTTATAAGGCTTTTCATGAATATCTTAGAAAAGGCTGATAAATATAACGAGACCCTCGAAGATATGAAAAAGGACCAACTAGAAATTAAACATACACTGACTGAAATAAAAAATATTATACAGAGACCCAACAACAGACCAGAGGAACTCAAGAATCAAGTCAAAGAATTGAAATACAAAGAAGCAAAAAACACTCAACCGGAAAAGCAACAAGAAAAAAGAATCCAAAAAGTTGAAGATAGTGTAAGAAGCCTCTGGGACAACTTCAAGCGTACCAACATCAGAATTATGGGGGTGCCAGAAGAAGAGAGAGAGCAAGATACAGAAAACCTATTTGAAGAAATAATAACTGAAAACTTCCCCCACCTGGTGAAAGAAAAAGACAAGTCCAGAAAGCGCACAGAACCCCAAACAAAAGGAATCCAAAGAGGACCACACCAAGACACATCATAATTAAAATGCCAAGAGCAAAAGACAAAGAGAGAATATTAAAAGCAGCAAGAGAAAAACAGTTAATTACCTACAAGGGAGCACCCATACGATGTCAGCTGATTTCTCAACAGAAACTATGCAGGCCAGACAGGAGTGGCAAGAAATATTCAAAGTGATGAATAGCAAGAACCTACAACCAAGATTACTACAACCAGCAAAGCTATCATTCAGAATTGAAGGTCAGGTAAAGAGCTTCACAGGTAAGAAAAAGCTAAAGGAGTTCATCACCACCAAACCAGTATTATATGAAATGCTGAAAGGTATTCTTTAAGAAGAGGAAGAAGAAAAAAGTAAAGATAAAAATTATGAACAGCAAATACATATCTATCAACAAGTGAACCTAAAAATCAAGTGAATTAAAAACCTGGGGAACAGAATAAACTTGTGAATATAATAGAATCAGGGGCATAGAAAGGGAGTGGACTGATAATTCTCAGGGGGAAAGGGGTATGGGGGGGTTCAGGAAGAGACTGGACAAAAATCGTACACCTGTGGATGAGGACAGTGGGGGGGGTAGGTAAGGGCAGAAGGTGGGGTGGGAACCGGGTGGAGGGGAGCTATGGGGGGGAAAAGGAGAAACAATTGTAATAATCTGAATAAAGATTTATTAAATAAATAAAAAAAACAGCTGTTACCATTAACATAAAAAAAAAAAACCTTTGTAATTATATGATGAAAAAAATTCAGAATCTCAAGTTTTCCCTATTTGGCCACAAGCTATCAGATCATCCTATTAGTTAATGAGGTGATTTTATGCATTACCTGTCTTTATATACCCAGCAAGAAAGTTTATCACGTGGTGTGGGTGGTTTTCCTTCAAAGTTGGTGATTTTTTCCCAAACATAGGTTCCATCTCTGGTTCGCAAATTCACAAAATAAAGCTTTTAAAAGAGGAGAATTCCATTAACAGACAGGGCATTTGAAAACTGAATCCATATCTGAGAATTATATTACCTAAAATTAATAATACTACTTTTTTTTTAAAGGTAAAAATTTTACCTGTGGAGTTAATGAAAATGAGACTATGTTTTAGAAGCAAAAATGATATATAAAATAGACTGAACTAGATCTTTTCCCCTCATTCTCTTGCCATATAGATATTAATTAAGTATATAGTTAATTATAGCAGAAAGATATGGAAAGCACAACCACTACATTTTCACTCTAAAACCTTATAATCATAAACACAAGATTTCCTATATATATCTTCTTTTTTAAATATATGTAAACTTGATCCTGGCTGGTGTGGCTCACTGGGTGAGTGTTGACCTATGAACCAGGAAGTCACGGTTCGATTTCCCCGTCAGGGTACATTCCCTGAATTGTGAGTTCGATCCCCAGTAGGGGGATTACATGAGGCAGCCAATCAATGATTCTCTGCCATCATTGATGTTTCTATCTCTCCCTCTCCCTTCCTCTCTCTGAAATAAATTTTAAAAAAACAACACATAAAATATTTGTAAACTTATGAGATAAAATAGTACACTAAATATTACACATTTTGCTGCACGCCTGAATTGAAAGAAAATATTACTCGATTGCTGTATCCTTTGTCATCATATCCTCCAAAAACGTACAGCTTTCCATTAATGCAAGCACCACAACTTCCTGACATGGAGGTAGGGAGTTCTCCTTCCATGAGGTGCATTGTCCTGCAGCAAGAATAATATGAAACTTCAAAACTTTCCAGAAAAGCAAATTAAAATTCCCTTTGAACTCCAGCTTTTTTAAAATGAAAACTGTCACTGACATTTACAATTAAAATAGAATGGTAGCCAATACTGTAAAGACTCTAAGAAGAGCCACTGTAAATATTTTCCAGCTTCACATGTGTCACCAGAATTGGGAATTAATTAGCAGGACAAAGTCTTCAGAGACAGCCTTAGAATTGTGAGGAATGGTAAAGGACAAATAGTGGGGAAAGGAAGGGAGCAGAGGAAAGAAATAGCCAGAGAGAGTAAAGCATTGAAAGAAAAGGAAAGGGAGAAATAAGTGGTGCAGTATGCTCTAAGTATGGTCTTAAATTCCCGAGTCTATGAAAATATTTATAACATATATGGTGAGCACATGATACCATATGCAGATGATGTTTTATTGAGTTGTACATGTGAAATCTATGATTTTATTAACCAATGTCACCCCCCCTCAATAAATTCAATTTTAAAAAGACTGGATATTCTGTAATTTAAAATTACTTACCATAACCCACTATCAATATCATAGGTCCAAATTTCATCATTAGGCAAATATACTTCATTGTCTTCAATAGACTAAAAACATAGAATACATAAATTATGCTTTTTAAATATACAGTAACAATTCAATAGTTCCTCAGGATGGGAAAACTACAATTAAAATATTGTGAAACACAAAATCATAAATAGACTTAAACATTTTTTAATATAAATTAAGTTAGATCAAAAGAGAAAAGGAAAATATATTTTCTAAGAGAAAATTGGCAAACAAAGCTTTAAAATACAAAGTACATGAATTTCAAGAAAAAGACTCAGGACAATTAAACCTTAAAAAGGGATTTCAATACATCTAGAAAATTTTTACTTTACCAAATTAAGTTTCATTTGCAATGCTAACAGCAAGACGGCCATTAAAAACACACATGGTGTCTAAATAAGACAAAGGAAAATTGTTTGAACAAAAATAAAAAGGATCCCAAATCAATTATATAGAAAAGATTCCTTTATTAACTTGTGGTCGAGAATATATTTGTATATTTTCAGAAAACAACCCCAAGACCAGATGGATTCCTGCAACAGAGAGGAATTGACAGGAGTGCTCCAACCACGAAGACAAGAGGAAAAAACAGTCCAGAGATGGAAGACGCTGACAACGCCTTGCCATGGGAGCAGTCAGCAGCTGTGCACCGCTGCAGGTTGCCTAGGACCAAACCAGAGAGGGTCGGACCTGCATTGCCACCATGTGCCCACCATCCAGATATCAATGCTGACATGTACACATAAGGAACTGTTGGACATTGAAATTGGGACTCAAACATTTTTTTGTTTTGTCTTGTTTTGTTATTATATGTTTATTTCCAGTCTGCAAAGGCAAAACTTTTTAAAGGAAAGAAATGGTGGGAAAAAGATACAGAGGCAAAGAAGCATTGAACAGACTGTCAAACTACATTGGGAAGACAGGGGAGGTTGGGCGAGGAGGGCTGTAAGAGACCAACCGAAGGACTTGTACGCTTGCATATAAGCACAACCAACGGATATAAGACACTGGGGCGGGGGGGCAGGGTGGGCAGGTGAAGGCATGTCCTGGGGGGTAGGGGAGGTCGGGGGGAGATCAAGGGGGGAAAAAAAGGAGACATATGTACTACTATTTGTAATACTTAAAACAATAAAAATAAAATTAAATTAAAAAAAAATAAAAAGGGATTTCAAGAAAGGGAAAACAGCAAAATAATAATATTCAGAGTAGAACTTCCAGGAAGAAAATAAGTATCAAACAGATCAATATGTTTTGTGTAAAGGGAAGGAATTAAGGAAGGACATTTTTACAAGGTGAAATTAAGAGCACTGTATGAGAAAAAGAAGGAAATCTTACTATTTTCGACAGCAGGGATGAACCTAGAGGGTATTGTGCTAAGTAAAATAAGTCAGACAGAGAAGGACAAATACCATATGATTCACTTTTATGTGGAATCTAAAGAACAAAATAAATGAACAAACAATATTGAAAAAGACTCATAGATACAAGGAAGAGACTAATGGTTTCCAGAGGCGGTTGTTGGGATATTGGGTGAAAAAGTTCAAGGGATTAAGAAGTACAAATTGGTAGTTACAAAATAGTCATGGGGATGTAAAGTACAACATAGAGAATATAGTCAAGAATATTGTAATAACTATGTATGGTACCTGGTGGGTACTGGAAATATTGGGTGGAGTACCCTTTATAAAGTATATGATTATCTAATCACTATGCTGTACACCTGAAACTTATACAAAATAATATTGAATATAAACTGTAATTGAAAAGTAAAATTTTAAAAAGTTAACTATATTAGATACCTTGATTCACTGAACTTATTTTTGAGTGCCTACTATGTGCGAGCCATAGTGCTAGGTGTTCATCCTATCTAATAAAAGAGTAATATACAAATTGACCATACCTCCACTACACTCACCAGCCATGCCCACCAGCCACGCCCACCAGCCAATCAGGAGCGAATATGCAAATAAACCCAACCAACATGGCTGCAGCCACGGAGAGAGCAAGAGGGAGGCTTGGGTTTCCCTGCTAATGGAGGAAGCCAAGCTTTCCGCCTGCCCTTGCTGGCCCAGGCCTCCACTCAATGCTACAAAGTTTCAATTATAGAAGATAAATAAAGCCCAACAGAAATGGCGGCAGCCACAGAGCTGGAGAGAGCAGGAGGCTAGGGTTGCCCGCGGCATGGAGGAAGCCAAGTTTCTGCAGCCCTGGCCTGCTTTAGCCTCCGCGTAAGGCTACAAAGTTTCAATTATAGAAGATACATAAATCCCAACAGAAATGGCTGCTGCCACAGAGCGAGCAGAAGGTTTGGCTCCACTCCAGGCTACAAAGTTTCAATTGTAGAAGATAAATAAATCTCAGATACCAGGGCCTCTGCTTGGGTCACCGTGGGACGTGGCCTGCCTGCAAACCACCACAGGCCCCTCACCCAGGTGGCCCCACACCCCAAGGAAACCCCCACCCTGATCCGGGACACCCTTCAGGGCAAACCAGCTGGCCCCCACCCATGCACCAGGCTTCTATGCTATCTAATAAAAGAGTAATATGTGGATTGACCATCACTCTAACACACAAGATGGCTGCCCCCATGTGGACACAAGATGGCCAGCAGGGGAGGGCAGTTGGGAGGGACCAGGCCTGCAAGGGAGGGCAGTTGGGGGCGATCAAGCCTGCTGGGGAGGGCAGTTAGGGGTGACCTGGCTGGCAGAGGAGGTAAGTTGGGAGTGACTGGGTCTGCAGGGAAGGGCAGTTGGGGGGACCCAGGCCTGCTGGGGAGAGCAGTTGGGGGGTACCAGGCCTGCAGGGGAGAGCAGTTGAGGGGGACCAGGCCTGCAGGGGAGGGCAGTTATGTAGTGACCAGGCCTGCAGGGGAAGGCAGTTAGGGGCAAACAGGCTGGCAGGGCATTAGTTAGACATCAATCAGGCTGGCAGGGGAGTGGTTAGGGGGTGATCAGGCTGGCAGGCAGAAGCAGTTAGGGGCAATCAGGAAGGCAGGCAGGCGAGCAGTTGGGAGCCAGCAGTCCTGGATTGTGAGAGGGATGTCTGACTGCCTGTTTAGGCCCAATCCCAGTGGGCAGTCGGACATCCCTCAAGGGGTCCCAGATTGGAGAGGGTGCAGGCTGGGCTGAGGGACAGCCCCCCCCCTGCCATGCATGAATTTCATGCACTGGGCCTCTAGTTAAATATAGAATCTATGGCTCAAAATAAATATAACTAGTCCAAATGATAACTCTGAATAATTTCTAAAGAAGCTGATAACATAAACAGAAGAGTGAATTCTGACATTTGTGATGAAAAGAGAAATAAAAATAGAATAACAATAATTTCTATTAAGTAAAAAACTTAGGGGTTAAAACAAATCCTTACATAAATCTGTCATAATTTCTTAGAATAATTAAAAAATAACCAAATATAAAAGATAGCAGTTTAAGAATTTCTAATACTGCATGATGCATAAATTATTGGCATGCTAAGTAGATTTAGGTAAATTCTCATTGCTATGTTAAATTTTAAATAGTATCTTGACTACCAGCTATCTCCTTCCTCTCTCGCTCTCTCTCTCTCACACACACACACACACAAAGCAGAAAATCATTTTATTAATTCCAAGGCAACTTCCACTTATGTCTGACTGAGGAACTCATACTTAATGGCTAAGTAAACAAATAATTTGGAAAAGAGGAGTTAGTTGTATGATTCTAAAGTTTAATAGTGTCAGGCTCCAGTATCTTTGCGTGTATACCTTTATAACCAAAATATTACAAAAATGGATTCTGTCATGACTGTTGAAGTCCCTTCAATACCTCCCTAGTTCTTTCAGAATAGGCTAAAATTCTTGAGTCTGTTCTATTTGGTACCTGCTGTCCCTCTGGTTCATCTTGTCTTTCACTCATTATGCTCTAGTCTTCTGTCAATTCCCAAACCTCTGCAAATTCCTGCTGCAATAGGGCTTCAATTATGTTCTTCTCTCTTCTTGGAATGCTTCCAGGAATTTTTCTGGCTAACGAACTCATTCTTTGGAAACAACTTAAATGGCTCTTCTCTACTATCCCAGAATAAGGTTGAAGGATTAAGTAACTTATTAAATGCTCTCATACAGTCCTGTATTTGCCCTTCAAAGTCCTTTGTCTGGATCATACCCACCCCCGACCACCACCATTAACCTATAAGCTTCATGAGTGCATGGACCATGTTTATGTTGTTATAATTTAGTGTCTAGAGCCTAGCAGAGTGCCTGACACACAGAAAGCAAATGGAATATTTGTTGATTAAATGAATAAGTGAATAATACCTATTAAACTGATTGCAGGGTCACCTCAGCCTGATTTTTTTTTTTAAAAAGTCCCTTTTCTTTTAAAGGGGGTGGAAGTGCAGAATTGAAAAATGTGGGAGGAAACAGGGAAGATGGCGGCTGGCAGGACGGAGGTGAGGGAGAGGAAGTGAGTGAGGGGATGAAAGGAGAGTGTGTGGATGTGTGGGGTGAATGTGTGAGTGAGCGACAGTTAAATCCCAAGCAGCAGGGCTGACAGACCAGGCTCTCTTGGACAGGGAGAGACTACCACCAGCGCGGGCACTCCCCAGACTGCGGGACTCTGGCACGGAACCCACACGACCTTGAAAGGGAGAACAGAACCCACACGACCTTGAAAGGGAGAACGGCCTTATTTAGGAACTCATCAGCACCACCAACCGGACAGGCCTTGGAGCTGTGCAGCGACCCAGCAGCCACTCTAGCCAAAATCCTGCTGCCTCACCCACAGACCCTCGGATCCTGGGACCTCTACCTCCAAAGGTGCACCACTTGGCAGCAGTAAGTGCAACCTCCTCCTCCCCAGTGGCAGAAATCCAGACAACACATTAGCGCTTTTCCAGCGCGCACAGGCAGCCAGGGCAATCCACTCCTGTAGGCAGCGCCTAGGAGCCACTGGGAGCCCCCGTGGGTGTGATTCTGTACAGACAAGGGCATGTGGCCCTGCAGTAGAAATTCTGAATTCCCTCTTCCTAAATAATTGCCCACTGACACCCCAGGTGTGTAACTTCAGTGCCAGGGCCCCTCAGAGTGCATCAGAGCTCTGCTCCAGCAAAGGCACCATCACAGATGTGCACTTCCAACGAGCAGGCCCCCTGAGCCCAGCTATTCACAGCGCACTCCGGGGAACAGCTGTGAGACTCTGCTGGGTGTAATTCTGCACAGACAAGGGCAGGCTGCCCCACAGGAGAAATTCTGAAGTCCCACTTCCTGAATAACTGCCCATGGACACCCCAGCTGTGCAACTTCAGTGCCAGGACCCCTCAGAGTGCATCAGAGCTCTGTGCCAGCAAACACACCTACACAGATGCACATTTCCAACAGGCAGGCAACCTGAGCCCATCTATCCACAGGGCGCTCGTGGGAGCCACTGTGAGCTCTCCCTGGGTGTGACCTTGGACAAACAGGGGTGCACTCCCCAGCAGCAGTAGAAATTCTGAATTCACTCATCCTGGATACCTGCCCACAGATGCCTCAATTACATGGCTACACTGCCAGGGCTCTTCAGAGTCCTTCATTGTGCATCGCTGGGCAAACATACCACGGGTGCCCCTGTGAGCTGCCATTGGGAATGAGTGCCTATCCACCACAGGTGCAGCCGCAAAAGTTGAGTCTGCCCACCCCACAACTACAGAACTCTGAACACCACAGTCACACCTTTTCAGAGCACAGGACCCCTGATCCCCATCACCCCAACAGACGCTTCCTGGGTGCCACTGTGAGTCTCCGCTGGGCATGCATGATTTCAATCAAGGGTGCAAAACAGCAAAAATTGGGTTACCCTCCTCCACAGGTACTGACTTCTAGACAGCGCAGTTGTGCCTCTCCAGCTCGCAGGCCTACATCAAGAGAACCCAACTAGCTCAAGTAGGGAGCTACACTAGATTACCAAGCCCAAGAGACCTGAGAAATTACCATCCCCAAAAGAACCTGGGTAGCAAAGCAATTGGATCTAAAATTAAAACATTACAGGAAAACATGGGAAGACAAAAAAGCAATCCCCAAAGGAAAGAAAAAGAAGAATTACCAGAAATGGAGTTAAATGAACTTGAGGCTAACAACATACCAGAGAAAGAATTCAGAGTAATGGTTATAAGGATGCTCAAACGGCTGGGTGACAAATACACACAACCTAATGAGAATTATAAGGAGCTGAATGAGAATGTCGCCGAGATGAAAAGGAACCAAGAGGAGATGAAGAACGACATAGCTGCAATAAAGAACACAATGGAAGGCTTAAACAGTAGACTAGAAGAGGATGAGGACCGCATCAGGGAATTAGAAGACAAGGGAGGAAAAAACACAAAACACAGCAGCAACTGGAAAGAAGACTTAAAAAGCAAGAGGAGAGCCTAAGGGAGCTTTAGGACAACACAAAAAGAAATAACATTCGCATAATAGGAGTACCAGAAGGAGAGGAAGAGAAGCAAGGAATAGAAAACCTGTTTGAAGAAATAATGACAGAAAACTTCCCTAATATTGGCAAGAAAAAAACCATGCAAGTCAAAGAAGCACATAGAGTCCCAAACAAGATGAACCCTAAAAGAACGACACCAAGACACATCATAATTAAATTGGCAAACACCAATGACAAAGTAAGAATCTTAAAGGCTGCCAGAGAGAGACAGAAAGTTACCTACAAGGGTTCTCCTATTAGAATGTCAACAGATTTCTCAACAGAAACACTCCAGGCCAGAAGGGAATGGAATGAAATTTACAAAGTGATGTAAAGCAAGGGGCTGATTCCAAGAATACAATACCCGGCAAAGCTATCATTCAAAATTGAAGGTGGAATCAGAAGCTTCACAGACAAAAAAGGGCTAAGAGAGTTTATCACTACCAAGCCAGCAATGCAAGAAATGCTAAAGGGACTGCTGAAAATGGAAGAAAGAGAAAGGCAAGAAGAAACACAAACATTAAGGAAAAATATGACAACAAACATATACTTATCAATAATAACATTAAATGTAAATGGATTAAATGCACCAATCAAAAGACATAGGGCAGATGAATGAATAAGAAAACATGACCCATATATTTACTGTCTGCAAGAAACCCACCTCAGAACAAAGGATTCACGCAGATTGAGAGTGAAGGGATGGAAAAACATTTTCCAGGCAAATGGAAATGAGAAAAAAGCTGGGGTTGCGATACTTACATCTGATAAAATAGACCTCAAAGTAAAGGCCATAACAAGAGATAAGGAAGGCAACTACATAATACTAATGGGAGCAATTCAACAAGAAGATATAACTCTGGTAAACATATATGCACCCAATACAGGAGCACCCAAATACATAAAATAACTCCTGAAAGATATGAAGGGAGAGATTGATAGCAATACAGTCATAGTAGGGAACCTTAATACCCCATTGACACCACTGCATAAATCAACTAAACAAAAAAATCAGCAAAGAAACAGCAATCCTAAATGACACACTAGATCAGATGGACTTAACTGACTTCTTTACAACATTTCATCCCAAAGCCACAGAATATACATTCTTCTCAAGTGCACATGAAACATTTTTTAAGGATAGACCACATATTAGGACATAGCAAAGTCTCTTCAAATTCAAGAAGATAGAAATCATATCAAGCATCTTTTCAGATCACAATGGCATAAAACTAGAAATCAACTACAATAAAAACAATCCAAAAAAATCAAACACCTGGAGACTAAATAGCATGCTATTAAACAATGACTGGGTTACCAGAGAGATCAAAGAAGAAATAAAAAAACATCAAGGCAACAAATGACAATGAAAACACAACAATCCAAAATCTATGTGACACAGCAAAAGCAGTCTTGAGTGGGAAATTCATAGCTCTACAAGCCTACCGCAAAAAACAAGAAACAATGGTAATAAATTATCTAACCCTACAACTCAAAGAGTTAGAAAAAGAGCAACAAGACAAGCCCAGTGTAAGCAGAAGGAAGGAAATAATTAAGATCAGAGCAGAGATAAACGACATAGAGACCAAAAAAACAATACAAAAGATCAACAGAACCAAGAGTTGGTTCTTTGAAAGGATAAAAAAGATTGATGAACCTCTTGCCAGGCTCACCAAGGAGCAAAGAGAGAGGACCCAAATAAACAAAATTAGAAATGAAAGAGGAGAAATAACAACAGACCCCACAGAAATACAAAGGATTGTTAAACTAAAACCATTTCCCCTAAGAACAGGAACAACACAGGGATGCCCACTCTCACCACTCCTGTTCAACATAGTACTGGAAATGCTAGCCACAGCAATCAGACAAGAAGAAGAAATAAAGGGCATCCAAATTGGAAAAGAAGAAGTAAAATTGTCTTTATTCGCAGATAACATGATATTGTACATAGAAAACCCTAAAGACTCCATCAAAAAATTATTAGACTTAATAAATGAATTCGGCAATGTAGCAGGATAAAAAATTAATGCCAAGAAATCTATGGCATTTCTATACACCAACAGTGAACTTACAGAAAGAGAGACTAAGAAAACAATCCCATTTACCATTGCACCAAAAAATATATATATATATTAAGATACCTAGGAATAAACCTAACTAAGGAGGTAAACTACAGGACACTGAAATAAAGAGATAGAGGAAGACATAAATAGATGGAAGAGCATACCATGTTCATGGATTGGTAGAATCAACATCATTAAAATGCCCATACTACACAAAGCAATTTATAGATTCAATGCACTCCCCATTAAAATATCAACAGCATATTTCACAGACCTAGAAAGAACTCTCTACAAATTCATCTGGAATAAAAAAAGACCCAGAATAGCCACAGCAATCCTGAGAAAGTAGAACAAAGTAGGTGGGATCTCAATACCAGATTTCAAGCTGTATTACAAAGCCACCATTCTCAAAACAGCCTGGTACTGGCACAAGAACAGGCATATAGATCAATGGAATAGAATAGAGAATCCAGATATCGACCCAAACCACTATGCTCAATTAATATTTGACAAAGGAGGCATGAACATACAATGGAGTCAAGACAGTCTCTTCAATAAATTGTGTTGGGAAAATTGGACAGATACATGCAAAAAAATGAGACTAGACCACCAACTTACACCATACACAAAAATAAACTCAAAATGGATAAAGGACTTAAACATAAGACAGGAAACCATAAAAATACTAGAGGAATCCACAGGCAGAGAAATCTCAGATATATGCCGTAGCAATTTCTTTACCGATACAGCTCCTACGGCAATGGAAACCAAAGAGAAAATAAACAAATGGGCTACATCAAAATAAAAAGCTTTTTCACAGCAAAAGAAACCATCAACAAAAGAACAAGAAGGCCCACTGTATGGGAGAGCATATTTGCCAATGTTATCACTGATAAAGGTTTAATCTCCAACATTTACAGGAAACTCATATAACTTAATAAAAGGAAGATAAACAACCCAATAAAAAAATGGGCAACGGACCTAAATGGATACTTTTCCAAAGAAGACAGAAGGAAGGCCAAGAGACACATGAAAACATGCTCAAAGTCACTAATTATCCGAGAGATGCAAATCAAAATGACAGTGAGGTACCATCTCACACCTGTCAGAATGGCTATCATCAACAAATCAACAAACAACAAGTGCTGGCGAGGATGTGGAGGAAAAGGAACCCTCTGCACTGCTGGTGGGAATGCAGACAGGTGCAGCCACTGTGGAGAACAGTATGGAGATTCCTCAAAAAACTGAAAATGGAACTCCCATTTGACCCAGTAATCCCACTTCCAGGAATATATCCCAAGAAACTAGAAACACCAATCAGAAAGGATATATGCACCCCTATGTTCATAGCAGCACAATTCACCATAGCTAAGATTTGGAAACAGCCTAGGTGCCTATCAGCAGATGACTCAATCAGAAAACTATGGTACATCTACACAATGGAATACTACGCTGCTATAAAAAAGAAGGAATTCTTACCATTTGGAGTAGAATGTGGTAAGCATTATGGTAAGCATGGAATTGGAAAGCATTATGCTAAGTGAAATAAGCCAACAATGAAAGAAAAATACCACATGATCTCACTCATTTATGGATAATAAAGAACATTATAACCCAATGAACAAAAAGATAGATACAGAGGCAGTAAAATATCAAACAGACTGTCAATTTACAGTGGGAAGGTTAGGGATGTGGCGGGGAGATAAGAGATCAACCGAAGGATTTGTATGCATGCATATAAGCATAACCAATGGACGTAAGACATTGGGGGGTGAGGGCATGTATGGGAGTGGAGTGGGTGGCAATGGGAAGATATGTACACATGTAATACCTTAATCAATAAAAAAATGGAAATAAATACTTTAAACGTTGTATTTTTTAAAAAAAAATTTGGACCTACTTCCTTCTCACTTTCTCAGAAATTTCGCTACAAAATTATGTCTTCTTGTGGAGAAAAGGGATCCCTCGTGCACTGTTGGTGGGAATGCTGACTCATGCAGCCACTGTGGAAAACAGTGTGGAGTTTCCTCAAAATATTAAAAATGGAACTGCCTTTTGACCCAGGGATCCTACTTCTGGGAATATGTCCTAAGAATCCCAAAATACCCATCAGAAAGAATATATGCACACCTATGTTCATAGCAGCCTTGTTTACAATAGCCAAGTGCTCATCTGTAGAGGAGTGGGGGGAAAAAAGCTGTGGTACATTTACACAATGGGATACTATGTGGCTGTGAAAAAGAATGAACTCTTACCTTGTACCACAGCATGGATGGACCTGCAGATTATTATGTTAAGCAAAATAAACCAGACAAAGAAAGACAAATATCATATGACCTCACTTATATGTGGAATCCAATGAACAAAATAAACTGACAAAAATAGAACTAGAGGTATGGATACATGGAACAGAATGACAGAGGTCAGAGAGGAGGTGATATGGAGGATGGATGAAAGCAGATGAAGGGCCCGAGAATCCAAGATGGCGGCGTAGGTAAACACCTAAACTGCTGCCTCGTGCAACAATTTCAAAAATTCAACTAAAAGACAAAACGTCTATCACCCAGAACCACGGGAAAGCTGGCTGAGTGGAAGTTCTACAACTAGAAGGAAAGAGAAAAGAGCATTGAGACGTGCACGAGCGCTGAAAAGCTGAGGTACGGAGGCGCGTGATCCGGGCTGGCGGCGGGCAACTGGGTGCGTTGCTTTTTTCAACCCGAACGGAGACAAGCCCCCCGATTACTCTGAAATCCAGTCTCTGGGGAGACGCGGGGGACCCAAACTCCTACAGGGAGAAGCTGGACTGTCTGCCAGTGAGGGTGGCTTGCTTGCAGAGCTGCACGCAGGAATAATTGTTTACTGCACTGGGGCACGGGACTCCAGGACGCCGTCGCCGTCGGGGACACAGAGCCGGCTAACTAGCAGCCATTGCTGTTTGCCACGCCCTAACCTAGTGATGCCCTGAGACCCCGCCCCACACAACCTACAAACCCACCCAAGCTCCAAGCAGCCGAGTTAGCATAAGAAAAGCCTGCCCTATCGCAGCTTAACCTAGAAAACTTGCAGCCTGGGTCAGACAGCTCCAAAACCTCCAAACCCCAAGCAAAGAGGAGAAAACTGCAGCTCTCACTGTAGCTCCTGCTGAGTGGCCTCAGACAGTAGCTGACCTGCACCCCATTGGAGATCCAGAAGCCAGTGTACCTAGTGGTCAGTGTGAGACACCAGATTTCAACTCCTCACATCCATAAGTGACACATTCAAGAGGCAGACTCAGTGAGCACCAAAGCCCCACTGAAACAAGTCCTGCCCCATAAGCGTGTCTTCAGCGCAGCACTTCTTCCATTATAGACACAGGGAGTGCTCACAGCTAATTGGCCTGAAGGTCAATTCCTCCCAGCGTACTAACAGCAATTCAGGTTTAACTACACCAAGACTTTGCACTCAGCCCACAAAGGGGTGTACCAAGAGCATCCACATCAGGTGATTGGGGAGGCTGAGCTACTGCCCCCTATAGGTCACCTACCACACAAAGCTACTCCATCAACACAGGGAAGCAGCCAAAATGCAGAAACAAAGAAACATGTCACGAATGAAAGAAACGGAGGAAAGCAAACTACTGGATGACATAGAGTTCAGAACCACATTTATAAGGTTACTCAAGAACCTTCTTAAAACCGCTGAGAAACTTGATGAGACCTTCAAGGAGCTTAATGAGAATGCCAAAAAAATGGAAAAGGATCAGTCAGAAATGAAGCATACACTGTCTGAAATAAAGAATATACAGAAACTCAACTGTAGATCAACATACCCCAAGAATCAAACCAAAGATCTGAAATATGTGGAAACAAAAAACATCCAACCAGAAAAACAAAAAGAAAAAAGAATCCAAAAATATGAAGATAATGTAAGGAGCCTCTGGGACAACTTCAAGCGAACCAACATCCGAATTTTTGGGGTGCCAGAAGAAGGGAGACAGCAAAATATTGAAAACCTATTAGAAGAAATAATGACAGAAAACTTTCCCTACCTGGTGAAAGAAATAGACTTACAAGTTCAGGAAGCGCACAGAACCCCATACAAGAGGAACCCAAAGAGGACCACACCAAGACACATCATAATTAAAATGCCAAGGGCAAAAGACAAAGAGAGAATATTAAAAGCAGCAAGAGAAAAACAGTTAATTACCTACAAGGGAGTACCCATACGACTGTCAGCTGATTTCTCAACAGAAACTATGCAGGCCAGAAGGGAGTGGCAAGAAATATTCAAAGTGATGAACAGCAAGAACCTACAACCAAGATTACTCTACCCAGCAAAGCTATCATTCAGAGTTGAAGGTCAGATAAAGAGCTTCACAGACAAGAAAAAGCTAAAGGAGTTCATCACCACCAAACCAGGATTACACGAAATGCTGAAGGGTATCCTTTAAGAAGAGGAAGAAGAAGAAAAAGGTAAATATAAAAATTATGAACAACAAAATGACATCAAATACATACCTACCAACAAGTGAATCTAAAAATCAAGTGAATGAAAAATCTGAAGAACAGAATGGACTGGTGAATATAATAGAATCAGGGACATAGAAAGGAAGTGGACTGACGATTCTCAGGGGAAGCAGGTGGGAGGGGTGCGGGAAGAGATTGGACAAAAATCTTACTCCTATGGATGAAGACAGTGGCGGGGAGTAAGGGCCTGGGGTGGGGTGGGGAATCAGGTGGAGGGGAGCTATGGGGAAAAATAAAAGAGGAACACCTGTAATAATCTGAACAATAAAGATTTATTTAAAAAAAAAAAAGAATATATGCCCAACCCACAAAAAGCTGAGCAGATATTTTTAATAAATATTTAATCACAATGCCTATAAAAAAAAAAAAAAAGCAGATGAAGGGATTAGCCAAAGAGCATAACCCATGGACACAGACAGCAGTATAGTAATGGCCAGAGGGAGGGGGTGCAGGGGCTGGGTGGAGGTGGGTAAAGGAGGGGCAATGGAGGATATCTATAATAGTGTCAAGAATTTTTAAAAAATAGAAAACAAAATTATCCATTCTTTCCTACATCATCAAGTTTCCCCTCTTTACTAGATCATTCCTATGGATATCCAAACATGCCTTGATATCATTTTCTATATATTAAAAACAAACGAACAGCAACTCTTTCATAACTCTTTCTCCTATTTCTCTGCATCCTTCAAAGAAAAGCTTCCATGGTTAACTATGGTGTATGTTTCCATAGTTTCACCTCTCATTTTCTCATCACTTCAGATTAATCTGGCTTCGGAGCCCATTACTCCACTAAAATTGCTCTTGTCAAGGTTTCACTAAAATAGAGACTTACTTAACTGATTTATCCAGAAATATAGCCCAGAGAGATGGAGTATGTGGAAAAGAAGTTAAGAGACACGGAGAAAAAGAAAAATTAAGTCTAATCAGAATTACATTAGGATGTAACAGAGAGAATGAGGAAGAGACAATATTTGAATAGACAAGGCTGAGTTTAGCAAAATTGTTGAAAGTCATCAATCCTTGAAATATATGAAGTCCTACAAATCCATAACTAGACACATCATAGTAAAACTACAGATCATCAAAGAAAAAAATTAGTTAAAACTACCAGAGACACGCCCTGGCTGGTGTGGCTCAGGTGGTTGCAGTGACGTTCAGTACACCAGAAGGTGTTGGGTTCCATTCCTACTCTGGGCACATGCTCAGGTTGCTGGTTCAAATCCCAGTCAAGGCACATATGGGTGGCAACCAATCGATATTCCTTTCTCTTTCTCTCTCTCTCTCTCTCCCTTCCCTCAACCCCAATCAATACAAAACTTATCCTCAGGTAAGGATTTATTTAAAAGAAAAAATCGGCCCTGACTGGTTTGGCTCAGTGGATAGAGCGTCGGACTGCGGACTCAAGGGTTCCAGGTTCGATTCCAGTCAAGGGTGTGTACCTTGGTTGCGGGTACATCCCCAGTGGGGGGTGTGCAGGAGGCAGCTGATTGATGTTTCTCTCTCATCGATGTTTCTAACTCTCTATTCCTCTCCCTTCCTTTCTGTAAAAAAATAAATTAAATATATTTTTAAATTAAAAAAGAAAAGAAAAAATTGCCCTAGCCAATGTGGCTCAGTGTATAGAGAGCGTCAGCCTGCAGACTGAAGGGTCCCAAGTTAGATTCCAATCAAGAGCACATACCTTGGTTGCAAGTTCTATGGCCCTGACTAGGGCACACAGGAGGCAACCAATCAATGTGTCTCTTTCACATTGATGATTCTCTCCCTCTCCCTTCCACTCTCAAAAAAAAAAAAAAAAAAATCAATGGAAAAATATCCTTGGGTGATGACTAACAAAAACAAACAAAAAAAGAATGATCATTGTAGCTTGCCTTTTAATACTAAAAAAATAGAAACATTCAAATATTCATCAATAGTAGAATGAATAAATAAATTGCAGTAAGTTCACATAATAGAATATTTTACAGGACACACATCAAATAAATGAATTCAGTGGTGATTTTCAAAATATTTAATAACTGGCCAGCAGAGACACTGACCAACTGGAATGACACCAAATAGAGACAGGTACAGCCATGCAATTACACACCAGCTAAATACAAGCAATTTGTGAATCCAAAAAACATAACGTAGAAAAAGAATTGTCATGAAGTAAAACACATGATGATATGATTCCAAAACCAAAAATATATATATTGTTTAGAAGTAGATGCAGCCCTGGCCAGTTTGGCTCAGTGAATAGGGTGTAGAATGTGGACTGGAGGGTCCCTGGGTTCGATTCTGGTCCAGGGCACATGCCTGGGTTACAGGCTCAATCCCCAGTAGAGGGTGTACAGGAGGTGGCCAATCAATGATTCTCTCTCATCATTAATGTTTCTCTCTCTTCTTCTCCATTTCTCTCTGAAATCAATAAAAATATTTTCAAAAAAAGAAATAGAGGCATATGTGCTAAAACTATAAAGGAAAGAGTGACTAACAATAAATCTAAGATAGTGCTACTCTCTTGGGGTGGGAGGAGCACTGTAATAAGTAAAGGATTAACAGGAATCTTCTAAGGTACTGGTTCTACTCCATTTCTTAATCTGGAAGTTGAACATGTTTACCTTTAAACGGTACTCATTTTACACATTCTTTTTGTACATACATTTCAAATTTTAAAATTAAGAAGAAAATAAGATCTTAAGAAATGAATATTAAGGAGCTCATAGAATCAGGGAGGTTGAAAAACCAGTCTCTTATCTATGTAAGGAGGAGCAAGGTCTGAAACCATGCCAAAACACAGGTCTGGTGACCATCATACAGAAGCTTGCAGCACCACCTTTTATGCCAGGGGCCTTGACCATCCTACAAACTCTACTGCTGGTAAGAATCCTCTTCAGGCCCTGATTTTTATATCTTTACTCCTAAGTCCAATTCTATCACAGATTCATCTAATAGAGTCCAAGCCACTTACCTATAACCTAGCTGCAAGTGAGACTGGGAAAGTGAACATCTGGCACTTAGGTTCTTTTAATTGGTCACCTACTATACCCAATTCTAGATTCTAGGGATACAACAGGGAACAAAATCCCCATCTTTATACAATTTATATCCTATGGGGGTAGTAGGAAGTAGTCAGACAACTGAAATAAATACCCTAAGACTCACTCAGTGGGAGATACTACAGAGGAAAGAGGTTCAAATACTGGGCATCTAAAAAGAATAAACATCTTCCACATGACATGGATGGCTTATGTGACCATCTATAAATATACAAAGTGCAACTAGTAGGTTAAAGAAAAGGCACACTTAAGGCTTTTGCTAAACATCGCTTAATTTCTCCTCAAAAAGGTTAGACAAATTTATACTCCCATTATCAGTATATGAGTAATTCATTTCCTCATGTTCTTTTCAAAAAATCTTTTTAGGTCCTAGCCAGTTTGGCTCAATGGACAGAGTGTCGGCCTATGGACTGAAGGGTCCCGGGTTCCATTCCAGACAAGGGCCCAGTTTGCGGGCTCAAATCCCAGTGTGGGGCTTGCAGGAGGCAGCCAATCAATGATTCTCTCTTATCATTAATGTTTCTATCTCTCTCTCCCTCTCCCTTCCTTTCTGAAATCAATAAAAATATATTAAAACAAAATCTTTTTAATATTTGCAAATTGGAGAAAAACAATCTCACTGTTTATTTTCATTGTTTATTGGATTTCTTTGATTCACATTATTTTGTATTTCTTTTGTAAATTGTGAATATTAATTTTTTCAATGGAGATATTAATCTTTATTTTCACTGGAACCTTACCTATCATATATGTTGCAAATACTTTCCCCAGTTTGTCATTTGCCTTCTCACTTTATAGTGAGAGTTACTGCATTAAAAAGTTACTGTTTAAAAGACACAGTATACTTTTTTTAAGTTTAATCTACCAATATTTTTCTTTTATAATTTTTCCCAGTTCAGTTTTTCTTTTCCCAACTCAAGGTTTTTATAAGAGTCACATCTTTTCTTCTGGTTTAGTACAGCTTAATTTTTCTACATTTAACTCTCCAATCTTAAAACTCTACTATCATTTTCCTCCAGCTATTCCTGGACCATTTATTGAATAAGTGATTGTTTTTCCAGAATTGAAATGCTACCTTTAAATACAAACTATCTGTATGCTTGGCTGTTTATGTAATTTCTTTTCCATCATGCTCTCTCAACTTGCATCAGGGCCACTGATTTAATTACTACAGTATTATGATACATTTTAATAACTGCCACTGTAAGCCTCCCACTTTTATTCTTTTCAAATATTTCCTGAATTGATCCTTCTTGCCTTTAAGTACATATTCAAAACAGAAATATGTATTTAAGCATATTTATGCAGATGTTTTCTGTAAGGAAAAGTTTATAGCAAAATGTTTTAACATCAGTTGTATTGTGGAAATAAAACCATTCATATGATTAAGACTTAAGAGGAAAGCATATATCATCGCAAACATGCTAAAACACTGCTTTTCTTCCAAAATTTGGGAAAACTACTCACAATTTTTAAATGTCCCTAGAAGCAGCACTAAAGTTTGTATGAATTTCAATAATCTGGAAAGGATATGGAAGAACTAGGGAAAAAGAATTGGCACCAATTAAAATTTACCACTTACTTTTTTTGGCATTGCCACTCTTACCTTTAGAGTAGGGGTGTTCTCAGATACAATGTCCTTTAGAATATGTCTGACAATAGCATAATAAGTAACTTAGCCATTCAAAAGTCTTAGGATATAAAGAAACCTGAAACACTAATCAGAAAGAATGTATGCACCCCTATGTTCATAGCAGCACAATTTATAATAGCTAACATCTGGAAACAGCCTGAGTGCCCATCCTATATAATAAAAGGCTAATATGCAAATCGACCGAACGGCGGAGTAACCAGTCGCTATGATGTACACTGACCACCAGGGGGCAGACGCTTGACGCAGGAGCTGCCCCTTGGTGGTCAGTGGGCCCCTGCAGGAGGAGCGCTGCTCAGCCATAAGCCCTAAGCCAGGCTCACGGCTGGTGAGCACAGCAGCGGTGGCAGGAACCTCTCCCACCTCAGTGGCAGCACTAAGGATGTCCAACTGCCCCACCCAGTGCATGAAATTCGTGCACTGGGCCTCTAGTCAGGAGATGAGTGGATAAAAAAGCTGTGGTACATTTATACAATGGAATACTATGCAGCAGTAAAAAAGAAGGCTCTCATACCCTTTGAGACAGCATGGAGGGACCTGGACAGTATCCTACTAAGTGAAATAAGTCAGTCAGAGAAAGACAAGTATCCCACGATCTCACCCTTATGTGGAATCTAAGTAACAAAATAAACTGATGAAGGGAGTGGATCCAGAGACATGGAAGCATGGAACAGAGTGTGGAATCTGGCGGGGAAGGTGGGGAAGGTGGGTGGGTGGGAGGTAATCAACCAAGGATCTTGTATGCATATATGCACGGCCCATAGACACAGACAATGGGGTGGCGAGGGCCTGGGGCGGGGGGTGGGGAGGGGGCTGGGGCAGGCTGGAGGGGGCCAATGGAGGGGAAAAGGGGACATGTGTAATACTTTCAATAATAAAGAATTTTTTTTTAAAGTTTTAGGATATATGTTTGTCAATTTAAACAAATATAGAAAATTGTGATTGGAACATAACAATCTGGAATCATCTAATCATTAGTCTTAACTACTGACTACTGATTTGGATTGCCTTCAGATTCCAGGGCCTTTCAGCTATCTTCTGTTCAGAGGTTCTGAATTAAACAAATGTTGGAAGAATACTTTTTCTCGGGTTATGTCATGTCTTCTTTTATGCCTCTCACTATCCCTTTCCTTTCACTTATGCCTTAGAGATATTTTAATTGCTGATGATCACTGGAATTTAAAAAGTAGTAGTCTCAGTCTAAATCTGTATAGTACTTTCCAGGGTGGTTCTTACAGCACACTATTCATTGGATCAATAAGTAGTATGAAAAGATTTTTAATTCACTGACTGCCTCTTAAAGACCTGGCATCTTATTAATTATACAATTTTCAAGATTAAAATGAGATACAAAAAATTCAGACATTTATGGGCAAAAAAGAAATCTATATTGTTACCAGATATCATATTAAAAACAACTATTTTAAGTGAAAAATTTTTCAATTAACTTTTACAATATTAAGAATCAAAATAGTAGATGAAGGTTGACACCTCTACATCAAAATATTTCTTTGCATAAAACCATCATTATGTCTAGACTACTTTTTTGTCAAGAACAAATGGCGGAAATATCAGACATTAAGAAAGCACAGTAACCTAATGTATGTTCGCTTATCACAGAAAAAATAGGCTTTGGAAATCCAATATATCTAGTTGGAATCTGCTACCCTTGAGGTCAATGGCCATTCAAGTTATTCATTCTCATTGACACACTGTTCTTATTTTTAAAATAGAATATTACTTACAAGATATAATAAGGATTACATATGATTAGGGATAAGAGAGTTTCTAGCACATACCAGGTATAGTAGGCACTCAAAGGTTACTTCTAATTTTCCCATCCTGATACTGCACAAAATTAAAAACAAACACACAAACAAAACAACAAAAACCAACTTAGATTTGAGAATCATTTAACATAAATAGTATGTATTTTATTTCAGTGAATGATGCAGTCATGTTACATCTGTCACAGTAGTATCGAGACAGTCAGAAAATGTAGGTTCTACTTCCAAATGGCTGGCTTTTTTTTTTTTTTTTTAATCTGTAAACTAAAGGGCTGGCATATATTCTTGAACTATTTCCAGCTTTAGAATCCTTGATTCTATAATCCAATGATTATAGAAACAAAACAAATACACTCAAACTTCCGTGATAGTAAAAAATTTTAATAATATTCTCTAGTATATTGTTATTAATATGAGTGACTCTAGCTTGAGATTTGAAAACAAAAATCGTAATTATCCATCTGGCAATAGTGACATTTCCAAGTAAATGTGTTAAAAGTGACTCAGCATTCCTTGGTATGTATGCCGAGTGTACAGGAATGCCACTAAAAATTGCTTCGAAATATTTAAATGATTCGGTGATTTCGATATTTTATTTCCAACTGCGCCGTGGCGACAAAGTAATATTTACAAAATAATACAACACAGCGTCCTCTGTGGACTTTTAAATCTCCGCAAGCATTTAAAGATCATTAATCGCGCAGGAACTGCTTTAGTGTAGGGCAAACCGGGGCTGCCGGGGAGCAGCGGGGAACGAGGTCTGGAGGCCTTCAGAGCGGGAGCTATCGCGGGCGAGAGCCGGCCCGGGCGACCAGGAGAGCCGACGGCGGCGGGCGGGCGGCGCAGGGGCGCGGGCGCGCCGCCCGGACCGCCAACCCCCGCCTCGGGGCCGGGCGTGGGCGGGCGCTCGGCGTCCGCTCGGGCCGAGCAGCCGGGCGGGCTTCCGGCGCGAGTCGGCCCCGTCCCGCCCCTTCCCCTTACCACGTAGCCCCCCCACACGTAGAGGAAGTTTCCGTCCACCACCGCGCAGTGGCCGCTTCGCTCCTCGGCCACGCAGAACAGCTGCGAGTCCTCCATCCGCGCCGTCGCTGGGCCCAGCCGCTCTTCAGGGCGCAGCCCTGTCATGGAGCGGCCTCTCCTCCCGCCCGGCACCTCCACGCACGAACGGAACGCGTCGAGGACCGAGATTGGTGGAAGGCGGAAGCAGTGCGATTGCGCGCCCAGCAGCCGGAGGCCGCGCCGGCGGCGGGCGGGTCCGGGACGCCGGGGTTTAAGCCCGAGGGAAGACCCCGCTGACTTCCCATCACTAGGATTGTTATTTGGTCGGCGCAGCCTAACTCTCTCCAGTTCACTGGTCTGGGAGTGGATGCAGCGGTGATATAAATCAGCATATTAATAAATTAATACTTTGTGTTTTCCATTCAACCTCCAGCGGAGATGGTTATCCACAATAATAGTGTGTATTTAATAGACTTTTTTTTTTTTTTTAAGTTAGGAATTTTCTAAAACACCAACAAACTAGGCCGGGAGGTCAAGTTCTATCCACCACAAGCTAAGAACGTGTTTTTTGTTGTTGTTTAGCATCTGGATTTTCTTTCTTTTAATCTTTATTGTTGAAAGTATTACATATGTCCTCACGTTTTACATTTTTAAAGGATGGGGGGGTCAAAAGAGTGATAATTTGTAAGTCATGAAAATGAAATGAATTGAAATTTCAGTATCTGTACATAAAGTTTTATTGTCACAAGGCCACCCTAATTCACTTAAGTATTGTCCATGGCTGCTTTTAACCATAACCACAGAGTTGAGTTAGTGGAGCCAAAGAGTTGCAACAAAGGCCATGTAGCTCACGATGCTGAAAATAGTTACTCTTTGGCCCCCTACCGAAAAAGTTGGCTAGCGCTTGTTATAAAATGTTACTGAAGTAAAACTAAGACCTGAAGGGAAGATAATAATTCTACTAGTGTCTGTAAATGCATTTGTCCACAGCCACTTTTCGAAGAGATTGTGCCTGCCCACCACTCAGAACAAGTTAATTCATTCACTTGTTCAGTATGAACATATAAAGTGCCTGCATGCTGTAGATAGTTGGTGCGGAGGCTCTGTTATACTGGAATATTTCTTGACTGAATGAAAAACAAAGAATGTTTTTTTCAACATACAAAATAAATCTATTACCAGATTGTAGATACAAAATAATTAGCCATTTACATGCAATAAACATTAATATTTCAAGAAAAAAATTATATTACATGCAATAAATATTAATATTTCAAGAAAAAAATATTTTATATATAATATTACCAAAACTGTACTAACATAGTATAATAATACAAAAGTTGTAGGAAATATTAAACATCTGCAAATAACAGGATTACTTCTATTATATTCTAAAATATTTTTTTCTCTGGCTCTATTTTTGTTCATCAGTTTATATTATTATATTCCACAAATGAGTGAAATTATGTGATGTTTATCTTTCTCCGACTGGCTTATTTCGCTTAGCAGAATGCTCTCCAGGTCCATCCATACTGTTGCAAATGGTAAGAGTTCCTTTTGTTTTACAGCAGCACAGTATTCCATTGTGTAGATGTACTACAGTTTTTTAATCCACTCATCTACTGATAGACACTTAGGCTGTTTCCAAATCTTAGCTATGGTGAATTGTGCTGCTATGAACATAGTGGTGCATATATCCTTTCTGACTGGTGTTTCTGATTTCTTGGAATATATTCCTAGAAGTGGGATCACTGGGTCAAATGGGAGTTCCATTTTTAGGTTCTTGAGGAAACTCCATACTGTTTTCCACAGTGGCTGCACCTGTCTGCATTCCCACCGGCAGTGAAGGAGGGTTCCTTTTTCTCCACACACTTACAAGAACTTGTTGTTTGTTGATTTATTGATGATAGCCATTCTGACAGCTCTGAGATGGTGCCTCATTGTCATTTTGATTTGTATATCTCCCACAATTAATGACTTTGAGCATGTTTCTTGGCCTTCTATATGTCCTCTTTCGAAAAGTATCTATTTAGGTCCATTGCCCATTTTTTTATTGGATGTTTGTCTTTCTTTTGTATAAGTTCCCTGTAAATTTTGGAGATTAAACACTTATTGAAGATAACATTGGCAAATATGTTCTCCCATGCAGTGGGCTCTCTTTTTGTTTTGTTGATGGTTCCTTTTGCTGTGCAGAAGCTTTTTCTTTTGATGTAGGCCCATTTGCTTACTTTCTCCTTAGCTTCCATTGCCCTAGGAGCTGTATCAGTAAAGATATTGCTATGACATGTGTCTACTATTTTTTGAAAATATATTTTATTGATTTTTTACAAAGAGGAAGGGAGAGGGATAGAGAGTTAGAAACTTTGATGAGAGAGAAACATCCATCAGCTGCCTCCTGCACACCATCTACTGAGGATGTGCCCGCAACCAAGGTACATGCCCTTGACTGTAATCATACCCGGGACCCTTTACTCCGCTGGCCAGCGCTCTATCCACTGAACCAAACTGGTTAGGGCCATGTGTCTACTATTTTGCTGCCTATGGATTCTTCTAAGATTTTTAGGGTTTCCCATCTTACATTTAAATCCTTTTAACGATTTTGAGGAGAAAAATGGAGGCGGAATAGACAGATGTGTTCCGAGCCTTGTCCCGGAGCAGAAAGAAAGAACAGCTGAGGGTCGCACGAGGAGTGTTTGTTGGGAAGTTAAGGGACAGCTAAACTCCAGAAGGTGGGGGACTGCTAGATGGGGTTCCCATGACCAGGCGGCCCCCACTGAGGCTTGCTCCCCTCCCAGAGCTAGGGCTCAGACGCAGAGACCGTGCCATCATGATAGGGAAAGTGGAGCTTATCAGAAGCCTGAAAATCCACAACTGCAGCAACCACCGAACAGCTGCAAGCCCTAGAACACAGATCCTCAATTGGCGCCAACTCGCAGATTCAAGGGAGCTCTTCATTCCACCATAGAAATACCAGATTTTGCCTGGGATAAGGTGAGGTCTCTGGTCCCGGCTGGAGAGAGAAACGCATTTGGCGGGAGCTGGAGGACCAGGGAAGTCTGTGCCTAGAAAAATCCGTGGCTGTTGGGGCTGGCGTGATCTGTGAATGTTGAAGGGGGTCCTAAGAGCTGCAAATAGAAGGGATTCCTAAAAAGCAACCCATTTTGATCTGATGTGCAGGTACAGCCTAAGAATTTCAAATGTATGCTGGCTGCTTAGACTTGCGCGCAGACCCATTGTTCGCGCACTTGGGGCTTTTCCTCTTCAAATCCTTGCTTTTGATTACTAAGCCCAATACATAGGATCACCCAGGTGGGGACACCCTGGGAGACTACAGGGGAAAGTTGTGTTTCTGGAACCTGGGGGTCAGAGCTGGGAGTAACCATCAGAGAGGCAGCTCTGAGGCAGCCCACTCCCACAAACCGGTATTGAGTAGTACAGGGATAAACACAGGCTAGAGAGGCCATAAATAGAGCAGGAAGTCAATCCAGAAACACTGCCACCCAGGGGCTGAATCACAAATTGACTCTTGTGTAATCAAAAATAAAGGAATACGAGAAATTAAGACACCACCTGCTTAATAATCAGGACTGGCTTACAACATTGAGGAACAGTAGAATGCAGGGAACTGCAATACTGTCCAGACTGAGAAACAGGCGTGCCAAACAGAACAATAGAGGAAGTGAATGACCTTCAGTATTGCACATTATATATTTTTTTTATTTTCATTTTTTGCATCTTTTACTTAAACTATTTTTTTCTTTTTTTCTCACTTTTTAATTATTACATTTTTATTTGTAATCAGTATTATTACTACTACTATTTTACCTTTTTCTTTTTTTAAGTGTCATTTTATTTTCTCTTTATTTTACTTTGGGACTAGTGTTCTACATTCTATTTTCATCTTTCCTTTAGCATCATTTTACTCTATCTGAACTCTACCTTTATGCCATCAATCTCTTCCTAACTTTTTCTCTTTTGGTGTCCTGTTTATCTTACCCCTTTCCTGCTTTAGATTTTCCCTATTCTTTCTGTTTACCCCCGTTAAAATTTCACCCTACATATATGTCTAATTTACAATCCCCTGCTCCAAGTCCATACACACCTCTTTCTTTGCTGTCTTAACTACCAAACAAATTGTTTTTCTCTCTGTCCTTTACTTGTTTGCTTGAATGTTGATTATATCGAATTTTTATGCTTTTTTATGACATTGTTTTGCTTATTCTTTTTTTGTTGTTTCTTTGTTTTTGTTTGCTTTGTTTTTGTTTGTTTTTTGCTTCTGTTTTCCCTTGCCTTGCTTGATATTAGTTGGTATTACAGTTTGTATTAATCCCCAGGTACTTGTGCCTGGCATTTGCTGGGATTAGTGGTTGTTCTATTGGAGTTTTCGCCCCAAATATATAGTTTGTTCCTCTTTTCTCTCTTAGTCTCTTTCTTGTCTCTCATTTCTTTTCTTTCTTTTCCCAATTTCATTTTAACACTTCTGTTTTTTTCTTTCTTTTTCCTCTTCTTTCTCTCCTGTCCCCTAATTTGCCTTTCTCTGGTGTCACCTTTATTGGAGGTTATTAACATCGTGAATACATTTCTATTCAGTGCCTTGTGTGTTGTACCTGGTTGTGTTGTATTTTGTGCCTTTAAGTCAACGCAGGAGAGAGAGAACTACATAACCAGACATGTGGAGAAGAGAGAACATGGGGAGACAAAGAAACAGCCCGCATATGAAAGACAAGCAGGCATCACCAGAAAAGGAAGTAAACAAAATGGAGGCAAGCAACTTGCCAGAGAAAGAATTCAGAGAAATGGTCATAAGGAGGGTGAAAAGAATGAAAGACAAATTCAACAATATGAGTAAGAAACAAGAGGAAATGAAGAAGAACCAAGAAGAAATGAAAAATGACATTGCTGCTGTAAAAACTCAATAGAAAGCATCAAGAATAGATTAGAAGAAGCAGAGGACCGCATCAGTGAGTTGGAAGACAAGATGGGGAAAAATACCCAAGTAGAGCAGCTTCTAGAAAAAAAAAAATTAAAAAGGAGGAAGAGAGCCTAAGGTAACTTTGGGACAACATGAAACAAACCAACATCCACATAATAGGGGTTCCAGAAAAAAAGGAAACTGAGCAAGGAATAGAAAACCTGTCTGAAGAAATAATGACAGAAAACTTCACTAATATAGGGAAGAAAAAATCCATCCAAATCCAAGAAGCTCACAGAGTCCCAAGCAAAATGAACCCCAAAGGACCAATGGCAAGGCACATTATAATTAAACTGGCAAAAACCAATGAAAACGTAAGAATCTTAAAAGTGGCCACAGAGAGACAGAAAGTTACATACAAAGGAATCCCCATCAGACTAGCTACTGATTTCTCAACAGAAACTCATCACACCAGAAGGGAATGGAATGAAATATATAAAATCATGCAAAGGAAGGGTCTGAATCCAATAATACTATACCCAGCAAGGCTATCAATCAAAATTGAAGGTGAAATCAGGAGCTTCACAGACAAAAAAGACTAAGAAAATTTATTACCACCAAACCAGCAATGCAAGAAATGATAAAGGGTCTGCTGTAAAAAAAAGAAATAGGAAGTGAAGAAGGAACACAGGGGTAAAGAATAAAAATGGTGACAAATAAGTACCTCTCAATAATAACTTTAAATGTAAATGGATTAAATGCCCTAATCAAAAGATGTAGGGTAACGGACTGGATAAGAAAACAAGACCCATACATCTGCTGTCTATAAGAAACCCACCTCAGAAAAAAAGACGCACACAGATTGAGGGTGAAGGGATGGAAAAAGTTTTCCAGGCGAATGGAAATGAAAAAAAAAAGCTGGGGTAGCAATACTTATATCTGACAAATTCGATCTCAAAGTGAAGGACCTAACAAGAGATAAGGAAGGCCACTTCATAATACTAAAGGGAGCAATCCAACAAGAAGAAATAACTCTGGTAAACATATATGCACCCAATACAGGAGCACCCAAATACATAAAAAAACTCCTGGAGGATATCAAGGGAGAGATTAACAGCAATACAACCATAGTAAGAGACTTTAATACCCCACTATCACCATTGGACAAATCCTCTAAACAAAAAATCAGCAAAGAAACATCAATCCTAAATGACTCACTAGAACAGATGGAATTAATTGACATCTTCAGAATATTTCACCCCAAAGCCACAAAATATACATTCTTCTCAAGTGCACATGGCTCATTTTCAAAGATAGACCATATGTTGGGACATAGGCAAAGTCTCTTCAAATTTAAGAAAATAGAAATCATATCAAGCATCTTCTCAGACCACAGTGGCATAAAACTGGAAATCAACTACAATAAAAACAATCCAAAGAAATCAAACACATGGAGACTAAACAGCATGCTATTAAACAATGACTGGGTTACCACAGAGATCAAGGAAGAAATAAAAAAACACCAAGGCAACAAATGACAATGAAAACACAACAATCCAAAACCTATGGGACACTGCAAAAGCAGTCTTGAGAGGGAAGTCCATAGCTCTACAAGCATACTGCAAAAAAAAAACAACAAGAAACAATGGTAATAAATTACCTAACTCTAATTCAAAGAGTTAGAAGGAGAGCAACAAGAAAAGCCCAGTGTAAGCAGAAGGAAGGAAATATTAAAAATCAGAGCAGAGATAAACGACATTGAGACCAAAGAAACAATACAAAAGATCAACAAATCCAAGAGCTGGTTCTTTGAAAGGATAAACAAGATTGATGAAGCTCTAGCCAGGCTCACCAAGAAGCAAAGAGAGAGGACCCAAATAAACAAAATCAGAAATGAAAGAGGTGAAATAACAACAGATCCTGACGAAATAGAAAGGATTGTTAAAAAATACTACTAACATCTCTATTCCAACAAACTGGACAACCTGGAGGAAATGGACATATTCCTAGAAAAATATAACCTTCCAAAACTCAATCAGGAAGAATCTAAACAGCTCAATATGCCAGTAACTATGGAAGAAATTGAAGCAGTTATCAAAAAGCTTCCAGCAAACAAACCCCGGGGCCAGATGGCTTCACAGGAGAGTTTTACCAAACATTCAAAGAAGAACTAAAACCTATCCTCCTCAGACCATTCCAAAAAATTCAAGAGGAAGGAACACTTCCAAGCTCCTTCTATGAAGCCAGCATCACCCTAATACCAAAACCAAATAAAGACAACACGATAAAAGAGAATTACAGGCCAATATCCCTCATGAATATAGATTCCAAAATCCTCAACAAAATTCTAGCAAATCGGATCCAGCAGTACATCAGAAAGATCATACACGATGACCAAGTAGGATTTATCCCAGGAATGCAAGGATGGTACAATATCCGCAAATCAATAAACGTGATACATCACATAAACAAATGGAGAGATAAAAACCACATAGTCATATCAATTGATGCAGAAAAAGCATTTGACAAAAGCCGACACCCTTTCTTGATAAAAACTCTCAACAAGGTGGGAATAGAAGGATCATACCTCAACATAATAAAAGCTATTTATGATAAACCCACAGCTAACATCACACTCAATGGGCAAAAACTAAAACCATTTCCCCTAAAAACAGGAACAAGACAGGAATGCCCACTCGCACCATTCCTGTTCAACATAGTACTGGAAGTATTAGCCATTGCAATTAGACAAGAAGAAATAAAAGGCATGCAAATTGGAAAAGAAGAAGTAAAGCTGTCCTTATTTGCAGATGACATGATATTGTACATAAAAAACCCGAATGACTACATTCAAAATCTAACAGACTTAATAAATGAATTCGGCAATGTAGCAGGATACAAAATTAACGCCAGGAAATCTATGGCATTTCTATACAGAAAGAGAGACTAAAAAAGCAATCCCATTTACCATCGCACCAAAAAAATTAAGATACCTAAGAATAAACTTAACCAAGGAGGTAAAAGACCTATACGCGGAAAACTACAGGACACTGAAAAAAGAGATAGAGGAAGATGTAAACAGATGGAAGAACATACCGTGTTCGTGGATTTGTAGAATCAACATCATTAAAATGTCCATACTATCCAAAGCAATCTATTGATTCAATGCATTCCCCATTAAAATACCAACAGCATATTTCACAGACCTAGGAAGAACTCTTCAAAAATTCATCTGGAATAAAAAAAGACCCCGAATAACCACAGCAATCCTGATTTCAAGTTGTATTATAAAGCCACTGTTCTCAAAACAGCCTGGTACTGGCACAAGAACAAACATTTAGATCAATGGAATAGAATAGAGAACTCAGATATCGACCCAAACCACTGTGCTCAATTAATATTTGACAAAGGAGGCATGGACATACAATGCAGTCATGACAGTCTCTTCAATAAATTGTGTTGGGAAAATTGGACAGATACATGCAAAAAAATGAAACTAGACCACCAACTTACACCATACACAAAAATAAACTCAAAATGGATACAGGACTTAAACATAAGACGGGAAACCATAAAAATACTAGAGGAATACACAGGCAGCAAAATCTCAGACATATGCCGAAAGAACTTCTTCACGGATACTACCCCTAGGTCAATGGAAGCTAAAGAGAAAATAAACAAATGGGACTACATCAAAATAAAAAGCTTTTTCACAGCAAAAGAAACCATCAACAAAACAACAGGAAAGCCCAATGTATGGGAGGACATGTTTGCAAATGTTATCACTGATGAAGGTTTAGTCTCCAACATCTATAGGCAGCTTATACAACTTAATAAAAGGAAGATAAATGATCAAATAAAAAAATGGGCAACGGACCTAAATAGAATCTTTTCGAAAGAAGACAGAAGGAAGGCCAAGAGACACATGAAAACATGCTCAAAGTCACTAATTATCAAAGAGATGAAAATCAAAATGACAATGCGGTACCATCTCACACCTGTCAGAATGGCTATCACCAACAAATCAACAAATGAGAAGTGCTGGCGAAGATGTGGAGAAAAAGGAACCCTCGTGCACTGCTGGTGGGAATGCAGACTGGTGCAGCCACTGTGGAGAACAGTATGGAGTTTCCTCAAAAAGTTGAAAATGGAACTCCCATATGACCCAGTAATCCTACTCCTAGGAATATATCCTAAGAAACTAGAAACACCAATCAGAAAGGATATATGCACCACTATGTTCATAGCAGCACAATTTACAATAGCTAAGATTTGGAAACAACCTAGGTGCCCGTCAGCAGATGACTGGATCAGAAAATTATGGTACATCTACACAATGGAATACTATGCTGCCATAAAAAAGAAGGAATTCTTACCATTTGTAGCAACCTGGATGGAATTGGAGAACATTATGCTAAGTGAAATAAGCTAGTCAATGAAAGAAAAATACCACATGATCTCACTCATTTGTGGATAATGAAAAACACATTATAAACTGATTAACAAAAAGATAGATACAGAGGCAGTAAAGCATCAAAGAGACTGTCAAATTACAGCGGGAAGGTTAGGGAGAGATGGGGGAAATAAGAGATCAACCGAAGGACTTATATGCATGCATATAAGAATAACCAACAGATGCAAAATATTGGAGCGTGAGGGCATGTACGGGAGTGGGGTGGGTGGAGACAATGGTAAGATATGTACACATATAATACCTTAATATTACTCTGTTATTATTGGTTTTTAAAATAAAATAAAAAGATTAAAAAATAATAAATACATTAACCATTTTGAAGTTATTTTTGTGTATGGTGTAAGTTGGTGGTCTAGTTTCAATTTTTTGCATTATCTGTCCAATTTGCCCAACACCATTTATTGAAGAGACTGTCTTGATTCCATTGTATGCTCTTGCCTCCTTTGTCAAATATTAATTGAGCATAATTATTAATTATATGGGTCAATTTCTGTGTTCTCTGTTCTGTTCCATTGATCTTATCTGTCTGTTCTTCTGCCAGTACCAGGCAGTTTTGAGGACAGTGGCTTTGTAATGTAGCTTGATATCTGGTATTGTGATCCCTCCAACTTTGTTCTTCTTTCTCAGGATTCCTACGGCTATTCAGGGTCTTTTTTTATTCCATACTAGTAGCCCTGCGCCAGAAGCTCTCTGCAGGGCCTGGCCACTTGGCGCCCACTTCCCAGAGGGCTCTCTGTGGCCCAGAGGCCCATCCATGGTTGGCAGGATGAGGTACGCTTGCCTCATCGCTGTGGCAATGGGGCAAGCATTCCTGCAGGCCGCTCATGCTGCCTGCTCTCAGCGGCCACCCCCTTCACAGGACTGGGGGACTCAGGCAGAGCTGAGAGGACTGGGCACCACCATCTTGTGGCTATGGGCGCTGCCATCTTTGTGATGGAGTGATGGTTAGTTTGCATATTACCCTTTTATTAGATAGGATGAATATTTGGATACTTTGTTCTAGGTCTGTGAAATATTCCATTGGTATTTCCAATGGTATTGCATTGAATCTATAGATTGCTTTGGGTAGTATGGACATTTTAATGATGTTGATTCTACCAATCCATGAACACAGTATATTCTTCCATTTGTTTATGTCTTCCTTTCTCTCTTTTTTCCTGTAGTTTTCCGAGTACAGGTCTTTTACCTCCTTAGTTAAGTTTATTCCTAGATATCTTAAATTTTTTTGTTGCAGTGGTAAATGTGATTTTTTTTAGTTCCTCTTTCTGTGAATTCATTATTAGTATATAAAAAAGCCATAGATTTCTGGCTAATAATTTTGTATCCTGCTATATCGCCGAATTAATTTATTTTTTAAAATTTAATAAATTTTTATTGTTCAGATTATTAAAATTGTTCCTCTTTTTTCCCCCATATGTCCCCTCCACCCGGGTCCCACTCCACCCTCTGTCCTTACCCCTCCCCACACTGTCCTCATCCATAGGTGTATGATTTTTTTCCAGTCTCTTCCCACACCCCTTTCCCCCCGAGAATTGTCAGTCCACTCCCTTTCTATGCCCCTGATTCTATTATATTCACCAGTTAATTCTGTTCATCATATTTTTTATTCACTTGATTTTTATATTTACTTGTTGAAAGATATGTATTTGTTGTTCATAATTTTTATCTTTACCTTTTTCTTCTTTCTCTTCTTAAAGAATACCTTTCAGCATTTCATATAATACTGGTTTGGTGGTGATGAACTCCTTCAGCTTTTTTTTTTATCTGTGAAGCTCTTTATCTGCCCTTCAATACTGAATGATAGCTTTGCTGGTTGTAGTAATCTTGGTTGTAGGTTCTTGCTATTCATCACTTTGAATATTTCTTGCCACTCCCGTCTGGCCTGCATAGTTTCTGTTGAGAAATCAGCTGACAATCATATGGGTGCTCCCTTGTAGGTAATTAACTGTTTTTCTCTTGCTGCTTTTAATATTCTCTCCTTGTCTTTTGCCCTTGGCATTTTAATTATGATGTGTCTTGGTGTGGTCCTCTTTGGATTCCTTTTGTTTGGGGTTCTCTGTGCTTCCTGGACTTATAAGTCTATTTCTTTCACCAGGTAGGGGAAGTTTTTGGTCATTATTTCTTCAAATAGGTTTTCAATTTCTTGCTCTCTCTATTCTTCTGGCACCTTCCCTAATTCTGATGTTGGTACACTTGAAGTTGTCCCAGAGGCTCCTTACACTATCTTCATATTTTTGGATTCTTTTTGCTTTTTGCCTTGCCAGTTGAGTGTTTTTTTGTTTTGTTTTGTTTTGTTTTGCTTCTTTGTATTTCAAATCTTTGACTTGATTCTTGTGATCCTCTAGTCTGCTGTTAGATCTCTGTATAATATTTTTTATTTCAGTCAGTGTATGCTTAATTCCTAGTTGGTCCTTTTTCATGTCCTCGAGGGTCTCACTAAATTTATCAGCCTTTTCTACAAAATTCTTGAAAAACCTTATAACCGTGGTTTTGAACTCTATATCAGGTCATTTGCTTTCCTCCATTTCTTTCATTTGTGATCTGTTTCTTTGTCTCCACATTTTGGCTGCTTCCCTGAGTTGACAGTGGCTTTGTGTGCTAGGTGTCCTCTAGGGCCCAGTGGCTCAGCCTTCCCAGTTACCTGAGGTGAACATTCTTGGTGCACCCCTTTGTGAGCTGTGTGCACAGTCTTGTTGTAGTTAAGCCTTGATTGTTGTTGGTATCACTGGGAGGAATTGACTTCCAGGCCAGTTGGCTGTTAGGATCAGCTGTGTCTACACTAGGAGAACTTGTGTGCTGGAGACACCCTTATGAGACAGGACTTGCAAAATTGCAAAAGGCTCTGTGCTCAGCTTGAATGGGGCAGAGTCTCAGGGTGGAGCAGACAGAATTGGTTTCCTGTCAGTCCTGCCCTAATAGGCCCCTGTGTCTCAGTGTCCCATGGTAATCGCTGCAAGCACCTCTGAGAGAAAGCCGCCCTCGAGTTCCCCCAGCTGCCAGACAGTGCAGTTTCTCCCCGAATGAGTCTGGGTCCCCAGAGTCTCATCCAGAGCTGGAGTTCAGTGCAGTCAGGAGCTTTTGTCTCCCTCCCACTTGAGAAAGCCAGCACACACTCAGTTGCCAGTCCTCTCTGCACACGCATCTCAGTACCTCTGCCTCCTGCAGCTCCTCTGAGTCTCAGTGTGCTTTTCTCTTTCCTTCTAGTTGTAGAATTTCCACTCAGCCAGCCTTCCTGTGGTTCTGGATGATGTCCATTTTGTCTTTTAGTTGTAGTTTTGAAATTGTTGTGTGAGGCAGCAGTTTAGGTGTTTACCTATGCCACCATCTTGGTTTCTCCCAAATTCATTTATTAAGTCTAGTAGTTTTTTATGGAGTCTTTAGGGTTTTCTATGTACAATATCATGTCATCTGTGAATAGGGACAGTTTTTTTCATTCTTTTCCAATTTGGATGCCTTTTATTTCTTCTTGCCTGATCACTATGGCTAGCACTTCTAGTACTATATCAAACAGGAGTGGTGAGAGTGGGCATCCCCATCTTGTTCCTGTTCTTAGGGGAAATTGTTTTAGTTTTTGCCCATATGCTAAGTGAAATAAGCCAGTCAGAGAAAGATAAATATTACATGATCTCATTCATTTATGGAATATAATGAACAACATAAACTGATGGACAGAAACAGATCCAGAGATACAGAAGCATCAATCAGACTGTCAAACCTCAGAGGGAAGGTAGGGAAGGGTGGGGATAACCATTGAATATGATGTTGGCCCGATGTTTGTCATATATGTCCTTTATCATGTTGAGGTATGATCCCACTATTCCCACTTTACTGAGAATTTTTTATCAAAAATGAGTGTTATATTTTGTCAAATGCTTTCTTTGTATCTATTGATAGGATCATGTGATTTTTGTCTTTCAATTCATTTATGTGATCTATCACCTTTATTGATTTGCAAATATTGTACCAGTCTTGCATCTCTGGAATAAATCCCACTTGATCATGGTGTATGATCTTTTTAATTTTAGCATCTATATTCATCAGGAATATTGGCTTGTAATTATCTTTCTTTGTAGTGTCTTTATCTGGTTTTGGAATTAGGATAATGCTGGCCTCATAAAAAGAGTTTGGAAGTGTTCCTTCCTCTTGGATTTTCTGAAATAGTTTGAGGGGTGTAGCTGTTAGTGCTTTGAATGTTTGGTAAAACTCCCTTGTGAATCCATCCAGACCTGGCCTTTTGTTTGGTGGGAGTTTTTTTTATTACTGCTCCTATTTAATCAGTTGTTATTGGACTATTCAGATTTTCTGATTCCTCCGAATTCAGTTTTAGGAGATTAGATTTTTCTAGGAATTTGTCTATTTCATCCACATTGTCCAGCTTGTTGGCATATAGTTGTTCATTTTTACAATCCATTTTATTTCTGTGATGTCTGTGGTTACTTCTCCACTTTTGTTTCTGATTTTATTTATTTGGGTCCTCTCTCTGTTGTTTCTTAATGAGTCTGGCTAATGGTTTATCAATTTTGTTTATCCTTTCAACCAGCTCTTGGTTTCATTGATTTTTTTGTATTTTGTTTTTAGTCTCTATGTTATTTATTTCTCCTCTAATCTTTATTATTTCCTTCCTTCTTCTTACTGTGGGATTTTGTTGTTCTCTTTCTAGTTCTTTAAGCTGTAGGGTTAAATAGTTTATTGCTGTTTTTTCTTGTTTTTTGAGATATGCCTATCGTACTATGAATTTCCCTCTAAGGACTGCTTTTGCTGTGTCCCAGAGATTTTGGGGTTTTGTGTGTTTATTTTCATTCCTAGGAAGTTTTTTATTTCTTTCTTGATCTCATTGGTAACCCATTCACTGTTTAATAACATGCTATTTAGCCTCCATGTGTTTGAATGTTTTGGGGTGTTTTACTGTAGTTGATTTCTAATTTCATTCCACTGTGCTCTGAGAAGATGCTTGATATGATTTCAGTCTTCTTGAACTTGTAGAGACTTGTTTTGTGTCCTTACATGTGGTCTGTCTTTGTAAGTTATCCATGTGCACTTGAGAAGAATGTATATTCTGCTGCGTTGGGGAGGAATATTCTATAAATGTCAATTATCCATCTGACCCAGTGTGTCCTTTCGAGTCTCTGTTTCCTTGTTAAGTTTTTGTCTGGAAGATCTATCCAGTGAGGTCAGCAGGTTGTTAAAGTCCACTACTATGACTGTATTGTTGTCTATTTCTCCATTAAAGTCCTCTAGAGGTTTTTAAAATATATTTAGGTGCTCCTATATTGGGTGCATATATGTTTCCCAGGTTTATATCCTCTTGTTGGATCAATCCCTTTAGTATTGTGTAGTGACCTTTGTTTTCTCTTGTGATGGCCTTTATTTTAAAATCTATTTTGTCAGATATGACTAGCTTTTTTTCTTTTCCATTTGCATAAAATTTTTTTCCCATCCCTTCACTCTCATCCTGTGTGTGTCTTTTGTTTTGAGGTAAGTAGACAGCATATAGTTAGATCATGTTTTTGTATCCATTCAGCTACTCTATGTCTTTTGATGGGAGCATGTAATCTATTTACATTTAAGGTTATTATTGCTAAGTACTTATTTATTGCCATTATATTTCTTTATGACTAGGTTTCTCTCTCTGTTTCTTCTTCTTATTATAGCAATCCCTTTAGCATTTCTTGTAATGCGCAGGCTTAGTGGTGATGAACTCCTTTAGCCTTCTTCTTCTTCTTTTTTTTTTTTTTTTGGTCTGGAAAGCTCTTTATTTGACTGTCTATTTTGAATGATAGCCTTGCTGGATATAGTTATCTTGGTCTCAGATCCTTGCTTTCCATTACCTTGAGTACTTCATGTCATTCCCTTCTAGACTATAGAGTTTATGATGAGAAATGAGGTGTCACCCTTATGGGAGCTCCTTTGTAGGTAACAATTTTCTTTTATCTTGCAGCCTTTAAGATTCTCTCTTTGTCTTTAATTTTTGACATTTAATTCTGATGCGTCTGAGTGTGGGCATGTTTGGGTTCTTCTTGCTTGGGGTTCTATGTGCCTCCTGAACTTGTGTGACTTTTTCCTTTACCAGGTTAGGGAAGTTTTCTGCCATTATTTCTTCAAACACGTTCTCTATGCCTTTCTCCCTTTTTCCCTCTTCTGGCACATATGCTATTCTAATATTGTTACATTTCATGTTGTCCCACAGCTCCCTTAAGCTGTCCTCCTGTGTGTTTTTTTATTGTTTTTTTCCTTTTGGTTCTCTAATTGAGTGATATTTTCAACTTTGTCTTCTAATTCACTGATTCGATCCTCAGCTTCCCCTAATCTGCTGTGTATTCCTTCCAATGTGTTCTTTTTTTTTTTTGAATTGTAGTTTTCCTTTTTTATTTTTTTCATTTTTTTTTCTTAATTAAATCTTTATTGTTCAGATTATTACAGGTGTTCCACTTTTTTTCCCCCCATAGCTCCCCTCCACCTGATTCCCCACCCCACCCCATGCCCTTACCCCCCGCCACTGTCTTCATCCATAGGAGTAAGATTTTTGTCCAATCTCTTCCCGCACCCCTCACACTTGCTTCCCCTGAGAATCGTCAGTCCACTCCCTTTCTATGTCCCTGATTCTATTATATTCACCAGTCCATTCTGTTCTTCAGATTTTTTATTCACTTGATTTTTAGATTCACTTGTTGGTAGGTATGTATTTGATGTCATTTTGTTGTTCATAATTTTTATCTTTACCTTTTTCTTCTTCTTCTTCTTCTTAAAGAATACCCTTCAGCATTTCATGTAATCCTGGTTTGGTGGCGATGAACTCCTTTAGCTTTTCCTTGTCTGTGAAGCTCTTTATCTGACCTTCAACTCTGAATGATAGCTTTGCTGGGTAGAGTAATCTTGGTTGTAGGTTCTTGCTGTTCATCACTTTGAATATTTCTTGCCACTCCCTTCTGGCCTGCATAGTTTCTGCTGAGAAATCAGCTGACAGTCATATGGGTACTCCCTTGTAGGTAATTAACTGTTTTTCTCTTGCTGCTTTTAATATTCTCTCTTTGTCTTTTGCCCTTGGCATTTTAATTATGATGTGTCTTGGTGTGGTCCTCTTTGGGTTCCTCTTGTATGGGGTTCTGTGCGCTTCCTGAACTTATAAGTCTATTTCTTTCACCAGGTAGGGAAAGTTTTCTGTCATTATTTCTTCTAATAGGTTTTCAATATTTTGCTCTCTCCCTTCTTCTGGCACCCCAAAAATTCGGATGTTGTTTCACTTAAAGTTGTCCCAGAGGCTCCTTACATTATCTTCATATTTTTGTATTCTTTTTTCTTTTTGTTTTTCTGGTTGGATGTTTTTTGTTTCCACATATTTCAGATCTTTGGTTTGATTCTTGGGGTATGTTGATCTACAGTTGAGTTTCTGTATATTCTTTATTTCAGACAGTGTATGCTTCATTTCTGACTGGTCCTTTTCCATTTTTTTGGCATTCTCATTAAGGTCCTTTAAGGTCTCACTAAGCTCCTCAGAAGTGTCATCAAGTTTCTCGGCGGTTTTTAGAAGATTCTTGAGTAACCTTATAAATGTGATTCTGAACTCTATGTCATCCAGTAGTTTGCTTTCCTCCATTTCTTTCATTCGTGACATGTTTCTTTGTTTCTGCATTTTGGCTGCTTCCCTGTGTTGATGGAGTAGCTTTGTGTGGTAGGTGACCTATAGGGGGCAGTAGCTCAGCCTCCCCAATCACCTGATGTGGATGCTCTTGGTACACCCCTTTGTGGGCTGAGTGCAAAGTCTTGGTGTAGTTAAGCCTGAATTGCTGTTGGTACGCTGGGGGGAATTGACCTCCAGGCCAATTAGCTGTGAGCACTCCCTGTGTCTATAATGGAAGAAGTGCTGCGCTGAAGACACGCTTATGGGGCAGGACTTGTTTCAGTGGGGCTTTGGTGCTCACTGAGTCTGCCTCTTGAATGTGTCACTTATAGATGTGAGGAGTTGAAATCTGGTGTCTCACACTGACCACTAGGTACACTGGCTTCTGGATCTCCAATGGGGTGCAGGTCAGCTATTGTCTGAGGCCACTCAGCAGGAGCTACAGTGAGAGCTGCAGTTTTCTCCTCTTTGCTTGGGGTTTGGAGGTTTTGGAGCTGTCTGACCCGGGCTGCAAGTTTTCTAGGTTAAGCTGCGATAGGGCAGGCTTTCTCATGCTAATTGAGCTGCTTGGAGCTTGGGTGGGTTTGTAGGTTGTGTGGGGCGGGGTCTCAGGGCGTCACTAGGTTAGGGCGTGGCGAACAGCAATGGCTGCTAGTAAGCTGGCTCTGTGTCCCAGACCGCGTCCTGGAGTCCTGTGCCCCAGTGCCGTAAACAATTATTCCTGCACGCAGCTCTGCAAGCAAGCCACTCTCACTGGCAGACAGTCCAGCTTCTCCCCGTAGGAGTTTGGGTCCCCCGTGTCTCCCCAGAGACTGGATTTCAGAGTAATCGGGGGCTTGTCTCCGTTCAGGTTGAAAAAGCAACGCACCCAGTCGCCCGCCGCCAGCCCGGATCACGCGCCTCCGTACCTCAGCTTTTCAGCGCTTGTGCACGTCTCAATGCTCTTTTCTCTTTTCTTCTAGTTGTAGAACTTCCACTCAGCCAGCTTTCCCGTGGTTCTGGGTGATAGACGTTTTGTCTTTTAGTTGCAGTTTAAATTGTTGTGGGAGGCGGCAGTTTAGGTGTTTATCTACGCCGCCATCTTGGATTCCTCTGCCTCCCAATGTGTTCTTTATTTGTGTTATGTCATTCTTTATCTCAGACTTATTTTTCATAATTACTATATCTTTTATCATGCTGTAGAGCATCTTTACCATTGTTACTTTGAACTCTGTTCAGATCAGTTTCTTATCTCTGCTTCATTTCTCTCTTCTTCTGAGAATTCTCTAGTTCTTTCATTTGGGGGGGGGTTGTTTGTTTCCTCATTTTGGTTGTCTGTTTGGGTTTGTGACTGTTATAGGTAGATCCTCTACACCTCTCAATTTCTAGTTCAGGACAGTGTTAAAGGCTGTTTCTGACTAATTGGATCAGGCAATGCCTCTAGAGACCACCTCTGCCTACAGACTGATAGGAGTCCAATTTGAATTGCCCCCCCCCCCAGGCAGTCGTCCTCAGGTAGGGGGAGAGGTTTTTTTTCAACAAGGTGGGGCAGCCCTAGTTGGTTTGGCTCAGTGGATAGAGTATTGGCCTGCAGACTGAAGGGTCCCAGGTTCGATGCCAGTCAAGGGCACATGCCTGGGTTGAGGGCTTGATCCCAGTAGGGGGTGTGCAGGAGGTAGCCAAACAATGATTCCCTTCCATCATTGATGTTTTTATTGATTTCTCCCTCTCCCTTTCTCAAATCAATATATATATACACACTAATGGCCCGGTGCATGAAATCGTGCACATTAAAGGGGGATTAATTAGAGGAAATATTTTAATATTGCTATTTGCCCTTTCTCTATAATAGAAGTGTCAGAGATGAAAGAAAATTAGTAAAACGTATATGAAAATCTTCCTCCTGTCAGAGTCTGGGATGCACCACAGGAACCAGAGTCAAGTCCCCACCCACCCATGTGCACCTCCAAATCGCATGAGACCCAGACCCAGCTGCCAACCCCCCATTGGGCTAGATCCAGACCCGGCCAGTACTCCCCACGCCCCCATCAAGCACCGCCGGGTGGGGGGTGTGGCCTCAGGTCCCCTGTCAAGCCCCGCCAGGTGGGGGGCACGGCCTGAGGTCCCCTGGCCTGGTGCCCAGGCTGGGGGTATGGCCTGAGGTCCTCTATCAAGCCCTGCTAGGTGGGGGGTGCAGCCTGAGGTCCCGCGGCCTGGCGCCAGGGTGGGTGGCACGGCCTGATGTCCCCTGTCAAGCCCCATGGAGGCGGTGGGCAGCACAACCTCAGGTCCCTGCTGATTGCTCGTTAAGGCTCGTTATGAGAACTCAGCCTCCGCTGTGGGTGCAGCCATCTTGTGTTATGGAAACCCTGCCTCCGTTGTGTGCGCGCCAGCTTTGTGGTGGAGTGACAGTCAATTTGCATATTCCCTCTTTTGTAGGGAGCAGTTACAGGTTTAAGCCTGGGACTGACCTGCTGGCAAAGCTGCAAACAAGTCCCAGCTTAGAGGGCACAGCCCTCTTAGCATAATTAACTTGATCTTGTGACTGCTCCCTAGATCTTTCCTGGGTAGCTAATGGGCTGTGGGAGGTGCAGCAAGTGCTGCCAAAACAAGTGAAACTTACAAGAACATTATGAATTACCTTGTTTACCCCTGACTATAAAATAAACCATCAGCTTACAGTCTGGATCTGTTCTGTGGCCTCAGCCAGGCACAGAAGATCCACCTAGACCCAGCTTATTCTCTGTCTGTCTTTTCTTCATCCTTCCCCGTCCCGCCCTCAGGCTCACGGAACCCTTGACTGTGCTGGCACTGCCCAGTCTTTATTATATAGGATTTAAAAAAACACAGGGTGGGGTGGTTGCTTCTGCCAGGAGGCTAATTAGTACTTTTAATCTCTTAAGTGGCCTCAGGGCAAGGTGTTTTCCAATAGGGTGTGTCAACTGTCTTTCCCCCAGGCAAGACAGATGTCTATGTGGGAAAGATGTCCTCTGCTGTGTGAGGGAATGACTCAGCCCAGGAAACTTGAGTTGTCTGCCTTCTGAGCTCTATCCCCCGAGTCCCCAGTCCTAAATTCTGCTCTCACAGGTCCAATCCACTTCACCTTCCCTCTGCCTGAGCACAAAGGTGGGTTGCTCCACAGAGAATTTTGTGCATTGGCCCTTTTAGAGGGTGCCTGAACTTTCAGCTATCACTCCCTGAAGACCACACCCCAAAAGCTACTTTTCATAGCTAGATGTAATGTGGGGATCCTCCTCAGTTTGATGCTCTCTGCTGGGGGGCCCGACTTGGGGACTAGATCCCAGATTTCTCAATGGCACTCTCCACTCCCCCACGGCTGAGATATCTCTCAGGGACTTCAGTTGCCCTTTTGTGCCTTCGCCCCTGCTACCAGTCTCTATGTGGTCTCCACTTTCTGTCCTGGGGTATCACAATTCCCTCCTGCGAGTTTTCCATTGATTATTCAGGAAGTTTTTCTGTATTTTCGTTGTAATTCCAGCTTGTTCCTGGGAGCATGTCCATGCAGCATCCCACTTACTCTGCCACCCTTAGATGACTTTGTAACAATGAAAATTTTAAGGTGCCTAAGACATAGTTCTACTACAAGGGCTTCAACGTCCAGTCAAATGAAAAGATATGTGAAGAAATTAATGCCATGTGGGTTGAGAAGTATAGTAGAAATGTGGACAAAAGAAAAACAGAAAGGAAAGATGTGATCTATCGGGGAAGGAGGTTCACAAGGGAGACACTTGAGTTTTTCTGACAAACTATAAATAGCTCAGTATGGCTATAGAATGACTGTGGGATACAGCCAAGAATAAAGTTTGAACAGGCAATCACGAAACCTTGTCTGTCATGCTAAATCTGAACTTTAACTGTAAGCCCAAAGGATCTCAAGCAGGGAGTGAATAATATAACTTGATTATTAGAACATTTACTTTGGATGGTTGCGCAATCAGGACTTAAGGCAGCAAGATGGATACCACGTAGTACTTGCTCTGGTGTAAGCACTCAACTAGGTGCTCAGTAAATGGTAGTAGCAGTGGTAGTAGTCATTGTTCTTAATATACTAGAGGCCAGGTAGACAAAATTTGTGCACTGGGGGAGGAGGGAGAGTATCTCTCAGCCCAGCCTGCACCCTCTCCAATCTGGGACATCCCTCTCACAATCCAGGACTGCTAGCTCCCAACTGCTCACCTGCCTGCCTGCCTGATTGCCCCTAACTGCTTCTGCCTGCCAGCCTGACCACCCCCTAACCACTCCCCTGCCAGCCTGATCGATGCCTAACTGCTCCCCTGCTGGCCTGGTTACCCCCAACTGCCCTCCCCTGCTGGCCTGGTTACCCCTAACTGCCCTCCCCTGCTGGCCTGATTGCCCACAACTGCCCTCCCCTGCTGGCCTGATTGCCCACAACTGCCCTCCCCTGCCAGCCATCTTGTGGCAGTCATCTTGCGACAACATGGGGGTGGCCATCTTGTGTGAGGGCATGACGGTCAATTTGCATACTAACTTTTTATTATATAGGAAGTAACCTTTGTCCCAGGAATCCCTTTCCTACCTGCAGTGGAATTCCAAAGCCCTCACCAAGATTTTTGTGAATTCTTAGAAGGTTTATAATCTCATAATCCTCTGGCTTTAAACTCCTATGATTACTGGAATAATTCCATTTACAGATTTATAGTAAGAAGCATGCTAATTCTCTGATGCATCATCCCAGACATGAAACTCAGAGGGTCCCTAATTTAGATTTGGGAGAGTCAGGGAATGTTCCCAAGAGAAAGTAAAGTTTAAGCTTAGAACTAAAGGATGAGTGGAAGTTGTTTAGGCAAATGGAGGTGAAGAGGGAGAGAAGTGCTCCTGGCAGATGGAACAGGAGAGAAAGAAAGAAAGAACCTGTTCACTTTATCCAAATTGAGGAAATTTGGAGTGTTTTAAAAGTAAGGAAGCAGCACCATAAGAATTATCTTTTAGAAAGTTTATCCTGATGGCAAGATTGGTGTCCTAGTAAGGGCCCCAGCCATGGAGATAGAAATGGTTTGAGAGATAGTTAAATATTATTTCCTTAAACTGAAAGGTCAAGATTTGATTAAATTGACGTTAACATTTTGGTCAAGAATACTTCAGAAGTGATGTTGTATATGCTATGTTGCATGATAACAGTAACAATGTAAAATTAGCCCATTATTTGTGAGGCAAGTTTGATGCTTGGTTAAGGTGGTAACCTCTGAAGATTCATTTTAAAAGTAAGTTTTATCTGTATATTATTAGCCAGTAGTACATAGGGTGATATTTTGGGACTGTGCAAATATCCTAATAGTTTTAGTATTTTATATTCTAATTCTTTCCACTTTCCTGCCCCAAATAACCATTTGTCCTTCGTTTTTTATTTTATTTTATTTTATTGAATTCTAAAGAGGGAGGAAGTGTGTGTGTGTGTGAGAGACGGGTGGGGGGGGGGGGAAGGTGAGGGGGTGGGAGAGAGAGAGAAAAAGAGAGAGAGAGAGACTTGAATTTGTTGTTCCACCCATTTATGCATTCGTTGGTTGTTTCTTGTATGTGCCCTGACCCAGGATTAAATCCAAAACCTTAGTGTACGGGGATGCTCTAACTAACTGAGCTACCACACCAGGGCCCATTTTTTTCTTGTTTATCCTTCTAATAGTTAAGCAGATATAGTCAATCTTCATTATTTGTGCATTCTATATTTTTGAATTAATCTATTTACTAAAATTTACTTGTAATACCCAAATCAATATTGGGATCTTTCATAATCATTTGTGAACATTTGCAAAGTATTGAAAATTTATTGCCCATTATGCATGTTCCCAGGTAAATTTGAACAAGGTGACATTTTGCTTTTTTGTTTCATTTTTTATACAATTTTTTAAAAGTGACTTTTTTTTTAATTCATTTAGTGCCACATATTACACATTTTGTGATTTCTCTTGGTGATTTTGTTGTTTAAATGGCTTCCAAGCATAGTGCTGATGTGGTGTCTAGTATTCCAAGGCACAGGAAGACTGATGTGACTTAGGGAGAAAATACAAGTGTTAGATAGGGTTCTTTCAGGTACAAGTACAAATTATAATGCTGGGGGCCTTAGTTCAATGTTTATGGTTCAATAATATACTGTATATTAGGTGTTTTTATACAGAAATACATGGAAAACAAGCTTATGTATTGATCAGTTAATGAAAATGTGAGGAGAGGCTCATAGGAATCTAGGAACAATGAGCATTCGTTAAATCAATGTTGGTGACCACTGTGTAGAAGAAAATTACCTCAAATAATGATAATTGACTGTTTATCTATTTTTATTTCAGACATAAAAATTCAAATTTTCTTTGAAGTTTTTTGTTTTTATAATATATTTCACTAAAAATATACAGAAAACTCTTCAAAATCACTTTTCTCTGTGATGTTATGTTACCAGTTTAATATAAAGTTAGATATATTGGTTTGGTTATGCTTTCAATGTTAAGTTTACTTTTTTCTTTTACATTTTTTGAATATGTAAAACATCATGGTTGATAGTTAAAACTCTTACTACAAAGAAAGTTCTCACTGTGATCTTTATCCCTTTCTGCCCTTTATGGTTAATCATATTTTTAGGGTCTAGTTTTAGTGTCAGAGGTTCTTTAAAATGCAAAAACAAGTATATGTGTACACACACACACACACACACACACACACACACATTTCCCCTCCTTTACCATACTTTGCTTGTGTGTGTGGTTTTTTTAAGTTAACCATATACCCCAGAGGTTACTGTACATCAGTACTTCAAAATTGTCCTTATCCTAATATATAAAAAACCTGGGTCATAATGACTAGTAACGACTGGAGGCTCACCAACTGAAGTCAGTGCTGGCCCAGTCCCTAAGCAAGTAGTTAGGGTCAATCAGGCAGGCAGGCAGAGTGGTTAGGGGTGATCAGGTAGGCATACCAGCAGTTCTCAGAGATCAGGTAGGTAGGCAAGCAGTTAGGGGCGATCAGGTAGGCAGACAGCTCCGCCCCCCAGAGAAGAAAGAAGGAGGCCCAGGTCAGCCAAGCCATTGCACCCCAGGGGTGGCAGGGGAGTAGGGGGCAGCGCTGCACAGATGGCAGGCAGTGGCAGTGGCAGTGGCAGGGGTGAGGCCAGCTGCCCGCAGCCTGGGGAAGGAAAGCCCCAATAGGCCCTGATCTCAGGCCAGGCCTAGGGACCCTACCCCAGCGGTCCCAAATTGTGAGAGGGTGCAGGCGGGGCTGAGGGATCCCACCCCCCCCCCACACCTCCCCACCCTCTGTGCACGAATTTTCGTGCACTGGAACTCTAGTATGTTATAAGGCTGCGTGCATTCCATGGTTTTATTCAAATCACTGGAGCAAGCCTTTTGAAATGTGGCAGATTAATAGTCCACTTGCTGGAATCAGATTGAGTTCAAATCCTGGCTCCACTTTCTGAACCTTTCATTTTGAGTTAGCCATCTACCAACTTTATTTGTTTTCTCAGCTATAAAATGAGGATGTTGAAAAAGTGACATACAATTCATTAGACTTTATGAGCATACAGCAATTAATACATTTATAGCACCTATGACAGTTTATGGCACATAGGAAACCCTCAACTTCTAAATAAAAAGTGGGCTGGTGGGAATAATGATGGTGATTTTTAGCTATTTCGAGTGAATGTCAGGGAAAACCAAGTGGCAACTTAGAGAACTTCCAGGGCCTGTGGAAAGTAAAAAGCATGAGTTACACAGGGGCGGTCCGGGGTAAGCCCGGCAGGAGTCCTGGAAGATCGAGGGCAGCGTTGAGAGCGGCTCAATGACGGACTTGGGTTAAGTAGTGCAAGCACATTCCCAACCAGATACAGGGAAGGCACTCCCGTCCTTCGGTCTGGGACAAAAAAGGAGTTCAAGCCCCTTCAGCCTACATCGTTTGGGACTGCAGCGCCGGGCATGAGGCATTGCAGTGCTCTCCGCGCCACGAAAACCAGGGTGCAGGGACTCCGCACGGGTCTCAGCCAGCCGCGTCGGAGGCGGAGCGCACCCGGGAAGGGGCGGGGCCTTGGGCGGGGCGGGGCCGCGGCCGTGGCGCCAAAACGCGAACATGGCGCCGGAGCGGTTGCGGACCCGGGCCCTCTCTGCCTTCAAGCTGCGCGGCTTGCTGCTCAGAGGGTGAGTCGGCCGCGCAGTTTGGCAGGCCAGGAGGGGAGAGCTAGGGTCAAACTACGGCACGGGGCATCGAGACTCCCGGGGCACCAGGAGGGGTTTCACCTTAAATGACAGAGACCCTTAAAAAGTTCTAAGAAGCGGCCCTAGCCACCCGCTCAATGGTTAGAGCGTCGGCCCGCGGACTGAAGGGTTTTCCCGGTTTGATTCCGGTCTAGGGCTCCTACCGCGGTTGCAGGCTCGATCCCTGGTTGGTCGGGGGCGTAGGGGAGGCAGCCAATCCATGTTCTCTCTCTCATTTGATCGACCTCTCTTTCTCTCCCCCATCCCCCTCCCTTCCACTCTCAATAAAAATCAATGGAAAACAATATGCCTGGGTGAGTATTAACAACTACAAAAAGTCCTAAGAAACAAATGCTTTTGGCACGATGGTCAGGTTGCGATACCTTCCTAGGTCTCTCTGAGATTGGCACAGAGTCGGAGCGGAGGTTCGAGGGTCCCCTCCTGCCTGTGCCGGTGCCGGAGGAGGGGCGATCTGAGTCGTAGCAGCGGCTTATTAGCACTGTGACTTTGCCACTTATCAGTCGTCGTCGTCCCCCCCCCCCCCCCAAGTCTTTGCCTCTGCAAAATGGGACTCCTGGCAGCGCGCTGGAGGTTGTCACTGAGACAGCAAATGATAGACCTGGGAAAGCTCATATGCTCGTCAGTAGCTGTCAACTGATGTTGCAGAAATTGTAGGCCCAGCCAACCTTCCCGATTTTGGATCATAGTTCCTGAAGAGTGAAAAAGTGGGTAGGTTTGAAACATGTTCCTAGGTCTCCTGGGTCTTTCTTTTTCTTTTTCTCTCTTTCTCTTTTCTTTTCTCTCCTTTCTCTTTCCTTCCTTCCTTGATTCCCTTTAGAACTTCTCTGATAGGTTTCCTGGCTATATCAGTGTTTTCTAGGACCGATAGAACGAAGCTTTCCAAGATTTTTCTTATTAAATCTGCTTTAAAAAGGAAGAAAGAGAGAGAGGGGGAGAGAAAACACAGTGTTTACGCATTTTAATACCAGAGAGAGAGAGAGAACAAGAACACAGTGTTTACGCATTTTAATACCTTCCAGATGGGATATACTTTTCTGTACCAGGTTTTCATTAAAACTTGTATGTAAAGAGTTTTTTGTTTGTTTTTGTAGGGATATGTTTTATGGGACTTTAAACTTTGCCTTTGGCTTAGTGGTGAACAAGGGCAAGAGTGGATATGCTCTGGGAGAAAATAATAAATTGTTTTCCATTGATTCCTAGCATTTTAAAAATATGATCAATTTTTCTTTCTTTTCACTTAGAATTTGAATATTAAGCTATCATTCATTCAGTCAGTCATTCAGAAATACACTGAAATCTATTAGCTGCAAAACACTGCTGGGACAAGGGAGTAGGAGAGAGTAAGACACTGTGGTGCTTGGGGGCAGATGATATATTATTTATTGCTGCATAACAAACTATCCCAAAACTTTAGAAGCTTAAAACAGCACACACAGATTTTCTCACATTTCCCTTGGGTCACAGTAATTTAAGCAGGCTTAGCTGGGTCCTCAGCTTCAGGTCTCTCACAAGGCTATGGTCAAGTTGGGACTATCTCAAATGTCAACTGGGCAGGATTCGCTTCCATGTTTATTCAGTGCTTGACAATATTCAGTTCCTCCAGGATGGCTGGATTGGGAGCCTCAGTCCATGCTGGGTGTTAGTTGGAGGACACCCTCAGTTCCTTGTCATTTGGGCCTCCCCAGCATGGCAGCTTGCTTCATCAAACCCAGCAAGAGAGTATGCTCTCAAGATGGAAACCACAATCTTTTGTAACCTAATTATGTGACCTCTTGTCACTTTTAAAATTACAATACAGTAAGATATTCTATCACTTTTGCTATATTCTGTGGTCAGAGGGAAGTTACTAAGTTCAGCCTACAGTTAAGGGGAGGGGATTGCACATGGATGTGAATACCAAGAAGCATGGATTATTAGGAGGGGTCATCTTAGAAGTCTGTCTACCATGAATATTAAATAATTCACAATTATTTAACATCAATTGTAAAAAGTATTCAAGGAAAGATGTGTTAAGATAGCGTATAATCAAGTGTATAAATAGCTCTAGAGTCAAGGAAGGGCTTTATTGAAGAATTGGTTTGAGTGAGTGTTAAAGGATGAGCAGGACTTGACTAGGTAAAGAAATGAGTGGGAGGAAATGACCATCTTAAGACCATGGGGTAGGAGAAGATCAGAAAAATCAGAGCCACTGGATGAGCCTAATGAGATTTGGCAGGGCCAGATCCTGTACAGTTTTATGGGCTTTGGTCTATCCTAAGAGCTGTCCCAAAATGTGTGTGATTTTAGGGACTCAACATCAAATATTTATCGGCCACCTTTAGTGTGCTTAGCACTCTGCTAAAGGACGATACAGTTTAAATTCTCAAGGAATATCATCTACAATAAATATAGAACACCCACACATGAAACAATCAATAAGCAATCCAAGATATAGAACAATTAGTGTGACCAGTAAAACAATAGTATTGACAAAGTATAAAGTTGTGTGCTGCAAATACAGAATGGCATGTAATTTGCTAATTGTTTAAGTGCAAAGTGTTCATTCTGAGCACTATAGGTATTTAAATCAGAGATTCATGTAATTTTTTTTAAATTTCAGCTTTATTGAGTTTGTTGTTATTGGAGAGATTCATGTAATTTAATATGAGTGTTGCTTAAGTAAGGCTGTTTATGTTCAGAACACTGAAGCAGATGAAGTCCTGCCTTGAGAGTATGGTAAGAAATTGTACAAGGTTAATGTAATGTATCAAATCTCAGGTGAATATAAGTGAGCTTTTTAAAAATACATATTTTTATTGATTTCAGAAAGGAGGGGAGAGGGAGAGAGAGATAGAAACATCAATGATGAGAGAATCACTGATCATTTGCCTCCTACATACCCCCGCAACCCAGGCATGTGCCCTGACCAGGAATTGAACCTCGACCTCCTGGTTCATAGGTCGATGCTCAATCACTGATCCATACTGCTGGGCATAGTGAGCTTGTTAACAATTTTAGAAGGAAGGGGAGATTGCAGCAGGTAGTGCTGGTCTAAGAAGGCTTTTTTTTTAATATGTTTTTTTTAATTGATTTTTAGAGAGAGAGGGAGAAGGGTAGAGAGATAGAAACATCAATGAGAGAGGAACATCATCAATTGGCTGCCTCCTGCACACCCCATACTGGGGATCAAGCCTGCAATGCCCTGACCAGGAATTGAACCGGCAACATCTTGGTTCCTGGGTCAATGCTTAACTGCTGAGCAGCACTGGCTGGGCTAGGAAGGCTTCTTCTTTTTTTAAAAAAAAAAAAAAATTTTTTTTTTTATTGATATTTTACAGAGAGGAAGGGAAAGGGATAAAGAGAAACATTGATCAGCTGCCTCCTGCACACTCCCTACTGGATATGTGCCGGCAACCAAAGTACATACCCTTTGACCAGAATCGAACCTGGGACCCTTGAGTCTGCAGGCCAACTCTCTATCCACTGAGCCAAACCAATTGGGCTAGGAAGGCTTCTTAAAAGAAGGATGTGATTTGGGGCTTTAAGAATAGTTATGTTGGGACTCTTTCTCCCTCCCCACATGGGAGTCTATATTTGTTCTTCAATACATTTCCACCTTGCTGTATTAAAAGAAAAGAAAAGAAAGAATGGTTATGTTGACAGGGGAGAGAAGGAATAATTTGTTTGGAAAGTGCAGGAAAGGTGGGTACTTCTGCAGAGAGTGAGTGGATCTTAACTTTCAATGCCATGTTGATGAATGTTTGCCATTTTGTCATAAAACTTTTAGCCTTAATTACCAATGACTTGCTTCATCTTTTCTTTCCATCTCTTATCAGTGAAGCTATTAAGTACCTCACAGAAGCTCTTCAGTCTATCAGTGAAGCAGAGCTTGAAGATGCACTGGAAAAGGTCATTGATGCAGTTGAAAAGCAGCCCTGTAAGTAACATTCTGATAGCTCTTAAATTGTTAATATACTTCTACATCCTTAACAGACTTAGAGATTTGAGTAGAAGTTGAGGATTCAGTATGAAGATATCCCAGCCTTATGGGACATACCCCTGATAGCACTTCTTCCCAAGGGTAACTTCTATCCTTTGGAACCTCAGTGCATTCCCCAGAGACCCTTTTACAGTTCTTCCCCCTCGTAGAGCTGTCGCCTCCATATTTCTGCATTTAACTTCTGATTTTGATCTGATCCTTTAGGGTCACTTTTGTCTCGCTGCATGCCTATAACTTTGTCTTACTTAAGTATCCCTAAATGTAGGGGGTTGGGGGAAAAAGTGAGCCAGGCTAATTCCCTTCTTGCTTCAGTCTTTCTTCAGAAATCTTTTTGTTAAGTACTTAACTTTTTGCCACAAGTATAGGCCTACAAAGGAGAAATGCTCTTCTAAAAAAAAAAAAGTTCACTGTTTCTACAGCACTGAAGTAGAGAAGTGGATGCAGCTTTGCTCTCATATGGTAGATAGATGTCATTTCTTAATTAAAAAGGAAGAAACATGTTCTATGCTATAGGAAAAATTTTCACTTCTAAAGGTAGATTTTTTTAAAAATCTTATTTTATTTTTTCCATCCCCTCTATGACTTCTTCAACCCTCTCCCCTCTTTCCCTACCCCACTATCACTACACTGTTGTCCATGTCCATGAGTTCTCCCTTTTTTTTTTCCCTTTTTTGCTCAATCCCTCCAACCCCACAGCACCTGACCACTACCACCACCAGAGGTGTCTTTTGCTCTCTATCTATAAGCCAATCTCTATTTTGTTTGGTAGTTCACTTTGTTCATTAAATTCCACATAAGAGTGAAATCATATGGTACTTGTCTTTCTCTGACTGGTGTATTTCACTTAGCATAATGTTCTCCAGGTCCATCCATGCAATTGCAAAGGGTAACTTTTTTTCCTTTTTACAGCAGAGTAGTATTCCATTGTGTAAGTGTATCACAGCTTTTTTAGCCACTCATCTACTTATGGACACTTGGGCAGCTTCCAAATCTTGGCTATTGTAAATAACACTGCAATTCCCAGAAGTAGGATCACTGGGTTATAAGGACAGTCCCTTGTTTTTTCTTCAGGTAATTCCATACTGCTTTCTACAGTGCCTCTACCAATCTGCATTTCCACCAATAGTGCACAAGGGTTCACTTTTCTCCACACCCTTGCCAACACTTGTTGTTTGTTGATTTATTGATGCCTAGAGGCCCGATGCATGAAATTCGTGCAAGAGTAGGCCTTCCTTCCCCTAGCTGCCAGCACCGTCTTCCCTCTGGCACCCACAGCCCCGGCTTAGTCCAGAAGGATGTTCGGAAGGACGTCTGGTTTAATTAGTATATTACGCTTTTATTATTATAAAAAGAATTTCTGACAGTTGTGAGGTGCTATTTCATTGTGGTTTTAATTTGCATTTCTCTGATGATTAGTGAGTTTGAGCATCTTTTCATGTCTATTAGCCATCTGTATGTCTTCTTTTGAGAAGTGTCTATTCAAGTCTTTTGCCCATTTTTAATTTGAAATATTTGTGTGTGTTTTTAGTGTTGAGTTTTATAAGTTCTTTATAAATTTTGGATATTAACCCCTTATCACAGTGGTCGGCAAACTGCAGCTCACAAGCCACGTGTGGCTCTTCCACAAAATACCATGTGCGGGCACACACATACAGTGCAATTGAAACTTCATGGTCCATGTGCAGAAGTCGGTTTTTGGCCTGGGCGAGTCTATTTTGAAGAAGTGGTGTTAGAACACTCAAGGGGCCAAAAAGCCACATGTGGCTCACGAGCTGCAGTTTGCCGACCACTGCCTTATAAGATTTTTCATTGGAAAATATGTTCTCCCATTCAGTGGGTTGTCTTTTCATTTTGTTGATCGTTTCCTTTGCTGTGCAGAAACTCTTTAGTTTGATGTAGTCCCATTTGTTTATTTTTTCTTTTGTTTCCACTGCCCAAGGAGATATATCAGAAAAAATATTGCAATGAGAAATGTTTGAGATTTTACTGTAAAGGCAGAATTTCAAATATAACGTTGCTTTCAAAAATTATTTACAGTTTGAAAATTCAGAAAATGGTTATATTTTAAAAATTGGTATTTGTAAAATTAAAATGGTACATGGTATTTTGCCTTGAGAACATACCAAAGTGGTTAAGGACACATGGTCTGGAATCAGGCTTCAGTTTGTGTTGCTCTTCTAGCTACGTTGTTGGGCAGGTTATTCAACCTCTCAAAGTTGCACTTTCCTTATCTGTAAGATATGGGTATATGGACATTAATCTCATAGAATATCTCTCTAATGGAGAATGCTTGTAAAGTACTGAGCACAGTGCCAAACACACACTTACTAAGGGCTTAATAAGTGGTAGCTGTTATTGTTTTTACTAGTGGCCTGGTGCATGAAAATTCATGCACTGGAGGGGGTGTCCCTTAGCCTGGCCTGTCCCCTCTCACAGTCCGGGAGCCCTCAGTGGCGGGAGGCGACCCAGCAATCAGGGTAAGGCGACGTCCCCATCACACCTCTGCTGCTGCCACTGCCGGCAGAGCAAGCCTTGGCCAGCCCTGGTTACCTGAGCCTCAGGCGGCCCTGGGCAGCCACCATCTGAGGCTTGCCTGCACCTCAGGCCAGCCCTGGGCAGCTGGGGGGCAGAGAGGACTGGGGGACTCTGGAGGCAGGCACCCCGGTGGGGCTGAAGGGACTGGGCTCCATCTTGTGGCTGTGGGCGCCGCCATCTTTGAGGGCGTGGCAGTCAATTAGCATATTCCCTCCTTATTGGCTGTGGTTGCCACCATCTTAGAGGGCAGGGCAGTCAATTAGCACATTCCCTCCTTATTGGCTGTGGGCACTGCCATCTTTGCACAGCATGAGGGTCAGTTAGCATATTCCCTCTTTATTAGATAGGATTGTTACTATCATGGCTACTAAAATATAGCTCTTGTGATAAAAAGTTATACTAATGTAAACTTATTAAACCTAGGAGCTTACAATGTTATTAAACAATATTTACAACAGTAAGACACAGGTAAGGTATTTAAGTTATGGCTTTTGTTAATGTTCTGACCTAATATTTTTTTTCCTCCTAAAAAATGTGTAATGAGAACCTCCACGTTAGTGCCTGCAGATTATTTGTAAAAAATTAGTTCTATCTGTGGGAAGAACTAAATTTTAAGCCTGTTTTTAAAACTTGACTTTGAAATTCTTTTTTCAGTGTCATCCAACATGATTGAACGATCTGTAGTGGAGGCAGCAATCCAGGAATGCAGTCAGTCGGTAGATGAAACTATGTATGTGGAAAAAATGAACTTTTCTTTCCCCCCATGCAGGAGGTGTTATTGGATGCTTTTTAAAAATTATTTTCTTGGGGAAATTAATTAGTGGTCAACAATTCTATAGTGTTTATTTCCTAGTGTTTCCTTTAAAGTGATAGCCTGCATTAAAAACTCATTGTCAAATAACTCATCTTTCCTATTTTTTCCTATGATTTGAGGTAATCGTGTTGTTTGTATCATGACTACTTTTACCTCTTATCAATGTTATATTCTGGAGGTTATGAATTAATTGAATTTAATATTCAAAAGTATAACTGACTTTTACTCTCAGGAAAGTACTGAACCTAGAGAAGTTCAAAGACTTAACTTGGGTCACATGGTGAATGGCAAATGAGGTAGAACCTTAGTTTTATGACTTTCCCCATCTCATGCTATTAGAGCTTAGGAATTTACATGGTATTTTCCTGGGGTTTATTTCCCTGAGTGGCCCCCTTTCTTTCCTCCTTTTGAATGTGATACTTCTTTGCAAATTCACAACGTTCAACTGAGAGAAAAACATCTGGGTTTTAACTTTAACAATTTTTTTCTATTCGGGGCAATGAGATCATTGAAAGGACTTATTACTCTTATTTTGGTCAGTAGTTTTAGTTTCCTATCAGAACAGAGAGCTGCTAAAACAATAGAGAAATTGTGGAATTATAACTTTATCCTTGGAAATTCATTATTTAAGATACTAGAATACAGTGACCGTGTTCTTAAAGCCATCAATTAAAATTTTAAATGATTGTTTTGAAGTGTAAGGATAAAATAGGCATTAAAGTTACCAGTTATTTCTGTCTAGCTGTTTATATGCTCTAGCCAGCCAATGTAAAGGTCCAGTGGGGACTGGATGGTAAGTAATCTTTGCAACTTCAATGGTCAGAAAGTCATATTATAGCACCAGAGTGGCTCTCATTTCTCTAGATGGAGAAATGCTATAATGAGTTCATTAACTTGTCAAGTTTGATCCACTAAAAAATAGTGGAGCTGTGCTTGCATTCTAGGTTTTCCTCAAGTCCAGGATTCTCTGCTACTCTATATTTAGTGCTACCACCACAGTAGCATGAACATTTTTTTTACCATTTTCAATTTTGGAGATAATCAGATATAATTTTAGGGAAGATTTTTTTTAAATATATATTTTATTGTTTTTTTACAGAGAGGGATAGAGAGTTAGAAACATCAATGAGAGAGAAACATCAATCAGCTGCCTCCTGCACACTCCCTACTGGGGATGTGCCCGCAACCAAGGTACATGCCCTTGACTGGAATCGAACCTGGGATCTTTCAGTCCGCAGATCAACGCTCTATACACCGAGCCAAACCGGTTAGGGCAAGATTTTTTTTTTTGGTTGGAATATTTATGCAATAGTGCTGTGACATTTTTTTTAAGAGTCTCATCATCTACCGACTGAGCTAGCTGGGCACCCTGTGACTTTTATTTTCAAATCTCTTTCAAACATGTTTATGTTATTAACATAATATAAGTACCTGAAAGTAAAATTTTTTTGTTGATTTTCCTTCTCTAACTGTAAGTCTCAAAGATGTGGCCAGAATTTGAGGGAGTTCTTTTTCTATTTTACATCTTTTTCTAGAATACTTTTGCATAATTTGGAATAAATTATTGAAAATTAATTATATCCTTTAATAATATTGTAGCTCATAAAAGTAGTTCATATGGGAAGATTTTTTTTCAGATGTGACTATTTTATACATAAATGTTCTTTTTCAACATGTGACAGTCTTACTAGTAATTAGAAGTTAACCAGACTAAATTTTTTTCTTTGCTTGAGAATATTGGCAGTGCTTTCTTGTGTTTAGAGAAGAAAATACACAAGCTAAACCTTTGACTGTATTTTTTGACACTATAGTATAAGATATTGTATATATGACCTGTAAAAAAGTATATATGTATGTAAGATTATAATGCAAGTTTTCATGTTCATCTAGAATACTTATGTTTTAGTAAATCAGGTCTATGTTTTTTTTGTGGGATGTTTTTCAGAGAACATATTTTCAATATCATAGAAGCATTTGATATTCCACGTTTTGTGTACAATTCAGAAAGAAAAAAATTTCTTCCGTAAGTATTCCATCTATTGACTTTCAACAATTTCCAAATGTACATTATTTTCAGAAGTCATAAGTAGGGATTTATTTTTGTTTTTATAGTCTGTTAATGACCAACCACCCTAAACCAAATTTATTTGGAACAGCAAGAGATAAAGCAGAGCTGTTTCGTGAACGCTACATCATTTTGCACCAGGTAAGTTGGTGGGGAAAGACACTGTTTCAGCTTAGGTAAGACTTGAGGATAATAAAAGGATGAAATTTTCTAGTCTAAGTTTGTCATTCATTAGATTTATTGGGCTCCCTATGTTTGAGACCTTGTAAGGGATACAGAAATAAAAAAGATACTTTTCCCTTAGCAATCATGATGATGATAAAAATAGTAGCTAACATTTATTACATGTGGTTTTTTTTGTTTTTGTTTTAAATATATATTTTATTGATCTTTCTCAGAGAGGAAGGGAGAGGGATAGAGAGTTAGAAACATGGATGAGAGAGAAACATCAATCAGCTGCCTCCTGCACACTGCCCACTGGGTATGTGCCTGCAACCAAGGTACATGCCCTTGACTGGAATTGAACCTGGGACCCTTTAGCCCACAGGCCGACGCTCTATCCACTGAGCCAAACCGGCTAGGGCACATGTGTTGTTTTTTAATTGATTTCAGAGAGGAAAGGAAAGGGGTAGAGAGAGAGAGAGAAACATCAATGATGAGAGAGAATCATTGATCGGCTGCCTCCTGGACGCCCCCTACTGGGGATCCAGCCTGCAACCCAGACATGTGCCCTTGACCAAAACCCAGGGCCCTTCAGTTCACAGTCTGATGCTCTATCTGCTGAACCAAACCAGCTAGGGCTATTACATGTTTTTGATATGCCAGCACTGTTTATCACTTTATAGACATTATTTACCTTATTTAATCATCATAATATCAATGTATAAATGCTATTATTCCCATTTTACAAATGAGGAAACTGAGATCTAGAGAAGTTTAGTAACTTGCCCAAATATGACATCTAGGAAGTTCAGACAGTGTTTTAATCCAGTTAGTCTAACTCTGGAGCCCAACCTTTGCCTGACAGTGGTCGGCAAACTCATTAGTCAACAGAGCCAAATATCAACAGTACAACGATTGAAATTTCTTTTGAGAGCCAAAAACTGACTTCTGCACATGGGCCATGAAGTTTCAATCACACTGTATATGCGTGCCCGCACGTGGTATTTTGTGGAAGAGCCACACTCAAGGGGCCAAAGAGCCGCATGTGGCTTGTGAACCGCAGTTTGCTGACCACTGATTTAGTATATCAGCTTCAAGCAGCGTGTAGTCTATGAAGTTAAAGACATTTGCACAAATAAAATATAAAGTACAATTTTATACTTGCTATACAAGAGATACAAATAAAATGCATTCAGTGGGAAAACCAGGGAAGGCTTCAAAGAAACTATGGCACTTGACATGGACATTGATTGTTTTGCTCTTGTGGCATTGGGGGAAAGGTCGTAGTGGTAACAGTGTGAACAGAGGCACAACAAAAGGAAAAAAATGGACTCTGTCCACTTTGTGTGGGGAGAAAGGCTCATGAAGAGGAGCATTGTGGGATAACTTTGGAAAGATACTTGGGAGCCAAATTGTGGGAGTGCCTTGGATGGCACTCTTGGAGTTAGGACTCTGTTCTCTTGGTACAAGAAGCCTTGGAATACCAGAGAGAGACTCAATCACAGCTTCCTCTACCAGCAGATTTTAGGATGCGTTAGAGGGTGAGAGGAGACTCACAAGAGCTTGTGGTATTAGTCCTGGCATAAAAGATAGCTAGGATGAAGGAAATGGCAAGTGGAGTAGACAGAGGGGACAGCACTGGGGCAGTGAAAGCCATAGTTCATGGTGACTGGTTGGATGTGAAGGAGAAAGGAGAGAGTGAAGACTCAAAGATTTTTAAGGGTTTGAATCTGAGAGAGCGGGATGGTAGAATAATGGTAATATGTTAACAAATAGGAACAAGATAATGTTTGAAGAAGATGATGACAGATTCTGTTTTAAACATTTGAGTTAAGGTTATAGTAGGGTATAAGGTAAAAGTTATGTCTGAATTAAAACCATCTGGGTAGAGAGAGATAATACAGTGTGCATCTGCTTGTAGTAATAGATGGACTATTTAGGTGTGAGATCCTGAGAGGAAGAGGCAATAGAAAAGGGAAGAGGATAGAATTTGGGGACCACACTAGGATTGTGTTATATGGCAGAAGCACAAGGTTTTAAGGAGGAGAGAATTGGCAGCAGGCATAAGCAGTGAAAAAATTGAAGAGAATGAGCACTGAAGATATCTGTTCTCTCCTGCTTCCATCACCTACATAATATTCCAGGTTGATCTTCTTGAGATGGAGCTCTGATCATGTCATGACTTTGAACAGAATTCTTTCCAGGAAATCTACTGCCTATTGAATTAAATACAAGTTATACTTAATATTTGAGATCTGTCACATATTTCTGACCTAATCTCTACTTATCCTCTAATCATACTGTGCTAGAGCCAAAACTGAAGTTTGGAATTGTTGTTTGTTTCTTCCTCTGTTCTGTGACTTTGCTTAGACTATTCACTCCCTAGGCAACTATTCCTTCTTATCTCTGGTTGATACTCTCCTACTTCTGGAAGGCTCTTCTTAAGTTCCTCTTCTTCCCTGAGGCCCTTCTTGATCTCCAGTTTCTTACAGTGGTTTAAATCTCTGCTTTAAACCATTGACTACTCAGTTTCCCCTCCTTCACTAGAGTTGGCCCCACCTTGCATTTGAGGTGCTTATCCCTGTCATCAAACTGCAGGCTCCTTGTTTGTTTTCTCTGCCCCATCTGGCACAGTGCTTTTCACAGGCAAGATGCTTAGTAAATAAGAAATTTCTCTTTTTTAAAAAATTGTGTCTTAAAGCCTACGATATTCTTTTTTTTTCTTAAGTTATTTTTTTAAATTTAATCTTTATTGTTCAGATTATTACAATTGTTACCCTTTTTTCCCCCATAGCTCCCCTCCACCCGGGTCCCACCCCACCCTCTGCCCTTACCCCTCCCCGCACTGTCCTCATCCATAGGTGTATGATTTTGTCCAGTCTCTTCCCGCACCCCCAACACCCCTTTCCCCCCGAGAATTGTCAGTCCACTCCCTTTCTATGCCCCTGATTCTATTATATTCACCAGTTTATTCTGTTCATCAGATTTTTTATTCACTTGATTTTTAGATTCACTTGTTAAAAGATATGTATTTGTTGTTCATAATTTTTATCTTTACCATTTTCTTCTTCTTCCTCTTCTTAAAGAATACCTTTCAGCATTTCATATAATACTGGTTTGGTGGTGATGAACTCCTTTAACTTCTTCTTATCTGTGAAGCTCTTTATCTGCCCTTCAATACTGAATGATAGCTTTGCTGGTTGTAGTAATCTTGGTTGTAGGTTCTTGCTATTCATCACTTTGAATATTTCTTGCCACTCCCATCTGGCCTGCATAGTTTCTGTTGAGAAATCAGCTGACAATCATATGGGTGCTCCTTTGTAGGTAAGTAACTGTTTTTCTCTTGCTGCTTTTAATATTCTCTCTTTGTCTTTTGCCCTTGGCATTTTAATTATGATGTGTCTTGGTGTGTTCTTCTTTGGATTCCTTTTGTTTGGGGTTCTCTGTGCTTCCTGGACTTGTAAGTCTATTTCTTTCACCAGGTAGGGGAAGTTTTCGGTCATTATTTCTTCAAATAGATTTTCAGTATCTTGCTCTCTTCTTCTGGCACCCCCATAATTCTGATGTTGGTACGCTTGAGGTTGTCCCAGAGGCTCCTTACACTATCTTCATATTTTTGGATTATTTTTGCTTTTTGCTTTGACAGTTGAGTGTTTTTTGCTTTTTTGTATTTCAAATCTTTGACTTGATTCTTGCAATCCTCTAGTCTGCTGTTAGATCTCTGTATAATATTTTTTATTTCAGTCAGTGTATGTTTAATTTCTAGTTGGTCCTTTTTCATATCCTCGAGGGTCTCAGTAAATTTATCGGCCTTTTCTAGAAAATTCTTGAAAAACCTTATAACCGTGGTTTTGAACTCTATATCCAGTCGTTTGCTTTCTTCTGTTCCTTTCATTTGTGATCTGTTTCTTTGTCTCCACATTTTGGCTGCTTCCCTGTGTTGATAGAGTGTCTTTGTGTGCTAGGTGTCCTATAGGGCCCAGTGGCTCAGCCTCCCCAGTTACCTGAGGTGGACACTCTTGGTGCACCCCTTTGTGGGCTGTGTGCACAGTCTTGTTGTAGTTAAGCCTTGATTGTTGTTGGTATCACTGGGAGGAATTGACCTCCAGGCCAATTGGCTGTGAGGATCAGCGGTGTCTACAATGGGAGAACTTCTGCGCTGGAGACACCCTTATGAGACAAGACTTGCAAAAGCCTCTGTGCTCAGCTTGAATGGGGCGGAGTCTCAGGGCAGAGCAGACAGCATTGGTTTCCTGTCAGTCCTGCCCTAATAGGCCCCTGTGTCTCAGTGTCCCTTGGTAATTGCTGTAAGCACCTCTGAGAGAAAGCCGCCCTCGAGTTCCCCCCGCTGCCAGATAGTCCAGTTTCTCCCCGAATGAGTCTGGGTCCCCAGAGTCTCGCCTGGAACCAGAGTTCAATGCAGTCAGGAGCTTTTGTCTCCCTCCCACTTGAGAAAGCCAGCCGCGTACTCAGTTGCCAGTCCTCTCCGTGCGAGTGTCTCAGTACCTCTGCCTCCTGCAGCTCCTCTGAGTCTCAGTGTGCTTTTCTCTTTCCTTCTAGTTGTAGAATTTCCACTCAGCCAGCCTTCCTGTGGTTCTGGATGATGTCCATTTTGTCTTTTAGTTGTAGTTTTGAAATTGTTGTGTGAGGCAGCAGTTTAGGTGTTTACCTATGCCGCCATCTTGGTGTCTCTCAGCCTACTATATTCTTTTGGGTATGTCACTAACCCTCTGAGTATATTTCCCCTCATCTGTGAAAGTTAAGGGTTACATTTTATTTTAGTCTATTCACATTTTCATCACAGTTGTCTTCCTGAAAGAAAACCTGATTTCATCTTTATTCTACTTCAAAATCTTTGTTTTCCATTGTCTATAAGATAAGCTTCTTGGTTTGTCATACAAAGTCTGTATTGTTTGGACTCTTTTATTGGAGGTTACAGAAATGCAAATTGACTAAAACAGAAAGAGGAATTTTTAAAAATATATTTTATTGATTTTTTTACAGAGAGGAAGAGAGAGGGATAGAAAGCTTGAAACATCGATGAGAGAGAGACATTGATCAGCCGCCTCCTGCACACCCCCTACTGGGGATGTGCCCGCAACCCAGGCACATGCCCTTGACCGGAATCGAACCCAGGACCCTTCAGTCCGCAGGCTGATGCTCTATCCACTGAGCCAAACCGGTTGGGGCCAGAAAGAGGAATTTATTGGCTTGTATTATGGAGAAGTCTAGGGCCCCATCTGTATCAAGCATGACTGAATCCAGGTGCTTACACAATATCATGAGACATCTACCTCTATCCATCTCCCAGCAATTTTTAAATTTGATTTTACTTTCTAACAAGTTCTACCTATAAGGTGACAGAGATGGCTACTAGTAGCCTTAGCAGTAATCTCTTTTTGGCCCAGCTTGAGGCCCTTGCTTAATCCTGGAACAACCAATGTGTCAGAGAGATGGAGTACTTTGATTCATTAGGCCTTGGTGGCCTGTCTATAGAAGGGGGAAGGGGCACCAACTCTACCTAAACTACATGAACCAACACTGGGGGAGGGAGGGTTTTCCAAACAGAGGCTCCCACTAATCTCTTGCCTTGTCTGACATTCTGCCTCACACATCTCAGGCTCTAACTGTACTAAACTTTGCAACAGTTTCTGAATACTCCTTTACTCTTATAACTCGTTCTTGTGACACACCCCTTCTTTTGCCTGAAGTGTCTTGTCTCAGCCTCCCTTTGTTTCTTACTAACAAAATCTTTTTTATTTTTTTTATTATTTAGGATCTTGTTAAATGGCCCCTCTGCCAAGGGTCCTTTTTTGTATTGTGACCTGTTGGTGATACTTCTCTCTCACTAGCCCCATGCTCTGAGGATGACAATTCGGTTTGTTGTCTTTACATCCCTAGGCCAGAGTGTGCTGCTGCCAGGTATACAATAGGCCTTTAAATTTTTTTTAATAATTTTATTTTAAAAATTATATTTTTAGATTTCTACATTAAGTTATGTGGTTTTTCAAATTTGTTGAAAATAGATAACAAACAGCCCTGACTGGTTTGGCTCAGTGGATAGAGCATCGGCCTGCGGACTGAAGGGTCCCGGGTTCGATTCCAGTCAAGAGCATGTACCTTGGTTGCGAGCACATCCCCAGTAGAGGGTGTGCAGGAGGCAGCTGATCAATGTTTCTCTCATTGATGTTTCTAACTCTCTTTCCTTCTCCTTTCCTCTCTGTAAAAAATCAATAAAATACTTTTTAAAAAATTAAAAAAGAAAATAGATAACAAACATTAACTTAAGGACAGTGTTTTGTCAGGGCACTATTTTAATGAGTCTTAGTTTTAAATGTCTGCTTCAGTAATTCATGTGAATCTTTCTTTTTTATAGAGGACCCACAGACATGAATTATTTACTCCTCCAGTGATAGGTTCTCACCCTGATGAAAGTGGAAGCAAATTCCAGGTTAGAACATTATTCTAGTTATTTAGGGGGGTGTAAGTTTACAAATTTAATATTTATTGCTTATTATAATTTACTGAATTTTTAATGAAAACGAACCACTAGTAACTGTTTGACTAGCTAACTGACCTGTGCATGCCCACTGTTGATGAAGTCCATACCCTATGTCCTGAGTCCTGCAAATCTCTATTAAGAGCAATGACTTCCTTCTTTGAAGCAAGCCCTGGGATTGTGTAGCCCCCAGAGAGTCTCTGTCCCCAAGACAGATCCCTAGTCCTCCCAGTCTATTTGCTATATACTACACTGGCTTTCTGTCCAACTCTCAACATTACCCTTTGCCCTCACTCATACTCCAAAATACTGGTCCTTGCCCAGCCCAGCCCTCTAGTGACCACCACACACTTGTTCAACTAAAATGTACTATATCAGTTGGAATGAAAACTTTATATGGGCACTAAAGAACATTTATAGAATGAATGAGATGTCACAGACAGGCCACAGGGCTGTTGGGATCCAAGGAGCAGAGGTAAAAGGGAGAGTTTCCTTCATGTGTGCTCCTTCCACTTTTATACTTTGGAAAGTGATTACCAACCAGCACTCTCACTTTTGTTCCAGCAACCCAATCACTGTCAGCCTATCTGTAGCTCTCTTTCTCTCTCCAGCACACAGAACCCGGCAGTGGGGATATTCCTTAGCTACTGTGTCTGGGCCCTACCATTTCTGCAAGGTTCCAAATAGGTTCTGAAGAGGCCCAGCCTCTTTTAAGATTCATCAAATTCTCTACCAAGGTAGACGAGAAATCATGATGATGAGTAGTCTCATAGATACTAAGACAATAATACTAGATAATGCTCAAATTAATGCTTGATGACAGCACCATAGGACAAGACATTTATAGTATTTGATAGTTTCTGCTTTTAATTTTTATTAAGAGAAAAATATATAGTATGTTTTTGGAAATTTATATTACATATATTTCTCAAATATAAATATATATGAGAATAAATATATGTATATTTATACATATATTTGTATAAATATACATATATTTTATGGTCTCCTATGGCAACTATATTTATACAAATATTTGTATAAATATACATATATTTTATGGTCTCCTATGGCAACTTTGATACCCACAGTACAGAAGCAATATTTCTCCTTTCCACCAAAGTAACTTTAAGGCTTAGCTAAATAATTTATTTTTCTTTTCAGTCTTTCCAAGCTATTTAATTTTGAATCCCTGGTGATAAGTTCCCTATTTGAACTACCACTTATAATACCTATATGGTGGTCTCCTGTTTTTAAAGTTTATTTTTATTTTCTTAACTGTCTTTTTGAAGAACTTAAGTCCTTAATTTTGTTGAGGTCCAACTATTTTTTTTTATTGGATATTTTTTGGCGTTGTGTCTAAGAAATTTTTACCCAATCCAGTTTTTAGATTACAGGTCTGATATACTTTTATTTATTTATTTTGTATCTTTTTCTTCAGATTTATCTCTAAGTATATCAGTTTTTTAAAACTATTTTAAATGTACATTATACTCCTGTGTTGCTTTAGGTTCATGTTTTTTTAAGAACTCCAATGTCAAATGTTAACAGTATTATTATGGGCTGATAGGGTTACACATGCCTTTATTTCTTCCTTCTCTATATTTAAATTTTTTTTCCTGTAGTGAATCTCTATTCTTTGTAATAAAAACCATTATGTGGTAAAGAGAAAAGAAGCTCTACCTGGTAATTCCTATAAAAGTGAAAAATTAGATACCCTTTCATCCAGCAATTGTTTAACTTTTTTTAGGTTGAAATTACACTTTCTAAGTTTTAATTTATTTTCTACTATAAAATAGTTATAAATACATATACAAAATGGAATACTACTCAGCCTTAAGAAAGGATGAAATAGGACCATTTGCAACAACATGGATGGACCTTGAGAGCATTATGCTAAGTGAAATAAGTCAGTCAGAAAAAGCTAAGAACTATATGATTTCACTCATATGTGGGATATAAAACTGAAACATGAACACACACACAAACAAAAGATTAGTTTCTTTAAAATAATTTTTTAAATTTATTGATTTGAGAGAGAGAGAAAGGGGAAGAGAGAGAGAGAAAGAGAGAGGTTGAATTGTTGTTCCACTTATTAATGCCTTCATTGGTTGATTCTTGTATGTCCTAACTGGGGATTGAACCCACAACCTTGGCATATCAGGATGATACTCTAATCAACTGAGCTACACAGCCAGGGCAAAGGTTAGTTTCTTAAAAGAATATATTTTCAATCTTTAAGAATTTATTTTGTTTTATTTTAGCTTAAAACAATAGAAACCCTATTGGGCAATACAACCAAAATTGGAGATGTAATTGTTCTTGGAATGATAACACAGTTAAAAGAGGTAAGTTAAACTTAATAAGCATCATACTTTTATGTGCACCCTTCAGATTAATGAAATGTCAGTTACATATAGCATCTTTAGAGAGGTACAGGAGCATAGTCTTTAAAAAAAAATATATATATATATATATATTTTTTTTTTATTGATTTTAGAGAGGGAGAGAGAAATAGAAACATCAATGATGAGAGAGAATCATTGATCGGCTGCCTCCTGCACACCCCACAGTGGGGATCAAGCCCACAACCTGGGCATGTGCCCTGACTGGGAATCGAACCATCACCTTCTGGTACATGGGACAACGCTCAACCACTGAGCCACACCAGCTGGGCAGGAGCAGTCTTCATTGATGGTTCATATCTCAGTCACCAAATAGCCTTTTCATCTGTATTTGGTTTCCTGGAAGACATCTGGAAGGAGTGTCTTATACAGGTTACCAGATGGCATAATCTGCAATTAGGCTCCCAGTGACCTCTGGCTGCACTTAGAGTACTGAGTTTCTGAACAAACAAAGCTGCAGACCATATCCTGGTCCCTTGGAGACACTGTTGACTCTCTTAGGTGAAGGCACCTGGTGAGCTCCAATGGCAGCCAGCAAATGCCCTCTTGCCATTTCCTGATCTTCAGTGGTCATTCTCTGAGTATCTAGGATTCTGCGTCTCAGTTAAGTGGTTTGTCTGACATCACCAGATTAGTAAATGGAAAAGCCTAGACTAGGAATTGTTGATTTTTTTAAGTATAGTATACTCTCTACTATATTCTGTGGTCAAAATTCAGCATTTTAATTATTTTATTATTATACTAGAGGCCCGGTACACAAAATTCATGCACAGGGGACAGGGTGTGTCCCTCAGCCCAGCCTGCACCCTCTCCAATCTGGGACCCCTAGAGGGATGTCCAACTGCCTGTTTAGGCCCAATTCCAGTAGGATCGGGCCGAAACGAGCAATCAAACATCCTTCTCACAATCCAGGGCTGCTGGCTCCCAACTGCTCACCTGCCTGCCTTCCTGATTGCCCCTAACTGCTTCTGCCTGCCAGTCTGATCACCCCCTAACCACTCCCCTGCCAGTCTTATTGATACCTAACTGCTCCCCTGCCAGCCTGATTGCCCCTAAATGCCCTCCCCTGAAGGCCTGGTCATCCCTAACTGCCCTCCCCTGCAGGCCTGGGTCCCCCCCAGCTGCCCTTCCCTGCAGGCCCAGTTGCCCCCAACTTCCCTCCTCTGCCAGCCTGGTACCCCTAAATGCCCTCCCCTGCAGGCTTGATCGCCCCCAACTGCCCTCCCTTGCAGGCGTGGTCCCTCCCAACTGCCCTCCCCTGCTGGCCTGATTGCCCACAACTGCCCTCCTCTGCTGGCCATCTTGTGGTGGCCATCTTGTGTCCACATGGGGGAGCCATCTTTGACCACATGGGGAAAGCCATCTTGTGTATTGGAGTGACAATCAATTTACATATTACTCTTTTATTAGATAGGATAGAGGCCTGGTGCACGGGTGGGGGCCGGCTAGTTTGCCCTGAAGGGTGTCCCGGATCAGGGTGAGGGTTCCCTTGGGGCATGGGGTGGCCTGGGCGAGTGGCCTGTGGTGGTTTGCTGGCCAGCTATGTTCCCTGGTGACCCAAGAGGAGGCCCTGGTATCTGGGATTTATTTATCTTCTATAATTGAAACTTTGTAGCCTTGAGTGCAGGCCAGGGCTGCGGGAGCTTGGTTTCCTCCATCGCTGGGGGCAACTCAAGTCTCCTGCTCTCTCCAGCTCTTGGTTGCTGCCATTTTTGTTGGGATTTATTTGTCTTCTATAATTTAAACTTTCTAGCCTTGAGCATAGGCCAGGACTGGCCAGGGCTTTGAGAAGCTTGGCTTTCTCTATTGCTGGGGGGAAACTCAAGCCTCTTGCTCAGCTCCAGCTGTGTGGCTGCAGCCATTTTTTGGGGGGATTTATTTATCTTCTATAATTGAAACTTTGTAGCCTTGAGCATAGGCCAGGGCCTGCCAGGGCGGCAGGGAAGCTTGGCTTCCTCCATTGCCAGGGAAACCCAAGCCTCCTTCTTGCTGCAGCTCTGTGGCCATAGCCATCTTGGTTGAGTTAATTTGTATACTTGCTCCTGATTGGCTGGTGGGTGTGGCTTGTGGGTGTATCAGAGTGATGGTTAATTTGCATGTTTCTCTTTTATTAATGTAGATTCATTTTTACATAATTGTGGACATATGTCTTTTAATTTATTTTTAGGGAAAATTTTTTCTGGAAGATCCGACGGGCACAGTACAACTGGATCTTAGTAAAGCTATATCCTTCACTTTTATTTTCTTAAACCTATATCCTTTTATTTTTTTAAATCTTCAAGTTAGGGAAATTAATTATATATCATTCCCAAATTTAGCTATTTGGTTTCCCGGTTTAACTTTCATATGGTGGTGGTGTAGGAATTTACTGTAGAAACACAATTCTAAATAGAAACAAAAAACAACTACTTCCCTCTGAGCTGGAGAGTGCAGACAAATTACTGAGGGAGTTTATAACATGCAAAGAATAATTTATACTGTCAATATTACCAGGCTACATCCTAGAATCAGACATAGGTACATTTCAACCTAAAAATTTTTAAGGTGTGATCTAGTCATAGTTTCAAATGTGAAGTCTTTAATTATTATTTAGAAATCCTGTCAGGCCCAAAATGTGTGTTGACTATCACTACCTCAAGCATAGAAATAGAATTATTTTTCTCAACTGTATGTACCAGTTCCATAGTGGTTTATACACAGAGTCATGCTTTGTCTTAGCAGAAGGTAAGTCAGTATTCATCATTCTACAGTAAAACCATTTCTACATTGTTTAAAATATGTTAACATGGTATAATTTGGGAGAATAGCAATTATAAGAGCATACTTTTGACAACTTAAAATGACTCTCAGTCTGCTAATTGGCACGGGTTTCTTTTTTGGGTTGATGAAAGCACTCTGAAATTAGTGGTGATGGTTATACAACTTGTGAATATACTAAAATTTTTACTTCATATATTTTTATATACTTTTAAAGGTGGATTGTATGATATGTGAATTATATCAATAAAATTGAAAAAAAAACACAGATTTTATATAAAGTCATAAGATAAAAGATTTCCTAATCAGGGTACCTTATCTCTCTTTACTGACACATGCATTGGGAGTAAAATGAAAAGTTTCAATTCTGAATCTATTTCTATTTCATGAGGGATTTTTGTTTGTTTATTTGTTTGTTTGTTTTAATAGAACTGAGACTGTCTCTGAATCTGAAGTTGTTTTCTAGCTCAGTGGGACTGGCAACTTCTGTAGTTAGTTGACAGGGGATGAGATGACAGCCTAGCATTACTGCTTTGTGTTCTATAGTTAGACCTTTCAAACAAGAAGGAGAATTGGACAAATGAGAGTGATTTTTTACTTATGTTTTTTCAGGTTGGTTTGAAGATCAAGTGTTTCATGTCCATGCCTTTGGATTTCCACCCACTGAGCCCTCAAGCACTACTAGGTATAAACATGTTTGACTTAAACTCTAGGAATTTTGTAATGCTGACAGTAATGAATGTCAGATAGTATATCATATCTCAGTTATTACAAGGCCTCAGGCTTTGTGTCAGAACTCAAAGAGCAATGGAAAATTAGAGTTAGAAGACTGGGTAGTATATGTAACTGAAAACTAGTAGATTGACTCCAGATCAGTTGCAAAAGCATTTCCGTACTTGTCTTTAACTGGAAAAGATTTTCAGTCGAACTGTCTTACTTGTCTATAGGGTAGATGAGAACTTCAACTGAGATAAGAGATAGGAAAAACACTTAGGAGAATATAATTGCCATCCTATATAATAAAAGCCCAGCGACTATAACAGCAGAATGACCAGAACGACCACCCAACCAGTCACTATGAGGTATACTGACCACCTCTCAGTCCCTTTCCCCAGCCAGCAGGCTCCGCTTGCCGATAGTGAAGGGGTCCTGGGGTGGATGGGGGGATGTGGGCAGTGCCAGGCCAAGACCTCCACCCCACACACACAGGGCGACCAGCGGCGGGGGTGGGGCCAGTGAGTGGGCAGGAACACCCCACCCCTCAGTTCCTCCCCCAGGGCTGTCAGGCTCCCATCGCTGGATGGGGAACTGGGGTGGGTGGCCACAGGGGCAGGGCCAGCAGCCAGGGAAGATGGCCCTGATCACAGGCTAGGCCTAGGGACTGTACCCGTGCACGATTTTATATGCTGGGCCTCTAGTGTTAATATAAAATTCTTGTTTTTATATTTTACTGAGTGAAAGTTAACAAGAGGCAGATTCTGTAGCTCTTTAATATAAGTGAAAGCACGATAATATTAGAGCTATTCCAAAAGGGCCTTCTCTGAGAGGAGTGAGTTCCTATCATTTGAACTATTTGAGCAGAGGCTGACTGATGGTATAAAAGTATAGCTGGGCCCTGACAGTTTGGCTCAGTGGATGGAGTGTCAGCCTGCGGACTGAAGGGTCCCATTCCGGTCAAGGGCATGTACCTTGGTTGCGGGCACATCCCCAGTAGGAGGTATGCATGAGGCAGCTGATCGATGATGTTTCTCTCTCATCCATGTTCCTAATTCTCCATCCCTCTCCCTTCCTCTCTGTAAAAAATCAGTAAAACATATTTCAAATAAAATAAAATTTTAAAAGTATAGCTGGTGGGCTGTGGGTTGAGTGTAGTCTACAGACCTTTCGTTCCCCTTTGAAATGTTAAAACACATTTTGAGTTAGTTCCAGTGTTTAAAAATAGAAGATTTCTCATAAAAGTCTATTGATTTCTGAGTTCTCTTGAACCATCAGATCTGAAAACATAGTGCCTGAATTCTCACCTAGCTACAACTCTACTGCAGGTTATACGTGTGCTCCCTGGCTCATACCTAGTCAGCCTAGGCGGCTACTTTGATATGTTTCCTTCTTGAAGCCTTGCCAGCATTTGAGTTTGCTACCTCTGGGGGAACTAAAGTTGCATTCTAACTTTATAATCTATTGTGATGGTAAAGGAGTGTAAGGATTAAGATTTTAGTTCTACACACCTGTATCAATTCAGGTGCAGAGGCCATGTCTCCTGGCTGGGAGTCACTGGCAGGGCAGCCTTTGCAGTGCAGCCCCTCTTCCTTTGAAGTAATTTGGGCACAATGCTGGTCACACTAAGGAGAACACAAGCCCTCATCAAGCCAGCTCTCTTTTAAGTGAATGTTTTTAATGCTAGTTTGTGGCTTTTTACAACCTGGTAGGGTTTCTTTGAAATACATTTCAATCAAAATTGCTGTCTTGGTGTTTTAGTTTTATACAAGTTTCAAAATTACTGCTTGAGAATGAAAGGTATAATTGAGGAAGCTGGCCATGAGTATTACCATTTGTTTCAATTTAGCAAAGAGATTATCATTGTAATGTCTCAAATAATATTCCATTTAAATTACGCAATTTTTTCTAAATTGAACTGTTCTCTGTGTTTAGTACACCAAAGACTAGTATGAGGTGCCATAAAGTACATTAAAATGAAATAATCATTTTATTCCTGTTAGGGTTATAAGTTTATTTTCTCTTAAAACACCTTCCAAACAAAATTCAGAGAGCTGTACATTGGTGGTAGTCAGTGGATTCAGCAACAGATATTTTATTAAGTATTTTTTATGTGCAAATAAGCACAAATAATGGTCCTGTCCCAAAAGGGTTTATACTAACCTAATGCCTTCCCACCATTGCACAGTATATCGTACAGGTTTGTTATCCTAGAATTTCTAAATATTTCTTTTCAAATTTGACAACTTAAGAAAATAGGTACTGTCAGGCCTTCCTCTTGATCCTGTACTTGCACCTTGTATTTCATGAACCATGGACAGATGGTATTAGTAAGGCTTGTCTGAGCTTTAATTTCTGAATAATCATTTTAATAGGTATTGCTTTCTGTGATGCTCTGGCTTATGCTTGGGTATATATTAAATTGAAGTCAGCATACAGTTGTATCAACTTACTGCATTCTCTGATAACTGCTAGATTATAACTGTAAGGTCATACCTTTGAAAATGCCAAGTATAATTGGTGGCAACAGTAACAGCTACCATGTCTGAGTGCTCACAGTATACTAAGGGTTAGTTCTACTATACCTCCAAATTTTCACAATTCTGGAATGTAGGCTAGCCTTTGTAGGTATTCTTACCCTTACAACAAATTAGAAGTGAAATTGTTTGGTCAAATAGTTAGCACTCTTTTTGAGCACTTTGATTAGATATTGTTCAAATTGAGTGCCCATTTCTCTTTCAACTACATGGGAAATTATGATTTATTTTAGTATTTGCTTTAGTTTTAAAAGGCACAGGTATAGCCTATTATGAATTTTATTTACTGTTTCTATATTGCTTCCTTTCTCATTTTAGAACATTTAAATAAACTTGTTTGCTACAAATAATACATTTTCATGGTACTATATAAATTGATGGGAGGAAAAACCTCATTAGATAGAAAGAAGTTTAATTTGTAAAATTATAAAAATATCTTCCAGAGATTATTAAAAATAATAATTGTGTTATAATTACCTAGGGCATACTATGGAAATATTAATTTTTTTGGAGGGCCTTCTAATACATCTGTAAAGACTTCTGCAAAACTAAAACAACTAGAAGATGAGAATAAAGATGCCATGTTTGTGTTTATATCTGATGTTTGGTTAGACCAAGCAGAGGTATTGGAAAAACTTCACACCATGTTTTCTGGTAGGTTTCATTTTTTTTATTATTCTTTTTGAACTATTATCAGGGGTCACGTTTTAAAACTAAATTCTTAAAAAATACATTTTTAAGTAGTTTATTTTAAAAAAAACACGTTGAGTCTGCAGTGAGATATTTTAAATGAGTTCATCTTAAAGGCTTACATTTTTACATTTGAAAAATAACTGTGTGTGTGTGTGTGTGTGTGTGTATTCATGGTAAATAAGAATTAGTCCTAAATATAGTATAAGAGCTTGGATTTGGGGTCTGACAGAACTGGGTTTAAATTGCAGCCTAATACCTTGGGCAGATTACTTAATTTCTCTTCAGCTTCTAGAGATGTCGGGAGGATTAATCAACCTATTGCAGGGCCTGGCATATAATAAATGCTCAAAGGACCTACTATTACTATTACTTTTATTAAAATGTTGTTTTTATTATTAACAACTCACGGCTAAAGGCTTTTAAACCTGACTTGTAGACTAGAAAAATAATGACCATATTTATTCTCATATTTTTAGGTTATTCACCAGCACCTCCAACCTGCTTTATTCTGTGTGGCAATTTTTTATCTGCACCATATGGAAAAAACCAAGTTCAAGCTTTGAAAGGTATTAAGGATCTATTGAATAAATGTTTCTATATTTATATAAACTAACAAGAAATGATCTATATTTTAATTTTATTCAAAGGATATAGGGTTCTAACTAATGAAACCATTTTATTTTTATATGCATTATGTACAAATTAAATTTAATATCCCTTTTAAATTTTAGATTCCCTAAAAACTTTGGCAGACATAATATGTGAATATCCCAATATTCACCAAAGGTAATGATTTCTACTGCTATATTTTTTATTTAAACAATTTTATTTTTTAAATGAATCTTATGTTTGATATCAGTGATTATTAAGAAATGAATAGAAAATTGAGGAAATTAGTACAGCTAAGAGATAAAATTATCCTCACAGCATGATAATGTGTGTTACACTATACTAGAAACTTATAGTTCAAACTATTAAAAGTGTGAGTGGCAATTTCAACCATATTTTGAATTTCTTGGTGATATTACTCTAAGTCAGGGGTGAGGAACATCTGGCCCGGAAGCCATATCATTTGGTCTGGCCCTGCCAAGGTAACCACAGGCGGGTCTTGAAATTCAATAAATCTAGGAGCTTTTTTCATAACTTTTAAGTTGATAATTTTGTATGGTCCTTGAATGATGTCATAAATATCCAAATGGACCTTGGTAGAAAAAAGGTCCCCCACCCCTGCTCTAAGTCTAGAGCTGAATTCTTCAATAGGATAGTCACTGGCCACATGTCTCTCTTTAAATTAAAGTTAAATTATTTAAAGTTAAATAAAATCTAACATTTAGTTGCACTAGCCACAGGTCAAGCACTCAGTTATTGGACAGTGCAGCTATGTCATTGCAAAAGATCTACTGGTAGTGTTGGTCTGGAGACTTTCAATAGTTCATTTATTAAAATGCATGTAATTTTTAAATCCCTTAAATTTATTACTTAATTAAAGGCAGTAACTTGTTTTTAGAAAATTGGATTGATTCGCAGTTTTTTAACATGAATTATGTTGAATTTTGCTACAGTAGTCGTTTTGTGTTTGTACCTGGTCCAGAGGATCCTGGATTTGGTTCCATCTTACCAAGGTAGGTTTTACTGAGATTTTGTGACAGTAAAGAAAATTTTATAAAGTTTAAAAATATACACTGTATCACATAAATTATTTTTATAGGCCACCGCTTGCTGAAAGCATTACTGATGAATTCAGGCAAAGAGTGCCATTTTCGGTTTTTACTACTAATCCTTGCAGGTAAATATTAAAATGTTGTGGGGGTTTTTCCTTTCATTTAAAAATTAATTCTTATAATGTGTCTCTGAAGTGTGACTATTACGAAATAAATATAAAATTTCACTTTAAGTTTCTCAAAACTTTGAAAATATTTTAACTATATTTAAATAATTCACTAATAATGAATTTAGAAGTTTGACTAATGGAGTTTGTTTTATTATTTTATTTTTATTGTTTTAAGTATTACAAATAGTAATACATATGTCTCCTTTTTTTTGCTTTTTCCCCATTGACCTCCCCCCGGCCTCCCCTACCCCCCAGGACATGCCTTCACCTGCCTGCCCCCCCCCCCGTGTCTTTTATCCATTGATTATGCTTATATGCATGCATACAAGTGCTTCGGTTGGTCTCTTACAGCCCCCCTTGCCCAACCTCCCCTGTCTTCCCGATGTAGTTTGACAATCTGTTCAGTGCTTCTTTGTCTCTGTATCTTTTTCCCACCATTTCTTTCCTTTAAAAATTTTTGCCTCTGCAGACTAGAAATAAACATATAATAACAAAACAAAACAAAACAAAAAAATGTTTGAGTCCCAATTTCAATGTCCAACAGTTCTGAGTCCCCATTTCAATGTCTAACAGTTCCTTATGTGTACATGTCAGCAATGATATCTGGATGGTGGGCACATGTTGGCAATGCAGGTCCGACCCTCTCTGGTTTGGTCCTAGGTAACCTGCAGCGGTGCACGGCTGCTGACTGCTCGCATGGCAAGGCGTTGTCAGCGTCTTCCATCTCAGGACTGTTTTTTCCTCTTGTCTTTGTGGTTGGAGCACACCTGTCAATTCCTCTCTGTTGCAGGAATCCACCTGGTCTTGGGGTTGTTTTCTGAAAATATACAAATATATTCTCGACCACAAGTTAATAAAGGAATCTTTTCTATATAATTGATTTGGGATCATTTTTATTTTTGTTCAAACAATTTTCCTTTGTCTTATTTAGACAGCATGTGTGTTTTTAATGGCCGTCTTGCTGTTAGCATTGCAAATGAAACTTAATTTGGTAAATAAAAATTTTCTAGATGTAATTTACTTATAGAATATTTTTCCTTACATGATATTGCCCTACTATCCCCCCCTTTTTTTTTTTTATTAATGGAGGTTTTTGTAAATTTTATAATGCAGTCTTGATAACGTTAAATTTAAATTTTTTTTTTTTTTTTTTTTGCCCACACATATGACTGCTTTAGGTTCATTGCATATTCAGGAATTTTACCATGAGATGAACTATCAATAGAAATTTTAGTTATTACTTTAATAACAGCTTTTTGTCCAGTACAATTAAATTTACTTGAATATTCACTTATTTCAATTAGCCTATTTAAATTAATCTGAAAACTTGATTACTATTTTACTGTCAAATTTAATACTCTACCAACAATCTTAGTTTACCCTGTAAATATTAGTGGGAAGGATTATTTGCATTCTTGAGTGGGCCCTGAGCATTCCTGATGCTAGGTTGAATTTAGATATAGGGCAGCTGCTGTCGGCCAAGTCTCTTGTCTGTTACCTGGGTCCCGATCTGAGCTGGGCCAAGTCTCTGTCTGTCACCTGTATCTCGATGTGAGCTGGGCCAAGTCTCTTTCTGTTACCTGGGTCCCGATCTGAGCTGGGTGTGGGAAGCACGAAGCAGCCATGGGGGCAGGAGACCTCCTTCAGAAGGGGCAAGAGTTCAAGCCCCTGCAATGTTGGGGGGGTGAGGGTCTGTGCCCCACTTCTGTTGCCCCCCCCCCCCCAAGTTCTCTCCTGATGGCCTCTCTGCGACTGTGCCTGTCTTAGGTTGTTCCTTCCTTGAGGAATCTTACCCATCTCTGGCTAACCAGCCATCCTCCGGGGCCAAGCAGGGTGATGTGAGGTTCAGTTCTGTCTCCTTGGTAGCCTGTGCCCCCGTGGCCTCTATGCCCAGCACCTGCCTTGGGAACCCCTGGCCTGCTGGTGGGGTCCCGGTGCTGATCACATATCTCGGGGAACTCGGGTTTCTTCTCCAGTGAGGGCCCAGCTCACACAATTGGGTGTGAGACAGATCCATGGTAGGGAGTTTGTTTTAAATTTATATTTTTATTGATTTCAGAGAGGAAGGGAGGGGGAAAGAGAGATAGAAACATCAATAATGAGAGAGAATCATTGATCAGCTAGCTCGAGCCTACATGTGCCCTACCTAACCAAGAATTAAATCATGACCTCCTGGTTCATAGGTTGATATTCAACCACTGAGTCACCTCAGCCTGGTGACTAATGGAGATTTTAAAATAGATATTCTCATTACATACACATCCTTTTAAAAAAGTGACAATGGAAGAATGAAAAGATTACATGTTTACTATTTGTGCCACTTACTATGATCACAGGCTCTTCTGCAGGCATACCCTCAGTCCTTGGTTCTCCTCTTTTCTGCCCACATTCACTCCTGCTGTGACCTTATCCATCTGCATGGCTTTAAATACCATCTATATTTTGACAGCTCTCACATTTATATATTCAGCTCAGATCTCCCAAACTCCAGCCTCACATGCAGTTGCCTACTCATCATTTTCCCTTGGATGTCTAATAAACAACTTCAGGCTGAACCTCTGATCTTCCTCCCCTATCAGACACAAATCTGTTCTGTAGCCTTCCTCATCAGAGTTCATGGGACCTTTATCCTTTCGGTTGCTCAGGCCCAAAACTTTGGGTTTCTCTCACATGCAGTTTTACAGGTAGTCCTTCAACCTTTTTAAGGAAGGTTTCAAAATATACCCAGTATTGACTGCCTCTACAGCTTCATGCTTGTGACCCTCTGTCATCTCCTAGCCTGGGTTACTGTAATAGCCTCCTGGTTGGTCTCTAGCTTCTACCCCTACCCTTCTGTAGTCTATTCTTAATACTATGTCAGAGGATCCTTTAAAATGTAAGTCCCCTTACTGATCCTAAAAGATGGGACCCCCTCATGTCCATCAGTAACAGCCAATATCCTTGCAGGGTAGTCAGGCCCTGTATGATATGCCTCTGATTTCCTCTCCTACTTTTCCTCCTAATTTATTCCAGTCACTACAGCTTTTTTTTTCTGTTCATCAGATGTGCCAAGCATGCTATATCTTAGAGCATCCGCTATACCTGTTCCCTCTGCCTGCAATGTTCTTCCTCTATCTGCCCCTCTCACCTCTTCAAGTCTGTGCTCAAATCAAACTGCATTATGAGCCTACCCGTTCTGATCATCCTCTTTCATACTCCAGCCTTCTAGACCTCTCCCCACAAATGTTCCACTTGACCTTTTTCTTTTTCCCATACACGTAATCATCTTCCAACATACTGTATATTTATCATATTTATTGTTTTTTTTCTCTGATCACCCTCCTCTTCTCATTAGAATGTAAACTCCATGAGGACTAGGATCCTTTTGTTTTGTTCACTCATTTCTAGACTAGTTCAATACACATTAAGAGCTCAATAAATTACTGTCTAATGAATGGACAAATAGATTCTGATTGAATTTTTGCTGTGGTAAACAATGGAAAGTGGGAATGGTTTTGAATTATAAAACCATTTGCCTTTTATGCCCTAGAGGCTAGTCAGGGCATAAAAGGCAAATGTGTGCCTAGCCAGTTTGGCTCCATGGATAGAGCACCAGCCAGTGGACTAAAGGGTCCCAGGTTCCATTCCAGTCAAGGGCATGTGCCTGGGTTGCGGGTTCGATCCCCAGTAAGGAACATGCAGGAGGCAGCCAATCAATGATTCTCATCATTGATGTTTCTCTCTCTCTCCCCCGCCTCTTCCTTCCTCTCTGAAACCAATAAAAGTATATTTAAAAAAATAAAAATAAATTACCTCATATTTTTTTCTGATGAAATCAAATTCAACTAATATTTTTATTTCAGAATTCAGTATTGTACACAAGAAATTATTGTCTTTCGTGAAGACTTAGTGAATAAAATGTGCAGAAACTGTGTCCGTTTTCCTAGTAGCAATTTGGATATTCCTAATCATGTAAGTTCACAGTCTTTTTTATAAAACTATTACATGTTGCATCACATAAAATTTTGTTAAGCCACTTGATAATATACCCTCTAATGTTTATTTAAATTATGGTTATAATTTGAACATACTTTTGTCAGTAAGTTAATATTTGTTAGTAATCAGTGTTTCTCAACTTTCTCACTGAAATATCCCCTAATGGGTGGAAGAAAACCCAGAACAAGCAGGAAATTTCATTGAAACTTCCTTGTTTTGCTCTAAAACTCATAAATCTTACATTGTACTTCAAAATATATGTATGTGTTTTAATAAAATGTTCATGTTTACTAAATAATTCCTGTGATATGTCAGAAGGATGTGTAGTGCTTATCTTGTAGCTTCAAGGTGCCATGATACATATACCCCCTTTTCAGAAGTTATGAAAATAGATCATACAGACATTTTCTATATTTATTTTATAATAGTTAAAGCTTTTATAGGCTAAATTTCTATTCTTAATATTGCTCAAGCTATGAATTATTTTTAACAAATCTTTATTGTTCAGATTATTACAGTTGTTCCTCTTTTTTCCCCCATAACTCCCCTCCACCTGGTACCCCCCCCCCGCCCTTACCTCCCCCACTGTCCTCATCCATAGGTGTACAATTTTTGTCCAGTCTCTTCCCGCACCCCACACCCCCTTCCCCTGAGAATTGTCATTTTACTCCCTTTCTATACCCCTGATTCTATTATATTCACCAGTTTTTTCTGTTCATCAGATTTTTTATTCACTTGATTTTTAGATTCACTTGATAGATATGTATTTGTTGTTCATAATTTTTTATCTTTACCTTTTTCTTCTTCTTCCTCTTCTTAAAGAATACCTTTCAGCATTTCATATAATACTGGTTTGGTGGTGATGAACTCCTTTAGTTTCTTCTTGTCTGTGAAGCTCTTTATCTGACCTTCAATTCTAAATGATAGCTTTGCTGGGTAGAGTAATCTTGGTTGTAGGTTCTTGCTATTCATCACTTTGAATATTTCTTGCCACTCCCATCTGGCCTGCATAGTTTCTGTTGAGAAATCAGCTGACAATCATATGGGTGCTCCCTTGTAGGTAACTAACTGTTTTTCTCTTGCTGCTTTTAATATTCTCTCCTTGTCTTTTGCCCTTGGCATTTTAATTATGATGTGTCTTGGTGTGTTCCTCTTTGGATTCCTCTTGTTTGGGGTTCTGTTCGCTTCCTGGACTTGTAAGTCTATTTCTTTCACCAGGTAGGGGAAGTTTTCAGTCATTATTTCTTCAAATAGGTTTTCAATATTTTGCTCTCTCTCTTCTTCTGGCACCCCCATAATTTGGATGTTGGTACGCTTGAAGTTGTCCCAGAGTGTCCTCACACTATCTTCATATTTTTGGATTCTTTTTTTCTTTTTGCTTTTCCGGTTGGGTGTTGTTTCTTCGCATTTCAAATCTTTGACTTGATTCTTGCGAACCTCTAGTCTGCTGTTAGATCTCTGTATATTATTTTTTATTTCAGTCAGTATATACTTAATTTCTAATTGGTCCTTTTTCATATCCTAGAGGGTCTCACTAAATTTCTCGGAGATTTCTAGAAGATTCCTGAGTAACCTTATAACCGTGGTTTTGAACTCTGTATCTACTAGTTTGCTTTCCTCCATTTCTTTCATTTGTGACCTGTTTCTTTGTCTCCACATTTTGGCTGCTTCCCTGTGTTGATAGAGTGGCTTTTTGTGCTAGGTGTCCTATAGAGCCCAGTGGCTCAGCCTCCCTAATTACCTGAGGTGGACACTCTTGGTGCACCCCTTTGTGGGCTGTGTGCACAGTCTTGTTGTAATTAAGTCTTGTTTGTTGTTGGTATCACTGGGAGGAATTGACCTCCAGGCCAATAGGCTGTGAGGACCAGTTGTGTCTACAATGGGAGAACCTCTGTGCTGGAGAAACCCTTATGGGGCAAGATTTGCTTCAGTGGGGCTTTGGCGCTCACTGCGTCTGCCCCCTTAGTGTGTCCCTTATGGATCTGAGGAGTTGTGATCTGGATGGTCTCACTCTGACCACTGGGTACACTAGCTCTTGGATCTCCAAGGAGGAGCAAAGTTAACCACTGCCTGAGGCCACCCAGCAGGAGCTACAGAGAGATCTGCAGATTTCTCCTCTGTGTTCAGGGTTTGGAGGTGCCCAGATGAGGCCCAGCTGTGAAGCAATGCAAGCCACTGTCCAGCCTTGGGCCTTCTTTTGGAGGTCCTAGGGCTATCTGACCCAGCTGCAGTTTGTTAGGTTTTAGATTGCAAAAGGCCAGGCCATTCATATGCAAAAGCCTCTGCACACAGCATAGGTAGGGTTGTAAATTGGGTGGAGCGGTGCCTCAGGGAATCACCAGGGTGGAGTAAACAGCAATGGCTGCCCATCAGCCCTGTTCCGAAGAGGCCCCCAGGTCTCTGTGTCCCCCGGCACCGTGCAGGAACAATGATCGCTGCAAGCACCTCTGAGAGAAAGCCACCCTCGTGTTCCAGCCCGATGCCAGACAGTCCAGTTTTTCCACATATGAGTCTGGGTCTCCAGAGTCTCGCCTGGAACTGGAGTTCAGAGCAGTCGGGAGCTTATATATCCCTCCCAATTGAAAAAGACAACAGTGTACCCAGTTGCCAGCCCCTTTCTGTGTACCTCCGTACCTCCTCACTTCACTTCCACACCTCTGCACCTCCTCTCAGTCTCTGTGTGCTCTTCTCTTTCCTTCTAATTTCTCTTTCCTTGTATAATTTCCACTCAGCCAGCCTTCCCATGGTTCTGGATGATATCCGTTTTGTCTTTTAGTAGTAGTTTGGATGTGGTTGTGCATGGCAGCAAGTTCAGGTGTTTACCTATGCCGCCATCTTGGTTCCTTTCACTATGAATTATTTTTAGATGAACAGAATTACTAAATGAGTTTATTATACAGATATACTAGTAAGTACAGTTGCTCCAATATGACTATTGGGGGAGTGGATTTTTACAATAAATGATATTAAATGACAACTCAAAAATTTTTCCTAAACTACAGGACAGTCAATCTCATTTCATCTCTGTGTTTTCCACAGCTCTATAATTCAGAGTTCTAATTGTTTCTCAAATTTTCAACTTCTTTGTGGTAATTAATATTTAATTTGAAATTATTTGTTAGTTGTTTTAACTTTTACAAATGAACTAAAGTTTTTTTTGTATCATTCTTTTTAGTTTGTGAAGACGATCTTATCCCAAGGACACCTGACTCCTCTACCCCTCTATGTCTGCCCAGTGTACTGGGCATATGACTATGCTTTGAGAGTGTACCCTTTGCCTGATCTACTTGTCATCGCAGACAAATATGATCCTTTCACTTTGACCAATACTGAATGCCTCTGCATAAATCCAGTAAGAATGCAGTTAACATTATATAGTCATACTTTGTCAAGATTAGTGTATTATTTCTTTAAATTTAAAATGTGTATTTAAAAATATTACTGTTAGAGTAAAAGTATACTATTAATGAAACACTGAATTAGTTTGGTATATACTAAAAGTTCTTAAACCTTCAGTATGGCATGTGACTATAAAGTAATGTGATTTTTTTCTAAAATGCATATATATACACACACACACACACACACACACACACACACACACACACACCAAAGCTTGTAAATCCAAATGAATATTTTCCCTTCAAAGTAACTTACCTTGGGATTACTTTCAGGGAATTGCTTTCAAAGCCTGTATCCATTCTCTTTAAACATATAAATGGTATTTATCCTTTGAGGAGGATTTTCTGATAAATATGGAAATTCTTATTGAGACACATTTTATTCATTTTTTTATGCAGAACCTTGAAATTGCTTCAGAATTTATACAGAAGTATGATTGACTTTAAATTTAGGGAACACAGACTGCATAAACATTGTGGCTGATGCCAAAATGTCTCCACTCTATAGAGGCTTTATGCTCTGTCTGCGTCCTTAATTCTGGTGAATTTTATACCTTAATACTTTTCTGTTTCATTTAGGTCATTTCTAGAAACATTGTGCCTTACTATTGGTCACTGCTTCCTCAAATACATTTGTATTGTGCCCACTTCCCAGGGTGTCTCAGCCACAGAGCTGTTGACATTTTGAACCAAATCTTTGTTGTGGAGCTCTGACCTGTGCACTGTAGGATGTTTAGCAGGATCCCTGGATTCAACCCACTGGATGCAAGTAGCAGCCCCCAATTTATAACCATCAAAAAAGTCTAAGGATATTTGACAAATGTGCCCTGGGGGGCAAAATTGTCCTTGGTTGAGAACTACTCTCAGGATGAGCATAGTCAACTGATTTTATTTTATTGTTTGAAATCTGTGGCCTGATTTTGGTAGATTATTCACAATTTAATATTCTTTAACAGAGGCTATATCCTTATTTAAATCGAATAGTTTGGGTATTCTCGTAATTGATGCTTTATTTGAAAATGCCTTATTTTTTAATTTTTCTACCTTTTCATCCTGTGAGTAAACCACTTTCTACCATAATCACATCTTTTTTTTACCTTACTTATACCTTTTGGGCCCAAAACTTGCCTTTGACATTGCTTCATCCCTTCTTAATACTTATTTACATTAATGAATGCCTGCAATGGGCATGGCAATGGGCCAGGGACACAAAGACTGAAAGGACAGAATCTCTACCCTAGTTTAATAGTGGACAGACATCTGTATGTGTGTTCAGTTGCTTTGAAGGGCACATTGAAGGGGCATGAAACCTAGATTTTCACTGGGGAGAGGGATAGGAAAAATTTCTTAAAGATTCTGGGTGTCTTATATGCATCTTTAACATCACACAGTACTGTTTAGTTCTTATACTAAGTAGAGCCACTCCTACTTAACATTTCCAGTCACACCTGTTAGCATAAGATGGTCTAGCCAACTTGAAAGATGTTTGCTTTAAGTGTAGATATTTTATAGTAATATCTTCTCTCTGTAAAGATCAAGCAGAAATCTGTCACATCACTTCATAGTCACATCTTATAACTTTTAAAGTCATGGTGACCAAGGAATTTTATTTTAAAAACAAGAATTCTTCTATAAAAGTTGAGTATTCACTTACAGGCATTTTTCCCCCCAAAGGGTTCTTTTCCAAGAAGCGGATTTTCATTCAAAGTTTTTTATCCTTCCAACAAGACAGTAGAAGATAGGTAAGTGTGCCCACAGAAACTGGCAGAAAAAGCTGTTTCTTAGTGCTATATTGCTAAAGATCAAACGTTCTGTAGGTATGTTGAGGTTTTTAAAAAAGTCTGCAGTGATCCATTAGAAATGTTCTAGGCTGAAGTTATTGTGGTCAAGCTGTGTGACATAGAATATTATGTATTTGATGGCATGTTTCTGATGAAATAGATCAAGCATTGTTTTCTGAGGGAAATCTTGGACCAGCTATGGGGGTGGGCTTGTTTTCTCACAGTCTGAGTTCTAATGATGTTCATATTATTCTGAGAGCACAGCCCTGCCCTCCACATGGTTGAGTCTCAAAACCTAGGTAATCTGTCTTAAATTGGCAGCAAAGAATTTGGAAGGAACTGGGTGCAAGTGTGGTGATGGGTAGGGGTTGGAGTTGGGGGAAGGTCTTGAGGTAAAAAAAAGAATAATCACCTGGTGGGTAGTGGTTTTCAAAGGGTGATCTATAGGTCACCTGCATCAGAGTCCTCGAGGATCCTTGTTAAAAATAATGCCCTAGCTGGTTTGGCTCAGTGGATAGTGTCGGCCTAGGGACTGAAGGATCTTGGGTTCGATTCTGGTCAAGGGCACATATCTGAGTTGCAGGCTTGGTCCCCGGTAGGTGGCGTGCAAGAAGCAATCAATGATTCTCTCTCATTGATGTTTTTCTCTCTCCTTCTCCCTTCCTCTCTGAAATCAATAAAAATATATTTAAAAGGAAAAAAAAGTTAAATTCTGGGATCCCATCCCACATTTAACAAATGGCTTGCTCTATAGTTATAGGGCCCGTAAATATGCATTTTGATGCTATGTCCCTTGGATTCAGGCATCCTAACATGTAATATCAGTTAATCAAACATATTTTGAAAAAACTCCACTTTTTGTTAAGAGCAAATAACCAGCCCTGGCTGGAGGTTCGATAGCTGATCAGGGCATATACCTAGGTTGCAGGTTTGATCACCCACTGGTCAGGGTGCATATAGGAGGCAGCCAATCAATATGTATCTCTCTCTCTCTCTCTGTCCCCCTTTCATTCTAAAATCAATAAGAAATATATTCTCGGATGAGGATTAAAAAGTATAAAAGAACAGATAACTGTCCTCTAGTTTCTTGTTAGAAAATATAATTTTGAACACACAGCTCAATTGTAATTTTTGTAATTAACAAATATATTAAAATCAATACATCTCATGATAAAAATTCAAACAGTGCTTAAAAGTATAAAATTGAAAAGAAAAATAGCTCTGTAATACCTCTGCTTTCTAAGCCTGAACCCATGATTAGCAGTTTCTTGTATATATTTCTTAAAAAAAATTGCACATTGTTCTTTCTGCTCAGTACTTATAGATGATTGAAGTCCATTCAGTTTATGAGATATTATGTTTTATTCTTGGATTCTCTTTTTACATATATATGACTAGAGGCCCAGTACATGAAATTCGTGCACTGGTAGGGGCTGCTGGCTGAGTACTCCCTCCCTTCCCCTGACCACCTGCTGCCACCAGATGGGGCCTTCCTCCCTTCCCCTGCCGGCCTGCCTCCTGGTCAAACTCCCAGAAGAACTCCGGTAGAGGGGACAATTTGCATACTACGCTTTTATTATATAGGATTCTTAATATGTTCCAAGCATTGCTTAGTTTTTGGACTATAACCAGATACTTGAATAAAGGTTTTTAATCCATAAGTCTGACATGTGTCAGACTTTACCTAACCCACATTGAATCCTAGCTGGTTTGGTTCAGTGGATAGAGTGTCAGCCTGCAGATCAAAGTGCACATACCTCGGTTGCAGGCTCCTCCCTGGCCTGACTCCTGGTTGGGGCATGTGCAAGAGGCAACTAATCAATATGTTTCTCTCACATCAATATTTCTGTCTTTCCTCTCTCTGAAAACCAATAGAAAAATATAAAGTGAGGATTAAAAAAAAAAACTTTTTTTTTTTTAAAGAATTGATATGGTTGCTTTTAGGTAAGGGAACCAATCTTCTGAAGTCTCACCACTCTCTGTTGTCAATACCTTTATGCCCCTGAGGGCATTTGATTTTGTGACCTCAGAATTAAGTCACCTCTGAGGGCTGTCTACCTGGTGCATATTTTGTCCATCTTCCTATTGATTTTTACTGAACTGAGACTTGGTATAAAAGTTATCCTCCTATGAGAGAACTAGTCCTGGGAACTTCAAACAGGTCTCAGAACAAGAGAATCTATCTGTCCCAAGCAAAAGTTGGGCATAGCCCTGGCTTCATCTTTTCTGACCTATATTATCACCTTACCTGAGTTTTCTCATTCTCTTAATTTTATCTTTTTACTAGAGGCCTGATGCACAAAATTTGTGCAAGGGACTTGGCCCTTGCAGCTGAGGCTTCATCTGGAAGGTCATCCAGTCTAATTAGAATATTACGATTTTATTATTATAGATTACATTTATCTGCAAACCATTTACTGTGTTTTAATGAGTTGGGATGTAAACAAATAACCCACAATTTGATTTATTATGATAGCACAAGAAACTTCAGTTACATTTCTTACAATGTTCCCTGATTGCCATGTAGAATTGTTTTGGTGTTTTTTAGTTTTTTATTAAATCTCTATTGTTCAGATTATTACAGGTGTTCCTCTTTTTTCCCCCATGACTCCCCTCCACCTGTTTCCCCAACCCACCCCATGCCATATCCCCCCACTGTCTTTATCCAAAGGTGTAAGATTTTTGTCCAATCTCTTCCCGCACCCCTCACTTCCCCTTCCCCCTGAGAATTGTCAGTCCCTGATTCTATTATACTCATCAGTTCATTCTGTTCATCAGATTTTCCATTCACTTGATTTTTAGATTCACTTGTTGGTAGGTATGTATTTGTTGTCATTTTGTTGTTCATAATTTTTATCTTTACCTTTTTCTTCTTCTTCCTCTTCTTAATACCTTTCAGCATTTCATATAATCCTGGTTTGGTGGTGATGAACTCCTTTAGCTTTTTCTTATCTGTGAAGCTCTTTATCTGCCCTTCCATTCTGAATGAAAGCTTTGCTGGGTAATCTTGGTTGTAGGTTCTTGCTGTTCATCACTTTGAATATTTCTTGCCACTCCTGTCTGGCCTGCATAGTTTCTGTTGAGAAATCAGCTGACAGTCATATGGGTACTCCCTTGTAGGTAATTAACTGTTTTTCTCTTGCTGCTTTCAAGATTCTCCCTTTGTCTTTTGCCCTTGGCATTTTAATTATGATGTGTCTTGGTGTGGTCCTCTTTGGATTCCTTTTGTTTGGGGTTCTCTGTACTTCCTGGACTTGTAAGCCTCTTTCTTTCACCAGGTAGGTAAAGTTTTTTGTCATTATTTCTTCTAATAGGTTTTCAATATTTTGCTCTCTCTCTTCTTCTGGCACCCCAATAATTTGGATATTGGTACACTTAAAGTTGTCCCAGAGGCTCCTTACACTATCTTCATATTTTTGGATTCTTTTTTCTTTTTGTTTTTCTGGTTGGGTGTTTTTTGTTTCTTCATATTTCAGATCTTTGGTTTGATTCTTGGGGTTCTTTGATCTACAGTTGAATTTCTGTACATTAGACAGTGTATGCTTAATTTCTGACTGGTCCTTTTCCATTTTTTTGGCATTCTCTTTAAGGTCCTTGAAGGTCGCACTAAGCTCCTCAGAGGTCTCATCAAGTTTCTTGGCGGTCTTTAGAAGATTCTTGAGTAACCTTATAAATGTGGTTTTGAAATCTATGTCCAGTAGTTTGCTTTCCTCCATTTCTTTCATTCGTGACATGTTTCTTTGTCTCCGCCTTTTGCTTATTCCCTGTGTTGATGGAGTGGTTTTCTGTGGTAGGTGACCAGTGGTTCAGCCTATCACCTGAGGTGGACACTCTTGGTGCACCCCTTTGTGGGCTGAGTCCAAAGTCTTGGTGTAGATAAGCCTTAATTGCTTATGGTACACTAGGAGGAATTGACCTCCAGGCCAATTGGCTGTGAGGACCCACTGTGTCTATAATGGAAGAACTGCTGTGCTGGAGACACACTTATGGGGCAGGACTTGCTTCAGTGAGGCTTTGGTGCTCATCGAGTCTGCCTCTTGAATGTGTCACTTATGGATGTGAGTAGTTGAAATCTGGTGTCATCTCACATTGACTACTAGATACACTAGCTTCTGGATCTCCAATGGGGTGCAGGTCAGCTACTGTCTGAGGCCACCCAGCAGGAGCTACAGTGAGAACTACAGTTTTCTCCTCTTTGCTTTTGGTTTGGAGGTTTTGGAGCAGTCTGACCAGAGCTGCAGTTTGTTAGGTTAAGCTGCGATAGGGCAGACCATTTATATGTAAAAGCCGCTGTGTGGAGCTTGGGTGGGTTTGTAGATTGTGCGGGGCGGGGTCTCAGGGAGTCACTAGGCTAGGGCGTGGCAAACAGCGATGGCTGCCAGTCAGCCGTCTCTGTGTTTCCAAGTCCCCGTGTCCTGCGCCCCAGCACAGTAAACAAAGATTGCTCTGCGCACCTCTGCAACAAAGCCACCCTCACTTTCTGACCTGATGGCAGACAGTCCAGCTTCTCCCCATAGGAGTCTCCCCAGAAACTGGAGTTCAGAGTAATTGGGAGCTTGTCTCCCTTCAGGCTGAAAAAAGCAGCGCACACAGTCGCCTACCCCCAGCCCGGATCACGCGCCTCTGTACCTCAGCTTTTCAGCGCTTGTGCACGTCTCAGTGCTCTTTTCTCTTTCCTTCTAGTTGTAGAACTTCCACTCAGCCAGCTTTCCCGTGGTTCTGGGTGATAGACATTTTGTCTTTTAGTTGTAGTTTTGAAATTGCTGTGCGAGGCAGCAGTTTAGGTGTTTATCTATGCTGCCATCTTTGACAGATTCTAGAATTGTTTTGTGTACCAAGCACTTCATACAGATTTCTGTGGTAGTTCTTAACAGTGTATTATAAGTCATTTATGTGCCTACCCCTCTTAAAAATTTCTAGCACAGTAGTACTTGACTTGCATTTTGTTGAGTTGAAATAGTTGGTTCCTTTTCTTTTGTGGACTCAGATGCTGAAAACCTTGGCATAATTTCCAAACTATAATTAGTATAAATAATTTGAGGAATCTTTTCAGTGCTGGATCAAACAAATTGATGCATGTTTATTTTTGAGAGAATGAAAAATTTCCAAGATATAATGGAATAATTTGGTCTTCCTGCTATTTAGCTTCTCCTCAGAAGAAATCTTTTGTTAGAATAATTATAAAATCATATTGTAGAGTTAATCATCGAAATGTAGTGAAAGTAGATAAGGTTAACTCTGTTTCAATGAGTACTATCAAATATAGTTGTTTTACTTCAAAACACAGTATTGGTGATGTAGTAGAGAAATACCCACTCTCACAGTTGGTCAGAATAAAAAATAGTAAAAACTTTTATGGAGGGCTATCTGACAAGATTTAAGACCTAACATGCATATACCAGCAATTCCATTTCTAGGAATTTATCCTACAGATATACTTGGGCGTATGAATAAAAAAAGGTACAACTGTTTTTTATGTAGTTTTTAGACTAGCAAAACAAACATTAAAATACATATCCATTTAAATGTATATGCTTATTTAGAAGATTCCTAATTTATTTAGATTTTAAAGCATTAAAGGGATAAGTTTCAAAAATTATATTTATTACTAATTGAAAAAAGATATAGTTCATAGTATTCTACCACTTACGTGTGTGTTTTATAGCATATACCCACACACACATGCATATACACTGAGTGGCCAGATTATGATGATCTCTGAACGCATAATCTGGCCACTTAGTGTGTGTGTGTGTGTGTGTATTAGAGGCCCAGTGCATGAATTCGTGCATGGGTGGGATCCGGCCAGCCTGGCCAGGGGAGGAGACACAGGCGGTTTTCTGGCCTGCCTGCTGGTCAAACTCCTGGTCGAGGGGACAATTTGCATATTAGCCTTTTATTATATAGGATATACACTGAGTAGCCAGATTATTATGATCTCTGAACACATAATAATCTGGCCACTCAGTGTATATGATTAGGTGATCTTTTATATTTTATAAGGATTTATTTTGTAAGGCTATACAATTGCTTCTGGGAGTAGAAACAGTGTGAGATTGACATATTTTTCCAGCACCTTTAATCAACTAAACCTAAATATTAAGACATGTACAATAACTTAATTTCTGGAGTGTTTCATTTTCTCTTTTCTATTTTCAGCAAACTTCAAGGTTTTTGAGATTCTTGAATACCATTGAAGAAACAAAACTCCTCAATTTTCCGCTTAATTTTATATTTTATGTAACTTTGATATTAGGTTACAATAAAATTATGGTAAACTTTATAATGTTTAAATTCATATTTTATGAGATTTTGATATTGTTATAATAAACATGATGGTATAGTTTACAAGTTTTTATAGGAAAAGTATTTTCTAATCTTTTAAAAAAAATATGAAAATATGTATAAAGATGTAATCTAGTTATACATTTGAACCTAAAAACTCACCCTTTATTTTGGTCATACGCTCACCCTTTGGTCATACGCTAATGTTCATTTTAAGAAAAACAGATATTTGAACATATTTGAATCATTATTTTAGTTTAACGTAGGTTTTTATCACCATAAAAGTCCTTAGAGTATGTCTGACAATTTTGAAACTGTTAAAATTTCAAATCACAGATTTTATTCTAATGATAGTTGAAAATCTTTGTTTCAGGATATTACTGTGATATTCATTACATAATTATCTTTTGGCACTAGAAATTTAAAAACATAGTTCCCTTCCTTTTTACATTTAGAAGACATGTTTACTTTGAAGCAGCATGTTTTGCCATATTGGCTGTAATCCCTTACTTTTAGTTTATGGTGTTACAACAATAGCCCAGAAATAAATCTGAACGACAGGAATTTAGAGTACAAAGAGTGTTTCAAATTTAGGAGTAACCTAAATATTATAAAGAGCCTGGCTTGGGAGATACTTCTTTTCCTGGAAATGAGCTTTTTGGGGAAAAGATAGTGATTGAAAAAACCAAAAATGACATTAAAGGGAAAATTCCACAAGAAAATTTAATGTGAATGTGATACGTGAATCAGCAGTTAAGGATGAAGTGATAATTTGAGATGTGGTTTGAGGATGGAAAATTCAGGGAGAATGTTAAGAGGCCTGATACTGGAAAAACAAGATTTAACTTTAATTTCAAGTAGCCTGGAAAAATTGAAGTAAAAGTGAAATCAAGCCCTAGCTGGTTTGGCTTAGTGGATAGAGCATCAGCCTGTGGACTGAAAGGTCCTGGGTTTGTTTCTTTTTTTTTTTTAATGTATTTTATCGTTTTTTTTTACAGAGAGGGAGGGGGATAGAGAGTTAGAAACATCAATGAGAGAGAAACATCCATCAGCTGCCTCCTGCACGCCCCCTACTGAGGATGTGCCCACAACCAAGGCACATGCCCTTGACCGGAATCAAACCTGGGACCCTTCAGTCCGCAGGCCGCCACTCTATCCACTGAGCCAAACAGGTTAGGCCTGGGTTTGTTTCTGGTCAAGGCCATGTACCTCGGTTGCAGGCTCCTCCCTGGCCTGGGCCTTGGGCAAGGAAAAATATCGTGGAGTGAGGATTTTTTTTTTTTAAGTGAAATCAAGGCATAAGTTCAAAAGTTACTAGATTACTTGGAAAAAAATTATAATTTGGGCCTGGAAAGTGGTAGTGAAATAGACACAAGGTTGTTGGTCCAGTTATGAGAACAACAGAGCTAAATATGAAAGATGATGGGTAGAAAGTTGTAAACTGGGTACAAGGTGTCCCCGCATTCATTAACTCATTCATTTGGCAGATAATTGCTTCCGTATATAAAGATAAGCTACTTGAGACTTTTTCAGGAACACAGTTAATGGGTAGAAAGATAGGGTGTATTTAGGAGTTAGCAATGTGCAATGAGATGAAGCAAAACAATTATTTAAGAGCAGAGAAGTTGCCAGAACCAGGCAGTAAGTATCGGAATAAGATAAGACAGGAACTAGAACCAGGTGGGGATCAGCATCATCCAGAAATGAAAAGGAAGCAGAGGTCTGAATGATGGGGCAGTGGAAGAGCAGCTCTGAAAGAGAATCCTGGGCTTCTGCTGCAGGTAAAAACAGAGGTGGTGTGCTCTCACTTGGTGTTTAATCAGCTGAAACAGGCTGATCTCACTGCAGAAATCTGGGTATGAGAGGCATTTTCATGTGATGGTGTGCCTCAGAGCAGGGGCCAGGTAGACCACACAAGACAGATATGGGTAAGATTTCTCTAGGGTGAGAAAAGCAATACTTGGTCTCTGTGTGGGGAAACCATAGGAAGTGCCTGGAACTGTACAGATGAGCACCAGTTGCTGTTCAGTAGGTCTCAGACCATCTACTCTGGATCTCTGTGCCCAATAGTTGGCATGCAATATTTGTGGGAGGGTAAAATAAAGCAGGTTGGACTAAGGGGTTAATAACTGATATTAGCTTTAATACCCAGTCCATCTCCCTTGAAAGGCATTCATATTTTAATAAAGATAGCCTTTCCTTAAGGGATAAATTTTAGGCAAAAAATCATTTGTTTGGGGCACAGGAGCTTCTCAACTCCACATTTTTCCCAAAGAGCTGTTGGGAAAGGGACTGCCACATAGTAAGAAATTTGGGAAGGTGGAGGGCATGGAGCCTTAGAAAATCTAATGAAAACTAAGGTCCCTCAGAAAAATCAGCATGATTTAAGAGACTACCCCCTCTTATAATTTCACATATAATTTCAGAGGGCTCACGAACTCTGAAGGCCATTCTCAACAGGTGTGGTCTGTTGTCATGTGTGTGGTGTCTTGTGTTCATGTTTGGTAATATCATTAGGATGAAACTTGTCCAGTATTTTGAAGTTAACAAAGGTACCAAAATAAACTGAAACCAATCATTGGGTATGTTCACTGACATCAAGGTTATAACAGAAAATACATCCTCCAGCCCTAGCTGGTTTGGCTCAGTGGACAGAGCGTCAGCCAGTCCCAGGTTCAATTCCAGTTAGGGGCACTTACCTAGATTATAGGCTCCTCCCCGGTTCGGATCCTGGTCAAGGCACGTGCAGGAGGCAACCAATTGATGTGTTTCTGTCACATTGGTATTTCTCTACCTCTTTCTTCCACTCTCTCTGAAAATCAGTGGGAAAATATTGAGTGAGGATTTAAAAAATTAAATAAATTTTAAAAAGAAAATGAAAAAAGGGGTAGGGGAGGAGAGGGGAGAGGTGGAAAGGGGAGGGGAAAGAAAAGAGAGATGAGAAAGAGGAGAGAAAGTGAAAGGAAGAGACATTTAGCCCGACCAGTGTGGCTCAGAGGTTGAGCATCGAACCAAGAACCAAGCGGTCACCAATTTGATTCTTGGTCAGGACACAGGGTTTCCAGCTTGATCCCCAGTAGAGGGCATGCCCATTGATGTTTCTCTCTCATCAATGTTTCTATATCTCTCTCTTCCTCTCAAGTTCAATTATAAATCCAATATTCTATATAATAAAGAGGTGGTATGCAAATTGGCCCTCACACCCTCTCATCACAAGATGGCCACCCCCACAAGATGGCCACCACAAGATGGCTGCCCCCACATTGTCACAAGATGGCCACCCCCACATCATCACAAGATGGCCAGCAGGGGAGGGTAGTTGGGGGTGATTGGGTCAGCAGGGGAGCAGTTAGGTTTCAATCAGGCCGGCAGGGGAGCAGTTAGGGGGCTATCAGGCTGGCAGGCAGAGTGGTTAAGGGCAATCAGGCAGCCAGGCAGGGAAGTGGTTAGGAGCCAGCAGTCCCGGATTGTGAGAGGGATGTCTGACTGCCTGTTTAGGGATCGAGCCTAAAGCGGCAGTCGGACATCCCCTGAGAGGGCCCAGAATGGAAAGGGTGCAGGCCGGGCTGAGGGACACTCCTACAGTACACGAATTTCGTGCACCGGGCCTTTAGTATTTAAATAAAAGCACACTGAAAAACGTTTGAAGTGAAGTATAATATACCTACATAAAAATCCCAGTCGCCCTAACTGGTTTGGCTCAATGGACAGAGTGTCGGCCTGCGGACTGAAGGGCCCAGGTACGATTCCGGTCAAGGGCATGTACCTTGGTTGTGGGCACATCCCCAGTAGGTGTGCAGGAGGCAGCTGATCAATGTTTTCTCTCATTGATGTTTCTAACTCTATCCCTCTCCCTTCCTCTCTGTAAAAAATCAATAAAATATATGAAAAAAAATCCCAGTCAGTGTATAATACAGCTTAATAAATTTTTACAAACCGCCAACCTTGTTACCAGGATTAAGAAATGGAATGTTACCCTCATCCCAGAAGCTCACTTGTCCTCTCCAATCACAAAACTCCACTCGCCCTCAAAAGGACAATTATGCCTGCTGGCATGGCTCAATGGTTGAGCATTGACTATGAAACAGGTGGTCACAGTTTGATTCCAGTTGGGGTACATGCATGGATTGTGGCCTTGATCCCCTGTGTGGGGCATGCAGGAGGCAGATGATTGGTGATTCTTTCTCATCATTGATGTTTCTATCTCTCCCTCTCCCTTCTTCTCTGAAATCAATAAAAAATATTAAAAGTTTTTCTTTGCTTCGCTGGAGGACATTCTCAAGTAACTTCCTGAAAAAAGAGGATGTGTATGGGAGCCATGACGAATACACTTCAATCACAAGCCTTGCCTCAAAATGTTGCCATAGAGTATCAGAAACAGAAAAATGACCTTGAGACTGGAGACAGAATAAACTGGTAGTGATGCTTGGGTGTGACATATTTATGACCCAAGGACCACTGGGATTGTGTTGTCATTAAGACTTTCCCCTTTATCACTCCATTCACCTGCCTAATCTTCAGCTATAGTTACGATATATTATGATCATTACCATTTACTTTTATCACACAAATGAAAAAAAATTTGCTATTGGAACATGCTCAAACTGGTAAAATTATTAAAAACCACCCACAACTCTACCACCTAGAGATGACGGCAGTGAATCTCTTGGGAGGTATTCCAATCCCTGGAAGTGAATGGCTGAGAAGATACAAGCATCATTAAAACATACGGGCTTCCTCTTCCACCTGTGCTATTAATTCACTTGTAGAACATTCTACATTTTACCATGGTTATTTGTTCAATAACTATTTATAAATTACTATTTACTATATGTGTGTGTGTGTGTGTGTGTGTGTGTGTGTGTGTATTTAAGACAACCACTAGCCCGACTTTTAACAGATTTTGCCAAGTTTTGTCTATTACATAAGGGAATCATAAGTATGTATTTTATATTTGGTTTCTCACATTATGTCAGTGATATTCATCCACATTGTTTACTCATGTCCATTGTAGATATACATTCTATTATTGATGGGAATATGGACAGTTTCCACTATTTGTCTATTATAAATAAGGCTGTTATGAATATACAAAATCTATGTCTTTTGCTAGAAATAGAATTTCTTAGTCATAAGAGATACATTATATTTAACAGCAATTTTCCATAGTGATTGACTCAATAGACGCTTCCAGCAGACAAGTGTGCCAGTTGCTTTACATGTTTGGGGCATAATGATGTTTTGTCCCAGTGCCTAGAACAGTGCCATACTTACTTATCTACCTATACAGTAGGTGCAACAAGTGTGCAATTCTGTTGAATGAATACGAACATAGATGGCATTTAAAGCTATGGGCTTCAATAAGATCATCTTGGAAGAAGTATGATTAGATAAGAAGGCTGATGAATAAGCCTTGGGTGACTCCTACATTTAGAGAACTGTCAGATGGGGAGCAAGTAGAGGAAGAAGAAAATGGGAGACCATGAAATTCTACAAACCAAGAGAAAAGTGTTCCAAGGGGGCATAGTCAACCGCTTTGAATGCTGTCAAGAGATCATAAGATACAGTGCGGAAAGGGTCAGGAGTTCTGTTTTTGGTCATTTCAAGCTTTAAGAATTTAAGCATTAAATCATTCAAGTGGAGACTTTAAATGGGCAACTAACTATAGGGATTTGGAGTTTAGAACCTGATGTGTAAGTCTGATATTTATTAATGTAAATTTATTTGTGAAAGAGTGTAAATGGAGGAGATGGGGACGCAGCCTTGACGCATGATGCATTTCCACTTACAAGCTGAAGGGAGGTAAACACCTGCAAAGCAGTGTTAAGTGTCTGGTAAGGTAGGAGAGAAGTCTGGAAAGTGTTTTGTCACTGAGATGACAACATCAATTGTGTGAAATGTTGGTGAGTTTCAACAAAACGAGAACAGGAAAATAATCACTGGATTTAACTACTAATTAATAACTACTCTAGTCAATAGATATTCTTCTATATTATTTTGAGTGGCTGCAAAGAATCCCATTGTATGGCTGTACCAAAATTTGCTCAACTAGTCCCACTGTTGAATCCTTCGATTCTTCCCAAACCTTTAGTCTCGTAAGTAGAGTTCTCTAGAGCATGTTTTAGAGTTGGAATTCTAGATCAAGAAATTATAAACATTTTATTTTTTATTTTAATATATTTTTTAATTAATTTCAGAGAGGAAGGAAGAGGGAGAGGTAGAAACATCAATGAGAATCATTGATTAGCTGCCTCCTGCACCCTGGGCATATGTCTTTGATGGGAATCAAACCTGGGACCCTTTAGTCTGCAGGTCGATGCTCTATCCACTGAGCCAAACCGGCTAGGGCTTAAAAGCTTTTTATACGGCTACCAAACTACACTCTAGAAAGGTTTTACTAAGTTCTACCATGATCCAAAGGATACAGTAATTGTAAAAAAAACAAAAACAAAAAAAACTCTGCCATTTTGATAGGTGATATGTGGTATCTTATACTTGCATTTTTATTAATGAAGTCTTATATGTTTATCATTAGTTACTTATTAATAGCTTGCCCATATCTCTTGCCCCAAATGAGAGTTGTTACAGAGCAAACGGTATGGTAAAATATTCAGAAGATTGCCCTAGCCCTGTGGTCGGCAAACTGCGGCTCGCGAGCCACATGCAGCTCTTTGGCCCCTTGAGTGTGGCTCTTCCACAAAATACAACGGCCTGGGCAAGTCTATTTTGAAAAAGTGGCATTAGAAGAAGTTTAAGTTTGAAAAATGTAGCTCTCAAAAGAAATTTCAATCGTTGTACTGTTGATATTTGGCTCTGTTGACTAATGAGTTTGCCGAACACTGCTAGCTGGTTTGGCTCAGTGGATAAGAGTGAAGAGGGCCTGCGGACTGAAGGGTCCGGGTTTGATTCCCGCCAAGGGCACATGCCTGGGTTGCAGGCCCCATCCCCTATAGGGGATGTGGAGGAGTATAGTTTGGTAGCTGTATAAAAAGCTTTTAAGCCCTAGCCAGTTTGGCTCAGGGGATAGAGCATCAACCTGCAGACTAAAGGATCTCAGGTTCGATTCCTGTCAAGGACATATGCCCAAGGTGCAGGAGGCAGCTAATTAATGATTCTCATTGATGTTTCTACCTCTCCCTCTTCCTTCCTCTCTGAAATTAATTTAAAAATATATTAAAATAAAAAATAAAATGTTTATAATTTCAGCCAATCAATGATTCCCTCTCATCATTTATGTTTCTCTCTCTCTCTCTCTTCTCTGAAATAAAAAATACATTACAAAAAAATATTCAGAAGATTGAAATATTGGTTTAGTGAAGTGAAAAAAAAACAGATAAATAAAGGTATGAATCACAGCTTGTGAATGCACGAGTTACCCTGGTTGGGTAACTTCTCAGGTCCCATCTTCTTGTCTGTGAAATGAGGATCAGTTCTATCCTGAAGTGTTATGAACTACATATGTGATATCTATATGCTGGAAATTATGACAATTATGATAGTTTTTCTAGTGCAAAGTAACTGCGCCGTGGCACAGGAATCTAAAAAACAGACTGTAGGGTAGTTGGTTAGTTTGAAGCAACTAAGACCCTATTTCTGGCATTTCCACCATCCCACTCCAATTCCTTGCCGCCGCCTCCTCCTCCTGCGCGTCGGTGGCGTCACCATGGCAATAAGCACGCGGCCCAAGCACAATTCTCTTGACAGTTGCTGACCTCGGCCAGTGGCGTCTCCAAGGCGCTTCCCACTCTCTCAGGTGTCTGAGGGCTAGGGGCTGAAGAGCAGCATGGCCAAAGCAGCGGCCTCTTCGCCGCTAGAGGACTTGGATCTGAGCGGAGAGGAGGTCCAGCGGCTCACCTCCGCCTTTCAGGACCCGGAGTTCCGGCGAATGTTTTCCGAGTACGCCGAGGAGCTCACGGACCCCGAAAACCGGCGGCGTTACGAAGCGGAGATCACCGCGCTGGAGCGTGAGCGCGGCGTGGAGGTGCAGTTCGTGCACCCGGAGCCCGGCCACGTGCTGCGCACTAGCCTGGACGGGGCGCGGCGCTGCTTCGTGAACGTGTGCAGCAACGCGCTGGTAGGTTCGCCCACCAGCCGGCCCGGCTCCGGGAGCGCGGCGGCCGGTAGCCACTGGTCCCTGCCGTACAGCCTGGCGCCCGGCCGCGAGTACGCGGGGGGCCGCGGCACCCGCTACACGGTCTACGATGTGGTCTTCCACCCAGACGCGCTGGCGCTGGCACGGCGCCACAAGCGCTTCCGCCAGATGCTGGACGCCACGGCCCTAGAGGCTGTGGAGAAGCAGTTCGGCGTGAAGCTGGACCACAGAAATGCCAAAACCCTGAAGATCAAGTACAAGGGAACTCCGGAAGCCGCTGTGCTGCGCACGCCCCTCCCCGAGGGTGTCCCGGGCCGGCCCGAGGGGGAACTGGAGAGCTCTTTCCCCGATTTCCCCTATCCCTACCGGTGCCCGGCGGCCGCCCGGAACTCTGCGGGCCACGGGCCCCCGCCCTCCGCTCTAGAGGCGGTTCCGCAGCCCACCCCCACGGAGCCTCGCTACAGTGTGGTGCAGCGCCACCGCGTGGACCTGCAGGATTACCGCTGCTCCAGGGACTCGGTCCCCAGCCCCGTGCCCCAAGAGCTGGTGGTCACCATCGAGCTGCCGCTACTGCGCTCGGCCGAGCAGGCGGCGCTGGAGGTGACGGGAAAGCTGCTGTGTCTGGACTCGAGGGAACCCGACTACCAGCTGCGGCTCTCGCTCCCGTACCCGGTGGACGACAGCCGCGGCAAGGCGCAGTTCAATAAGGCCCGGCGGCAGCTGGTGGTCACGCTGCCAGTGGAGCTGGCCGCTGCACGCCGGGAGCTCCAAGTGGCGCCGGAAAAGTCCGCCGGAGCCGGAACTGACAGTGCGGCCTGCACTTCCGCCCGCAAAGGAGACCGGGGCCCGGCTGGGGATCGTGCTGGGGAAGAGGACGCCGGGATCACCACCCCGGATGCCGCTGGGGAGGAACTTGTCTCCGAACCGGAACGGGACTTCGGTGGGCAAGCGGTGGCTACTACCAATATCGAGGAGAAACTGCTTCCCGGAACAGGGAGCTCGCCCGGGGACCTAGTCAGGGGCCCTTCTGCAGGAAGGAGTGTGTGCGGCGATCTCGGCGTTGGGACCCGCGTGGCCTGGGAAGACTCGGGCAGGGAGCCTTCTGATCCAGCCATGGATGGTCCCGGGACAGACAGCGGGGGACCTCTGTGTCCTCCTTTGCAGTGTAAGCAGGATGAAGAATCCCTGACTCTGCTAATTCAAGTGCCTCGGATCCAACCGCAAAGTCTTCAAGGGGATGTGAGCTCCCTCCGGTACAAATTGTGCTTCTCCACCCAAGACTTAGTTTATTATTCCTTCTTTTTGCAGTTTGCTCCAGAAAATAAATTAAGTATCAAAGAACCAGTGGTTAGCATATCTTCAAACAATGCAGTAATAGAACTGGCCAAATCATCAGAGTGCTATGGACATTGGAGAGAGTGGTATTATGGTTTAAACAACGATTCTTTGGAGGTAACAGTTCTTTCTCGAGTCTTAGTATTTGAAATATTCCATCCTACTTTCAAAATTACAGCCCTTAGTGCATTCTGAACAAAGTATTTTTCATTAGAACTTCTCTCGAAATTAATTGAAGTTGATACACGTGATGAAAGATGTCAGTGCACGTTAAACGCATATTGAAACACACGCACCCGCACACGCGCGCGCATCCCTTCAAAATTGTCCTTAAGGCATTTTTCCCCCTGGAATCCATTGACTGAGGAGGACATGAATGGATTCCCAGGAATCCATAAACCTCTCAGATTGTATGCAAAAAGTTTGAGGGTGCTTTCTTCTGGGCAGAAGGGCTATAACTAGTCATATTCTCAAAGGGTTGATGACCAATTAGTTTGAGAAGCACTCTGTTAGGGCCATATTTTAAGTTGGTAAGTAATATTGTCCAACCTTAGAAAATAAACAGCTTACTTCCAGAGAGCAAAAGTCATTTAGCCACATTTCTTATGTAGAAAAATGAATTCAGAATAAGGTGTCAATCTAAATTCCCTGCCCTTTTGACCATATAGTGCTGCTTGATTTTAGTGGCTGATCTTGGTAGGGTTGTCCTCAGGTGGTCTTTATGTTACATTGAAATTACATGTGTTTTTGCATCTGTTTTAATCATCTAGTATTTTGCACAATGGCTGACATTTAACAGTGTAATATAAACTACGGGCAAGTGCTGAAAATATTAAATTTGAAGTTCTAAAGAACTTTGTAAACTCACAAATGAACAATTAGTGGTTTTGATTAAGGTCTGCATCAGTGTTACATGTAAATTTTAAAGCTCTTTTAAAATATTCAAGGATTGCCGAAACCGGTTTGGCACAGTGGATAGAGTGTCAGCCTGCAGACTAAAGGGTCCCAGGTTCGATTCCGGTCAAGGGCATATACCTGGGTTGTGGGCACATCCCTAGTAGGGGGCGTGCAGGAGGCAGCTGATCGATGTTTCTCTCTCATCGATGTTTCTAACTCTCTATCTCTCTCCTTTCCTCTCTGTAAAAAATCAATAAAATATATTTAAAAAAATAATAAAATAAAATATTCAAGGATTTAATTCCCAGAAACAACACAAATTGCACAGATTATATATTAAAAATTAAGTTTTAAGTCTTGGGCTTTAACATGCCAGAAATTTCCACTTCTTCCCCATAGTTTTTCTAGAAACTTGCTAAATTACATTTACATTTTATGAGGGATATCTTCTGTGAGAAGTGGTTAATTTGAAAGCCTCTAAAAGTGGTAAAGTAAGTAGCCAGGGCTAGGTACAATACTTTGTGATAATATAAAATAGGAAATTGACTATCTGTTTATGTCATTCAAAGGGAAAATTTAGGAAAGGGCAGTCGTTTTCCTGTAATTGTCTTAATAAATGTGAAAATAACTCACAATATGAGAAGAAAGCTTTGCTGACAAGCAGTTGAGAAAATACTAAAGAATATATTTTAATCTGATTTTCTAGTATGATAACATTATTTTAGAAAAGAAACCAGACAAAAATGAGATTATGGCGACTGTGTCTTATATCTTTGAAGCCTAAAATAGATTTATAATTTCTTCATTAATAATCACATTTCCTAAGGCTGACAGAATCATAACTTTTTTTTTATTTTACAGTTCACTGCCACTGGACCATGTTCTTATTAAATTTCTAAAACATCACAGGAGTAGCTAGCCCTGGCTGGTGTTCAGTTTGGTTGGGAAAGGTTGGGGGCATGCAGGAGGCAGCCAATCCATGTTTCACTCTTCACTCTCACATAGATGCTTCTCTCTCACTCTTCCTTCCTCTTTCTTGAAAATTAATAAATAAGGAAAAATCACAAAGAGTAGTAGGTGCGTAAATAGATAATATATTACACATATGAAAATAATTATAAAGTAAGTTTGATTTGTGGCTGTCAAGTTCACAATTGTTACTTTACACATAAACAAGTACAACATATATTTATATAAGCCTTAAATATTTACTGGGAATTTTCCTAAAAAAATTTTTTTTGTTCCCAAGATTCACTTGTTTGGTAGGTGTTCCCAAGTTCAAATACTGTTTAATAGAAGGAAACCTGAAACTTGTATCTTTCATATTTTCTTTACTCATTTTAAAAATATATATATTTTATTGATTTTTTACAGAGAGGAAGGGAGAGGGATAGTTAGAAACATCGATGAGAGAGAAGCATTGATCAGCTGCCTCCTGCACACCCCCCACTGGGGATGTGCCCGCAACCAAGGTACATGCTCTTGACCGGTATCGAACCTGGGACCCCTCAGTCCGCAGGTCGATGCTCTAGCCACTGAGCCAAACCAGTTAGGGCTCTTTCCTCATTTTGACTAAATAATGAACATCTTAAATTTATGTCTATGAAAGTACAGAGGAAAATACTTTTACTTTGGGCAACAATGAACTTATTTTATGAAAATGGTTATTGTTTTAGTGCCCTAACAATATTCCTGTATTCGCTTGACATAAATATGAAGAAATTGCTTTGTGTTTGGGATTTTTGTGACTGTGGTTTTTGCATTTCCTAATAGTTTGGAAAACTATCTCATTCTTATAAATAGCTATATGCTGGTGTCACACTGGATTATCTCATTGCTTAAAAGTAAAATATGCTTCTTTTACATAAAATATTACACTTAGCTCTTACCTGAACAAGAACTAAAAGGCAAACTGTTCACACAAAATTTTAATAGATCCTGTCATGTGTATTTCTTAGCTGACTCATTAAGAAGTGTTGTAAGCCCTAGCCAGTTTGGCTCAGTGGACAGAGTGTTGGCCTTAAGACTAAAGGGTCCCAGGTTTGATTCTGTTCAAGGGCACATACCTTGGTTGCAGGCCCCTCCCTGGCCCAGGCCTTGGTCCCGGCTGTGCAGGGGGCAACCAATCAATGAGTTTCTCTCACATCAATGTTTCTCTCTCTTTCCCTCTCTCTTCAAAAATATACTCAGGCAAGGATTAACAAAAAACAAAGGAGGTTATGTATTTCTCATAAAATATTAAGAGAAAAAAGTAAAAAAAAATATAACTTTTTAATGTAGATTATCTAAGAGAAAACATACCTAGATTCAATAGAGACTAAGAAGAGTAACTGAACTTTTTCTTTTAGGTATGTACTCTTGTTTTTTAAAAAAATATATTTTTACTGATTTCAGAGAGGAAGGGAGAGGGAGAGAGAGGTAAATACATCAATGATGACAGAGAATCACTGATCAGCTGCTTCCTGCACAACCCCCATTGGGGATTGCTGCATGTACCTTGAACAGGAATTGAACCATGACCTCCTGGTTCATAGATGGACGCTCAACCACTGAGCCACGCTGGCTGGGCACTCTTGCTGTGTACAGACTGTTTTCTTTTGCCAAAAAAGCATAGGAATAACAAATATTTTAAAAGTATAAACCTGAACTATGTGAGAACTTTTATAAGTTGTTTTTATATAACACTGTGAAGTATGACCTATAAAGCAGATATGTTTTCTTTTTATTTTAGGAAAGGTTATTTGTCAATGAAGAAAATGTCAATGAATTTCTTGAAGAGGTACTGAGCTCTCCATTCCAACAGACAATACCCCTAACTTCACCTTTAATTGAAGTTCTTCAGGTTACTGATAGTAAGATTCAAATTCACACTAAGGTAAGGATTTTGATGGGTCTTAAAGAATAGTGACTTAGGACAAGGTTAAAGCCTAATGAATAACTTAATTTTTGATGTTGAAACTTTAAGCTAAGTGTACATAATGGCTGGGAAGAGGAATAGAGTTTTTTGCATGCATTTCACTATGTGCTAAACACTCTGCAATTCATTTTCATATATATTATCTAATTTAATCCCAAAATGTCGAATGAGGAATAGAGAAAAACTGACATTTGGGAAGTTAGTCCAGGGACCATGGTAACTATGTCATACAGTTTGTTCATTCTTTCTAGTTGAATCTTAAGTTTGGTTATTTTTACTCGTCAGTATTGAATACAGAAATAATTTAGTTAACTAGCACAATTGGCATTTATGAATTGTGGGGGGAAATGGCTCTGAATCACAGAAATTCAAGAATGCCCTAGTAAGAAAGACTGCTAAAGGGTTTGTAAGCCAGGATTATTTTATCCTGAGGGAGATGAGTCATTGAAACGATTACCAGAGAATTAAGGCCAGTTTTGCATTGTCACTAAATGACTGGCAGCATGTGGAGGATGACTTTGAGGAGGAAGAAGCCTGTCTGTAGGTCTACAAGGGTTATTCCCTCACAACTTAAAAAAATTTCCCAATGGTACTACAATTTAATTTTCTATTTATTTCAAAGAATTAATAACTTGTTGTTTCTCTTGACATAGTTGCAAGAATGTAGTAACTCTGAACAGCTTCATGAAAAGGAAGAAAAAGTCAAGGAAGGAAGTCATCCAACTAAAAAAAATATAGAACATCCTACCACCTCAACAACTGCTTCTGATTCATCTATAGCAGTTAAAGTACGAGAAATAGACAGTTGTGGTTCAGTTGAATACTTGCAACAAGAGTCTCTTGATGTGTCCCCAATGTTATTTGGAAAGTCTCAGCAACCCGAGATAAAAATAGAACCTGAATTTGTAAAAGAAAAAGGTGCTGTTTACTCAAGTGAGGAGAAAGATAATTTAAAAGAACCAGTAATGACTAAAGAGGAAGAATTAACAGTTCAGAATATACCTGGTTTTGACAACATAAAAGAAACCAATATGCAGGATGGTAGTGTGCAGATTATTAAAGATCATGTGACTCATTGTGCATTCAGTTTTCAGAATTCTTTGCTATATGACTTGGATTAATTCTTCAGAATTTAAAAGTTAAGAGCAGAAAAATTTTGGACTTAAATTCTATTTCTATAAACTACTACCTTAAAACCAAAGATACTCAAGAAAGTATATTTTGGATTTAAAATAGGTTTTCTGTTTACTCTCTAAAAACTGAAGATATTCAAAATTTGCAATTTTGATTCTAATAGGGAAACTGGAGATTTTTTTTTTTGCATGTAGAGTTTATACAGCTTCAGGGACATAAGTTTTGTGATTCCTCTGAGAGCTGTATATTCTGAGAGTTAAACATTTAGTTTTAATATAACCTGTATATATTTACTTCAGTGTTTGTTTTCAGTTTCTTTTATCATTACACTTCAATAAAGTTTCAAGATATTCACTAAGTTGTGTCTGTCACAAAAAGCAACTCTCAAGAATGTAACGAAGTATGAGATGCATTTGTAAGGGGGACAGAATCTCAAAACTGTGTTTAGAAATATCACTAAATAAGATGTATTTATGCTTGAAATAGAGGTTCTTAGATGAAAGAACTATACTAACCATTATTAATAATTCAAATAATTATATACAGATACACTGAAATTTATTATTTTTGCTTCAACTCTGTATTTTACTGTTCTCATCTGTCACCAAAAATATATATATATTTAATACAGGTTAATTAGTAATGACTTTAAGGCGGCAGCAGGTAATGTATCTGTGGCTAAGTTATTAATTTTGTGGAATAGTATTTGTATTTGAGGTCAGAAGAAAATCCTAATAGATTTTTTTCTCACAAAAATTTTTAGGACAGGATGAAAGAAAATATAGAAAGCAAAATATCTGTTGACCTAATCTCTGACCCCAAAGGCTATGACCATTGATGCATTTGTTCCAAAAACAGCTACCAATTCAAACTTCTGGCTCTACCTTAGTCCTGGAAATTACCTAGTATTTTTTGTCCTTTGAACTGGGGAGGTCAGATCAGAACACCAAAAGCTGTTTTTCTTTACATTTATAATCTTGGTAAAGTCTGGAACAAGACTAGGTTGAGAACAGTATAAACTATTTGCTCCAACTTAGATGACCAGATGCATTTTCCAACTATTAACATGAATCTTAATTTGAAGCAACAATTTTGAAAATGTCCACTTAACACAATTTTCGTAGATTGAAATAATTGTAATTAATAGCTACACAGAAATTAGTCTATAATTTTTGATTGAATGGAATCGTATACTGTTAAGGGAAACTTCTACATTAAACGTGGTAAACGTGGAGTAAATTTTAAGCCTATTTCCTATTATTTCTGTATCTGTCCTTTTAAAAAGTATGACTTCAGTTAAAATAAAGCTGACACTAGAACATGTTTCACTTTGGCTGACTAAACTTTGTATCATTTCTGGCTGTATTTCACAGCAGCTTTTTATTGTTCATTATCTATGTCTGGCTAGTTTCTTCCAAAGGGAATACATTGTCAAGAGCTGGGTTTTCTTTATTATTTCAAATTCAACGTACAAACAGTAAACATGAAGATATAATACTAACTTCTAGAATGTCTACTGAATTTTGGTGTAAACAAAATTTATTCTGCAAAGTGATTAGGAACCTTTTTATGCAAAAATGAGTATTTTATTTTGTCCGACTAAAAGAAAAAAAAGAAACAAAACCACTGTTTTTCTACATTGAGGTGAAAACAGTGTTAAAATTTTTTATCAATCAAATACATTCCGAAAGAAAATGTGCTCTATGAAGGTTCCAAAGCACAGGCAAATCTTAACACAATAATACAGGAATCTGTAATACTGAAATTGACTGTTTTGACAGAATGTTTAACAAACATAACTTCTGAATTATTTAAAACCAGCCAAACAATCTCTTCCTAGTAACTGTGTGGAGGGTGAAACTGGGCTTGTTCCATTAATACTTATTTCATTGTAATACTTCCTACTGCTATGTCAATTTTAAGTAAATTTTGCTGTACTTAAGTTTTGGAAGTGGAAAAGTGTACAAAGTTCCAGGTAAAAAGATTAATAGATGCAATTTAAACAAAATTTCCCCTCTTCTCTCACAGTAATGATTACCTTTCCCAGATACAGATTGAGCTTTAAAACCCAACTCTCAACATGAAAACTTGTATTTTAAATCTTAATTAGACATAAAAGGAAAAGATTACTATAATTGGATACCTTTTACAATAATTTTTTTTTCATATTAAAGCAGAAACCAATCCCTAAACTCCTTTATTCAATTGTCTGTCCTGTTGGGACAAATATCAAAAATAGAAGACTGTCACCTTTTGTAATTGTGATTTTTCATTGCAGTCTTCTATAACTTTTACAGAGTTCGTGGTCTCTAATATCTCCCCACCCTCCATTTTTCCTAGGTGGGGAAATGGGCGCCATAAACTTTTCACTGATAGTTAGAGTTTCTGGAAACATGTACTGTTTGTTACTATTTAAGAGTGACTCAATTTGGGCACTCTGGGTGGATGGTCTACAGGTTTTCTTGTGGTGCATACCACAGTCTCCAGCATGAAAAATCCTAGGTACCTGAGGAACCAGCACTTTCCAGAATTTTGGAAGACAAGATACAGTCAAATACTGAAGAGTCCAGTCCCAATTATAATCATCATAAGTACAGAAAGTGTCTGTGCAATCGATCAGCTTATGATAAGCATCCCGGGTCAAGGCTAGACCCATATTGTGCTCTGTGGATTTCCAAGTTTTCACATCTACCTTGTCAGCAATGCCAGAGAAACTTCGACTGGCAGTATAGGTTCCCAGGGAGAGAACATCACACTCAGGACACTCTTGCTGCTTTAATTTCCTCATTTTTTTGAAAACATGGTAAAAGTCTGGAGCTAAGTAGTGATCCTCCTCTAGGAAAAGTATGAGGCCAGCATAGTCTCGAAGAACTTTGACCCTTTCCCATACAAAATGCAGCTTCCACCACCAATGGTGTTTGGTTTGGGAGAACTTGGCCTCTCTATAATGGCCGAAGGAATCAGGATACTCAGCATTAATGCATCCCATCTTCAAAGCTGAATCCTTCTCCAGATCTCTGGGGCAATCTCTGGGGTCACTGCCCGGAAACTCGTTGGGGTACAACTGAATGCTGAAAGGAAAGAACACCTGCAGAACAGGGCAGAAATCCACATCAGCGATCAGCTGATTGATCTCTGTTGACCAGAAGTCATGGCTAAAGATGACGAGGACGTTTTCAATGCCCTGGGCTTTTCGAAGTGAGTCCAGCAACAGTTTGAGGTAATCAGGCCGGTTATGCACCTGGACCACCAGCACTAGCTCTCGGGGGGGCCAGGAGCCAGCTTTATCTACATTCCTCAGCGTCTGGTCAAAGTTAAGCTGGTACACCAAGGACCTGTACTGCAGCGTCAGGTTGTCCGCCTCGGGCAGCGGGGCCGCCGCGACCAGCGGGGCCGCTGACTCGTTGGAGACCCGGCGGATGTCCATGGACACGGCGGGATGGTCCCCGCCCCGGCCACCCGCACCCCGCGCGGGCTCGGCGTCCAGCAGCGGCGGGGCGAGGGCCTCGCTCTTCCTTTGTCGCCCATTGCTGCTCCAGAGGACGAAGCCGCAGGCGGCCACCACGAGCGTCAGGATGAGCACCTTCCGCTTGTAGATGCGGAACCTCATGGTCTCCGGGGCCGGGAGAGCGCGCAGGCGATGCGGGAAGGAGCTAGCGGCTTCTGCACGGAAGGGGCGGGCGGGCGGCGGCCGTCGCGTTGGCCTGTAGCAGTGGGAACTGGCCCCCGCGGCGGCCCTCGCTAACTCATCCCCGGCCCCGGGGGTCCTGAGACCCGCAGGCTCTCAGCTTCTCCGCGCCGCCGGGCTCCACTCATTCTCGTCGGGCAGCTGCAGCTCGACAGAGACCCCGCCGCTAGGGACCGGGGCTCGGGGTCGCCTCCGTCCTCTCCATTCAACACGGGTCCCAGCAAAAGCCCCGCGCGGCCCACTGCACCAGCTTCTTTACCTGCGCCTCCAGCGGCCCTGCGTCCTCTGCGCTCTCATCCTTACGCGAGCCATAGGCGGCCGAGACCGAGCAACCAAGGCTCGCCCCACTCCGGCGGCGACCGCTCTGACAACCTGCGACTGGCCCGCGGAGCGCCGGGGCCCTCAGGCTCACACCCTCCGCCCCGCCCCTGGGGCCGTTGGTTGGAGCTTCCAAGACGCCTGCGGAGGTGCCCGGCCTTCGCTGCCCGTTGCCTATTGGTCCATGGCCCTGTCGCTCAAGGCTCGGTTCCTACTTCCGCTTCTTTCCTCCATTTCCTGTTAGACGCGAGCTGAGCGAAGCGGGGAGTGTGGTCTGCGACTTTCCCGGTAAGCTAAGATCAGGCTGTAGGCGTCCCCACGGGAGCCTCGAATGCTCAGAATCCGGGGATGGAGTAGGCCCTGGTAGGAAACGGAGTGAGAGACCCGCTGCCTTGGCTCGAGAGAGTTCAAGAGCGGGCTTCTGTCTCAGGAAAGGGGTTCACGCATGGCGCTGCTGGGCCGGGAGGCACTTGTTAAAGACACGTCAGCCTTCAGGGCGGCTGGTGGGTGACGGTGCACGGTACTACGGAGGGGGAAATGCGAAACCAGACTCATGCGGTTCTCGGAGAAGGAACGGGGGGTGGGATCCACGCGCACGGAACCAGGCAGGCCCAGGAGCTAGAACCTGGAAGTGGGTGCGAGGAGTCGTCGAAAAGAAACTAGCCTTGGCCCTCTCTGCGGTAGAAAATTAACCAGTCATCACTACGCGTTTCTTTTTATCAGCCACAGTAAATTAAATCCACTTTATACGCTTTCGCTATTTTTTAGTGAGTCTCTTTCTAGAAGTGTGCCAATGATTTAAGCATTCCAAAAAGGTGTGCACACTTGCATGTGCACTTACGGAAAATAAGTAATTGGTGGATTTATACTTTACTGATTTATGTTATTTTCCTATAAATACTTATAAAGTACTTTTACTTACCAAAATGTTTAACATCTATCATATTTTAAATATCTCAACAGTTTCCATCGTACAGACAGCTCTACTGCCAAGATGGTCAATGTGCCTAAAACCCGAAGGACTTTCTGTAAGAAGTGTGGGAAGCATCAGCCTCACAAAGTGACCCAGTATAAGAAGGGGAAGGATTCCCTCTATGCCCAGGGGAAGAGGCGCTATGATAGAAAGCAGAGTGGCTACGGTGGGCAGACAAAGCCGATTTTCCGGAAGAAAGCTAAAACCACGAAGAAGATTGTACTGAGGCTTGAATGTGTAGAGCCTAACTGCAGATCAAAGAGGATGCTGGCCATTAAGAGATGCAAGCATTTTGAACTGGGCGGAGATAAGAAGAGAAAGGGCCAAGTGATCCAGTTCTAAGCTTTTATTTTTGAGAGGAAAATGTTAAAGCTGTAGAAAAATTACCTGTATGAAAATAAATGCAGTGATATTCTTACTCATATCTTTTGTGTCTTTTGAAATATAAATAGAATTTCATGTTTAATGTGGTTATAAATTAAGGAAATAAGAGTAAATTTGTAAGTGAATCCTCTTCAAATTATTAAACTTATTTCCACAAGAATTGAAAATTTTTATATGTAAAGGTAAGAGTCCCACCTCAATAGCAGGGAAAATATTGATACTTTATCTGACCAATTTCAAATATATGTTGGGTGAGGTGAATTTACAATCATGATGGAATTTACAATCATGCTGGGAAAACTTAAGATTTTGAAAAATAAATGAAGAGAACAAGCTAAGCCTGTGTATAACAGACTGAGTAGGGCAGAAGATCTAAGGGGATAAAAAGCATGCTTTTTGCAAATGTACTGTAATAGGAACTACTGGCCACATGTAGCTACTTAAATTTAAAAGGCAGTTCCTCAGTTATACTAGCTATATTTAGTGTTCAACAGCCACATAAGGCTAGTGGCTATACTATTGCACAACATGGATACAAAGTATTTCCCATCAGTTTTTGGACAGCACTGTTTAGAATACAGTCTTGAATGTAAGGTAGGAGTGAAATCTGACTTCTACCTAAAATTCTGAAGCTAGTAAAAAAACAATCCGTAAGTCTGCCCAGCCAATGTGTTTCAGTGGTTGAGCACTGACCTATGAACCAGGTCAGGGTTCCATTCCCGGTTAGGGCACATGCCCAAGCTGCAGCTTCCATCCCCAATAGGAGGCATGCAGGAGGCAGCCAATCCATTTATATCAGTTTCCAATGCTCACTCCCTCTCCCTCTCTGAAATAATGATCAAAACAACCCATAAGTCTATGATAGCATGAACCTTTTGGTTTTATAACATACTGTAATTAAAGTTACGTGAATGTGGTCTCTCAAATAATAGCTACACTACTTGGAATGGCCCACAATTTAAAAACAATTATTTCTGGAATTTTCCCATTCAATATTGTCAGATCTTCACTGACCATGAGTAACTAAAACTGCAGATAAGGAGGGACTGTATACTCTTGAGATGTACTCAAATTTATAACTTACTGGCTGTTGGGAAAGTTGAGAAACTAAGCAGTTAAGATTGAAAATAGAATGGAATGTGGAAACTCAGAAGTAAACCTAGTCATTGCCTATGAAAGGCAAGGAAGATACAAGTTGAGTGTCAAATGAAAGGAAAAACTGGGAAAGGATATAGGTTATGAGAAGAGGGCAAGAAATTCTTTTTGTATTGGCAGCTAGGGTATTTACGTGGGATGGTTTGTAGATGAGTAAGACAGGCAAAGGGCTAGGGTGTAGGAGTAAAAGATGGTTAATACTTATTCCTAACATTGACTATTATGTGTGCATTTGTTAATGAAAGAGTAATTGTTTTTCTACAACATAAAATTCAGATACACACAGATTTTAAATATGCCGTAAAACATCACCTTAAGGAACCATGTTGTTTTTTTAATCCATGTTTTTACTGAGCTTAGAGAGAGGATGTGAGAGATACATTATCGGTTGCCTCCCAAACTTGCCCTGACCAGGGATTGAACCTGCAACCTAAGATGTGCTCTGACTGGGAATGAAACTTTTGGTGTGTAAAATGATGCTCCAACCAACTGAAAGCCAGGGCTAAAAAACCAATGTTTTATTTGGTTTAATATTTATGGGCGACCCCTCACCAATTTATAAGTTTAGAAAGTCCTAAGATAATTACAAAATTCTTGGTTTTAGAGACCAAAGTGAATTAACTTTAGAAGGCAGTATAAAGTTTGAGCCTAAAATCTCTAATCTGGGTTCATGGTATCCCTTCTAGGAGGGTTAAATGAAATATATAAGACTGGAACAAAGTAAGTACCAGATAAATTGCAACTCTTTATTTTAGGCATGTTGGCATTATATGTAATTTTTAAAAATAAAAAAACTAGAAATTATAATATGATGATTTTTTTCAGGAAGAATTTAACCACTAGCAACACAAATTTAAGGTTACCCAGAGCATTACTCCTCTGGACCAAGATCTTGTCTGAAAGAATTAGCTCTGAGAAGAAATTTTACAATTCATATACATAGTTTTAGTAAAAATTCAAAACAGTATTTGCTCAAAAATATTTGCATTTTCAGGGTGAAAAAATGCCCCAAATAAATACTTTAGGAAGACAATGGAGGTTATGTAAGTCATAAGAAATAGTCATATAGACTCCACCTGTAACTCCAAGCCCAAAGTAGCAATGATATACTACTGGAAAAGGTTTTCTCCAGTAACGTTTATTCTTTATCCTCCCCTTTGTTCTGAGAAACCAGTTATGGAACTACTAGGGGCCCAGTGCACGAATTCATGCACCTTGAAAGGAACGGTGGGCCAAAAGGCTGCAGTAGGCACAGGGGCGGGTCTCTGGCCATCCTCCCTACTCCCCCATCCCCAGTCCTGTATGCCAGCAGCCCCGCTCCTGCTGCCGCTGCTCCCACACGCTAATAGTGCTGGCCTCACTTATACCCGCTGAAGGCACCGAGTGATTGGGGCCAGCAATGTCAGTGGGTGCAAGCTGCAGCTGCTGCCCCGATTGCCCCTCAGGAGCAGGGGGAGATGGAGAAGCCCTCAGGGGCGATCAGGGCCAGCAGCTGCCACTCGCACCCGCTGATGGCGCCAAGCAATTGGGACTGGCGCAGGGCACTGGCAGCAGGTGCAAGAAGTGGCTGCCAGCCCCAATCTCCCCTCAGGAGCAAAGGGAGGTGGAGAAGCCAAGGGGCAATCGAGGCCGGCAGCTGCCACTCGCACCCGCTGACGGCGCCAAGCAATTGGGACTGGTGCAGGGCACTGGCAGTGGGTGTGAGCGGCAGCTCTGGCACCAACAGCAGATGCAAGCGCAGGGTGGGACCGCGGCACGCAGGAGCAAAGAATTTTCAGTAACCACCAGAGGCTCGCCCCAATGACAGCACCCTGCTCACCTGCTCCACCATCCCACAGCAGCCGACACCCGCCATGTTCCGCGCATGCCCCATGGTGGTCAGCGCACATCATAGCGACCAATTGTTTGGTTGTTCCGCCATTCGATCTATTTGCATATTAGCCTTTTATTATATAGGATTATAATGATCTAGGGGAGAGGTTGAATAAAGAAAGGCAGGGGAATGAACAGAAGGAACAGTTCTAGGGATTCCAGACTGTTTCAAGTTGTTTCCTTTTCTATTCTCTCTGCCTTCCTTCAAACCCTCCTCATCCTTTAGCTGGTGTATGGCCACCACTCTTTACATTTAAAAAACTCAAACAATAAACAGAAAAAGGACCCTCAAATAACACAAAATGTCAGTAAAAAGTAGCACTTTTCTGCTCCTCTCACCCAACCAAAAACCTTGTTCGAATTTTTAAAATAAAGAAAACTTAGAAATACAACAAAGATTATGTGATGAACATTATCCTATCTAATAGAAGAGTAATATGCAAATGGACCATCACTCCATGACACAAGATGGCCGCTACAAGATGGCTGGCAGGGGAGGGCAGTTGTGGGCAGTGGGAGTGACCAGGCTGGCAGAGGAGGGCAGTTGGGGGAGACCAGGTCTGCAGGGGAGGGCACTTGGGGGGGACCAGGCCCACAGGGGAGAGCACTTGGGGGGGACCAGGCCCGCAGGGGAGAGCACTTGGGGGGGACCAGGCCTGCAGGGGAGAGCAGTTGTGGGGAGACTAGGAGAGCAGGGAAGGGCAGTTGGCGGTGGGGGGTGGGGGGGTGGTGTGGTGAACCAAGCCTGCAATAGAGGGCAGTTGGGAGGGACCAGGCCTGCAGGGGAGGGCAGTTGGGGGGGGGGGGCCCAAGCCTGCAGGGGAGGACAGTTGTGGGGGGTGAAAGATGAGACAGAAGGCCGAGACCAGGACACAGGCTTTATTAGAGAAGACCCCTGCCAGGCTACCTTCCAGATGGAAAAGAGCACATGTGCCAGGGTGAAGGCGCCTTTTGAGGGGAGGAAAGGGAAGGGATGGGGCTTAGGGTACTCGGCACACGCTGATTGGTGGTTTCATATGACACATAATTAGGTATTTGGCAGGTGCTGATTGGTGGTTCAATGTACAGTCCATATAAGGTGCCTGGTTAGGTGTTCAGGAATGTTCAGGCTGCAGGTGGAGTTTACGTCATTCTCTATCCATCAGTTGGGGGAAGGGAGGATCTATCAGGGGGACCCAGGCCTGCAGGGGATGGCAGTTGGGGGAGGACTAGGCCTGCAGTGGAGGGCAGTTGGGGGGCCAGGCCTGCAGCGGAGGGCAGTTAGGGATGACCGGGCCAGCAGGGGAGGGCATTTAGGGGTGACCGGGCCACCAGGGGAGGGCAGCTTTGGGGGCCCAGGCCTGCATGGGAGGACAGTTGTGGGAGGACCAGGCCTGCAGTGGAGGGCCATTGAGGGGGACCAGGTCTGCAGGGGAAGGAAGTTTGGGGGGACTAGGACTGTAGGACAGTTGTGGGGGACCCAGGCCTGCAGGAAAGGGCCATTGGGGGATACCTAGGGCTGCACGGGAAGGCCATTGGAGTGGACCAGGCCAGGAGGGAATGACAGTGGGGGGTGGGGGGGACCACGCTTCAGGGGAGGGCAGTTGTGGGCGATCAGGCCAGCAGGTAGGGCAGTTGGGGGAGAACAGGCCAGCAGGGGAGGGCAGTTGGGGGAGACCAAGCCAGCAGGGAGGGCAGTTGTGGGGGACCAGGCCTGGAGGGGAGGGCAGTTGAGGGGGACCAGGCCTGCAGGGGACGGCTGTTGAGGGGTACCCAGGCCTGCATGGGAAGGCAGTTGGAGTGGACCAGGCCTGCAGGGGAGGGCAGTTGGGGGGGACCATGCCTGCAGGGGAGGTCAGTTGGGGGGGGACCCAGGCCTGCAGGGGAGGGCAGTTGGGGGGGGCAGGCCTGCAGGGAAGGGCAGTTGTGGGTGATCAAGCCAGCAGGGAGGGCAGTTTGGGGTGACCCGGCCTGCAGGGGAGGGCAGTTGCGGGGGAGGACCAGGCCTGCAGGGGAAGGCAGTTTGGGGGGGACCAGGCCTGCAGGAGAGGGCTGTTGAGGGGTACCCAGGCCTGCACGGGAAAACAGTTGGAGTGGACCAGGCCAGCAGGGAATGGCAGTGGGCGGGGGAGACCAGGCTTCAGGGGAGGGCAATTGTGGGCGATCAGGCCAGCAGGGAGGGCAGTTAGGGGCAATCAGGCCTGCAGGGGAGGGCAGTTGGAGGAGACCAGGCCTAAAGGGGAGGACAGTTAGGGGAGACCAGACTGGCATGGGAGGGCAGTTAGGGGCAATCGGGCCGGCCAGGGAGCAGTTAGGTGTCAATAAGGCTGGCAGTGGAATGGTTAGGGGGTTATCAGGCTGGCAGGCAGAAGGGGTTAGGGGCAATCAGGAAGGCAGGCAGGTGAGCAGTTGAGAGCCAGCAGTCCTAGATTGTGAGAAGGATGTCTGACCGCCCACTTAGGCCTGATCTCGGGGCCTAAGTGGGCGGGCGGACATCCCTCAAGGGGTCCCAGATTGGAGAGGACGCAGGCTGGGCTGAGGGACAACTCCCCCCCCCCCCCCGCCCCTGCCTCCCATGCACGAATTTCATGCACCAGGCCTCTAGTAAAACTTATAAAAAGCTGAAGTCTTTCCCAACGCAACTCCCACCCTATACTTGGTGAATGTGAAATTCTCTATATAGAATAGGTGGTATAACTTAAAAATTTACATACCAATTATTTCACTATAATTTAGAACATATTAATTCTCCAAAGAACATTTTCTGCATACAAAAACTCAATTTCTTTTATTTCTTTCATGAAAGAAGAAAGCTGGTAAGAAAACTCAATGACCAGAGTGATTGGGATTACTATCTGCTTAACATTAAAAAATAACCCCACAACGTATTCTGGACACACTAGGCTAAAATCAACACAAGTGCAATAAACACAAAAGTTAACCCCATAATAAAATTAGATTTTAATGAAATCAAGGTTTTTCAGTCAAATTATTGGAAATGTCATCAGAGTAACACACATTTTCCCCCTCAAATATGTATGCAAAAAAAGCTTCCCTTTCTCCAATTTGCCATTGTTAAACCATAAATGAATCCTAAACTGATCTTTAATTTCTTTTTGTGATATCATCTATTACTTTAGCATTTCACAGGAATTTGCATAACAGGACAGAGAACAGAAATAAGAAATAATGGGTGCTTCAGTGCCACCCATATTATCTACTAAGACCACAGTGTGAGCAACAGAGTGTAGATTCATGATAGTCATTTCCTGAATAAAACTGTTTAGACAGAATCTTCCACAAGCACAGGTTTTTGCAGTATCCAAATCTTGGCAAAGATGGAAAGGAACAATATGAGAGCCATATGGAATCCTATTGGGAAAAAAAAGTTTAAAAAGTATTTTAAAATATATTACTAGATTCAGAAGTTCACATATTAGAATATGAATTATTGAACACAGAATTATAACCATAAAAAATAAAACTATTAATTAAATGACACAATATATTGTTTTATCTTACAAACTGGGTAATGGAGAAACTATTCCAAAAAACAGTACATGATATATTGTAAGACCAGTGTAACATGATACGTTAACCATTTGTACACCATCAGCATCTATAGACGCAAGTGGCGGACCTTTTTTGTTTAAATTTAAAACATCGAGGCAGTTAACTGGTTAAATATATAGCTCTGTCATACAATTCTCATGATGGTAACTGGATTTCTACTTGTGAAGAAACATTTAAATAAATCCACATACTCTCCTAGGCATCAATTATTCAAAAGGAAATTTTAAACTGTGTGAAACAAATTTAAAACATTGTTTGGGGCATTAGTTTTACTTTACTGGCTGAGCAAGTAAGACTGACCTCACCTTGCTTAAATTATTCACCCTCCTGCTTTGTATTGGTACCCAATGCAATTAAAATTAAGTCTAAGTCGTTGCCCTCATCTACACAGAACTAAAAGACAGTCTCTGGAGATTGCCTGCCTACTGCCCAACTTCTTCCCCCTAAATACAACAATACCCCAGGCACTTAGTTGCCTGTATACTGATGTTTCTATATGCTGGCACACATTAGGTTGTTCAGATCTTTTTCAACAAATAAATAAAACCCATTCTTATTTAAACCAAAGTTTAAAACCCTTTTTGAAAAGAAAAACATCAAATCAAAAATAGTGGTTTACTTTTCTTAAGGAATTTGAAATTGGCCTTGTTTGCTATTTTTCATTTTTTCACATGTACTTATTTCCTGCTTGTGTAAGTAACTATTTTCTAAAAACTGTGCCAGCAATTTACAATAGCTAAGATCTGGAAACAGCCCAAGTGCCCATCAGTAAATGAGTGGATAAAAAGGCCGTGGTACATTTATAACATGTAATACTATGAAGCAGTAAAAAAGAAAGATCTCTTACCTTTTGAGATAGCATGGAGGGACCTGGAGAGCATTATACTAAGTAAAATAGTCAGAGAAAGACATGTACCACATGATCTCACTCATATGTGAAATCTAAGTAACAAAATAAACTGATGAATGGAGTGGATCCAGACACATGGAAGCATGGAACAGAGTGAGGAATCTCGGAGGGAAGGCAGGGAGGGGAGGGTGGGTGGGTGGGAGGGAGGTAATCAACCAAGGACCTTGTATGCATATATGCATGGCCCATGGACACAAGACAATAGGGTGGTGAAGGCCTGGGGCGAGGCTGGCTGGAGGGGGTCAATGGGGGGAAAGGGGGACATATGTAATACTTTCAACAATAAAGAATTACTTAAAAAAAAAAAAATCTGTGCCAGGAAGTGTCTACCACATATTTACATCAATCCCATCTAGGCTATTGGTTATATTCTAAGGAAACAGGTAATAGTTAAAAGCTGTATCATCAACCCAACAATTTAATTTCCATATATTTTTCTAATAGATTTTAACTTTATATTTATAACCAGTAGGTAGACCAATTTACCAACAGATAGATAATAAGTATTATTCTCATGGCTTTAGGTTTACATTAAAATGTAATGTAAAACATTCTTTTTAAAACGGGCTGAAGCCCAGCCGGCATAACTCAGTGTTTGAACATGAACCTATGAACCAGGAGGGCACAGTTTGATTCTCAATTAGGGCCCATGCCAGGGTTATGGGCTCAATCCCCAGTATGCAATCCCCATTGATGTTTCTATCTTTCTCTCCCTCTCCCTTCCTCTTTAAAATCAATAAACACACACACACACACACACACACACACACACACAAAGAACCCAACAACAACAGGGCTGAAAACATGCAAAATTATACTTTAGTAAAGGTTAGGGTCACTTTATAAGAACCAATATTAATACAGCCAAGCTTAAAAAATAATATAAATACTACCATGTCAAATCATTCATCACTAACAAATTATTTTTCTGACCTAGCTATACATCACATCTTGATCATATATTTTTCCCCTCTAACTCTACACTTTTCCATGTCGGATATCAGTCTGTATTTTTAAAATCATTTAGCCAATTGGTTATGGTCTTTTTAAAAACATCAATGCCCGGACTGAGGGCAACCCGGACATGTGCCCTTATTGGGAATCAAACTAGCAACCTTGCCCTAGCCAGGTTGCTCAGTGGATAGAGCGTGGGCCTGTGGACTTAAGTCAATAATCCTATATAATAAAGAGGTAATATGCAAATTGACCATCACTCCAACACACAAGATGGCCGCCCCCATGTGGATACAAGATGGCCACAAGATGGCCAGCAGGGGAGGGCAGTTGTGGGTGATCAGGCCGGCAGGGGAGGGTAGTTAGGGGTGACCAGGCTGGCAGGGGAGTGTAGTTAGGGGTGACCAGGCCGGCAGGGGCGGGCAGTTAGGGGCGACTGGACCAGCAGGGGAGGGCAGTTGGGGGTGACCCAGCCTGCAGGAGAGGGCAGTTAGGGGCATTTGGGCTGACAGGGGAGCAGTTATGCGTCGATTAGGCTATCAGGCAGAAGCGGTGAGTGGTTGGGAGCCAGCAGTCCTGGATTGTGAGAGGGGTCCCAGATTGGAGAGGGTGCAGGCTGGGCTGAGGGACACACACCCCCCCTCGTGCATGAATGTCATGCACCAGGCCTCTAGTTTGTAATATTTCTCATTTGGACATTATTTTCAAATTTGAATTAAGTTATACACACACACATATATACACACACACACACATATATTCATATACATATTTCAGAGAAAGCCTAGAATGAGCTCGGAAACAACTTATTACCAAAAAACACCATTTAGAGTTTCCCTCAAATCAGTGATCGTAACCCTGAATCGTCAGTATCATCTTTGGAGATTTAAAAAAACATGTAACATAGCCCTAGCTTGTATGGTTCAGTGGACAGAGCATCAGCCTGCAGACCAAAGGGTCCCAGGTTTGATTCTGGTCAAGGGCATGTACCTTGGTTGCAGGGTCCTCCCCAGCCCCCAACCTTGTTGGGGCTCCTGCAAGAGGCAACCGATCCATGTATTTCTCTCACATCGATGTTTCCCTGTCTTTCCCTTTCTTCCACACTCCCTAAAAACCAATGAAAAAATATCCTCTGGTGAGGATTAACCAACAATAACAAAAAAGTAACATACAATAGGGGCCCATCTCTGGGAACTCTAAACTAGTTGGTCTGAGGTAGAATCTAAGCATCAATATTTCTCATCTCTATTATTTAAAACCTCATCCACAGCTAAAGATAACATTGATTTTTAATTGCTAAATAAGCAAATTTCATATATTATAATAAATATGTTAAGTATTTATTGAGACTTATTACGAGCCAGGCACTATTCTAGGCACTTACATGTACTGTCATTTAGCAGGTAATTTTTAATTGCTAATTAAGAGTCAATGCCAGTGGTTCTCAAAAGTGTGGTCCCTGACCAACAGCATCAGCATCTCCTTAGAACTAGTTAAGAGATGCAATTTTTCAGCCCCAATCCAAATTTTGTGAATAAGAATCCAGCAATCTGCCTTGGCTGGTGTGGCTCAATTGGTTGGGCCTTGTCCTGTGCACAGAAAGGTTGCCAGTTTTTTTTAATATATATACTAGTGGCCTGGTGCATGAAATTTGTGGGGGGGGGGGGGGGGGAGACGGGTGTCCCTCAGCCCAGCCTGCACCCTCTCCGTTCTGGGACCCCTCGGGTAATGTCCAACAGCCGGTTTAGGCCTGATCCCTGTGGACATCCCTCTTGCAATCCAGGACCACTGGCTCCTAACCGCTCACCTGCCTGCCTGCCTGATTGCTCCCAACTGCCCCTCCTGCCTGCCTGATGGCCCCAACTGTCCCCCACTGCCGGCCTGATCACCCCCAACTGTCCTCCCACCAGCCTGATCACTCCCAACTGCCATTCTCTCCTGGCCTGATTGCCCCTAACCGCCTCTGCCCACCACCATGGCTTTGTCCAGAAGGTCTCTGGTCTAATTAGCATATTACCCTTTTATTAGTATAGATTTTTTATTGATTTCAGAGAGGAAGGGAGAGGGAGAGAGAGAAACATCAATGATAAGAGAGAACCCAGAATTGAACTAGCAACTCTTCAGTGCATGGGATGGGATGATGCCCAACTGAGCCACACCACCAAGCGCAGTTTTTTTAGTTCAGGAGTCTCCCCCCTACAAAAAAAAATTAAGAATCTCTTCTTTGAAATATGGTCTTGCTACTATTTTATAGGCACTCAATAATGAAAGCATCATGAACAAAAATGAAGGAATACCTGAAGTTCCTTGTCTCACAAAACCAACTTCAGTTAGTGTACAAAGACAAAGGGAAAAGAACCAACAGTTATTGAGTCCTATTAAGTGTCAAATGCTTTGGCATTACCTTAGCTCATTTATCTTCACAACTCTGCTCCTGTTTCAGATGGGAACATGGAATCAAAGAGGTTAAATAACTTGCTAAAGTCTGACTCCAAAGACCACACTTTACCACTATACCAGTTTAGAGTTATCAAACTTTAGAGTGCATCAGAACTACCTGGAGGACTTATTAACAGTTTCCAATTCAGTAGGTCTGGAGTGGAGTTCAAGAACGTGCATCTCTAACAAATTCCTACGTGATATTGATGCTGCTGGTCAGGAGATAATAGTTGAAAATGCCATTTTTCAAGCATTTATTAAGTGCCTAATATATGGCAACAGCGGAGGTATCTCATTTTAGACACTAGGGAAACAGTAGAAAATAAAACAAAGTCCATGCCCTCATGGAGCTTACAGCCTAGTGGGGGAAACTGACAGAAAACAAATGCTAAAAAAAGTAATGCCAGGTAATACATCCTATGACCAAAAAAAAAGCAATGTAAGGGGTGGAGGATAAACTTTTAGATAGGGTCACAAAAGACCTCTCTGGGGTGCCACTTGGCAGAGAACTGGATGAAGTGAGAAAGTAAGCTATGAGACTTTCTGGAGGAAAAAACATTCCAAGCAGAGGTAAGGAGTAGCAAGAAGGCCACCATAGCAAGGGGTCGATTCTGCACAGAGCTGTGGTTAAATACTTACTAGTAGTCTGAGGATGATGAGAACACTAGGATGCTATCAAAAGCATCACATTTTATGACTACCAAAGTCTTACCTATTATGTAATATCGTTCGTGCAGAAGATTCCAATAAAGTTAATGGCGTTTGCAGCATTATAACTGGAAGAACTTTTGGCTGTTCAAAAGTATTTCCAAAAAGATCCAAGTACTCAAGGGACAAATTTTTAAATTCACTAGGCAAAAATGGAAGCTTATTTCGAGCTGCTGACAAAAATCGCAGGTTTGTCAATTGTCCTATCTTCATAGGAAATTGAATCAATTCATTATCATCAAGTTTTAAATCTGTAAGTTCTCGGAGCTGGCAAAACTGCACAGGTAGTGCCTTAATTTTGTTCTTGCTCAGATCCAAACTCCGAAGTGATTTCTGGAGTGTAGATTGACATAATGCCACACTAAATGACTCCAAGTGATTATCATTCAGGTTAAGTTCTTGAAGGTGAATGAGGTCTCCAACTGTAGCTGGAAGCTTTCTTATATGATTGTGACTCAAGTCTAATTTCTTAAGGTTTTTTAAGCAAAGCATACGCATATCAACTTGGACAAGCCCACAATAAGAAGTCTGAAGATGTTCCAGATAATATGGGAAGTTCTTGCTTAGAGGATAGTGCTTTTTGGATGTGATGACCATTTTAGTTTTAAATTTTTCAAATTCTGAAGTCTTCACTGGTATGAGGGGTGAAAATGGTGTCTCAACATCACAGCCTCTATGAGCCAGTCTCAGAGCTGAAAGGAAACTCTTTAAACTGCTAGAATTGGCCTGAATAAAAAAAAATAAGTTGTACAAGTATAAATTTCATTTTAGATAATGAATGCATGCTAATTCAACCTATAACAAATTCTGTCGAGTTATATATGCAAATGATGCAATTATTACTGAAAATGGTTATAAAAACAATTTTTTAGTATTCTATTTTGACTAAATTTCAATATAGATACAAAAACTTTAAGGTTTTTTCTTTTAAATGTTGAGAGACAAACTAAAGAAAACTGTTCAGTGGGGGAACCAGAGAGTATAAAATAAAATAGGAAAGCATGAAAAGATTCCACCTGAGTTTTGGGTTTAAGATGAATTCATCCAGACCTCCAGTGCCCCTGTGATAGGCTAAGACAGCCCTGTGCACTGTAAAATGTACAGGGGTTCCATTCATAAAGATTAGGAGTTGTGAAAAGCCAGGCCTTGCCTATCAAAAGCAGGGCTAAATGGCACTGTCCAGAGTGTAAGGAAATATCAAAATCAAGTGAGATTGCTTCCAACTGAACAGAGAAATCACCAATCAAGTGGTATATGAACTGTCATCAAGCCCTAGCTGGTTTGGCTCAGTGGATAGAGCATCAGCCTGTGGACTGAAGGGTCCTGGGTTCAATTCTGGTCAAGGGCATATGCCTGGGTTGCGGGCTCCATCCCCAGGGGGGGGGCGTGCAGGAGGCAGCCGATCAGTGATTCTCTCTCATCATTGTTTATGTTTCTGTTTCCTCTCTCCCCCCTCCTCCTTCCTCCCCTCTATCTCTCTCTCTCTGAAATCAATAAAAAATATATTTTAAAAAGAAATAAAAATAACAAATACTTGGCAGGGTACTTTACAAGTTTCCTAAAGTTTACGTGTGAAGGAATAGGGAATTTTAAGTGTGGGAAACGAAGTATGCGATCCTATTTGGTTAGAATGAGGGAGCTTGGTAGAGGAGTAAAAGATTAGAAATACAGTATGGGGATAGATTCTAGATGAGCTTAATATCAAGGTAAGGAGGACAGAATGATCAGGCTGTGGGCAATCACTGAAGCATTCTGAGCATGAGAATTACAGAGAGCTTAGTATTATTTTGGCAGTAGTATACAGTGAAGTAGAGTGAAAAAAATCTGGAGACTTTGGTCAAGTAGACAGTACCAACTTACAGACTTGGGAGTTACATACAATACGGGTTGAGCTATGGGAATGGAAGGCAGGTATGGCAGAAAACTGAAATAAAGCCTTTATTTGGGGGACAGAAAAAAGGTTGTCAGAGATAAGAGACAAAGGAATGGCTAAAGGTAAATCAGGATAGGGTCCTGTCACAGATGCCAAGAAAGGAAAGTTTTATTAAGAAGGAAATGGTCATCAGTGTCAAATTCCAGAGCTAAAAAACGAGAAAACAATGGCAATGTGATTGGCAAATAAAAGGAGATCACTGATCTTTGAGGCAGTGTTTTGGATATACCAGAGAAAGTAAAGGTAAAAACAGAGCCTAAGAAAAGTGGAGGCAATAGATTTAACCCTGTCTTCCCAGAAATTGGTTTAACCTATTTTTTAAATAGGTAAGACTTCACTTGTTTTTTAGGTAGAAGAAAAGAGTCAGTGCTCTAGCCAGTTTGGCTTAGTGGATAGAGCGTCGGCCTATGGACTGAAAGGTCCCGGGTTCGATTCTGGTCAAGGGCATGTACCTCGGTTGCAGGCTTGATCCCAGGCCCTTGTTGGGGCTCATGTGGGAGGCAGCCAATGCATGTGTCTCTCTCACAGAGATATTTCTCTCTTTCTGTCTCTCCCCCTCACTTCCACTCTCTCTAAGAATCAATGAAAAAATATCCTTGGGTGAGTATTAAACAACAACAACAACAAAAAGAATTAGTGGGAGGATAGGCTAAACATCAAGTGAAAATGAAAAATCACAAGAACAGAAGGAGGTAGGACAAAATGATTCCATTCAACACAGATACCTTAAAAAGTTATTAAACTTTCAATGTTTGCAAAGCATTTTGCTTGGGTTAAGGATAATGCAAAGATGAATAAGACATTGCTCCTACCCCCTAGGAAAAGGGAAAACAAAAAAAGGGGAGCTAGGACAAAGAAACAGTCTTTTTTTATTCTAATGGTCTATATAGTTTTAAAAATAATTATAGTAATAAAATACCCCAAAAAGGTTCTAATTGCATTTTATCCTTTTTAAAAAATATATATTTAATTGATTTTTTACAGAGAGGAAGGGAGAGGGAGAGGGAGTTAGAAACATCGATGAGAGAGAAATATCGATTGGCTGCCTCCTGCACACCCCCCACTGGGGATATGCCTGCAACCAAGGTATGTGCGCCCTTGACCATAATCGAACCTGGGACCCGAGTCCACAGTCTGACGCTCTATCCATTGAGCCAAACCGGTTAGGACTATCCTTTTTTTTTTAATACTAAACTTAGATAACCTATAATTCAGCTGGCAAAATGTAAAGACCTGTGCCACCTTCCTTAAGAGTTCCAGTATAAGAACACCAGAAAGCTCCATTTTGGGTACAGAAGCAAAACTAATTTTCCTCCCCATTCAGAGCAGCCTTACACCAAGGCTGCCTCTGCCCTTTTAGAGGAATATACTGGTAAACATTACTAGGAAGCTGCCATCACTTCTTCAAATACATCTGCAAGAGTCTAATCAGCTATGTGAGATATCAGGAAGCTCAAACAGCCTCTTTTATTTTTGGCTAATCCTCACCTGAGGATACTTTTTCCATTGTTGTTTTTGTTTGTTTGTTTTAGAGTAGAAGGGAGGGGGAGAGGCAGAGAGAGAAACATTGATGTGAGAGAGACACATTAATTGGTTGCCTCCCACATGAACCTCCACAGAGGCTGTGTATTAAGCCTACAACCAAAATACATGCCCTTGACCCTTCAGTCCTCCACTGATGCTCTAATCACTGAGCCAAACCAGCTAGGGCTCAAATAGCCTCTAATTTAAAGAAAATACAGCCAACCAACCTTAACATTAACATTCTTAATATCATACCTTACTTAGGCAGATATCCACAGCAGGTTCCTTTAACCGAACAGTGGCTTTCCCCTCATCCACAAATTTGGTGAAGAATTGCTCAATGTTCCCCTTTAGCTGCTTAAAACCAATGGGAAAAAAAGAACAAAATCAAGTATTGTTACTCAATACTAGTAGTTATTACAAGTAGAATATGCCAGTCATTTTGTTAGGTTTGTCTTTTAGTCCTTATGTCTGGGTACTTTACAGTTTTAAGTTTTAAAGTTTTTTGTTTGGTTGGGTTTGTTTTCAGTAGTTGGGTAGCTACATTTCTTATCTACCTTCTGATAGATACTACTGTTCTATCAGTCCAGTTAACTGTCCTCTTCTGAGAACAGAATCCCCTGTGTTTTGAGAGAATATTCCTTTTCTCCCATTCCAACTATGTGGCTGTAGTGAGTTGTCAAGAGTAATTACTTGCCTTTTAAATTTCAGTCCATTAGTCTGGGGTGCCAGCACAGCCAAGGGTTCGGCCAGAGCCGGTGAAGGATGAAGAAAAGACAAAGAGAATAAGCTGGGTCTAGGTGGATCTTCTGTGCCTGGCTGAGGCCACAGAACAGATCCAGACTGCAAGCTGATGCTTTATTTTATAGTCAGAGGTAAACAAGGTAATTTACAATGTTCTTATAAGTTTCATTTGTTTTGGCAGCACTTGCTGCACCTCCCACAGCCCATTAGCTACCCAGGAAAGATCTAGGGAGCAGTCACAAGATCAACTTAATTATGCTAAGAGGGCTGTGCCCTCTAAGCTGGGATTTGTTTGCAGCTTTGCCAGCAGGTCAGTCCGAGGCTTAACCCTATAACCGCTCCCTACAGGTGGGCATACCTCCCACAAGATTACAAACTCCATGAAAGCAGGAATCTTGTCTCCTTTGTTCATTCTTGTGTCCCCAGAGCTAGACAATGACTAACACATAACAGATGCTCAAAATATTTTAATGACTGATGTTGCTTCTGCTTTAGACTTAAACAACAATTTATCCAGAAGCCATTATATACCAGGTTAACTATGATAGGGGGCTTGGGACAACAGAGATGAATAAGACCAGCATGGTAATCACAGACAGTTGCCAATCTGACATTCATTAAAATAACTGTAAGCATAATTAAGACAAATATGTAAGCAATTATTAAGACAAGGAAGTACAGGCTGCTATAAAACCTTATATAGCAAAGAAATCTTACCTGGTCTTAGGATATGAAGGTGACCTTGAAGGTAAGAACTAAAGGATTAGGACATGTCTAGGAGAGAGAGAAGATAGCTTACCAATAAGAGGGAAAAATGTGCAAAGCCTTGAAAGTTAAGAAAGCTTGGTAGCTGTGAGGAGCTGAAAGAAGTTCAGTATGGCTGAAAGATCCAGTGAAAAAAGGTAAGTGAGCCTGAAGAGGTAAACAGATTAAATGGTGAAAGATGTTTTAACCATGTTAAGATTATTGTGGGGGGTTTTGTTTTGTTAATCCTTACTCTAAGATATTTTTTTCCCATTGATTTTTAGAGAGAGGGAGCAAGGGAGGGAAAGAGAGAGAAACATTGATGTTACACATCAATTGGTTGTGCATGCTGGACTGGGACTGGGGATCAAACCTGCAACCCAAGTGCCTTTGGTGCATGGGCCTATGCCCTAACCCAGGGGTGAGAAAGATCTGGCCTGCAGGGCCATATAAAGGTCTCCAAATCATTTGGTCTGACCCTGCCAAGGCATTAAGGGGTGAGTTAATTGTTTGACCAAATATAGCAGGCTAATTTTTAAGTTGATAATTTTGTATGACCCGTGAATGATGTTATAAATATCTAAATGGCCCTTGACAGAAAAAGGGTGCCCATCCTGATCTAACCACTGAGAAACACTGGACAGGACAAGAATTTTGTATTTTGGCCCTAGCTGGGTAGCTCAATTGGTTAGAGCATCATCCAGATAGACCAAAGTTTCGAGTTCGATCCCCAGTCAGGGCACATACAAGAATCAACCAATGAATGCAGGTAAGTGGAACAACAAATCGTTCTCTCTCTCTCCTTCCCTTCCTCTCTCTTTAAAATGGATAAAAAAAAAAAAAAAAAAAAAAAAGAATGCTGGATTTATCCTAACAATGATATCCATTGAAAGACTTTAAGCTGGGAACATCATTAGATCCATTATCTTTACAGGTTCCCTTTAACCACAGGGTAAGAATGAACTTTGAGGGCTTGGGGGTAGAGATGAAGAGCGGGAGGAGGGAAGGACAACAACAGAGGTAGTGATCCTTTAAGAGATTAGCCAGGCAAGGTATAATGATGGTTTAGACTACAACTGGGATGGATGAAAATTTGAAAGATATCTAGAAGGTAGAATTGAAAGGATCCAATAATATATTGGATGCAGGGAGGCAAAGGCTTTAAGATTTCTGGAAAAGGCAGAATACTACTTAATGAGTTGTAGAACACTGTCAGAAAAGCAGGTTATGGGTGACAAGGACAATTACTGTCTAGGTATTTTGAGGTTGAGATGCTGCAACACATCCAAGTGAAGATTTCCAGTAGACAGCAGATTCAAGTCAGAAGTTAAGGGATTTATACATTTATCTGGATAAGATGAAAAGTATGTTTCTCACTGCTCTTCTAAGATCTATTCCTTCTGATGACCACCAATTTGCTGCCCTCCACCAATATGTCATGCAGATTGAGAAAGTCAGATGTGAGTCATGACTATTTCTGTGGGGGGGAAAAGCTAAATGTTGCTCAGCTTTTTTTTTTAAGTGAAAAACGAAGTAATATGAAAAAAGTGTGCTACGGTGGGCAAACATCACATCACATCACATCACATCACACACACACACACACACACACACGCACACACCTCTAAGGTACGACTGTGCCCCCCTTATCTAAGGCCAAAGATATAAATTTGGATATCACAATTGGAGGGTAGCTGAAGTCATAGGACAGAAAAGTAAGTGTAAGAAGGAGGCCCATGGTACTTCCCATACTTAGCACAAATACCAACCCTTCAAGGCCCAGGACCAATACCAGCACCACGTTAATTCATCCAAAAAACGTTTACTGAGCACCTATGATTTTCCAAGCCCTGTGGTACCTCTCTTCTACAAAACTTTCTCAAGCCCTAATAATCAGAATTCACCTCATTGCTTCCACTTTCATTACAGCACTTATCGTAGCCCATCTTTTAAGTAGTGGTTTCTTTTTCTTTTTTCTAGTCTCAGAAGGACAGTAACTAAATCAATCTCCCAAGTTTCTAGCACTGCACCTGTGCACAACAAGTCTTCAATTAGCGGTTTATTAATAAAATTTTGATTAGGATTTCCTCCTGCAATTGACTATTGGTGCAATAGGAGGTTACTTTTTAAAAATATGTTTTTACTGATTTTAGAAAGGAAGGGAGAGGGAGAAACATCTAAGTACCACAACTGGGGATCATAACCACAACCTGGGCATGTGCCCTGACCAGGAATCAAACTGGTGACCTTTTGGTGCACAGGATGACGCTCAACCAACTGAGCCACACTGGCCAGGGCACAATAGGAGTTGTAAGAGAGACATCATCACAGACTTGTTAAATAGGCAGTACCTGAGTGAGGCATGAAAGAGAGGCCTGGGGAGATCCAATTCTAGTTATGAGTTTGTTTTTGTCACCTAACAATTTTTTAAGCTTTACAATGTTGGGTGATTTCTAAAGTCCTATCAATTTGAAAAATTATGAGTTGATTCTAACAACAGGAGGAAATTAAATTATTCACTTTCAACTATTTACATGAAGCACTAGGTATCTCTGAATGAGACTGTAATAGTCCTCAATTAAATATTCCCTGTGGAGTACAATACTGTAAGGGAGTCAGATGTAAGGGTGGGCAATGAATTGCAACCTCAACTTTATTTATAGACACAGGGTGGTCCAGTCACTTTGACAAAATAACAGTGCCTGGCAATGAAGGAGAAAGATTTTATAAAACCCATGCTTTAAAAAATTCTATTTCAAGGTCAACCAAAGACCTTGTATACATATATGCATAACCCATGGACACAGACAACAGGGTGCTGAAGGCCTGAGATGGCGGTGGGGGCGGGCTAGAAGGGGTCCATGGGGGGGGGAAAGAAGGACATATGTAATACTTTTAACAATAAAGATTTAAGAATTTCTAAAAATTGTATTTCAACCTCCAACTGCTTCTAGAGAGTTTACTACTGCTACACAGATAAGAAAAAGCCCCGGACCTATGAAATAAGGTATTAAGAAATTACACATTTAAGGAAAGAGAAAGACAGAGGGGGAGAGAGAGATGCAGTAACCAACTTAAAAAAAAAATCAAGATGCAACCCAAAGCGTTACTGTTTTACTATTGCTAGAGACCTTTGATACCATTCATCATCCCTTAAATACCCCCTTTTTTTACGCTGGCGAAAATTCTGTGGAAGAAACAGAATTTACTGAACGGAAATACAGTTATTTTACTCTCCCCCCGAATTGAATTACTACTGTGAGGGAGTCCCTTGAGTCTGGCGCCTTAGACCACTCGGCCATCCTGACACCTCTGAATTACTACTGTGAATTTGAAGTCGCAGAAATGAGCAAATGAATAGCCACAAGGTGCACTCTCAGAAGCCCTCCTCCTTGGGCTGGGAGAGGCCCCGGAAACGTGTGGGGGCCCTCGGGGGCCGAGCTCACGAGCCCCAGGCCCACTCCAGCCTAGCCACGCCGGGCGAGGCCCGAGGGCGCACAAGGAAAGTGCCCCGGCTGGCTTCACGCACCTCATAGCGAGTCCCGCGCTTGTCCTTCAGGGTGGCGACGAGCAGGCAGGCGGACCGCGGGGCCCCCGCTCGCCCTGCCGGAGGCCGCGGTGGGCTTCGGGGCGCCTGCTGACAGAGGCTCAACAGCGCGCGGACGCCCTTGCCCCGGTTCCTCAACCCCAAGGCCGGCAAGTGCCGACTTATCACCTCCACCTCGCAGTGCAGCCTCATCTCCGGAGGGGCGGCCGGCACCTCCTCAGCCCCACTTTGAAACTCTGCGATTCCCGCCGGGCGCGCCGCGCCGCGCCACCGCCGAGGTCCTCGAACGCGCAGGCTGTCCGAGGACCTGCCTGTCTGCTCCCGCGCTAGCGTCGCGGCTCTCGGCACAGGGGCTCCGGAGCCCTCCCTCAGGGTAGAGTTTTCACTGTGGCTGCAGCGGCAGGGCGCGGGCACCGACAGCCTGAGGACCCCACTGGCGCCTCTCGAAACCAGCGACGGACGGGGCCGTGGCCCTCCCCCGGATTTCCGGAGCTTGGTGGTGGGGGCGGAGTTCTCCTTTACGTTATTTATAGACTGCGCCACTGAGTTTTCCGAGGGGTGGAAGGTATCTCTGTTAAGAGGAGAAGTCCTTTGCTTTCCCAGCGTTGGCCCTTACCAGTTGTCCAATGCCAACTAGGGTGGGGCATTTCCTGGCACTATTGGCCTGGTATTTTGTTTTTGGTGGCTCCCCTCATTCCAGAGACAAACCTGTCACAGCGGACCGAACTTGTTAGGACAGTACTTGACTTTGCAACGTCCGTTGAACAGATTCTCACTTTACAACTGCGAGGGGTTAGGATGGAGTAACTTGTTTAAATGCGTGTGAGACTTGGGAAGACCAGGGGGCGGTCCCTTTGGAGCCCTTATTCTGTTTCGGAAAGGGACGCGGACCTGGGCAGCAGGTCTGCCTCAACAGAGTCTGGGATGTGTGGGTTCTTGACTTCCTGCAGGAAAGAATTCAAGATAGGCTAGTCGCAGTGGTGGGCAAACTCATTAGTCAACAGAGCCAAATATCAACAGTACAATGATTGAAATTTCTTTTGAGAGCCAAATTTTTTAAACTTAAACTTCTTCTAACGCCACTTCTTCAAAATAGACTCGCCGAGGCCGTGGTATTTTGCGGAAGAGCCACGCTCAAGGGGCCAAAGAGCCACATGTGGCTCGCGAGCCACAGTTTGCCGACCACGGGGCTAGTGATTTGGTGTCTGCCCCCTGGTGGTCAGTGTGTGTCATAGCGACCAGTCAGTTGCACACTTGGCATATTAGCCTTTTGTATATAGACTATGGGCTCGGTGCACAAAATTCGTGCGGGGGTGGGGGTGGGGGGGGGCTGTCCCTCAGCCCAGCCTGCACCCTCTCCAATCTGGGACCCCTCAAGGGATGTCCGACTGCCTGTTTAGACTGGGATCGGGCCTAAACGGGCAGTTGGACATCCCTCTCACAATCCAGGACTGCTGGCTCCCAACTGCTTGCCTGCCTTCCTAATTGCCCCTAACCGCTTCTGCCTGTCAGCCTGATCACCCCCTAACCACTCCCCTGCCAGCCTGATTGCCCCTAATAGCTTCTGCCTGCCAGCCTGATTGATGCCTAACTGCCCTCCCCTGGCAGGCCTGGTCTCCACCAACTGCCCTCCCCTGCAGGCCCAGTCACCCCCAACTTCCCTCCTCTGCCGGCCTGGTCATCCCTAACTGCCCTCCCTTGCAGGCCTGGCCCCTCCCAACTGCCCTCCCTTGCTGGCCATCTTTTGGTGGCCATCTTGTGTCCACATGGGGGCAGCCATCTTGTGTGTTGGAGTGATGGTCAATTTGCATATTACTCTTATTAGATAGGATGTATAAATGTTAGTTGAGGACATTAGAGTAGTATAAAGTAGCCAGATGATGAGAACAATTTGTTTGCTAAACCTAGGCCTTAGAAAACCAGTTGAAGCAAAATTTCAAGCAAGGAATAAAATTCACACCTATTTAGGAAAGGTTACTGTGGTCAGTAAAGAGATTACTTTGGAGGTGGAGCAAACCCAGAGGCAGTTATCAGGTAGCTGAAGCAACAACCCACAATCTACATTGCTGCCAAAATAAATTTCTAAAGAGGTCTCCTAGCCCTAGCTGGTTTGGCTCAGTGGGTAGAACATTGGCCTGTGTGCTAAAGGGTAATGGGCTTGATTCTGGTCAAGAACACAGATGTGTTTCGGGCTTAATCTCCAGTAGGGAGCATGCAAGAGGCAGCCCATCAATGATTCTCTCTCATCATTAATGTTTGTATCTCTCTCTACCTCTCCCTTCCTCTCTGAAATCAATAAAAATATATTAAAAAAAAAAAGAGGTCCTAAGATAGAATCCTAAACTTTTGGAGTCAAAACATAGTTTACAGATAGATATTCTAATTCAATTCTCTCAATTTACACCAGGGTATAGAGGCCGAACAGAGTAAAGGGACTTGCCTGTGACCTCATAGGTAGTGTTAGAACAAATAGTGCTAGAACTCATCTTACATATTATACTTAATCCTTCCCTAAAACTTTTATGGAGTCCCGTTCTTTGCAATTTAAACATAAATGCCCAAAGGGTGGTCTCTTATTCCTTTGGAACCCAGGTTCTATTATGTAGCTGGACAAATCGCCCCAGGGCAGCCTCTGTGGTGTTTTCAATTCCTGCTTAGCATCTGCTCTTTAGGATTCCCTGGGGCTCAACTCTGTACTTTTTTAAAAATATATTTTTTTTATTGACTTCAGAAGAAGGGAGAGGGAGAAAGAGACAGAAACATCAATGATGAGAGAGAATCAATGATCAGCTATCTCCTGCATGCCCCCTACTGGAGATCGAGCCCACAACCCAGCATGTGCTGGAATCAAACCCAGGACCCTTCAGTCCGCAGGCTGACACTCTATCCAGTGAGCCAAAAACGTCTCAACTCTGTACTTTAAAACATGATATTTCATCTAGCACTTTTTGCAAGAAAAATCTTACATTAGTTTGTCCAAAATATTGCTACATGATTACTTATTTAATGCCTGTCTTCACCTTTAGGCTATAGGCTTCCTGGTGACAGGTTCTGAGTCATTGCTGTTATATTCAAGGCCAAGGTAGTGTTTACATATAGTAGGTATTAGTGATAACCTGAACAGTGAGCCCAGGTCCCCCACCCATCCCCCACCTCGGGGTTGTGTCTCCTGACACTGAAGAATGAAATCCATAGATCAGAAGATTTAAGCAAAAGTGTGGAAAATTTAGTACAAGCAGATTCAGACTCCCCTCACAGGAAGGACCAATGATGGGCTGCCCCCCTGAAGCCTTGTTGTCCAGGGGTATATATTTGCTACAAGCCTGTTTCTATATCCGTGTCATCACCTCAATTGTTCTTGCCCAGCAAAGGACCTGGACTTTCCATTTCTGTGTTCTCTCTCTGTTCCTATGCTGAACTTTCTCTGTTTCTATGTGTTCGTACACCTTGTTGCTGCAGGCCCTCTCTTGTTCTCCCATGCCTCCTCCTTTGAGTCCAGAAACATTTTATTATTTCTGTTTGGTTGGTTTCTGTGATTAGGCTGCTCAAACTGCCACGGCTGCCCCGCCTATGTTCCACCTGCCTTTGTTTTCCACTGGACCCTGCCCTGTCTGCCTGCGTTTAAAGTTAACCCTCTCATTAGGGTTTGACTGGTGACACAGGCTGTGAAAAAATTCACAACTGAGAGAAGAGGCAGATGCAGGGAGGCACTTTATTTTACTTTCCAAGAGCGGAAAGAGCCAGTGTATTGCTCATCAATACAGGGTGGGAAAGATAGAGTGGACTATATATTTTTGTTTTTGTTTTTGTTTTTTTGTTTTGTTTTTTTTAAAATAAATCTTTATTGTTCAGATTATTACAGGTGTTCCTCTTTTTTCCCCCCCATAGCTCCCCTCCACCTGATCCCCCACCCCACCCCATGCCCTTACCCCCCGCCACTGTCTTCATCCATAGGAGTAAGATTTTTGTCCAATCTCTTCCCGCACCCTTCACACCTGCTTCCCCTGAGAATCATCGGTCCACTCCCTTTCTATGTCCCTGATTCTATTATATTCACCAGTCCATTCTGTTCTTCAGATTTTTTATTCACTTGATTTTTAGATTCACTTGTTGGTAGGTATGTATTTGATGTCATTTTGTTGTTCATAATTTTTATCTTTACTTTCTTCTTCTTCTTCCTCTTCTTAAAGAATACCCTTCAGCATTTCATGTAATCCTGGTTTGGTGGCGATGAACTCCTTTAGCTTTTTCTTGTCTGTGAAGCTCTTTATTTGACCTTCAACTCTGAATGATAGCTTTGCTGGGTAGAGTAATCTTGGTTGTAGGTTCTTGCTGTTCATCACTTTGAATATTTCTTGCCAGTACCTTCTGGCCTGCATAGTTTCTGTTGAGAAATCAGCTGACAGTCGTATGGGTACTCCCTTGTAGGTAATTAACTGTTTTTCTCTTGCTGCTTTTAATATTCTCTCTTTGTCTTTTGCCCTTGGCATTTTAATTATGATGTGTCTTGGTGTGGTCCTCTTTGGATTCCTCTTGTATGGGGTTCTGTGCGCTTCCTGAACTTGTAAGTCTATTTCTTTCACCATGTAGAAAAAGTTTTCTGTCATTATTTCTTCTAATAGGTTTTCAATATTTTGCTCTCTCCCTTCTTCTGGCACCCCAAAAATTCAGATGTTGGTTCGCTTAAAGTTGTCCCAGAGGCTCCTTACACTATCTTCATATTTTTGGATTCTTTTTTCTTTTTGTTTTTCTGGTTGGATGTTTTTTGTTTCCACATATTTCAGATCTTTGGTTTGATTCTTGGGGTACGTTGATCTACAGTTGAGTTTCTGTATATTCTTTATTTCAGACAGTGTATGCTTCATTTCTGACTGATCCTTTTCCATTTTTTTGGCATTCTCATTAAGCTCCTTGAAGGTCTCATCAAGTTTCTCAGCGGTTTTGAGAAGATTCTTGAGTAACCTTATAAATGTGGTTCTGAACTCTATGTCGTCCAGTAGTTTGCTTTCCTCCGTTTCTTTCATTCGTAACATGTTTCTTTGACTCTGCATTTTGGCTGCTTCCCTGTGTTGATGGAGTAGCTTTGTGTGGTAGGTGATCTATAGGGGGCAGTAGCTCAGCCTCCTCAATTACATGAGGTGGATGCTCTTGGTACACCCCTTTGTGGGCTGAGTGCAAAGTCTTGGTGTAGTTAAGCCTTAATTGCCATTGGTACACTGGGAGGAATTGACCTCCAGGCCAATTAGCTGTGAGCACTCCCTGTGTCTATAATGGAAGAACTGCTGTGCTGAAGACACGCTTATGGGGCAGGACTTGTTTCAGTGGGGCTTTGGTGCTCACTGAGTCTGCCTCTTGAATGTGTCACTTATGGATGTGAGGAGTTGAAATCTGGTGTCTCACACTGACCACTAGGTACACTGGCTTCTGGATCTCCAATGGGGTGCAGGTCAGCTACTGTCTGAGGCCACCCAGCAGGAGCTACAGTGAGAGCTACAGTTTTCTCCTCTTTGCTTGGGGTTTGGAGGTTTTGGAGCTGTCTGACTCAGGCTGCAAGTTTTCTAGGTTAAGCTGCGATAGGGCAGGGCTTTCTTATGCAAAATCCGCTGCTTAGAGCTTGGGTGGGTTTGTAGGTTGTGCAGGGCGGGGTCTCAGGGTGTCACTAGGCTAGGGTGTGGCAAACAGCAATGGCTGCTAGTTAGCCGCCTCTGAGTCCCTGTCGGCAGTCCCGTGCCCCAGTGCAGTAAACAATTATTCCTGCGCACAGCTCTGTAAGCAAGCCACCCTCACTGGCAGACAGTCCAGCTTCTCCCCGTAGGAGTTTGGGTCCCCTGCGTCTCCCCAGAAACTGTATTTCAGAGTAATCGGGGGCTTGTCTCCCTTCGGGTTGAAAAAAGCAACGCCCGCGGCCAGCCCGGATCACGCGCCTCCGTACCTCAGCTTTTCAGTGCTCGTGCACGTCTCAATGCTCTTTTCTCTTTCCTTCTAGTTGTAGAACTTCCACTCAGCCAGCTTTCCCGTGGTTCTGGGTGATAGACGTTTTTTCTTTTAGTTGTATTTTTGAAATTGTTGCGGGAGGCAGCAGTTTAGGTGTTTACCTACGCCGCCATCTTGGATTCTCTTCTGGACTATATTTTTAAGTAGTTGCTGTTGCTAAGTGACAAGGAAGGGAGGAGGGCTGTGTTGATGTTGAGCAGATGCTGTTATAGAAAACTGGAGAAGAACCAAGCAACGCTTAGAGAGATGGAGTTACATTTATTATTATTATTATTGTTATGCGCGGGCCCAGAGGAAAATGTCTCTCAAATTCTGGGTGAAGTCACACAGCAAGTTTCCGGTATTTATATGTTTTTACCCTCTTTGTCTCCCAAATAAGGATTTTTCCAGTTCCCTTTGCAAGTTCTTAAAGAGCCTATGTGCTGGGGCTTTGAGACCTCAACCAAAGGCTTGGCCTGGTGCCAGCACTGATAACTTTATCTGGGGAAAGTTTATAGTCTCTTTGGAAAAGGGAGTAGTCTTATTTCCTTATTATTTAAGCAAGCAAGCATTTACAGAAGCCAAAATAGCAGGGTTAAAATTTCAAACAGCAGTTTTTATATGAGATGGATGATTCAATACCAGGGGGGTTGTCTTGAGAAATTGTTTGCATTCCAGGAGTCAGTCCAGCAGATGTCCTAAGGAGGTGTCTTGTCAGTATTTTTCCGAAGCCTGTAAAATATGTTTAGAGCAAAAGTTATGAAGAGTTCAAAAGGAGGCTTATTTGAAGGGGAGGGGGAGGGAACTTTCTACTACCTAGAGACTCCTTGGTGAGAATTATCCCTGAGTTAAGAAAATAGCAGGGAGGAGGGGGTTGTAAGAATACAACCTTGAGAGTACCTTATTATGCCCAGTCGTTTGAACAGAGGAGCCGACAACCTCGGGGTTTAATTACCAGGTGCTTCTCACTACCAGGTGCTTCTCACAAACTGTGGAAGGCCACAGCAAAGAAAGAGAGGCCTTTTTTTCTGTCCTTACAGTAGGTACTCAATTGTTACTTGTAGAAGGAATGAGTAAAATAATTTTCATTTATTCATTTAACAAATATTTGTGAGAGCCTGCTATGGGGGCCCTGACCATAGTAAGTCTGATGTTAAAGGCCCATTCGCCATATGCCTGCCTGGAGGCAATAGCACAGCAGTATCACTATGTTAAAGGCCCACTTGTTATGTGCATGTGCGAAGGCAATGACTATACATACTGCTCAGGCGCACCCTTATATAATCCACTTATGTTAATGTAACACAGATGTCACTAATTGGCACTAAGCCTCTTTTGTTTGAGTTAGTATAAAAGGTGCTACAAACCAACCAGTAGCTGGCTTCTTTGTTTGCAATAAAGCATGTCCCATCTACCTGCGGCTGCTCATGTCTTCTTTCAGTTCCCCGCATCCAAGAAGTCCCTTCGCTGGCAGAGGAGCTCAGGCCCAATACCTGCTATGTGATAGAATAGAGCAAGCTTACAGATTAGTGCATATTCAGTTAATATTGCTTGTGTTGGAGCAAGTACCTAGTAATTTGGAAGGGATTTCTCCCTTACTCCCGGGGAAGGTTAAATAAATTTTAGATGGATTCAAGATTTAAAGCCCTGGGTTTAACCCGAGGTGGCTGTGGCAGCATGGCTAGGGTCAGATTGGAAATACAACTAAATTAGGGAATATTCACTCAAAATTACCAACTGAGGTCCAGATGAAGAGACATACCAAGGAAAGACAAAAACACCTGGAGACTGGAAGGAAGGGTGAGGTCTCAAGAGTGGCTGCCCTAACCGGTTTGGCTCAGTGGATAGAGCATCAGCCTGGGGACTGAAAGGTCCCAGGTCCAATTCCAGTCAAGGGCATGTACCTTGGTTGCGGGCACATCCCCAGTGGCGAGTGTGCAGGAGGCAGCTGATCGATGTTTCTAACTCTCTGTCCCTCTCCCTTCCTCTCTGTAAAAAAAATCAATAAAATATATATATTTAAAAAAATGGCTGACCCAGCTTCCATGAACTGCAGGATGAGAGTAAGGAGGGAACTCTTGGCTACGGGAGGGTCTTTTCCCTGAGAAGGTTGAGTCCAGAACCCAGGCTGGAAATAGCCCAAATGGCCATCAGTAGATGAGTGGATAAAAAAGCTGTGGTGATTTATACCATGAAATACTATGCAGCAGTAAAAAGAAGGATTTCTTACCCTTTGAGACAGCATGGAGGAACCTGGAGAGTATTATACTAAGTGAAATAAGCCAGGGAGCCCTGGCAGGTTTGGCTTACTGGTTACAGTGTTGGCCTGTGGACCAAAGGGTCAATGGTTCAATTCCCAGTCAAGGGCACATAACTTGGTTGCAGGCTCAGTCCCTGACCCTGCTCTGGGCATGTGGGAAAGGCAACCCATTGAAGTATCGCTCTCACATTGATGTTTGTTTTTTTCCCTTTCTCTCTCCTCCTCCCTCTCCCCTTCCTGAAAGAATGAATGGAAAAACTAATGGGTGAAGATTAAAAAAAAAAAAAAAAAGCCAGTTAAAGAAAGACAAGTATCACATGATCTCATATGTGGAATTTAATGAACAAAATAGATGCAGAAACATAGAAGCATGGAACAGACTGATAAATCTTAGAGGGAAGGCCAGGGTGGGTTGGGAGAGATTAACCAAATAACTTATACTAGTATATGCATATATGCATAACCCAAGGACACAGATAATATTGCAGTAAAGGCCTGGGTAGGGGGTGGGAGCAGGGTGGAGGGGATCAATGGAGGAAAAAGGGGGACATCTGTAATACTTTCAGTAATAATAATAATTAAAACAGAGATTTAAAGCCCTGTCTGGGTAGCTCATTTGGTTAGAGCATCTTCCCAATACCAACAAGGTTGTGGATTCAATCTCCGGTCAGGGCACATATAAGAAGCAACCAATGCATATGAATAAGTGAGTGGAACAACATATTGGTGTTTCTCTCAAATCAATTTTTTAAAAAATCTATCATAATAAAAACGTAATATGCAAATCAACCGAATGAGACCGGACAGCAGAACGACCGTCTGGACGACATTCTGGATGACCACACTATGACAAACGTACTGGTGCCAGGCCAGTCAAGGTGGATGCTATGCCATTGGTTGGGGGCCGCTATCGCCCCACGATTGCCTGCAGAGGGAGGTCCAGGCCACCCTATGCAGGGTGATCGATGTGGGGAGGGAGGGGGGCTCCTTGGAACTGGGGTGCATGGTGGCGGATGCGGGCCGCTCCAGGCTAAGGTTGGGGGGGGGGGGGGACAGGGCAGCAAATTTTGTGCATTGGGCCTCTAATTTAAAATAAAAAAACATGTAAAAGTACTATAAGATACAGAAATTTTAAAGAATTTTGACACAAAATCTAAAAGATGTATTAAATTGATAAACTTTGATATAGAAACTGTAAATGTTTTACATGCAAGAATATATCAGAAACTAATAAGAATCTGGGATTGCCTTTGTTACCAAATTCAAGGGGTTCCCCCTGGGGATGTTCTATTGAAGGACTAGATGTGTTTATCTTAGGTAGTTTTATTTACTTATAGCAAGTAAAGGAGACAAGGGATTCACATCCAAAGCTCTGTCTCCTGGAAAGACATTGACTTCTTTGATGTTGGTTACACTTGTCACATTGAGTTCCTGTCAAGCTCATTCTTTTTATAGCTTTATCTGAAAAACACTGTGCTACATTTTAACATGTAGCAAGAAAAGCATTTAGTAATAATAGCCCAGACCTCGAGACCCTTGTTCTATCTAACATGATGAATAAAATAAGAGTGTAGCCAATATGAAGGTCAAAGGGCTCATTTTCTTGCTTGTAAGCTTAAAAGTATATAAACTAAAGTCAGCAACACATTAACAAAATGGGCTGTAGACTTAAGGAGAAATTCCCAGATAAAGATACATGGCTGGATTATAAATCTAGTGTAGACCAAAAAGGGTCCACAGTCTGGCTGGTGTGGCTCAGTGGTTGAGTGTGGACCTATGAACCAGGAGGTCTTGGTTCAATTCCTGGTCAGGGCACATGTCCAGGTTATGGACTCGATCCCCAGTGTGAGGCCTGCAGAAGGCAGTGGATCAATGATTCTCTCTCATAATTGATGTTTCTCTCTCTCTCTCTCTCCCTCTCGCTCTCCCTCACTCTTCCTCTCTGAAATAAAAACAACAACAAAAAACAAACAACAAAAAAGGGTCCACATAGTAAACCTGACAAGCTCAGCAGAGTCCAGCATGGTGGGCACTACAACTTAGTGACTGAAAGTAACCACATAGTCCTGGGAAACGGGGAGTGGCCAGAAAGGGGGCCACCCCCTCGCCCTTCACACAGCGCATGTTTGTGGGGAACCTGGTCTAAAGCATTTGTTGATGACCTGCTTCTGGGTCAGGGTTTCGTACCTAGCAGAGAAGCTCCCTCGCTGCGATCTATTGAAAGTCAGCCCTTGACACAAGGGTTTGAAAAAAAAAATAAGAAAAAGAACACACACACACACACACACACACACACACACACACACAAACACACACACACACACACACACAGAAAGTAACCACATAGGATGGTCTGAACATAAACATTCCTAACTCAAAGTGAATCATGGCAGGTAGTCAGGTCCTAGGCCTGTAGCTTCCTTAAAAAGGTCAATCTTTACCTTAAGGAGTCCACAGAACCCTTCATTGTTATCTTGTTGCCTGAATACCATCTCCAAATGTTGTAAGTGTTAATTGTGAACTATCCTGTGCCCACCAATGTAAAAGAAGTATGTGTCTTTTTAGTTTTTCTCCAATTCCAGAGATTTCCCCACTTTGCTTTCTCCTGCCCCCTTAATTTACCACAAGTGAATTTCATGTAACCCTCCTTATGTTTCCCCATTTTATTCTAATTGTGTAAAATAAGTTGCAAAACTGCCATTCTCCAAAGCATTTTCTCAATGAATTGAGAGTTTGCTTCCCTGCAATTGTCAGTTTGGCTGAAATAAACTCATAAAAATTCTCTATAGGTTTGGACGTTTCTTAAATCGACAATAGGAAAACATGATCTATTTAATCAGAATTCAAAATTCAGAAGGACAAATGTAAAAAAGTTTGCTGTTAACAATAAGAGAGCCCACTGCAATGGATAACATATTTACCAAAGTTACATCTGATAAGGGTTTAACCTCCAAAATTTATAGAGAACTCATACAACTTAACATAAGGAAGATAAACAATCTAATCAAAAAATGGGGAAAGGAACAGCCACAGTAATCCTGAGAAAGAACAAAGTTGGAGGGATCACATTACCAGATATCAAGCTATATTACCAAGCCACAGTTATCAGAACTGCATGGTACTGGCACAAGAACAGACATATAGACCAATGGAACAGAAGAGAGAACCCAGAAATCGACCCAAGCCATAATGCTCAATATTTGACAAAGGAGGCAAGAGCACACAATGGAGTCAAGACAGTCACTTCAATAAAGGGAGCTGGGAAATTTGGTCAGATACATGCAAAAAAATGAAACTAGATCACCAACTTACACCATACACAAAAACAAACTCAAAATGGCTAAAGGACTTAAATGTAAGACGGGAAACCATAAAAATCCTACAAGACTCCAAAGGCAGCAAAATAGCAGACATATGTCACAGCAATATCTTTACTGACACAGCTCCAAAGGCAATGGAGACTAAGGAGAAAAATAAACAAATGGGACTACATCAAAATAAAAAGCTTCTGCACAGCAAAATAAAGCATCAACAAAACAGCAAGAGAGCCCACTGCATGGGAGAACATATTTGCCAATGTTATATCTGCTAAGGGTTTGTTCTCCAAAATTTACAGGGAACTAATACAACTTAACAAAAGGAAGATAAATAATACAATAAAAAATGGGCAAAACACCTAAATAGACACTTTTCGAAAGTGGACATACAGAACACCAAGAGACACATGAAAACATGCTCAAAGTCACTAATCATCCAAGAGATGCAAATCAAAACAACAATGAGATACCATCTCACACCTGTCAGAATGGCTATCATCAACAAATCAACAAAGGATAGGTGCTGGAGAGGATGTGGAGAAAAAGGAACCCTCATGCACTGCTGGTGGGAATGCAGACTGGTGCAGCCACTGCGGAGAACAGTATGACATTTCCTCAAAAAATTAAAAATGGAACTCCCATTTGCCCCAGTAATCCCACTTCTAGGACTATATCCCAAGAAAACAGAAACAGCAATCAGAAAGGATATTTGCACCCCTATGTTCATAGCAGCACAATTTACAATAGCTAAGATTTGGAAACAGCCTAAGTGCCCATGAGCAGATGAGTGGACTGAAAAAACAGCGGTACATCTACACAATAGAATACTATACTGCTGTAAAAAAGAAGGAACTCTTACTGTTCGCAACAGCATGGATGGAGCTTGAGATTATTATGTTAGGTGAAATAAGCCAGTTGGAGAAAGATAGATATCACATAATCTCACTCATTTGTGGACTATAATGAACAACATAACCTGATAAACAAAAATAGATCTGGAGACATAGATGCACTGAACAAACCTTCCAACCTCAGAGGGAAGGCAGGGAAGGGTGGGGGATGGGGGTAAGAGATCAACCAAAGGACTTGTATGCATGCATATAAGCATGACTAATGGACACAGATAGTAGGGGGTGAAGGCATGTGCTGTGGGGTGGGTGTGGCCAGGGAGAGGTCAATGGGGGTAAAAGGAGACATGTAATACTTTCAACAATAAAGAATTTAAAAAATGTTTGCTGTTTGGGGATTATGGGAAAATATACTTTTCTATGGTATGAATTTGAGTTGCTACAATTTCTGTAGAGGGAAAATTGGTAATATCTAAAAAAAATGTAAAAACTATCCTTAGGCCTAGCAGTTCCATTTCCAGAATTTTATTTTATAGATATACATTATTATATTGATATACTATATAAATATAGATATAATGTAAGTATGCAAAAAATGTTTACCCAAGGATATTTTAATTCATCTTTATTTCTTTTTCGCTATATATTTCTCTGTAGCTTTTGTACTCTTCTGAGATGCTTTATTATCTATTTATTTGTGAAAACATTGGATAGGGTATGCTTCTGTTTGTGTAAATAAAAAGAGATGTAAAAATGTATATAGTTACAAATAGAAGCATATGCATGTGGACACATTTATGAATATATATGTCCTTATATGTATATATTTGTGTGTAAGTGTACATAGAAAGATTGACTTTTTTTTTTTTTAGGGATTCCCTCTGAAAACTGATTACATGTTGTTCTAGACAGGAAGACTGAAGAAAATAGAGGTCTGTGTTGGAGACATACTTTTAGTTATTTATTTTTAATTAAAAATATATTTTTATTTATTCCAGAGAGAAAGGGAGGAGAGAGATAGAAACATCAATGATAAGAGAGAATTGTTGATTGGCTGACACCTGCATGTCCCACACCAGGGATCGAGCCCACAACCTGGGCATGTGCCTGGACTGGGAATTGAACTATGATTTCCTGGTTTATAGGTCAGCACGCAACCACTGACCCATGCTGGCCAGGTGAGATTTACCTTTAAAAAAATATTTTTGTATGTATGCATGTTTTAGTGTAGAGCATATAGTTCATTAAAATATCTATATTTGGTGAAATGTATGGCTATACAGACTATTAAATGTTGGACTTTCATTAATTCTCACCAGCTGGAAAGAACTGGCTGATGAAGCTGAAGGGTTCATATTATTGTAATAGTCAAAGATGTAAAAAATATATCTTAGATCTTGTTTATAGTAAAATTGATTTTTACAAGTTTAGAAAAAAGGTATGATTCTATCCCTAAAACTTCTGAAATTGAAGATAATTCAAGAGAGATGCAGACCTTTAAACTATAAAATTTTGCTTATACAATACCAAAAGTAATTTGATTGCAAAAGTAATTTGAGGGTGGAAACAGGAGTTATCTTGTAGAATAGTGTCTTAACATGCAGATCAGTCTAATTTGCTTACACTAAAAAATAATGTCTATACTCTATACTGTTGTTTCAATCTTGTGAGTTTTTTTTAAAGAAAATATTAATAGGGATTATCTGGGCAAGAAGATTATTGCACATATTTTTTCTTTTTCTTTGCATTTCGTTGTATTAAAAAAAATAGAACCAAACCCATTAAGTATTGTATAAGGAAAAAAAAAGTGTATAAAAAGTATTTAAAAGCCAAATTCAAAAGAGTATTAGGAGCTATAAACTCTTTATAGACACTTGGTTGAAATGGACTTTTAAAGCTGTACTCTGTTTCCTTATTGAAAAAATAAATTTATAATTCCATTGGTTGTGATAGTGCTATATTATCTTAAAACTGAGAGGAAGTACAACTTTTCAACTGCAGTTCAATCATCTCTCCATCAGAAACAACTTTCAAGACCAGAGAAAACATTAGAAACTGCTTGAATATTAAGATAGTGAAAGATGAGACAGAGGGCCAGAGACCAGGACACAGGCTTTATTAGAGGAGAAGACCCCTGCTGGGCTACCTTCCAAATGGGGAAAGAGCACATGTGCAGGGGTAAAGGGACCTTTTGAGGAGAGGAAAGGGAAGGGATGGGGCTTAGGGTACTTGGCACACGCTGATTGGTGGTTTCATATAAGGCACATAATTAGGGACTTAGGAATCGGGGGCTTAGGGTATTTGGCAGGTGCTGATTGGTGGTTCAATGTACAGTCCATATAAGGTGCCTGGTTAGGTGTTCAGGAATGTTCGGGCTGCAGGTGGAGTTTACATCATTCTCCGTCCATCAGTTGGGGGGAAGGAGGATCTATCATTCCAGGCTTCTGGTAATATTAAAAAAATTGAGAGTCTGGGCAAGGTCGGGGGTGAAGGTCCATCTTCCGTAGCTACTTCCAGCTGAGAGGGGGCATCATTAGGGGCGTCTACCCGGGGTCTCAAGGATTCTGGTGTTAGGTTCTGAATTCAATGCCAGATAGATCTCTCCCACCTCTTGGTTGGCGAACACCTGCATTCTGTTCTGCAAGAAACTAGTGAAACAGCGCATGGGACAGGGGCCAAAGAGCAAAATTAAAAGAATAAATACCAGTGGGCCTAATAGTGGGAGGAGCCATGGGATAAGTGAGCGAAAAACAGGTAATGTTTTCCGTGCTGGACGAGGGGTGCAGCAGCATGATTTCCCCAAGAGACTGGTTGGTGAAGTCTCGAGAGCGATCCTGTTGAGTCATTTGGGAGGTAAAAGCTGGTCCTGAGGCTGCCACAGCGTCACTTGTCTGGTTTTGCTGCTTTTCTGGGCCTGGAGCTGAAATACAACTGAGCCCTAGATGTTATTTTTAGCGGGGGGAAAAAGTAGGGGTCTCAGTTGCCTCACAAGTGATATAAAAGGGGAGAATAGGTTACCCTGGGAGTAAGGTTCTTGTTTTCCCAGTTTTTCCCTTTGCTGGGTATCCACATGTTTCTTGTAGGTCCTGAGACAGGGTTTCAAAGTATGGGTAGAGCAGTGGTTAAGCTCCCTGTGGCAGTTCCAACCCCTGCTGTGATGCCCAGGGTAAGGAGGAGAGGGATTATCTGGACTGCCCTTTTGTGTCAGATATGGTGGGTTATGGGGACAGGTAAAGACTGATTATTGGGGCTGCATCTACACTGGGTGAGAGATAGATGAGAGTACAGGTTCCTGTCCAGCTGATGGGGAGACAGATGTATGTGTTTTCCCCACAGAGGAAGAAAAATCCCTGATCGTGGAGACAAGCTGATAGGTGTAAGGAGAAGAGGTGGACTAAAGGGTATGATATTCCTTTTTCTAGTTACACACTCCAAGGTGAGAGGCTAGTCACCATGGTGCTACCAATAAGGGGTGACAGATGAGTGATTGAGATTGTGTTGCAGTGAAAGTGGGAAGGAATATTAGAATGGGCTGTTACCCAAGGGAAAAGAGAAAGGGAAGGAAAGGAGCAGTGGAAGATGAGGCTGGAGAAAAGGCAGGGGGAGGACAGAGTAGGCCCCTCAGCCTGTTTCCAGGCCTCTAGCCGCTTGAATTTTAAACGGTACATTTTTCCTAGAGATAATGATCATAGAGGAGATAAGGAGTTTACAGTCCAAGGAATTGCTCGGCCTTGTGGGGTGAGAGAGTGAAACTGAGGTAGGTGACTGTGGTTTGGGACAACTGGGTTTTATGAGGGGATGCATGGTAGCCCTGGCCGGGCACTGAGGCAGAATGAGAAAAGAGTGAATGGGGGAATTTAGTAAGATGCAGTGTAGACGTGAGGTGGCTAATGGCTGTGAGACTAATCCGTCAACCCCCATAATAGAGACTGAGGAGTGGACAAGGGTCCCAGCGAATTCCGAGAGGACAGAATAAGTGGCCCTAGTGTCAATTAAAAGGGGATCGGCTTACCTGCCACCACAGTCCTTACCCGAGGCTCTGTCCTGGTGATGTAAGTCTGTGGTGCCGTCAGGGCCTGGGCAGCTTCTTCGGTGGCCAGTCCCAGGAGGCCTGGGAGCTCCAAACCGGATCCAGAGGGCGGCCATGCTGGACTGGCTAAGGCCAGACCCGGAGGAGCCAGACCACAGTCTGATTTCCAGTGGCCTTCCCTTCCGTACCTTGGGCAGGGCCCAGGCGGGGGTCTCAGGTTTGAGTAGGACTTGGCTCAGTGTCCTTCCTTGCTGAAGCATGGGCCCGGAGGAGGCTTAGCCCCTGACTTACCCGCAGTTGGAGGACTGGCACTTCGTTTGGGGTTTGAAAGCGGTGGCTAGGAGCTGGAAGGCCTCCTATTGGGCCTCAGCCTTGGCCTGATCTCGCCTTTGATTTTGGATTTGGGTCTCCCTGTCTCTATTATTAAAGACCTTAAAGGTCAGGTTAACGAGGTCTTTTTGAGGGGTTTGTGGACCTGTATCTATTTTATTTGAAGTTTGTGGCATATGTCAGGGAGTAAAGGTGGTCAGGTCAGTGGAAAAAGAAACCTGAGATGCCTCTCAATCTGTGAGGCTGGACATAGAAAATGGGACGTGGACTCAGACTCTGCCCTCAGTTCCTGCTGCCTCCCTCAGGGGTAGAATGGACGCGGGAATAGAAGAAGCTGTTGTGGAAGGCAGTCTGTGGGTGGCCTGAGAATGAGTGTTAGATGGGAAAGGCTGTTTCGGAGCTCATGTTCTTAGGATTTGGGCTCTCAGGAAGATCAGAAAGTGAGAAGGGAATGGCTACCCGGATGATGCCCTCCACCCCTGCTACCTCATGCAAAGGGAACTGGCCGGCCGCCTGAGAATTCGGTTGCTGGCGGTCACGGGGGCAGAGATTCGGGGGAGAGCACAGGGGAAGGCAGGCGGTTAGAGTTCTCAGAGGTAGAGCGTGGGGTGCAGTTTTTGTGGCAGGGTTGTAAGGAGGTGGCAGGAGTGAGACACGTGGAGAGGAATGATCCGCTGGGTTGAGAGAGCAGTCAGAAGACAGAGAAAGGGGCTGAGGACAGGTTTGAGAGGGCACAGAGGACTTCATGAAGAGGATCTGATGGGTGGAACATGAGGAGTAAAGCGAGGGGCGAGGCGGGAGGGGGGTGGTTGAGGGGGGGAAAGCCTGTTCGTAGGGATCTCTGAGGCCTCCCTGTCCGGTGGCAAAAATTGGAGGATATTGGAATCGAAAGTGCCGTTTTCAGGCCACAAAGAGCCATTATCAAGTTTGTATTGTGGCCAGGCCATGTTAGAGAAAAAAATGAGTTTCTTTGGTTTGATGTAGCCAGAAAGGCCAAGGGTCGAGAGATTGGTGAGAAGACACCCTAAAGGTGTGTTACGAGGATGTTTGGAATGAGAGGTTCCCATGACCAGAGGGAAGGGCCAACGAGAAGTTGGGCAGGAAAGAAGGAGTGTCCTTCTTTTCCCTCAGCCAACCTGAGAGAGATGAGAAAAGGTTCCAAGGTCATCACCCCAAGACCTTTCCTGTAGAGACAAGCAGAGTTTTCCCAGTCAGGCGCCTGGGCTTTCGAGAAGACATGAAGACGGGAAAACTCCGAGGCCCTTCCAGGTCAAGGAAACGAGAGTGGCGGGGGAGGGGGTTGGGAAAATCCCTGAAGCCTACTGGTAAAAAAGTGATGAGATCCCCACGTGTCCTGGTATGGCTGAGAAGAGTTCTGAGTAGGCCAATCAACTCAGAACCATGCCACCGAGCAGAGCCAGAGCAGGAGTCAGAAGCTTGGGGCTAGTTCCGAGAATCGTCCACACTCACCCAGGTTTCGGCACCAGATGAAAGATGAGACAGAGGGCCGGAGACCAGGACACAGGCTTTATTAGAGGAGAAGACCCCTGCCGGGCTACCTTCCAAATGGAGAAGGAGCACATGTGCAGGGGTGAAGTCACCTTTTGAGGGGAGGAAAAGGAAGGGATGGGGCTTAGGGTACTCGGCACATGCTGATTGGTGGTTTCATATAAGGCACATAATTAGGGACTTAGGAATTGGGGGCTTAGGGTATTTGGCAGGTGCTGATTGGTGGTTCAATGTACAGTCCATGTAAGGTGCCTGGTTAGGTGTTCAGGAATGTTCGGGCTGCAGGTGGTGTTTACGTCATTCTCCATCCATGAGTTGGGGAAAGGGAGGATCTATCAGATAGTTGAACATGTTATTCAAGTGTAATTAATTGGTTCTTATTCCTCCTTTTTTTCTTTTAAATGAGTTCACATCTCTGGGCTGATTATATATGAAGTGTTGAAAATACTTATGGAATTGATCTCAGAACTACTGTTATCTTTTATGGAAGCCAACTAGGTAAAGCCTGAGAGGAGTATACAGTATAGGTGAGGAAATGATAGATTAGCTTTTGAGAGGCACATTGATTCTGTTAACTAAACATCAATGACTGATAGAAATTCCAGGAAAACTATAGAAGCTTGACACTTGATTCTCCACCATCAAGCTTTAAAATAAAATACCTTTTCAATCTTACCTACCACTAGCTTTTTTTGTTTATCATCCACTCCAGTTAGTTACACAAAAGTTGTTCACTTTCTCCAAGTCTTTTCCAACTCTATTCTTTGGCTCAAACTTCCTTTCACAAGGCATTCCCTTCATCAAATGCTGTCTGTAGAGACCCCACTCTTCAAAGTTTACCTCAGAGGACCCTTAAATGTACCAAGTTATAATTAATTTCTCTCTTCTTTGCTCCTCTTGTACTCCATGAGCACATCCATGGTTGAATATAGAATGTTCTGCTTACTTAGCTATATACAAGTCATTGAGTCACAAAAGTTGAAAATGGAAGGAAGAGCTCTGAGACAATCCTGTTTCCATCACTTCTGCAAGCTTTAAGGGCAGGAATCAAGTCATATCTGGCTTTCAAATCTCTGATTTGCTTCCTTCCTTCATTGTGTAATGAGTGCCGAATTTAATGATTGGGAGGGGCATCCCACCAGAATCCTGAAGAAATCCAACCTTTAAGTGTTATATTTCAGTTCTAATATGAGTTCATGTGCAAAAGTTTCCTGGATTATTATACCCTGTGGTAGTTTATAGGCCAAGTTAATCCTTTATGACTCCAGAGCCTGTATATACAGTTAAGTTTCCAGAGACATAAATGACCGTGTGGCTATAGACATTTTTCAGCAGATTATCAGGTGGCACTTGGTTTTCACTTTTTTTTGGTCACTAAATCATCTGGCCAAAGCCATATACATTTCGCATTTACTTGTTTCTTAGTTTAAACTCAATCAACTCCATGTAAATATCAAACACTAAGTCTGGCATCATTTTCCTGGAATGGTGTAGGTGTATTTCTAGGAGGAGCATGCCAATTACAAAAACAGTTGAAAACACAAACTAGAAACTCCTACTGTTGGCATCTAATCATTACAGCCGACTTTAAGTTATTTTATAATTTATCCCAGTAGGAGTCAGTGCTGAGTTGAGGCAAAATTCTTTTTCCAAGTGTGAAATTTTAATTAAAAGAAATAATTAAGAAGAGTTCAGTTAATGAAAAGATGGTATTTTTCCTTGATGGTTCAAAAGAGACGGGGTCTCGCTATGTTGCCCAGGCTGGAGTGCAGTGGCTATTCACAGGCGCGATCCCACTACTGATCAGCACGGGAGCTTTGACCTGCTCCGTTTCCGACCTGGGCCGGTTCACCCCTCCTTAGGCAACCTGGTGGCCCCCCGCTCCCGGGGGGTCACCATATTGATGCCGAACTTAGTGCGGACACCCGATCGGCATAGCGCACTACAGCCCAGAACTCCTGGGCTCAAGCGATCCTCCAGCCTCAGCCTCCCGAGTAGCTGGGACTACAGGCGCGCGCCACCGCGCCCGGCGCTAACGGGCGGCGCGAGGCGGCCTTAGAGGCTGAGCGCCGGTGACGTCATCAGCTGTGTGGTCCTTGACATCGCGCATGCGTCGTTTGTCAGCACTGCATTCTGGGAGACTGTCCCCAAAATATCAAAAAACGCATGCGTGCGCTACCTCTTTCCTTTTGCCTCGTTGCTACCGAGTGAGCAAGATGGGTCACCAGCAACTTTACTGGAGCCATCCGAGGAAATTCGGCCAAGGTTCTCGTTCTTGGTAAGAAAGAGAATGTGGTTTTAGAGAAGGTTTGTTCTGGGGCGTTGCTTGAATCGAGTGTAGAACTCGCAGGCGGCGCGTTTGGGGGAGACCAATCGGAGCCGGGCTGCCGCCATTTCAGGCCTCGGGGGAGGCCGCGGTGCGGATGGTGGGCGAGTGCGGGATCCTTTCTTTTCTGCGACCTGTCGTAATGCCATCTCTTCCAACAGCCGCGTCTGCTCAAACCGCCACGGTCTGATCCGGAAGTACGGCCTCAACATGTGCCGCCAGTGTTTCCGTCAGTACGCGAAGGATATAGGTTTCATTAAGGTACGCGTCGGCAGACGCCTTACTCTCCTGTGGCTGGGCGGCGAATGTGCAGGTCGCTCCTTAGTGAGCAGCCGACTAGCAGCGCTTTCCTCTGCTGTAGTTAGAAGGGCAACGGGTGACACTTGAGCGTTCTGGCAGTCAGGTTAATAGAATAGGGAGGGTGAGGCCCTAGCTCCATTTTACCCAGCTCTGCCAGTTCTAGGTGCCATGTATTATGCTGGATAAAAATCACTTTTCAGAACCACTGCAATTGGATTGTAGATATCTTTGATTGTGCCTAGACACACATATGTGTCTCTTGATTACTGCCCTGAAATGTTGGATAGGATTCTATACTGCACAGTGAGCTTGAGATTGGAGCCAGATGAGAACTTAAAGCTCAGTTTCTGCCTGTGAAAAATAAACTGGGGTGCTACAAATATTAGTTAATGTATATGTGAAGCTTAACTCCTGATAAAAAGTTACTGGGAGTTGGTTTTTTTTTTAGATGAAAACTAGTCACATGGGAAGTATAAATTGTTAATGTGAGATGTTGGTGGCAGACATAAAATATCTTAGCTTAGACTTTTACCCTTGACCACTATGTGCTTGGTGTTAATGTGGAATTTAAAATAAGTGAGATCATGAACTCAGGCCTGCTCCCTAGCTTATAGTAGTATTTCTCTAGTGGTAAGTTATCTTTTAGGGAAGAAGTGAGAATACCAATTCTGAAATTCACAGTTGAAAGTGTAATTGTTGAGATTTGTGGAACAGCTTGTAGTAGGCATCTATAATAATCTATAATAAAGCGTTATATGCTCATTAGGCCGGAAGTAGCTGGGGCCCCTAGGGAAGCCCCATCCCCGGTGCCAGAGGGGAGCCGGTGCCAGTAGCCAGGGGAAGGAAGGCCTACTCTTGCACGTATTTCATGCATCGGGCCTCTAGTTCTAATATAATGAGCCAGTTTTTGTGAGTAAAGTGGATACTTAAAGCATTTGAATTAATTCATTTTCTGTCTGCTTTTTTTTTCAGTTGGACTAAGTGAACTTCATGAATGGGTCATTCAAGACATCTACCTTATGACAGAATGTTATCTCTTTGTACATAAAATAATAAAAAAATCCCTTCAAATATAAGTGTTTTTGTGTGAATGGAACAGTCACGTGATTGTAAAAATCTATCACTAAAATTTGCTCTGAGCATTTGCCCAGAGGTGGCAGTTCTAGTTTCTGGGATAATGCAGCAAAGCCTGTAAATTTCTCAAACGGCTGTATGCAAAAGGGAGCAATGGTTAGAGATGTCAAGTGTGTAATTGCTGAGAAAAGCAGTAATTTCTGAGCATGTGGAGGGGTGAGGGTGGAGATTGTATAAAATTGAATTAGTCTTAATCCATTTGCTGAGAAGCCATGCCTGTGTAGGCTAGGAACTTACAGGCAGAGGTAAGTATAAGTCTTATGGGGGAGAGAATTCGTAGAGCTTTCCAGGAACAGCAAAGTTGTGGCTGGAGCAGAGTGAGAAGCTGGAAATAAGCATTTGTTGAGTTTGTAGGACATGGTTAGATAATTTGAGGTATTGTTCCATTTGGTGAACAGATTAGAGTGCTATGAACTTTTTTTTTTTAAGGTTCACGATTTTTGTGGGCAAAATAGATTTTAGTGGGATAAGGGGGGTGGAAGCAGGTTTGTCTCTCCTGTTGCTTCTAAGCCCTTTCTTGTTTCACTCTTCTGTGTTTTTGCTGCAGTCAATAAATTATTGCTTGTTTTTCTACTAAAAAAAATCATTTATATACAACTTTCGAAGTTGTAAAATAGCTCAAACACAAAGGTTCAGAGTCCCCCACCCACCCCAAGATTGTGCTAGACAAAGCTTTATTTTCCATGAAAGACACCCAGTAATCATGATTTATTTCTAAGTTAAAATTTTTCTCCATGCCGGAACCGGTTTGGCTCAGTGGATGGAGCGTCGGCCTGTGAACTGAAGGGTCCCGGGTTCGATTCCGGTCAAGGGCATGTACCTTGGTTGTGGGCACATCCCCAGTGGGGGGTGTGCAGGAGGCAACTGATCTATGTTTCTCATCGATATCGATGTTTCTAGCTCTGTATCTTCCTTCCTCTCTGTAAAAAATCAATAAAAAAAATTTTTTTTTTTCTCCAGACATTTTTAGGCTTTTACCTATATTAAGTTTTTTGGATACATGCTCTGTGCTAGGCACTGTTAACTGCTTTACTTGAATAGCTTTAATACAACTCAGGTATAACCCCATTTTACAAATGAGGCACAAAGAATAACTTCCAGGATTGCTCAGTCTGTGATTGAACCAAGGTAGTGTGCTTTGAGAACTGTTATTACCATTAAATTGTAAATGTCCAACAACTAGAGAAAGCTTTGGTAAATACAAAATAGAGAAATAACTTTCAAAAAGCGGAAAATTGTATATGTAGTACAATTTCACTGTTAGTGCACAGAAAAACACCTTGCTGGTGTGTTAGTGGTGATTGCCTTGAAGTGATAAAATTGCGGGTGATTTGATTTGCAGTAGTCAGGTGAGATTTATTTAGGGGTACAGTATGCAGTGACTATAAAATAGACTGTCCTGGGTACCAATATTGCTCATTAGGCTTCTGCTTTTCTGCCAACAGCTCTTAGGATGCACTATTAGCAAGTGTATTCTTAGTGTTGCTATGATTTCCTTCACTGGTTTACACCCTTTGATATTTTATGTGGTCCTGTACAAAACAAGTCTAATGTATTTTCCATAAGAAAAAGGCTAAGTAAGCACGAGGGCTCTCATGTTCTCCCATAATTTTATTTCAGGCTAACTATTCCTGATTATTTCAACTGTTCCTCATAGGACATAATTTAGAGCAGGCATGTCAAACTCGCAGCCTGCAGGCTGCATGTGGCCCACAATGAATATTTTTGTGACCCAGCCAATATAACCGTATGAAACGTTTTAATAAAAATTGTGTAACTTAATTTTTACAATATCCTGTTATACATATTATTAATAATGAACTATAGCGTTCGCTAATGACTGATTACTATAATCGTGTTGCATTCATTTCCCTTACATGCCTTTACACGCAGGTACACCATTTCCACTAATACTAGTAGCGGATATTTTAGCAGCTGATTGCCACGTCATTAGTCTTGGACTGACTTGTTCGGTATGTGCAACAGGGAATATATCGCTTTGGAGAACAAGAAAAATAGGTTTATTTGCGTTGCACTTACTAATTTGTGCAGTTATTCAGTGTCTGGTAAGTTAATGTTCAAGAAAAAATATTAATTTTTATTAAAATGTTCTATTATTTTATGTTAACATTTATTTCAGCTCTTTGTATTCAGCATGTCTCTTGAAATAAACCTACATTTGTATGAAATTTGAAGCTTTTGTTTTTTTGCGGCCCACATAAACTTAAACCTTGTTTATTTGGCCCGTGTTAGCCTTTGAGTTTGACATGCTTGATTTAGAGCCATCTTTAGTGGTCTCTGAATTGATTCCACTGTTTGGATCCTAAGAGTGCCTGACAGCATTTCACAGGGCAGGCATTGCAGTAAAACTTGTTGAATGAATAAATGAGCAGATTTGGTAATGACTTGAATTTGGTTGGGCATCAGTGCTTTACTTTTTTATGGGCCCTCTTTCACCATTATAAAAAGTCCAGAGACCCTGGCCTTTGACAGTTACCTCCATGGCTAATGCCCTTGACAGCTGTCTGTTTGCACAACCTCTGCTTAGGAAATAGTTCTTATAGAAAACTATCTAATTGGTGCCTTAGAGATCTGGGCTTTTGGGTAAGTAGAGCAGAGCCTTTCTAGTGTTATGATGAAGGGTGCAACAATGTTTATTTCCTCAATATCCACATGAGCGGAAAAAAGAGAAGGCTGAGCTACTAGATGTTTCTCAAGGGTTATCTAGAAAATTAAAGCTTCAATGTATTGATAGTACAAGTTAGGACTGACTTTTTTTTATTAAAAAATCTTTTTGTTAAATTCAGCCTATTATGTATGTCAGTGGTGACACTCCCTTGAGCTGATTTGATTTGCAAACAAATGCTGGATTTTCTGGCATGAACTGAAGACCTGTAGAACCACAATGCCTTTCCCACTTCATCACCGCCCCTACCCGCTGCCTCCCCCCCACCCCCACCCCACCCCCGCAACCCAGTTGTTCCTGTTAGCCTCCTTATCCCCTGGACACATATTCTAATAGTCTTAAAATAGTTACACAATAGCATTAACAAAAAAGGGGAGGAGTGAATTTCCATTGACAGAGACTAACTAGAGTTGCTGAGGTCTGGAAGGAAGAGAGAAAAGAGGCTAGTGTTATGAGAAAAATGCTGCCTTTCTTCTTGGGTTCTCAATCTCATAATAAAGGATTCCACTGATCTTTCTGAACACATTTTAGGACAGGTCCATATAGATTCCAGAGGCTGCCTTTGTAACTTCTTACTGCATGTAATCGAGGTTTCAGAATAGGACCACTGTAGATGTGTTTATGGTTTTAGATGTTGTAATTTTGTTTAATAAAGCTGTAAGAGTATAAGTACTGGTAGCCTTATGCACATTATAAACCCAATAATAATTATGCTGAATGTGTAAACAGCTCCCCTGTATAGACTTGCTGAGCTTCTATTGCAAAACACCAAGCATTAACTGTAGGGGCTAGAAAAATCAATAAGACTTTCCAGGGAACCAGATATGTAGATTACTAAAACTAACAGTTGCCCATGAAAAATAATACATTAATGCTAGAGGAAATTTTATTTCCTAAATAATAAAAAGAATATATTAGCTTGCCCTTGGTGAGAGTGGTGGTGGGGGGCATTAATTGAGGAAAAAAGGAGACATGTAATACTTTAAACAATAAAGGACTGGTTGACAGAGTGATAAGCATTCATTGCAACACAGACAAATCAATAAAAGCTCAAAATAAGGAATGGGACCTGTTTTTTGGCAATTTAGATAGTTTAAGTTCATTGACTGAGTCTGGTGTACCTTGTTTTCTCTTCACATCCACAAATCCCATTTTATGATGACACATGCATCTGTTTGTCCTTTTATGCTAATTAACTCCAGTTACCATTCATGAAGATTAAGTGTGGACACATCTAGCACGGAGCCCACACCATCTTGAAGGGGAGAATGGCCTTTTTTAGGAACTCATCAACACCACCAACCAGACAGGCCTTGGAACTGCCCTGCAACCCAGCAGCCACTCCAGCCAGAATCCTGCTACCCCAGCTGCAGACCTTCAGACCCTGGGACCTCCGCCTCCAAAGGTGCACTGCTCTGCAGCAGTAAGTGCAACCTCCACCTCTCCAGCGGCAAAACTCCAGATTCACGTGTATCCAGCCCTGCAGGCAACTAGGGCACTCCACTCTGGATTCCTGCAATTCCAGCCCCGCAGGGCACTCCACTCCTTAGGCAGCGCTTGGGAGCCACTGAGAGCTCCCAAGGGTGTGATTCTGCACAGACAAGGGCGCGCTGCCCCACAGTAGAAATTCTGAATTCCCTCTTCCTGGATAACTGCCCACATTCACCCCGCAGAGTGCATCAGAACTCTGTGCCTTGGCAAGCCACCTCCACAGAGGCGAAGTTCCAACAGGCAGGCACCCTCAGCCCATCTACCCACAGGGTGCTAGTGGGAGCTACTGTGAGCTCTCCCTGGGTGCAATCTTGAACAAGCGGGGACGCACTCTCCCCCAGCAGTAGAAGTTTTGAATTCACTCATCCTGGATACAGGCCCACAGGCGCACCTCAATTGCGCGGCTACACTGCCAGGGCCCTTCAGAGTCCTTCAGTGTGCCTCACTGGCAAACTGTACCACGGGTGCTCCTGTGAGCTGCCACTGCGAGTAAGTGCCTATCCACCACAGGTGCAGCAGCAAAAGTTGGGTCTGCCCACCCCACAATTACAGAACTCTGGACACCACAGTCACACCTTTTCAGAGCACAGGATCCCTGATCCCCATCACCCCAACAGACGCTTCCTGGGTGCCACTCTGAGTCCCTGCTGGGCATGCATGATTTCTATTAAGGGTGCAAGACAGCAAAAATTGGGACACTCCCCTCCACGGCGGTTGACTTCTAGACACCGCAGTTGTGCCTCTCAAGCTTCCAGGCCTACATCAAGAGAACCAAAATAGCTCAAGTAGGGAGCTACACTAGATTAACAAGCCCAGGAGAACTGAGAGATTACACCAGTAGCACCATCCCCAAAAGAACCTGGGTAGCAAAGCAATTGGATCTAAAATTAAAACATTACAGGAAAACATGGGAAGACAAAAAGGCAATCCCCAAAGGAAAGAAAAAGATGAACCACCAAAAAGGGAGTTAAATGAATTTGAGCTAGCAGCTTATTGGAGATAGAATTCAGAGTAATGGTTAAAAGGATGTTTAAATGGATGGATGACAAATACACACAACTCAATGAGAACTATAAGGAGCTGAATGAGAATGTCACCAACATGAAAAGAAACCAAGAGGAGATGAATAACGACATAGCTGCAATAAAGAACACAATGGAAGGCCTAAACAGTAGACTAGAAGAGGATGAGGACTGCATCAGCGAATTAGAAGACAAGGTAGGAAAAAGCACACAAACACAGCAGCAATTGGAAAGAAAACTTAAAAAGCAAGAGGAGAGCCTAAGGGAGCTTTGGGACAACACAAAATAAACAACATTTGCATAATAGGGATACCAGAAGGAGAGGAAGAGAAGCAAGGAATAGAAAACCTGTTTGAAGAAATAATGACAGAAAACTTCCCTAATATTGGCAAGAAAAAAAAACTATGCAAGTCCAAGAAGTACATAGAGTCCCAAACAAGTTGAACCAAAAGACCGACACCAAGACACATCATAATTAAATTGGCGAACACCAACGACAAAGTAAGAATCTTAAAGGCTGCCAGAGAGAGACAGAAAGCTACTCACAAGGAATCTCCTATCAGACTATCAATTGATCTCTCAACAGAAACACACCAGGCCAGAAGGGAATGGAATGAAATATACAAAGTGATGCAAAGCAAGGGACTGAATCCAAGAATACTATACCCGGCAAGGCTATTGTTCAAAATTGAAGGTGGAATCAGCAGCTTCACAGACAAAAAAGGGCTAAGAGAGTTTATCACTACCAAGCCAGCAATGCAAGAAATGCTAAAGCGACTGCTGTAAAAAGAAGAAAGACAAGGCAAGAAGAAACACAAACACTAAGGAAAATATGAGAACAAACATGTACTTGTCAATAATAACATTAAACGTAAACGGATTAAATGCACCAATCAAAAGACATAGGGTAACTGAATGGATAAGAAAACATGAACCATATATTTGCTGTCTACAAGAGACCCACCTCAGAGCAAAGGATTCACACAGACTGAGAGTGAAGGGATGGGAAAATATTTTTCAGGCAAATGGAAATGAGAAAAAAGCTGGGGTAGCAATACTTATATCTGATAAAATAGACCTCAAAGTAAAGGCCATAACAAGAGATAAGGAAGGCCACTACATAATACTAAAGGGAGCAATTCAAAAAGAAGATATAACTCTGGTAAACATATATGCACCCAATGCAGGTGCACCCAAATACATAAAAAATCTTCTGGAAGATATCAAGGGAGAGATTGACAACAACACCATCATAGTAGGAGACTTAAATATACCACTGACATCACTGGATAAATCCTCTAGAAAAAAATCAGCAAAGAAACAGCAATTCTAAATGACACACTGTATCCGATGGACCTAATTGACATCTTCAGAGCATTTCACCCCAAAGCCACAGAATATATGTTCTTCTCAAGTGCACATGGGACATTTTCAAAAATAGACCACATATTGGGTCACAAGCAAAGTCTCCCCAAATTAAAAAAGATTGAAATCATATCAAGCATTTTCTCAGACCACAATGGTATAATATTAGAAATAAACTACAATAAAAACATTCCAAAAAATTCAAACATTTGGAAGCTGAATAGCATGCTACTAAACAATGATTGGGTTATCAATGAGATCAAAGAAGAAATTAAAAACATCCTGGAGAGTAATGACAATAAGAACACAACATTGTAAATCCTATGGGACACAATGAAAGCAGTCTTGAGAGGGAAGTTTATAGCCCTATCTCAAAAAACAAGAAAAAAAAATAATAAATCATCTACCCCCAACAACTCAAAAAATTAGAAAGAGAGCAACAAGAAGAGCCCACAGTGAGCAGAAGGAAGGAAATAATAAAGATCAGAGCAGAAATGAATGACATAGAGACCAAAAGAACAATACAAAAGATCAATGAAACCAAGAGCTGGTTCTTTGAAAGGATAAACAAGATTGATGAACCTCTAGCCAGACTCACCAAGAGGCAGAGAGAGAGGACCCAAATAAACAAAATCAGAAATGAAAGAGATGAAATAACAACAGACCCCACAGAAATACAAAGGATTGTTAAATAATGCTACAAACAACTCTATTCCAACAAACTGGACTACCTGGATGAAATGGACACATTCCTAGAAAAATACAACCTTCCAAAACTTACTCAGGAAGATTCTAAAAATCTCAATAGGCTGATAACTATGAAGAAATTGAAGCAGTCATCAAAAAGCTTCCAGCAAACAAAAGCCCAGGGCCAGATGGCTTCCCAGGGGAGTTTTACCAAACATTTGAGGAAGAACTAAAACCTATCCTTCTCAGATTATTCCAGAAAATTCAAGAGGAAGGAACACTTCAAAGCTCCTTCTATGAAGCCAACATCACCCTAATACCAAAACCAGATAAAGACAACACAGTGAAAGACAATTACAGGCCAATATCCCTCATGAACATAGATGCCAAAATCCTCAACAAAATTCTAGCAAATCGGATCCAGCAGTACATCAGAAAGATCATACACCATGACCAAGTAGGATTTATCCCGGGGATGCAAGGATGGTACAATATTTGCAAATCAATAAATGTAATACATCACATAAACAAATTGAGAGTAAAAAATCATATAGTCATATCAATTGATGCAGAAAAAGCATTTGACAAAATCCAACACTCTTTCTTGATAAAAACTCAGCAAGGTGGGAATAGAAGGATCATACCTGAACATAATAAAAGCCATATATGACAAACCTACAGCCAACATCATACTCAATGGGCAAAAATTAAAACCATTTCCCCTAAGAACAGGAACAAGACAGGGATGTCCACTCTCACCACTCCTGTTGGAAGTAGTGCTGGAAGTACTAGCCATTGTGATCAGACAAGAAGAAGAAATAAAAGGCATCTAAATTGGAAAAACAAAAGAAAACTGTCCTTATTCACAGATGACATGATACTGTACATAGAAAACCCTAAAGACTCCATCAAAAATTATTAGACTTAATAAATGAATTCGGCAAGGTAGCAGGATACAAAGTTAACACCAAGAAATCTATGGCATTTCTATATACCAATAATGAACTTACAGAAATAGAGACTAAAAAAGCAATCCCATTTACCATTGCACCAAAAAAATTAAGGTACCTAGGAATAAACTTAATTAAGGAGTTAAAAGACCTATATGTGGAAAACTACATGACACTGAAAAAAGATAGAGGAAGACAAAAACAGATGGAAGAACATACCATGTTCATGGATTGGTAGAATCAACATCATCAAAATGTCCATACTAACCAAAGCAATCTATTGATTCAATGCACTACCCATTAAAATACCAATGGCACATTTCACAGATCTAGAAAGAACTCTCCAAAAATTCATCTGAAATTAAAAAAAGACCCCAAATAGCCACAGCAATCATGAGAAAGAAGAGCAAAGTAGGTGGGATCTCAATACCAGATTTCAAGCTGTATTACAAGGCCACAGTTCTCAAAACAGCCTGGTACTGGCACAAGAACAGACATATAGATCAATGGAATAGAATAGAGAACTCAGAAATCGACTCAAGCCACTATGCCCAATTAATATTTGACAAAGGAGGCATGAACATACAATGGAGTCAAGACAGTCTCTTCTGCCGAAACCGGTTTGGCTCAGTGGATAGAGCGTCGGCCTGCGGACTGAAGGGTCCCGGGTTTGATTCCGGTCAAGGGCATGTACCTTGGTTGCGGGCACATCCCCAGTATGGGGTGTGCAGGAGGCAGCTGATCGATGTTTCTCTCTCATCGATGTTTCTAGCTTTCTATCCCTCTTCCTTCCTCTCTGTAAAAAATCAATAAAATATATTTAAAAAAAAGATTATTACACAGAAGTAAAAATAAACTTAAAAAAAAAAAAGACAGTCTCTTCAACAAATGGTGTTGGGAAAATTGGACAGATACATGCAAAAAAATGAAACTAGATCACCAACTTTCACCACACACAGAAATAAACTCAAAATGGATAAAGGACTTAAACATAAGATGGGAAACCATAAAAATTCTACTGGAATCCACAGGCAGCAAAATCTCAGACATATGACAAAGGAACTTTTTCGCTGATTCTGCTCCTAGGGCAATGGAAACTAAAGAGAAAATAAACAAATGGGACTACATCAAAATAAAAACCTATTGCACAGCAACGGAAACCATCAATAAAACAATAAGAAAACCCACTGCATGGGAGAACATATTTGCCAATGATATCAATGATAGGGGTTTAATCTCCAACATTTATAGAGAACTCATACAACTTAACAAAAGGAAGATAAACAACCTAATCAGAAAATGGGCAACTAATCTAAATAGACACTTTTCAAAAGAAGACAGAAGGAAGGCCATGAGACAAATGAAAACCTGCTCAAAGTCACTAATCATCAGAGAGATGCAAATCAAAACAACAATGTGGTACCATCTTACACCTATCAGAATGGCTATCATCAACAAATCAACAAACAAGTGTTGGCGAGGATGCGGAGAAAAAGGAACTCTTTTACACTGCTGGTGGGAATACAGACTGGTGCAGCCACTGTGGAGAACAGTATGGAGTTTCCTCAAAACACTGAAAATGGAACTCCCATTTGACCCAGTGATCCCACTTGTAGGAATATATCCCAAGAAACCAGAAACACGAATCAGAAAGGATATATGCACCCCTATGTTCATAGCAGCACAATTCACCATAGTTAAGACTTGGAAACAGCCTAAATGCCCATCAGCAGGTGAGTGGATTAAAATACTGTGGTATATCTACAGAATGGAATACTACGTTGTGGTAAAAAAGGAGTTCCTAGCATTTGTAGCAACATGGATGGAGATGGAGAGTATTATGTTAGGTGAAATAAGCCAGGCAGAGAAAGATAAATATCACATGATCTCACTCATTTTTGGAACATAATGAATGGCGTAGAATGATGAACAAGAACAGAACCAGAGACTGAAAAACGTCAATCAGAACCTCAAACCTCAGGGAAAGAGGGGGTTGGTGGGAGTAAGGGGGAGAGATCAACCAAGGGACTTGTGTGTATGCATATGAGCCTAATCAATGGACACAGATAACAGGTGGGTGCAGCATGAGTGGGGGTTGGGGGGTAATGGGGGAATAAGGACACATATGTATAAAAATAATAAAATAAAAAATAATAAAAAAAAAATAGAAAAGAAATTGTGAGGTAACCAGAAACCCAAGAACGCCTGAAAACGTCTTTCTTGCCATGCCAGCAGTCATCAGCTGTATGGTAATATTACCTGGGGCAAATGGGGAAGTATTTTAGACTTAAGTTCCTGACCCATCATGGGTAAGAGCCCTTATGTGGACTGATCCCCCGCCTAATGTAGTCACCAACAATACCAAACACCTTGGTCATCCAGGAGGACCATGGGTGGGGCTAGGAAGTATAATTACACAGGTGTCGCCACCCAGCTTCCCTTTTCTATGACACAAAATCAAACCACTGCTCCTTTGTGTGTAAAATTAAAGAGAGGTTTCTGGCTTGTGTGGACAGCAAAGGAAGGGGCTATCACTATTTGCTCCTGGGAGAGGTGCAGAAAATGTAATTAAGACCTTGTCTATACAAAAAGAAATTGACAGCCAGTTTGAAATGGAATTGCCATAGCCTAGAGCAAAGAATATCCTTAGATGATATTATTCTACAATCTCATTATAATTTTCCCCAGATTTGTATTATCCCCATTACCTATAATAGTACCTCGCACCCTTGGGAATCAATAAAAAATCACCTTTTTGGTGCTTGGAGACAAAGGTAACACATCTCTTGATATTTTAGAATTACAACAGCATAATGTACAAATATCCCAAACAAACTTACAAACTAATTCTTTGAATGTCTGGCAGCCATTTAAAAAGGACACGAAGGGATTTAATCCCTTCCACTGTATAGAGGGCCCCCTGCGAAGTCACCAGAGCATTCTATATTGGCCCCTCTTGCCCCTTTGGCCAAGAGGAACCCTCTTTTCACAATCCAATTGCCCACATCTGTTGCCTGAGCTTTCTGTTCATCCTGAGGATGAAGCCTTGTGGTGGCTGGTACCATGGATCTGTTTCTCACCCAGTGGGGTGAGCTGGGCCCTCCCCGGAGAAGAAACCTGGCTTCCCCAAGATATGTGATCAGTGCCTGCGGGCCCCGCCAGCAGGTGAGGAGATCACAAGGCAGGTGTTGGGCGTGGAGGCTACGGAGACATAGGCCACCAAGGAGACAGAACCGATCCTCACATCACCCTGCTTGGCCCCGGAGGATGGCTGCTTAGCCAGAGACGGGTAAGATTCCTCAGGGAAGGAACAAACTAAGACAGGCACAGGGCCATCAGGAGAGAACTTGGGAGTCAACAGAGGTGGGGCACAGATCCTCACTCCCCCAAATTTGCAGGGGCCTGAACCCTTACCCCTTCTGAGGGAGGTCTCCTGCCCCCATGACTGCTTTGCTTCCCATGCCCAGCTCAAATCGGGACCCAGGCAACAGACAGAGACTTGGCCAACAGCAGCTGCCCTCTCACTGCAACAAGACTGGTTTGAGTTGTCTTGTACCCAAGGTGTGGGGAAGTGGGTTTTTTTTTTGATATCTAAATCCAGCCTAGCACCAGGAATGCTCAGGGCCTACTCAAGAAGGCAAATAATCCTTTCCACTTATATTTACAGGGCAAAATAAGATTGTTGTTAGAGTATTAAATTTGACAGTAAAATAGTAGTCAAGTTTTCAGACTAATTTAAATTGGCTAATTGAAATAAGTGAATATTCTGGAAACATTAATGGTACCGGACAAAGAGTTGTTTCTAAAGTGTTAACTAAAATTTTTATTGGTAGTTCATCTCATGGTAAAATTACATAACATGTAATGAACCTAAAGCAGTTATATTTTAGTGCAAAAAATTAAAATTTAAAAGCTATTGAGACTACATTATAAAATTTCCAAAAGCCTCCTAATATTTAAATCAGAAAAGGTGGGACAGTAGAAGAATATTATGTAAGGAAAAACATCCTGTAAGTAAATTACATGTAGAACATTTTTACTTTAGAAAATTAACTTTCATTTGTAATGCTGACAGCAAGACAACCATGAAAAACACACATTGTGTCAAAACAAGCCAAAGGAAAATCGTTTGGGCAAAAAAATGAAAAAGGATCCCAAGTCAAATTTATAGAAACGATTCCTTTATTAACTTTTGGTCGAGAATATGTTTGTATATTTTCAGAAAACAACTCCAAGACCATGTGGATTCCTGCAACAGAGAGGAATTGCTCCAGCCATGAAGACAAGAGAAACAGTCCAGAGATGGAAGACGTTGACTACGCCTTGCCATCCTAGCAGTCAGCAGCTGTGCGTCGCTTCAGGTTGCCCAGGACCAAACCAGAGAGGGTCTGACCTGCATTACCACCATTTGTCCACCATCCAGAACTGAAATATCATTGCTGACATGTACACATAAGGAACTGTTTGACACTGAAATTGGGACTCAAAAGAATTGTTGGCCCAGAAAGAAACTCACTACAGACTGATTCATTTGCCTCTCAGCATAACCATTATTGCTTGTCCCATTTTCAGTTCTTATAAGTGTATTTCTAGTATCACATTATCTCACTCATCTAGGGGAAATAATGAACAACATAAACTGATGAACAAAAACAGTCCTGGAGACAGGGAAGCATTAATCAGACTGTCAAACCTCAGAGGGAAGGTAGAGGAGGGTGGGGGTAAAGGGGAGAGTTTAACAAAAGGACTTGTATGCATCATATAAGCCTAACCAGTGGTCACGGACAACAGGGGGGTGGGGGCATGTGTGGGGAGGGATTTGGGATGGGAACGGGAGGGGGGGATGAGGACAAATACGTGATACCTTAATCAATAGAGAAATAAATAACAAAATAAAATTTTTAAAAAAGAACAGAAAAGGGTATGTGAAAATAAATTCACACTTGGAACTTTTTTTAGGAGATTTTTTTGATAGGTGATCTCCTTAAACACAATTTCTTTTAAAGTTTTCTACATGGCTGGGAGTCTTCATTACCTGATTCCTGAGTTTTCTAACTTCTTTGTTACCAATGGAGCATATTATAGCAATGATTGCTTCGTACTTGGGTCCTTCATTATAGGTTTTCTAAAGTTCTCAGTGGCACCAATTGCACATGTGTGTTTCGTTCTATCATTGTCGATAGTGAATTTGGTTGACATTTCTATTATAGAGAAAGGGCGAATAGCAATATTAAAATATTTCTTCTAATTAATTTCCTTTCAATGTGCATGAATTTGTGCACTGGGCCACTAGTTTGTCTATAATGTATTATCTGAGGTTGCTGACCGTGCTGGAAAAAGGCATGATTCTTCCCACCTGGTTTCATCAGGGAACTAGGAGATCAAAGGTATCCTTTGGCCTGCATGTCTCCCTTCAATGACACTCAGGCTTATGTGGCTCAGACCTGGGTCTGAAAACCTGGCTGGAAAACTGTGCTGCCTCTCTTTTAGACTGCGTCTCAGAGTTTGGAGAAATCCAAAGGGACCTATGGCCCTATTCCTCCTGTTTTCTCCCAAGCTTCCTGGAAAGAAATTGTTTCCAGTTTTCTCCCAAGCTTCCTGGAAAGAAATTAAGTTCTCTTATAGGATAATTAAAAAAAAAAAAGGTCATTCATGACTCTCTTACAGGTATAACTAATTAATGAGAAAACAAATAAGATATTATAATCAGTTCAAAGTGCAGAGGCACAAATAGGCCATGCAGTAAGTTTACAAATGGATGCAAACTAACTGGCTTTTTCTATTCTATTTTTTAAATTTAATAAATCCTTACTCAGATTATTACAATTGTTTCTCCTTTTTCCCCCCATAGCTCCCCTCCACCCAGTTCCCACCCCACCTTCTGCCCTTACCTCCCCCCCACTGTCCTCATCCTAGGTGTACGATTTTTGTCCAGTCTCTTCCTGCACTCCCCATACCTCTTTCCCCCTGAGAATTATCAGTCCACTCCCTTTCTATGCCCCTGATTCTATTATATTCACCAGTTTATTCTGTTCCTCAGGTTTTTAATTCAATTGATTTTTAGGTTCACTTGTTGATAGATATGTATTTGCTGTTCATAATTTTTATCTTTACTTTTTTCTTCTTCCTCTTCTTAAAGAATACCTTTCAGCATTTCATATAATACTGGTTTGGTGGTGATGAACTCCTTTAGCTTTTTCTTGTCTGTGAAGCTCTTTGTTTGACCTTCAATTCTGAATAATAGCTTTGCTGGGTAGAGTAATCTTGGTTGTAGGTTCTTGCTATTCATCACTTTGAATATTTCTTGCCACTCTCGTCTGGCCTGCATAGTCTCTGTTGAGAAATCAGCTGACAATTGTATGGGTACTCCTTTGTAGGTAAGTAACTGTTTTTCTCTTGCTGCTTTTAATATTCTCTCTTTGTCTTTTGCTCTTGGCATTTTAATTATGATGTGTCTTGTTGTGTTCCTCTTTGAATTCCTTTTGTTTGGGGTTCTCTGCATTTCCTGAACTTGTAAGTCTATTTCTTTCACCAGGTGGGAGATGTTTTCTGTCATTATTTCTTCAAATAGGTTTTCAGTATCTTGCTCTCTCTCTTCTTCTGGCACCCCCATAATTCGGATGCTAGTATGCTTGAAGTTGTCCCAGAGGCTTCTTACACTATCTTCAACTTTTTGGATTCTTTTTTCTTTTTGCTTTTCTGATTGAGTGTTTTTTGCTTCTTTGTATTTCAATTGTTTGACTTGATTCTTGAGTTCCTCTAGTCTGTTGTTGGGTCTCTGTATAATATTTTTTATTTCAGTCAGTGTATGTTTAATTTCTAGTTGGTCCTTTTTATATCTTCGAGGGTCTCGTTGTATTTATTGGCCTTTTCTAGGATATTCTTGAAAAGCCTTATAACCGTGGTTTTGAATTCTATATCCAGTAGTTTGTTTTCCTCCATTTCTTTCGTTTGTAATCTGTTTCTTTGTCGCTGCATTTTCACTGCTTTCCTGAGTTGGTAGGGTAGCTTTGTGTGCTAGGTTTCCTATATGGCCCAGTGGGTCAGCCTCCCTAGTTACCTGAGGTGGATACTCTTGGTGTACCCCTTTGTGGACTGTGTGCACAGCCTTGTTGTAGTTAAGTCTTGATTGTTGTTGGTATCACTGGGAGGAATTGACCTCCAAGCCAGTTGGCTGTGAGGATCAGCTGTGTCTATGCTGGGAGAAGTTCAGTGCTGGAGACAGCCTTACAGGATCAGACTTGTAAAATTTCAAAAGTCTCTGTGCTCAGCTTGTATGGGGTGGAGTCTCAGGGCGGTGCAGACAGTCTTGGCTTCCAGTCAGCCCTGCCCTTGCTTGCACCTCCAGACCTCTGCCTTCTGCGGCTCCCAAGTTTCCGCCTGACTGTCCAGATTCCCCCCGTACAAGCATGGGTCCCCAGGGGCTCGCCTGGAACTGGTGATCAGTGCAGTCAGAACTGGGGTTCAGTGCAGTCAGGAGCTTCCGACTCCCTTCTGCTAGGAAAAGCCTGTGGCAACCTCCGCGGTCTTTGTGCACACTCACGCGTGCGCCTCCAGACCCCTGCCCGCTGCGGCTCCCCCGGGTCTCCGAGTCTCCGTGTGCCTTTCTCTCTACCTGATAGTCCAGACTCCCCTATGAATGAGCCTAGGTCCACAGGGTTTCTCCCGGAACTGGGGTTCAGTGCAGTTGGGGGCTTCCTTCCCCCTCCCGCCAGAGAAAGTCAGCCAGGCACTTAGCCGCCCTTTCTCTCTGCGCGTGTGTCTCCATACCTAGCCCTTTGCCATTCCTCCAATTCTCCATGAGCTTTTCTCTTTCCTTCTAGTTGTAGAATTTCCACTCAGCCAGCTTTCCTGTGGTTCTGGATGGTGTCCGTTCTGTCTTTTAGTTGTAGTTTTTAAAAAAATATATTTTATTGATTTTTTACAGAGAGGAAGGAAGAGGGATAGAGAGCTAGAAACATCGATGAGAGAGAAACATTGATCAGCTGCCTCCTGCACACTCCCTACTGGTTATGTGCCTGCAACCAAGGTACATGCCCTTGACCGGAATCAAACCTGGGACCCTTGAGTCTGCAGGCCGACGCTCTATCCACTGAGCCAAACCGGTTAGGACTAGTTGTAGTTTTGAAATTGTTGTGCGAGGCAGCAGTTTAGGCGCTTACCTATGCTGCCATCTTGGTTTCTCCCCCTAACTGGCTTTTTCTATGGGTGGAAGGGAATCTTTTGTGCCACCAGTAGGCATAGTTGATTTGCATGTCTGTAGCCAAGAATTCTTTGTACTGCAATCAATTATTTACAGATTTATGAATAGAGCAAAGGCAATAAAAACCCATAGCTAACCCCATATCAGATAACCCAGAAAGGAGTGCTGTAAACAACATAGATTTTCCATTGAAAACACCCAGGTATGTTTTTTTCCCCACCCAGTGATTTTTTGGGTTCCTTTCAAAGTTTTCCCTGATTTTTCCTGACAGGCCACATGGCATATCTGATTATTTTATATTTATCTCTTCCATTATAATTTATCATTGAAAGCTGATTATGGAATGAGATGTGTACCTCCTCTCCCTCCTCCCCCATTCTAAATGGAAAATATTTTAGAACCAGATGCCTCAAAAGGAAGAAATACATTTAAGTGTGTGTGTGTGTGTGTGTGTGTGTGTGTGTGATCATTGAACATTTATTAAGTGATCTAAAACAGTTCATTTAAATCAAAGCAGTGTTTAGCTCTAATATGACCCAGGAGTCTCATGAACAGCTATATAGGCTTAGGAAGCTAGATGGCAGAGTGATCACACAGTTAAAAGGCTTTATATGGAGTTGTAGAGAGAAGCTAAGGCCAGTTTTCAATTTTAAGAATGAAATTGATGCTTAGCTATCTGAATGGTAAAAAAGAGTTAATTTAATGTGATGATATAAGAGGAACAAATTTTTCCATTTAATTTGATATATAATTGACGTATACTGTAACATTTTGTATGTTTAAGGTTTGAAATGTGTTGATTTTACTACATATTTACATATTGCAAAATAATGACCACTATAGTGTTAGCTACCACCTCCGGCCTGTCACATAGTTACCATTTATTTTTTGTGGTGAGAAAATTTAAGGTCTACGATTTTAGCAACATTTAAGTACACGTGACAGTACTATTAGCTCTAATCACCATGCTATATATTTGTTCCCTATAACTTGTTAATTTTATAACTGGAAGTTTGTACCCTTTGACTGATATCACTCCATTTCCCCCTATTTCTACCCCATGATAACCACCACTCTACTCTGTTTCTAAGAGGGACAAAATTTTTAAATTTATGTTTTTTTAAATTAATTTTTTTACAACATACAAAATAAATTTATTACCAGATTGTAGATATAAAATAATTAGCCATTTACATGCAATAAACATTAATAGTTCAAGAAAAATTATTTTAAATATATTATATGCAATAAACATTAATATTTCAAGAAAAATGATTTTAAATATATTATATGCAATAAATATTAATATTTCAAGAAAAAAGATTTTAAATATAATAATATTACCAAAACTGTACTAACATAGTATAATATTACAAAAGTTGTAGGAAGTATTAAAAATCTGCAAATAACAGGAACAATTTTTAATTTTTGGGACTTTAAATATTTTTTATTACAGTTGACCTACAATATATTAGTTTCAAGTGTACAACCCAGTGGTTAGACACTATGGAACTAAGTGATTATTCCAATAAATATAATACCCATCTGACACCATGCATAGTTATTAGAATACTAGAGGCCTGGTGCATGAATTCGTGCATGGGTGGGGTCCCTCAGTGTGGCCTGTGGGCTTGGGCCAAAACTGGCAGTCCAATGCCGCATACTGATCTTGCTTGCTGCTCCTGCTCATCCTGGCCCACTGTGCCTACGGCAGGCTCACGCCCAGCCATGAGCCCTGCGTCTGGTGCCCATTCCAAGGGGAGTGTGTGTGGGGGCAGGGAGGGGAGGGCGGTGGCGCTGGGATGCAATCAGCCCTCTGGGCAGGTGGGCTGTGGGACGCCCTTGCCTGCTGGGATCTGGATCCATCCCACTGACGTTCACACCTGTTGTTGGGAGCCACCTAGTGGCTGCTTTTATATTGTTTCTTCCTTGCGGAGCATCTAGGGAGAGGAAGCAACCACAGTGCCCGAGGCCGACTTCCAGGAAGCTGAAGCATTGTCAGGTTCATGCAGGCAGCACTGATCCATTGGTGCCTGGCCTATTCTCTGGAGATTGGACCTGCAGGCCTATGAGGGAGTAGCTGCCATTGGGTTGGTGGGCTGCCAGGATGGGTCGGTCATCTGAGTGGCACTCTGCTGTGGGAGCACACTGACCACCAGGGGGCAGCTCCTGCATTGAGCATCTGCTCCCTGGTGGTCAGTGTGTGTCCAAGCGACTGGTCGTTTGGTCGCTTAGGCTTTTATATATATATATAGATTATTGGCTGTATTCCCTTTGCTGTACTTTACATCCCTGTGACTATTCTGTAACTACCAATTTGTACTTCTTAATCCCTTCACCTTTTCCACTTATCACATAACCCCACTCCCATTGGCAACCATCAATTTGTTCTCTGTATTTATGAGTCTTTTTCTGTTCTGCTTGTTCATTTATTTATTTATTTTTTTATATTCAATTGTTGACAGATATGTATTTATTGTCATTCTATTGACAGATTCAATTTTTGACAGATATGTATTTATTGCCATTTTATTGTTCATTTTCTTCTTCTCCTCCTCCTCCTCTCCCTCTTTCTACTCCCTTTTCTAGACCCTTTAACATTTCATATAATACCAGTTTGGTGGTAATGAACCCCTTTAGCTTTTTCTTATCTGGAAAGCTCTTTATATGATGTCTTTTGTTCCTAAGTGATAGCCTTTTTAGGTAGATTAATGTTAGTTGTAGTTCCTTGCTTTTCATCACTGAGAATATTTCTTGCAAATTCCTTTAGGCCTGCAAAGTTTCTGTTGATAAATTAGCTGACTGTCTTATGGGAGCTACCTTGTAGCTAACAAACTGCTTTTCTCTTGCTGCTTTTAAGATTCTCTCTTTGTCTTTAGCCTTGGGATTTTAATTATGATGTGTCTTGGTGGGGGCCTCTTTGGATTCATCTTGTTTGAGACTCTCTGCACTTTCTGGACCTGTGTGTCTATTTTCTTCATGAGGCTAGAAAGGTTTTCATCATTATATTTTCACATAAGTTTTCAATTCCTTGTTCTCTCTCTTCTCCTTCTGGCACCCCCATAATGCAAATGTTGGTATCCTTGAAGTTATCCAAGAATAACTTAAATTATCATAATTTTTTCTTTTTTTTGTGGAGAGTGTTCTCTTTTCTTTTTGCTGTTCTGATTGGGTGTTTTTTGCTTCCTAAGATTCCAAATCACTGATTTGATTTTCTGCATCATTTACTCCACTGTTGATTCCCTGTAATGTATTCTTTTTTACTCTTAAGTTTTTAATGAATAGCAAGTACTTTTTATACAGGATATCATTTCACCATTACAACAACATTGTTATGGAATTGTTTTCTCCTAAAATTCACTAGTCGAAGCTCTAACGCATTGTGACTAAGAAAGGAATTAAGGTTAAATGAAGTCATAAGGGTGGGACTCTAATTCCAACAGGATTTATAAGAAGAGTCAGAGTCTCCAGGAGATCAGGATCACAGAGGAAAGAACATGTGAGGACACAATCAGAAGGTGGCCATCTGCAGTTCAGGAAGACAAAACTCAGAAGAAACTGATCAGTCAGACCTTGATCTTGGACTTCCAGCCTCCAGACTGTGAGAAAATAAATTTCTGTGTTTAAGCCACCAGGTCTATGGCATTCTCTGATGACAGCCTGAACAGATGAATACAAATGCAATCAAAAGAATGCTATTATTTCCACATTTTATAATTTATAGGAATGAGTGTCTGAGAAATGAAGTAATTTTGTTCAGTGATTCAAGAAATGGCAAGGCACATCTTGAATCCAGGTAGTTTTACTGTTTTGCACATGCGCAAAACACTTCCAGTATTTATTTATTTATTTTTATTGTCTAAAGTTTTACATATGTCTTCTCTTTCCCCAATTGACACCCCCCCCCCCCCCCCCAGCCATTCTCACCCCAGGCAAACCCCCACAGCCCCAGTGCCTGTGTCCATTGGTTATGCTAATATGCATGCATACACATTCTTTGGTTGCTCTCTAAACTCCCCTCCCCTACCATTTGTCTCTGGATCTATTCTTGTTCATCAAATTATGTTGATCATTATATCCCACATATGACTGAGATCATGTGATATTTATCTTTCTCTGACAGGCTTTTTTCGCTTAGCATAATGCTTTACAGTTCCATCCATGCTGTTGTAAATGGTAAAAGTTCCTTCTTTTTTATAGCAGCGTAGTATTCCATTGTGTAGATGTACCACAGTTTTTTAATTCACTCATCTGCTGATGGGCACTTAGGCTGTTTCCAAATCTTAGCTATTGTAAATTGTGCTGCTATGAACATAGGGGTGCATATATCTTTTCTGATTGCTGTTTCTGGTTTCTTGGGATATAGTCCTAGAAGTGGGATCACTGGGTTAAAAGGGAGTTCCATTTTTAACTTTCTGAGGGAACTCCATACAGTCTTCCACAGTGGCGGCACCAGTCTGCATTCCCACCAGCAGTTTAAGAGGGTTCCTTTTTCTCCACATCTTCACCAGCACTTGTCATTTGTTGACTTGTTGATAATAGCCATTCTGACAGGTGTGAGATGGTATCTCATTGTTGTTTTGATTTGCATCTCTCGGATGATTAGTGACTTTGAGCATGTTTTCACATCTCTCTGGGCCTTCTTTATGTCCTCTTTCAAAAAGTGTCTATTTAGATACTTTGCCCATTTTTTTGATTGAATTGTTTATCTTCCTTTTGTTAAGTTGTATGAGTTCTCTGTAAATTTTGGAGAACAAACCCTTAGTGGATATAACATTGGCAAATATGTTCTCCCATTCAGTGGGCTTTCTTGCTGTTTTGTTGATGGTTTCTTCTGCTGTGCAGAAGCGTTTTATTTTGATGTAGTCCCATTTGTTTATTTTTCTCCTTAGTCTCCATTGACTTAGGAGCTGTGTCAGTAAAGATATTGCTATGACATATGTCTACTTTTTTGCTGCCTATGGAGTCTTGTAGGATTTTTATGGTTTCCTATCTTACATTTAAGTCCTTTAGCCATTTTGAGTTTGTTTTTGTGTATGGTGTAAGTTGGTGATCTAGTTTCATTTTTTTGCATGTATCTGACCAAATTTCTCAGCTCCATTTATTGAAGAGACTATCTTGACTCCATTGAATGCTCTTGCCTCCTTTGTCAAATATTAATTGAGCATGATGGCTTGGGTTGATTTCTGGGTTCTCTGTTCTATTCCATTTGTCTATATGTCTGTTCTTGTGAGAACTGTGGCTTGGTAATATAGCTTGATATCTAGTATTGTGATCCCTCCAACTTTGTTCTTCTTTCTCAGGATTGCTGTGGCTATTCGGGGTCTTTTTATTATTCCAGATGAATTTTTGGAGAGTTTGTTCTAGTTCTTTGAAATATAGCTTTGGTGTTGTAATGTGGATTACATTGAATATGTAGATTGCTTTGGGTAGTATGGACATTTTAATGATGTTGATTCTACCAATCCATGAACATGGTATGTTCTACCATTTGTTTATGTCTTCATCTATCTCTTTTTTCAATGTCCTGTAGTTTTCTGAGTATAGGTCTTTTACCTCCTTAGTTAAGTTTATTAAGGTATCTTAATTTTTTTGGTGCAATGGTAAATGGGATTGTTTTTTTCGTTTCTCTCTCTGTGAGTTCACTATTGGTGTATAAAAAGGCTATAGATTTCTGGGCGTTAGTTTTGTATCCTGCTACATTGCCAAATTCATTTATTAGGTCTAGCAGTTTTTTGATGGAGTCTTTGTTTTTTGTTTTGTATAGTATAATGTCATTTGCAAATAAGGACAGTTTTACTTCTTTTCCAATTTGGATTCCTTTTTTGTCTTTTTCTTGTCTGATCACTTTGGCTAACACTTCCAGTATTATATCGAACAGGAGTGGTAAAAGTGAGCATCCCTGTCTTGTTCCTTTTCTTAGGGAAAATGAGTTTAGTTTTTGCCCATTGAGTATGATGTTGGCTGTAGGTTTGTCATATGTGTTGAGGTATGATCCCTCTATTCCCACTTTGCTGAGAGTTTTTATTAAGAAAGGGTGTTGGATTTTGTCAAATGCTTTTTCTGCATCAATTGATATGATTACGTGATTCTTGTCTCTCAGTTTGTTTATGTGATATATCACAATTATTGATTTGCAGATATTGTACCATCCTTGCATCCCCGGAATAAATCCCACTTAATCATGGAGTATGATCTTTCTAATGTAATGCTGAATCTGATTTGCTAGAATTTTGTTGAGGATTTTAGCATCTACGTTCATCAAGGATATTGGCCTGAAGTCTCTTTTTATGTGGTGTCTTTATCTGGTTTTGAGATTAGGGTAATGCTGTCTTTTTAAAAAAAATATATATTTTATTGATTCTTTTACAGAGAGGAAGGGAGAGGGATAGAGAGTTAGAAACATCTATGAGAGAGAAACATTGATCAGCTGCCTCCTGCACCCCCCCTACTGGGAATGTGCCTGCAACCAAGGTACATGCCCTTGACCGGAATCGAACTTGGGACCTTTCAGTCCACAGCCGACGCTCTATCCACTGAGACAAACCAGTTAGGGCAATACTGTCTTCATAGAAAGAGCTTGGAAGTGTGCTTTCCTTTTGAATTTTATGGAATCGTCTGAGGAGGCTAGGTTTTAATTCTTCTTTGAATGCTTGGTAGAATTCCTCTGTAAAGCCATCCAGATGATGGCTTTAGTTTGCTGGAAGATTTTTAATTGCTGCTTCAGTTTTTTTGGTAGTTATCAGCCTATTCATGTTTTTTTGATTCTTCCTGATTGAGTTTTGGGAGCTTGTGTTTTTCTAAGAATATGTCCATTTCATCTAGGTTGTTCATTTTTTTTTTTTTTTTTTGGAATAGAGTTGTTCATAGTAGTTTTTCATGATTATTTGTATTTCTGTGAGATCTATTGTTACTTCACCTCTTTCATTTCTGATTTTGTTTATTTGGGTCCTCTCTCTTTGCTTCTTGGTGAGCCTGGCTAGAGCTTCATCAATCTTGTTTATCCTTTCAAAGAACCAGTTCTTGGTTTTGTTGATCTTTTGTATTGTTTTTTTTTTTTTTTTGGTTTCAATGTCATTTATCTCCGCTCTGATCTTAATTATTTCCTTCTTTCTGCTTACACTGAAATTTTCTTGTTGCTCTCTTTCTAACTCTTTGAGTTGTAGGGTTAGGTAATTTATTACCATTGTTTCTTTCTTTTTTTTTTTTTAATAAATCTTTATTGTTCAGATTATTACAGGTGTTCCTCTATTTTTTCCCCCATAGCTCCCCTCCACCTGATTCCCCACCCCACCCCGTGCCCTTACCCCCGTCACTGTCTTCATCCATAGGAGTAAGATTTTTGTCCAAGCTCTTCCCGCACCCCTCACACCTGCTTCCCCTGAGAATCGTCAGTTCACTCCCTTTCTATGTCCCTGATTCTATTATATTCACCAGTCCATTCTGTTCTTCAGATTTTTTATTCACTTGATTTTTAGATTCACTTGTTGGTAGGTATGTATTTGATGTCATTTTGTTGTTCATAATTTTTATCTTTACCTTTTTCTTCTTCTTCCTCTCCTTAAAGAATACCCTTCAGCATTTCATGTAATCCTGGTTTGGTGGTGATGAACTCCTTTAGCTTTTTCTTGTCTGTGAAGCTCTTTATCTGACCTTCAACTCTGAATGATAGCTTTGCTGGGTAGAGTAATCTTGGTTGTAGGTTCTTGCTGTTCATCACTTTGAATATTTCTTGCCACTCCCTTCTGGCCTGCATAGTTTCTGTTGAGAAATCAGCTGACAGTCGTATGGGTACTCCCTTGTAGGTAATTAACTGTTTTTCTCTTGCTGCTTTTAATATTCTCTCTTTGTCTTTTGCCCTTGGCATTTTAATTATGATGTGTCTTGGTGTGGTCCTCTTTGGATTCCTCTTGTATGGGGTTCTGTGCGCTTCCTGGACTTGTACATCTATTTCTTTCACCAGGCAGGGAAAGTTTTCTGTCATTATTTCTTCTAATAGGTTTTCAATATTTTGCTCTCTTCCTTCTTCTGGCACCCCAAAAATTCGGATGTTGGTTCGCTTAAAGTTGTCCCAGAGGCTCCTTACACTATCTTCATATTTTTGGATTCTTTTTTCTTTTTGTTTTTCTGGTTGGATGTTTTTTGTTTCCACATATTTCAGATCTTTGGTTTGATTCTTGGGGTACGTTGATCTACAGTTGAGTTTCTGTATATTCTTTATTTCAGACAGTGTATGCTTCATTTCTGACTGATCCTTTTCCATTTTTTTGGCATTCTCATTAAGCTCCTTGAAGGTCTCATCAAGCTTCTCAGCGGTTTTAAGAAGATTCTTGAGTAACCTTATAAATGTGGTTCTGAACTCTATGTCATCCAGTAGTTTGCTTTCCTCCGTTTCTTTCATTCATGACATGTTTCTTTGTCTCCTCATTTTGGCTGCTTCCCTGTGTTGATGGAGTAGCTTTGTGTGGTAGGTGACCTATAGGGGGCAGTAGCTCAGCCTCCCCAATCACCTGATGTGGACACTCTTGGTACACCCCTTTGTGGGCTGAGTGCAAAGACTTGGTGCAGTTAAAGCCTTAATTGCTGTTGGTATACTGGGAGGAATTGACCTCCAGGCCAATTAGCTGTGAGCACTCGCTGTGTCTATAATGGAAGAACTGCTGCGCTGAAGACACGCTTATGGGGCAGGACTTGTTTCAGTGGGGCTTTGGTGCTCACTGAGTCTGCCTCTTGAATGTGTCACTTATGGATGTGAGGAGTTGAAATCTGGTGTCTCACTCTGACCACTAGGTACACTGGCTTCTGTATCTCCAATGGGGTGCAGGTCAGCTATTGTCTGAGGCCATCCAGCAGGAGCTACAGTGAGAGCTACAGTTTTCTCCTCTTTGCTTGGGGTTTGGAGGTTTTGGAGCTGTCTGACCCAGGCTGCAAGTTTGCTAGGTTAAGCTGCGATAGGGCGGGGCTTTCTTCTGCTAACGCTGCTGCTTGGAGCTTGGGTGGGTTTGTAGGTTGTGCAGGGCGGGGTCTCAGGGTGTCACTAGGTTAGGGCATGGCAAACAGCAATGGCTGCTAGTTAGCCGGCTCTGTGTCCCCAAGGGCGTCCCTGAGTCCCGTGCCCCTGTGCTGTAAACAATTATTCCTGCGCGCAGCTCTGTAAGTAAGCCCCCCTCACTGGCAGACAGTCCAGCTTCTCCCCGTAGGAGTTTGGGTCCCCAGCATCACCCCAGAAACTGGATTTCAGAATAATCAGAGGCTTGTCTCCCTTCGGGTTCAAAAAAGCAACGCCTGCCGGCAGCCCGGTTCGCATGCCTCCGTACCTCAGCTTTTCAGTGCTTGTACACATCTCAATGCTCTTTTCTCTTTCCTTCTAGTTGTAGAACTTCCACTCAGCCAGCTTTCCCGTGGTTCTGGGTGATAGACGTTTTGTCTTTTAGTTGAATTTTTGAAATTGTTGCGCGAGGCAGCAGTTTAGGTGTTTACCTACGCCGCCATCTTGGATTCTCTATCCTTTTTTTTTTTTTTTTGAGGTAGGCCTGTAAAGCTATGAACTTCCCTCTTGAACTACTTTCACTGTGTCCCATAGATTTTGGATTGTTGTGTTTTCATTGTCATTTGTTGCCATGATGCTTTTTATTTCTTCTTTGATCTCTTTGGTAACACAATCATTGTTTAATAGCATGCTATTTAGCCTCCAGGTGTTTGATTTTTTAAAAATTGTAGTTGATTTCTAATTTTATGCCATTGTGATCTGAGAGGTGGCTTGATATGATTTCTATCATCTTGAATTTGAAGAGACTTTGCCTGTGTCCCAATATGTGGTCTATCTTTGAAAACGACCTATGTGCACTTGAGAAGAATGTATATTCTGTGGCTTTGGGGTGAAATGCTCTGAACATGTCAATTAATTCCATCTGACCTAGTGAGTCATTTAGGATTGATGTTTCTTTGCTGATTTTTTGTTTAGAGGATTTGTCCAGTGTGTTAGTGGGGTATTAAAGTCCCCTACTATGACTGTATTGCTGTCAATATCTCCATTGATATCCTCCAGAAATTTTTTTATGTACTAGTATTTGGGTGCTCCTGTATTGGGTGCTTATATGTTTACCAGAGTTATATCTTCTTGTTGAATTGCTTCCTTTAGTATTATGAACTGGCCTTCTTTATCTCTTGCTATGGCCTTCACTTTGAGGCCTAATTTGTCAGATATAAGTATTGTTCCCCCAGCTTTTTTCTCATTTCCATTAGCCTGAAAAACCTTTTTCCATCCCTTCACCATCAGTCTGTGTGAGTCCTTTGTTCTGAGGTGAGTCTCCTCTAGACAGCAGATATATGGGTCATGTTTTCTGTTCTTTTTTAAAAAATATATTTTATTGATTTTTTTACAGAGAGGAAGGGAGAGGGATAGAGAGTTAGAAACATCGATGAGAGAGAAACATCAATCAGCTGTCTCCTGCACACCTCCCACTGGGGATGTGCCCACAACCAAGGTACATGCTCTTGACCGGAATTGGACCTGGAACCTTTCATTCTGCAGGCTGATGCTCTAGCCACTGAGCCAAACCGGTTAAGCTGGGTCATGTATTCTTATCCACTCAGCTATTCTATGTTTTTTGTTTGGGGCACTTAACCCATTTATATTTAAAGTTATTATTGATAGGTACTTGTTTGTCGCCATTTTTATTCTTTATGCCTGTGTTCCTTCTTCCCTTCTTACTTCTTTTTTTTTTTTTTTTACAGCAGACCCTTCAGCATTTCCTGCATTGCTGGTTTTGTGGTAATAAACTCCCTTAGTCCTTTTTTGTCTGTGAAGCTCCTGATTTCACCCCCAATTTTGATTTATAGCCTTGCTGGGTGCAATATTCTTGGATTCAGACTCTTGCTTTGCATGACTTTGTATATTTCATTCCATTCCCTTCTGACCTGATGTGTTTCTGTTGAAAAATCAGTTGGTAGTCTGATGGGGGATCCTTTGTAGGTAACTTTCTGTCGCCCTCTGGCAGCCTTTATGATTCTTACTTTGTCGTTGGTATTTGCCAATTTAATTATAATGTGTCTTGGTGTCAGTCTTTTCGAGTTCATCTTGATTTGGACTTTGTGAGCTTCTTGGACTTGTGTCAGTTTTTTCTTCCCAATATCAGTGAAGTTTTCTATCATTATTTCTTCAAACAGGTTTTCTATTTCTTGCTCAGTTTCCTCTCCTTCTGGCACCACTATTATGCAGATATTGTTTTGTTTCATGTTGTCCCAAAGTTCCCTTAGGCTCTCCTCCTGTTTTTTAAGTTTTTTTTTCTAGTTGATTATTTGCTTGAGTATTTTTTTCTATCTTGTCTTCTAACTCACTGATGCAGTCCTCTGCTTCTTCTAGTCTACTGTTGATGCTTTTTTATTGTGTTCTTTATTGCAGCTATGCCATTTTTCATTTCTTCTTGGTTCTTACACATATTGTTGAATTTGTCTTCCTTCCTTTTCAGCATCCTTATGACCATTGCTCTGAATTCTTTCTCTGACCCATTTCTTGTCTCCATTTTGTTTTCTTCCTTTTCCAGTGATTCCTCCTTTTCTTTCATATGCGGGCTGTTTCTTTGTCTCCCCATAATCCCTCCTTTCAGGATGTCTGGTTATGTAGCTCGCTCTCTCCTTCGTTCACTTAAAGGGACAAAACACAGCATGACAAGACACAGGATAGAGCACCAAACACAAATGTATTCATGATACTGATAATCCCAAGTAAAGGTGACCACCAAAGAAAAGAGAATTAGGGGGTAAATAAAAGTGAAAAAATCATATTGAGAAAAGGAAAAAAAATGTAAGAGAGAAAAGTAAGAGAAGAAAAAAGAAGGGGGAAAATATATGTATATGGGGATAAAACTCCCCCCCAAAACCCAACAACTAATCCAAAAAATGCAAACAACAAACACCCAAACAACAAACATCCAGATGCATCTGAGGTGGCAGAGCTTATTTCCAGAAGGTAAGGTCAAGGAATTGAATGAATGGGGAAATAGCCACAATTCAGTATAGAGTAGGCAGAAAGAGAATGAGTGTATAAGTAGAAAAGTAAAAAACAAGATGCAAAAAGAAAAAGAAAAATATATTAAAAATCCTAAAAGTCTTGGTGGTCCTCACGCTATCACACTGTGATGCCCTCATGCCACCATAATCCATCACCAGGAGGCAGCCAATGATGAAGTAAAATAAGCCCTTGACATCAGGGAGGGGCGTGACCTGAGCACTTGGCACGGAGGGAATAAGACAGGCTCCATGGGAGAGAATGCAGAGCAGAACTGCAAGCAGAGCTGGTTGCACCAGTAAGGACATGCCAGTGCTACATCCTCCATGTTCAGAGGAGAGGGAGACTCAAGTGATTTCAGGTTTTAAATGGGGTTCTGAAAAAAATATAAAGAGGCTTCTGAGTCCCTACCTTTCTCAGACTTGAGGTCATGGGGTGCAGGCTGAACTCAGGGAAAACTTATTCTGGGAGACCACAGGCAGGTCACACTCAGCCTTGGACTTCAGTTTCCTGGTGAGTGTCAGGTGGCTCTCCCCGTCTTCACCCTGTTGCGAGGTTTGGGCTTCAAAACGTGGGTCAAAAGACTGAGGGGGGGCGGTGGGCAGGCTGGGTCTAGGGGACCCTACATGCGCATGATTAAATCGTGTGTTGGGCCTCTAGTGTATACATATAAGAGAAAATTTATATATATAGAAAAAACTCCCCCCTTTTTCATCTATCTATCTATGTATTCATCTATTATTGGAAAAGGAGAATAGAGAGTATAGATAGAGCTGAGTTGGTTATTGGAATTAATTAAGCTATTAGTAGAAGAAGAGAACAAGTGAGGAGAGGAAAACAGAAGCAAAAAAAAAAAAAGAAAAAACAAACAATCAACCAACCAATCAAACAACAACAAGACAGAAGGAAAGGAAAAGGAAAAAAAAAGGGAAGAAATAAAAAAATTTTTTGGATAGTGAAGAAGGAAAAGAGAGAAGTGTGCATGGACTTGGAGCAGGGTAAAGAAAATTAAATATATGAGTCAGATAAATTTTTAACAGGGAGTAAAATAAAGGATAGAGCAAAACTAAAGCAGGAACAGTGTAAGAGAAACAGGATGACAAAGGGGAAGAGTGAGGAAGAGAGTGTTGGCATAAAGGAAAAATTGAGATAGAGTGAAATAATACTAAAAGAAAAATAAAAATAGAATGTAGAACATTAATCCCAAAATAAAATAAAATAAAATAAAGAAAAAATAAAATAAAACTTTACAAAAGGTAAAATAATAGTAATAATAATAATTAAAAATAAACATATAATAATTAAAAAAACAAAATCAAGTGAGTAAAAAATTTAGTTTCTTAAGTAAAAGATAAAAAAAAAGTGAAGTAGTGAAGGTTGTTCACTTCCTCTATTGTTCTGCTTGGCATGTCTGTTTCCTGTCAGGTAGTCAGCACAGTGTTGAAGTTCCCTGCAATCCACTGCTCCTCTGTGTCATAAGCCACAATCCTGTTTTCAAGCAAGTGTGATCTCTCTGCTCACTTTGTTTCTCTGCCTGCCTTCAGTTGTATTCACACAGAGTCAATTTCTGACACACCCCTGGGTGGCAGTGTTTCTGTATTAATATCAGGGACTAAAAGGCCTCTCTACCCAGTGTTTATATTCTTCTTTCCCTGCTGCTCTTAATACTGGGTTGGAGGGACGAGCTGACCCAGAGCTGGTTTCCGGTTGTCTCTCCTTATTCTGATGCCCAGTTTCCACAAAAACAACTTTCCCCTGCAGTCTTAGTGAGTGTTTTTAATTGGAAGAGCCTATGTACTGGACTTAGCAAGCAAAAGCAAGGAGGTAAAAAAAAGAAAAAGACAAAGGAACCGTGCCAACTTGTGTCTTTTTTCCCCTGGCACTGTGCAGCTGGTATAGAACTTCAGGCTGCCTTTTTGGGCACAGATTCTCATGGCTATGGGCTTATATCTAGAGTACCCCTCTTGTCAGAAGCCCTGTGGACCCCCTTCCACTTTCAAGGGCTACACTGACCCCAAGGGCCACAGGTTTGGTGTAGGGCAGTCTCCCTCTGAGACTCTAGATCCCACTGCCTGTGTTTCTCCCTCCAGCCTGGATCCCAGATTTCACCTATCTCTAGGTGATCTCTGACCTTTCCATTCACAGATTGCCTCACCAGCTGTGTTTAATTTGCCAATTCCAGGTGGATGTTATTTGATTGAGCTGTTGCTTATATCTGCTCTGTGAGAAGGCGCAGGGCCCATCCACGTATTCAGCGCCACTTTGTCTCCCCCTGGACAAACTTTTTAGGCACCTGCAGTCAGGGAGGCTGGAGTCTCGGCGTTTGTGGGTTCTCAGCTGAGGCAGTTGGACCCTGGGTGTTGTGGTTGTAGGGTCCTGGTTAGTATCTGAGCCGGGCTTCTGATCACAGCCACTCTCCCCTTCAAGATCCACTAGTTTATTTTGTTCATTAGATTTCTTGTTTGCTTATTTTGATTTTTAGTTTCAATTGTTGACAGATATGTATTTGTTGCCATTTTATTGTTCATATTTCTTCTTCTTCTTCCTCCTCCTCCTCCTCCTCCTCCTCCTCCATGTTCTTCAAAAATACCCTTCAACATTTTGTATAATACTAATTTGGTGGTGGCTTTTTCTTGTTTGTGAAGCTCTTTATCTGACCTTCAATTCTAAATGAGAGCTTTGCTGGGTTGAGTATTCTTGGTTGTAGGTCCTTTCTATTCATCACTTTGAATATTTTTTGCCACTTCCTTCTGACCTGAAAAGTTTCTGTTGAGAAATCAGCTGACAGTCATATGGGTGCTCCCTTGTAGGCAACTAACTGTTTTTCTCTTGCTGCTTTTAACACTCTCTCTTTGTCTTTAGCCATTGGCATTTTAATTATGATGTGCCTTCATATGGGCTTTTTTGAGTTCCTCTTGTTTGGGACTCTCTTTGCTTCCTGGACATGTATGTCTATATCTTTCACCAGGTAGGGGAAGTTTTCTGTCATTATTCTTCAAAAAGGTGTTCAATATCTTGCTCTCTCTAATCTCCTCTAGCACCCCCATAATTCAAATTTTGGTTTGCTTAAAGGTGTCCCAGGTAGAAGTCCTGAGGAATCCAAGATGGCGGTATAGGTAAACACCTAAACTGCTGCCTCGCACAACAATTTCAAACTGTCCATCACCCAGTACCACGGGAAAGCTGGCTGAGTAGAAGTTCTACAACTAGAAGGAAAGAGAAAAGAGCATTGAGATGTGTACAAGCACTGAAAAGCTGAGGTACGGAGGCATGCGAACCGGGCTGCCGGCAGGCGTTGCTTTTTTGAACCCGAAGGGAGACAAGCCTCTGATTATTCTGAAATCCAGTTTCTGGGGTGATGCTGGGGACCCAAACTCCTACGGGGAGAAGCTGGACTGTCTGACATCGGGTCGGAAAGTGAGGGTGGCTTGCTTGCAGAGCTGAGCGCAGGAATAATTGTTTACTCTGTTGGGGCATAAGACACAGGGACACGGTCAAAGACACAGAGCCAGCTAACTGGCAGCCATCGCTGTTTGCCAAGCCCTAGCCTAGTGACGCCCTGAGACCCTGTCCCGCACAACCTACAAACCCACCCAAGCTCCAAGCAGCGGCTTTAGCGTAAGAATGGCCTGCCCTATCGCAGCTTAACCTAGCAAACTTGCAGCCCAGATCAGACAGCTCCAAAACCTCCAAACCCCAAGCAAAGAGGAGAAAACTGTAGCTCTCTCTGTAGCTCCTGCTGGGTGGAGTCAGACAGTAGCTGACCAGCACCCCATTGGAGATCCAGACCAGTGTACCTAGTGGTCAGTGTGAGACACCAGATTTCAACAGTGACACATTCAAGAGGCAGACTCAGTGAGCACCAAAGCCCCACTGAAACAAGTCCTGTACCATAAGTGTGCCTCCAGTGCAGCAGTTCTTCCATTATAGACACAGCGAGTCCGCATAGCCAATTGGCCTGGAGGTCAATTCTTCCCAGTGTACCAACAGCAATCAAGGCTTAACTACACCAAGACTTTGCACTCAGCCCACAAAGGGGTGTACCAAGAGTGCCCACCTCAGGTGATTGGGGAGGCTGAGTTACTGCCCCTTATAGGCCACCTACCACACAAAGCCACTCCATCAACACAGGGAAGCAGCCAAAATGCGGAGACAAAGAAACAGGTCACGAATGAAAGAAATGGAGGAAAGCAAATTACTGGACGACATAGAGTTCAGAACCACATTTATAAGGTTATTCAAGAATCTTCTAAAAACTGCTGAGAAACTGGATGAGACCTTTAAGGACCTTAATGAGAATGCCAAAAAAAAAAAAAATGGAAAAGGACCAGTCAGAAATTAAGCATACACTGTCTAAAATAAAGAATATACAGAAACTCAACTGTAGATCAACGTACCCCAAGAATCAAACCAAAGATCTGAAATATGAGGAAACAAAAAACACCCAACCAGAAAAACAAAAAGAAAAAGAATCCAAAAATATGAAGATAGTGTAAGGAGCCTCTGGGACAACTTTAAGTGAACCAACATCTGAATTTTTGGGGTGCCAGAAGAAGAGAAAGAGCAAAATATTGAAAACCTATTAGAAGAAATAATGACAGAAAACTTTCCCTACCTGGTGAAAGAAATAGACTTACAAGTTCAGGAAGTGCACAGAACCCCATACAAGAGGAATCCAAAGAGGACCACACCAAGACACATCATAATTAAAATGCCAAGGGCAAAAGACAAAGAGAGACTCTTGAAAGCAGCAAGAGAAAAACGGTTAGTTACCTACAAGGCAGTACCCATATGACTGTCAGCTGATTTCTCGGCAGAAACTATGCAGGCCAGTAGGGAGTGACAAGAAATATTCAAAGTGATGAACAGCAAGAAACTACAACCAAGATTACTCTACCCAGAAAAGCTTTCATTCAGAGTTGAAGGTCAGATAAAGAGCTTCACAGACAAGGAAAAGCTAAAGGAGTTCATCACCACCAAACCAGTATTATATGAAATGTTTGTTTAAGAAGAGGAAGAAGAAGAAAAAGGTAAAGATAAAAATTATGAACAACAAAATGACATCAAATACATACCTACCAACAAGTGAATCTAAAAATCAATTGAATAAAAAATCTGAAGAACAGAATGGACTGGTGAATATAATAGAATCAGGAACATGGAAAGGGAGTGGAGTGACAATTCTCAGGGGGAAGGGGAAGAAAGGGGTGAGGGAAGAGATTGGACAAAAATCTTACACCTATGGATGAAGACAGTGGCGGGGGGTAAGGGCATGGGGTGGGGTGGGGTGGGGAATCAGGTGGAGGGGAGCTATAGGGGAAAAAAAGAGGAACACCTGTAATAATGTGAACAATGAAGATTTATTAAAAACAACAACAAGATGTCCCAGAGGCTCTTTATAAGGAGGAAACTGCTCAGGCCTTCAAAACTGTGAACAATGCACTGCCCTGGGGCGGGGGAGGGTCATCATCACTGGCCCAAGGACAGATCATTGGATATGGCCTGGGGACCCCCAACACCTGGGGGTCTTCCTGTAAGCCTATGAAAGGGGGCGGAACCATATCTGCAAGACAAAGACCCCAGAAGTTTATAAAAAGTGAAGCCCTCTGCATGTTTCTTCACTCTGATTTGGAAATTATTCCTGGAGTCCGCTTGTGTTAATAAATGGGGTCCCTCCCTTTCTCTAGGAAGCATGCTTTGTATTTCTTTGGTCTTCTGCAACATTTGGTTTCCTGACCAGGAAGCTAACTGCATTTGGCTCTTGCCTCCACTTAGTGGACGGGGTGTAGGGCCTGGGGGCATGGGACAGGCCTCCAGAAGGCGTGCACTGCTGATTTTACCAGAATTGAACCAGGGGGGACTCCAGGTGCTCCTGGACCTCAGCCCAGGACCCGGCCAGCATCTGGAGAAAGTGGACAGACAACTCTGGACCTGTCGACAGAATCGGGAAGGTAGGAGCCCCAGTCAGTCGGGCCCACTCCAAGTGGGTGGAAGGGGGAGCTTAATCACCTCCCCGGAAGTCATAGGACTTTGTCAGGTAAATCAGGAATCAGGACTCTGGAGGTGAGTGAATTCAGATTCGATTGAGGAATTATGGGTTCACTCTTCTGTTTGTTTGTGTGTGGGACTAGCCAATTTGCTACCAAGAAGGGGGGCTGGACGCAGTCTTAACTCCTCTGGTAGGTTCTCACCGAGACATTGGTCGAGAATTCTGTTCTGGGGCGTGGGTGCTGGGAGTGCCCCCATGCCCGTCTTGGGAGTTGGGCATTATTTGCTCAGCTCCAGTCTGGGCTAGTCTACTGAGAGAGTGTGAGTACGGATGTTTGTCTGTCTTGGCATAATTATCTGCTGATTAACTGGTCTGTGTGAAAGAGAAAGCTACTTTGATTTTCTGTTTGCTCATCTGGTTAAAACGTTTGAAGGCTGAACCTGTGATGGTCTGCAAAAGTCTCAAGCAGTGCTGTTGAGTTAGTTTTCTCAGAGACGTTTGCTCTCTACCATGGAGGGATAGTTGATAAAAATTTCTGTCTATGTTTGTATACTAGGGGCTTTGGTTTGCTCTGTGATTTTGCTGTGTTAGGTTGAAATTTTGGAATTCTGGGGTAGATTTAAAGGTATTTGCTGCTTTTCTTGTCTCTTTTGGCTGGCTGGGATTTTCAGGGTGGGGCTTACAGCTCCACAGGGCGGAGACATTTTACCCGCCCTGCCCCTGCCTGTGCTGATTAAAGATATTTTCTTTAAGGAGACCCTCCAGGCTTTTATTAAATTTCCCTGCACCCTTGTCTGTCTCTTGACACCAATCATCATGGGGTTGGGACAAAGTAAACCCACTGTTCTCAATTGCATGTTGGAAAATTTTGAAAAGGGTTTTATTGAGGACTATGGTATTAAAATGAACCCCAAAACACTGAGGAAATTCTGTGAATTAGAATGGCCAGCCTTTGGGGTCAGCTGGCCCCTGAAAGGCTCTTTAGATGTAGGACTGGTCAGGGCAGTCTGGAATGTAGTCACGACAGACCCTGGACACCCAGATCAGTTCCCTTACATAGACAGCTGGTTAGGAATTGCTCAAACCTTGCCGCCTTGGGTCCGGTTCTGAAAGGTTTTAGTAGTAGGAGAAAAGAAACAGGTCTCTCAGAAGGGAACCCAACCCCTTGTTCTGGCAGGATCCCCTGAGAAAGTCACACTAGTTTTACCATCTCCATATGTGCCACAGGCAGCACCAAGTGCTTCCCCAGCTGGTCTGAAAGGTCCAGAAACACCACCCCCTTCCATTTCTCCTCAACCAGGCTCTCCAGAGCCAGTTGGGTGGCGCTTGTGTTCAGCTGATCAAGGGCCCAGGCCACAACCAGCACGTCAGATGCCTCTCAGGGAGATTCGGGGTGCCAGAGTAGTTGGCGAAGATGGGACCTTGCAGGAGGGAGGGCCAGTCTATTACTATCAGCCTTTTACCACCAGTGACATCTTGAATAGGAAACATCACACCCCAGCTTATTCTGAAAAACCTCAGGCCATGATACACCTCCTAGAAATGATCTTCCAGATGCAGAAGCCCACCTGGGTGGACTGCAAGCAGCTCCCTTTCACGTTCTTTAACACTGAGGAGTGCATGAGAGTAGTAACAGAGGCTCGGAAGTGGCTCCAGACTCAGGCCCCGGCAGGAATATTAGATACAGACAGATGGGCCAGGGAGGCTTTCCCAGATGAGGAACCAGATTAGAACTTGAACTCAGAACATGGAAGGACTGGACTAGAAAGATATTGGCTGGCCTTCCTTCAGGGAGTCAGGGCTGGAGCCAAGAAGCCCACCAACAGGGCTAAAATCTCTGAGGTTTTCCAGAAGTCTGATGAAAGTCCAGCAGCTTTCTATGAAAGACTACGTGAGGCATACCAATCTATACCCCCTTTAGACCTGAGGCCCCAGAAAATCAAACCATGGTAAATGCCGTTTTTGTAGGCCAAGCCCAGTCTGACATCAGGAGAAAATTACAGAAACTGGAAGGTTTTGCAGGAAAGAATGTTACTGAACTGCTAGAGATATCTAACAAGGTTTTCATCAATCGAGACAGTGCAGCAAGGAAGGAGGAAGAAAAGAGAATTCAAAGAAGGGCCAATATAATAACAGCGGCTTTTAGAGGCTCAGGCTCCCAGACAGATCAGCAAGGATACAGACCAGGGGGAAAAGGAAACGCGAGCCTGAGACGAGACCAGTGTGCCTACTGTAAGGAAACAGGACACTGGAAGAATGAATGTCCCAACTGACAAAGTAAAAAGACTGGGCCCCCTTTTCCGCCCAGTTGCTATCAACCAGAGCCACTCGAAGCGATCTCATTGGGCTAGCAATGGCTGACTCCGACTAGAACAGACCGGGCTCACTTTAGCTGGGCCCCCACGAGCCCATGGTCAGAATGAAAAATCGGGGGCCAGACTGTGGACTTTATGGTTGATACAGGAGCTAAGCACTCAGTAGTCACACAGAAAATAGCGTCTCTCTCAGGGAAGGAGGTCACCATTATTGGAGCTACTGGAGACCAGACCTGTAGACCATTTTGCTGCCCTCACCGATGCCAACTTGGCGGTCATCAAGTAATTCATGAATTCCTGTACTTGCCAAACTGCCCAGTGCCTCTAATGCGTAGAGACCTTTTAGCCAAAATGGGGGCAGAAATCACTTTTGCTTCAGATAGCTCAGCACAGCTTCGCCTAGGTGAGGAGACTTCCCCAATGATCCTGTCCTTAGCAGTGCTGAGGGAGGAAGAATGGAGACTTTATACCCCAGACAAAGGCCTCATCATTAGAACCTGAATTAGAGAAGGAATTCCTGCTGGTCTGGGCAGAAGGGAATCCTCCAGACCTGGGTAAGGACCACGCCCCGGTGCTAATCCAGTTAAAGCCTGGAGCACAGCCTGTTAAAATCTGCCAATATCCAATTCCAAGGGAAGCACGCATAGGAATCCAGGTCCACTTAGACTGGCCGCTTCAGTGGGGACTTGTTAAATGATGCAGGTCTCCATGGAACACGCCTCTCTTGCCTGTCAAAAAGTCTGGGACTAACGACTACCGCCCAGTGCAGGATCTACAGGCTATTAATGAGGCTGTTATAACCCTGCATTCAGCACTGCCGAACCCCTACACTCTTCTGTGACTCATCCCATCAGAGGCGGAATGGTTTACATGCCTAGACCTGAAAGATGCCTTTTTCTGCCTTCGATTAGCACCTTCCAGTCAGCTTCTCTTCGCTTTTGAATGAGAAAACCCAACTACAGGGGCCAAGGAGCAGTTCACCTGGACCAGATTGCTATAAGCTTTCAAGAACTCCCCTACTCTTTTTAGTGGAGCACTAGCATCTGATCTAAGTTCCCCGGACAGGACTTGGGTGTGTTCTACTCCAGTATGTAGATGACCTCCTACTGGCCAGCTCCACACGAGCTCAGTGCTGGGAGGGAACACAAGCCCTTCTGAGACTAATTGAAACAGGTTATCAGGTGTCTAGGAAAAAGGCACAGATTTGTCAGAAAGAAGTCAAGTATCTAGGCTTCCATATCACCCAAGGGAAACAAAGGCTAGGGACTGAAAGGAAGCAGGCAGTATGTGCCATCCCAGTCCCTAGCACATGGTGGCAGATTCGGGAATTCCTGGGAGTGGCAAGATTCTGTCAAATTTGGATACCAGGGTTTTCAGACCTGGCCAAACATCTCTATGAAGCTTTAAGAGGAGAAGAGAAGGCACCCATTGACTGGGGTCCTGAACAGGAGAAAGCCTTCATCACCATAAAGGCAAAGCTCACTGAGGCCCCGGCACTAGGGCTACCAGATGTGACGCGAGACTTTAATTTTTTTGTTCACGAGAACAGCAGCGTAGCCCTAGGAGTTCTAACCCAGGGGTTTGGACCCTGACAAAGACCAGTAGCCTATCTCTCCAAGTGGATTGACCCAGTTGCCTCAGGGTGGCCCCCGTGCCACAGGGCCCTTGCAGCCATGGCATTTTTAGTCAAGGAAGCGGATAAGCTTACCTTAGGACAAAACTTAAATGTAAAAGTAGCTCATGCTGTTGTCAATCTGACGGAAGCAAGGGGGCAGCACTGGCTGACTCATGCTCGAATGACTCAGTATCAAGGGCTGTGATGTGAGAACCCACGGGTACGATTAGAAGCAGTGAGAACACTTAATCTTGCAACCTTTCTACCCATCACTGAGGGGGCCCCTGATTGCCTGGATGTCCTAGCGGAGGTTTATTCCAGCTGGCCAGATCTAAGGGATAGGCCCCTGCAAAATGCGGACTTGGTATTGTTCACAGATGGCAGCAGCTTCTTAGATGAAGGAAAAAGATGAGCAGGATAGGCAGTGGCATCAACCTTTGAGACAATTGAAGTACAGGCCCTGCCTGAAGGATGGCCAGTGCAGAGGGCAGAACTTTGAGCCCTAGTAAGAGCCCTAGAACTCAGTAAGAATACCGTGCCAACATCTACACTGACTCGCGCTATGCCTTTGATAACCTGCATGTCCATGGGGCCATATATAAGGAAATGGGGCTCTTGACGGCAGGAGGAAAAGGAATAAAAAATCAGAATGAGATTTTAAAGTTACTAGAAGCAGTCTGGGAGCCTAAGGAAATAGCTGTCATCCATTGCAAAGGTCACCAGAAAGAGAAAGACTCAGTATCAGAAGGAAACCAGTGTGCTGATGCCGCAGCCAAGCTGACTGCTAAAGAACAAGCAGCACCAGCATGGATCATGTTGGCCCTGAATTACCTAACCTCCAAAGTACACTCCGCAGGAAGAGAAATGGGCCCAGAAAGAAGGGGGCAAGAGAACAATGGAAGGCTGGTGGATACTCCCAGACCATAGGGTCTATGTCCCAGAACAGTTAGCACATAAGGTAGTCCTCCAGCAGCATGAACTCACTCATTTAGGAAAGGCTGCCCTAGAAACTTTGTTAGGCAGGTACTACCTAACTGCCTGTCTACCCTCCTTGTGTGCCTCAGTCTCTCAGCATTGCCTCCTCTGTGCTCAGAACAATGCTAAATAGGGTCTGGTGAGATCGATAGGAGTTCAGCACTGTGGGCAAGCTCCTTTTGAGGACTTAGAAGTAGATTTTACAGAAATAGGGCCTAGCAGAGGGAATAAATATCTGCTAGTCTTTGTTTGCACCTTTTCAGGTTGGGTTGAGGCATATCCCACTTACACTGAAAAGGTGAGAGAAGTCACTAAGGCATTGTTGAAGGATATAATTCCATGGTATGGAATGCCTCTGACCATAGGGTCTGATAATGGCCCAGCCTTTGTAACAGAAATAGTACAACAGGTAGCCAAGGCTTTAGGAATTAAATGGAATCTACATACACCTTACAGGCCTCAGAGTTCAGGGAAAGTAGAATGCATGAACCGGACTCTAAAGCAGGCTATGGCTAAGCTATGCCAAGAGACAACCTTACCCTGGACAGATATCTTGCCTCTTGTACTCCTGCGGGTACGCTGTGCCCTAAAGGCCAGGGTAGGTTTCTCTCCCTTTGAAATTCTATATGGTAGACCCACTCCCTTAATTCAGCCAATGGGAGATTTGGGGGAAATAGGGAATTTAGAAATCCAGAAAAAACTACAAGGATTTAGAAAACTGTCTTTGAGGTCCACAGGTGGGTTATTAATCGACTTCCCATCTCTCTAGGAACAGCTGTACATCCTTATAAACCTGGAGACCAGGTTTGGGTAAAGGATTGGAAAAAGGAGCCCCTCAAGCCTACCTGGAAGGGACCCTATCCAGTCATATTAACTCACCCCCACAGCTCTTAAGGTTGCAGGACTAAACACCTGATCCACCACTCCTGGGTGAAGGGAGCCCACCAGCCGAGTGACATCCAGTCTGAGTGGAAGGTGACCTCTGACCAGAAACACCCCCTGAAGATCACCCTCAAGAAGACAAGAGACCTGGCCGAGCAACCTGCTCGAAGGAATTCAGATAACACCCTGCTGAATTCTCCCTAACACTAATCTTTCTTTTTTATCTCCTCCTAACGTAACATGCTCTAGTTACAGATAATCTAGTTACATATATAGTTCTGGATAATCACTGGTTTTATCTAATAATTCTTATTTTGTCTTTTTATGAGTGCCAGTGGAATCTGAGACTGGTACCAGCAGGAGAACTCATCTGCTCTTGCCGGGGCACCGAAGCACCATAAAATTACTGCTCCCCGCACAGCAAGGAAACAAAGGCCTTATCATAAATTGTTGGATTACACCTTCTCATGCCATCCTTTGCTCCTTGCTTAGAAACTCGCTACCCAAATATGCTAGACTGGGTAGTCCATGAGAAAACCCAATCAAGCCAGGTTTTTGTTAGCTATACTTATCAGCCTGCGGCATGTTACAACTCTACTACCAAATGCATGTGGCGGGTGCGGGGGGAGTGGGGGGAGGATTGTATTGGAAGGAAAAAAATAATAAGACCTGTCACGGCCAATGTACAGCTAACTAATGTTGCTCCTATTTGTTTCAGCAGTACGCAGGGCCAACATCCAACAGGTCACCTCCCAGATGAACTATGCAACTCTGCCCCCAAGGATGAAAACACCATCTATCTCTGGTGCCCCCTGCAGAAACATTCCACACATGTGGGACCACTGCTTACCTCTGCCTGCCTGAAAACTGGACAGGAATGCCTTTAAACTTCAGATGTTCCTACAAACCCAAAGAACTCCCTACAAACCCCTCTGAGAGGAAGAAGTGGGATGCTAAACCCTTGGTCATCGTCCCTTTCCAGCAGGAAGTATCTAAGAGCGGTCATCACCGCTGTTCACCATAACATCCTGTGGTCATTGCTCCACAAGGCTAAAAGAAGCTTGTGGGGGGAGAATCCAAGATGGCGGCATAGGTAAATACCTAAACTGCTGCCTCGCACAACAATTTCAAAACTACAACTAAAAGACAAAACGTCTATCACCCAGAACCACTGGAAAGCTGGCTAAGTGGAAGTTCTACAACTGGAAGGAAAGAGAAAAGAGCATTGAGACGTGCATGAGTGCTGAAAAGCTGAGGTACGGAGGCGCGTGATCCGGGCTGGCGGCAGGCATTGCTTTTTTCAACCCGAAGAAGAGACAAGCCCCTGATTACTCTGAAATCCAGTCTCTGGGGAGACATGGGGGACCCAAACTCCTACGGGGATAAGCTGGACTGTCTGCCAGTGAGGGTGGCTTGCTTGCAGAGCTGCACGCAGGAATAATTGTTTACTGCACTGGGGCATGGGACTTGTGGATGCCACTGGGGACGCAGAGCCGGCTAACTAGCAGCCATTGCTGTTTGCCACGCCCTAGCCTAGTGACACCCTGAGACCCCACCCTGCACAACCTACAAACCCACCCAAGCTCCAAGCAGCGGTTTTAGCATAAGAAAGGCCTGCCCTATCGCAGCTTATCCTAGCAAACTTGCAGCCTGGGTCAGACAGCTCCAAAACCTCCAAACCCCAAGCAAAGAGGAGAAAACTGTAGCTCTCACTGTAGCTCCTGCTGGGCGGCCTCAGACAGTAGCTGACCTGCACCCCATTGGAGATCCAGAAGCCAGTGTACCTAGTGGTCAGTGTGAGACACCAGATTTCAACTCCTCACATCCATAAGTGACACATTCAAGAGGCAGACTCAGTGAGCACCAAAGCCCCACTGAAACAAGTCCTGCCCCATAAGCGTGTTTTCAGTGCAGCAATTCTTCCATTATAGACACAGCGAGTGCTCACAGCTAATTGACCTGGAGGTCAATTCCTCCCAGTGTACCAACAGCAATTAAGGCTTAACTACACCAAGACTTTGCACTCAGCCCACAAAGGGGTGTACCAAGAGCGCCCACCTCAGGTGATTGGGGAGGCTGAGCTACTGCCCCTTATAGGTCACCTACCACACAAAGCCACTCCATCAACACAGGGAAGCAGCCAAAATGCGGAGACAAAGAAACAGGTCACGAATGAAAGAAACAGAGGAAAGCAAACTGCTGGACGACATAGAGTTCAGAACCACATTTATAAGGTTACTCAAGAATCTTCTTAAAACCGCTGAGAAACTTGATGAGACCTTTAAGGATATTAATGAGAATGCCAAAAAAATGGAAAAGGATCAGTCAGAAATGAAGCATACACTGTCTAAAATAAAGAATATACAGAAACTCAACTGTAGATCAACGTACCCCAAGAATCAAACCAAAGATCTGAAATATGTGGAAACAAAAAACATCCAACCAGAAAAACAAAAAGAAAAAAGAATACAAAAATATGAAGATAGTGTAAGGAGCCTCTGGGACAACTTTAAGTGAACCAACATCCGAATTTTTGGGGTGCCAGAAGAAGGGAGAGAGCAAAATATTGAAAACCTCTTAGAAGAAATAATGACAGAAAACTTTCCCTACCTGGTGAAAGAAATAGATTTACAAGTTCAGGAAGTGCACAGAACCCCATACAAGAGGAATCCAAAGAGGACCACACCAAGACACATCATAATTAAAATGCCAAGGGCAAAAGACAAAGAGAGAATATTAAAAGCAGCAAGAGAAAAACAGTTAATTACCTACAAGGGAGTACCCATACGACTGTCAGCTGATTTCTCAACAGAAACTATGCAGGCCAGAAGGGAGTGGCAAGAAATATTCAAAGTGATGAACAGCAAGAAACTACAACCAAGATTACTCTACCCAGAAAAGCTATCATTCAGAGTTGAAGGTCAGATAAAGAGCTTCACAGACAAGAAAAAGCTGAAGGAGTTCATCACCACCAAACCAGGATTACATGAAATGCTGAAGGGTATTCTTTAAGAAGAGGAAGAAGAAGAAAAAGGTAAAGATAAAAATTATGGACAACAAAATGACATCAAATATATACCTACCAACAAGTGAATCTAAAAATCAAGTGAATAAAAAATCTGAAGAACAGAATGGACTGGTGAATATAATAGAATCAGGGACATAGAAAGGCAGTGGACTGACGATTCTCAGGGGAAGCAGGTGTGAGGGGTGCGGGAAGAGATTGGACAAAAATCTTACTCCTATGGATGAAGACAGTGGCAGGGGGTAAGAGCATGGGGTGGGGTGGGGAATCAGGTGGAGGGGAGCTATGGGGAAAAAAAAGAGGAACACCTCTAATAATCTGAACAATAAAGATTTATTTAAAGAAAAAGAAGCTTGTTGAACAAGAGGGGGTGTGAAATGAGGAGGAAACTGGTCTTGCAAGGCGTGTCGGGCCATAAAGACTGTGAACAATGCACTGCCCTGGGAGCGGGGGAGAGTCGTTATTGCTTGGCCCAGGACAGATCATTGGATATGGCCTGGGGACCCCCAACACCTGTGGGCCTTCCTGTAAGCCCAAGAAAGGGGGTGGAACCATATCTGCAAGACAAAGACCCCAGAAGGTTATAAAAAGTGAAACCCTCTGCATGTTTCTTCACTCTGATTTGGAAATTATTCCTGGAGTCCACTAGTGTTAATAAACGGGGTCCCTCCCTTTCTCTAGGAAGCGTGCTTGGTATTTCTTTGGTCTTCTGCAACACTTACACTACCTTCATATTTTTGGAATCTTTTTTCCTTCTTGCTCTTCCAATTGGGTATTTTTTGCTTCCTCATATTTTACAATGTTGATTTGATTCTTGGACTCCTCTACTCTACTGCTGAATCCTTGTAAATTATTCTTTTTAAAATATATATTTTTATTAATTTCAGAGAGGAAGGAAGAGGTAGAGAGAGATAGAAACATCAGTGATGAGAGAGAATCATTGATTGGCTGCCTCCTGCACACCCCCTACTGGGGATTAAGCCTGAAACTCAGGCATGTGCCCTTGACCACAATTGAACCTGAAGCCCTTTAGTCTGCAGGCTGATGCTCTATCCACTGAGCCAAACCAGCTAGAGATAAATTATTCTTTATTTCAGTTAGTGTATGCTTAATTTCTGACTGGTCCTTTTTCATGTCTTTGACTTTCTCACTAGGATCCTTAAAAGTCTCATGAAGATCCTTGAGTAACCTTATAACCATGGTTTTGAACTCTGTATCCAAAAGTTTGTTTGCTTCCATTTCTTTCCTTTGTGACATGTTTCTTTGTCTCCTGATTTTGGCGGCTTCTTTGTGTTTGTTTTTATGAATTAGGTAGAGCTGTTATGTCTCCTGGAGTTGGTAAAGTGGCCTTGTGTAGTAGGTGTCTTGTAGGGCCCAGGGGCTCACCTGCCCCAGTCACCTGAGCTGGTCACTCTAGGTGCATCCCTGTGTGGGCTGTGTACACAGTCTTGGAATTGAACCTTGATTGCTGTTGGTGTCACTAGAAGGAATTGACTTCCAGGCCAATTGGCTGTGAGGACTAGCTGCAGCTACAGTGGGAGAGCTGCTGTGCAGGAAACACCCCTATCGGCAGGACTTGCTTCAGTGGGACTTTAGTCCTCACTGAGTTTGCCTCTTGAGTGTGTCATTTATGGATGTGTAGTGTTGTAATCTTCCATGGTCTGAAGCTGTCCAGGGAGGTGCAAAGTCAGCCCACTGCTTGGGGCCACTCTGCAGGAGCTATTTGTATTGGGTGTGGAGGTGCCCAGGCAAGGCCCAGCTGTGAAACAAGGCAGGCTCCTGCTAGTGCAGGGTCTTGGGTCTTTTATTGATAGGTTTGGGGCACAGTGCTCCAGCTGCAGCTTGGTTGAGAGATTTGAGCCAAGTCTGAAGCCTGAGCAAGGACAGGCCATTCATATGCAAAATTCACTGAAAACAGGTTGGGAGGGGTTGCCAATTGGATGTGGCAGGGTCTCAGGGAATCACCAGGGTGGAGCAAAGAGATATGGCTTCCAGGCAGCCCTGGGACCAGGGAGGTTCCAGCATAGGAACAATGAACCCTGCCAGCACCTCCATCTGGGAGAAAGCTGCCCCTGAGTTTCTGCCCTGATGCCAGACAATCCAGTTCCTCCTCATATGTGTCTGGGTCCCCCAAAGCCTTGCCCTAGTGCTGGAGCTCAGAGGAAGTGGGACCTTGTAAGTTCAGTTTGTGCACTAGCCCTTTAAAAGGAACAGTGGGGGCTCCTGCAGCCTCTGTGTCACTGAGCCCCAATCCCTGCTGGTTTTTGCAGCCTGTACTTATGGGGACTTCTCTTCCCAGCTCTGGGAACCTGGGCTGGGGGTCTGGTGTGGGGTTGGGGTCCCTTGCTCCTCATGTGATGATCTCCCTCCCAATTAAAAAAACAGCACACATGGGTGTTAACATAAAAACATTCAAACCTGTAAAGAATTTTTGTGAGTTTATTTGAGCCAAACTGTTGAAGCAGAATCTCAACAGATTGGGATAATGCTCTGGAAAATGGCGGATTTTCATCTATTTTTATACATTGCAGTCAAAGGAGGAGACGTAGGTGGGTTACATGAAATCCATTGGTGATAGATTAGAGAGGCGGGAGAAAGCAAAGTGGGAAAACCTCTGGGATTGGATAAGAAATAAAATGATAGACACATAATTCTTTTACTTAGGTGGGTGCAGGGTAGTTAACAGTCAACAATTAATATGATAACAATAACAATGAGGGAATTTATGGTCTCTGTTCTGGTGCCCAGATACATTTGGTTGTGCCCTGAGGGGCCCGGAAAAAAGAGAAGTTACAATTTATCCTGACATTTTTTTTTGGTTGTCAAATGATCTTTAATCAAAACATTTTCCTTAGTAGTTCTTAACTAGCCGGGCATTCCACTGCACCACTGTTAATATCATCTATGATGTCATGAGGGTGGCGGCCATCAACATTGTAGCCCACAGACTGCACAGTCCCCAGGATCTCTTCAATGGTTCCAGAGAGTTCTCTAGCTAAAGATCAGTGCTGCATCTGTCAGGCAATGCTGACAATCTCATCAAAAGTGATATTTTCACTGTACTTAATGTGTTTTTGCTTATTTCTGTCTCTTGGTGGTTCTTTGAGGGCTTTGATGATCAGGGCAGAAGCAGAAGGCACTACCTCAATCTGGTCCTGTCTGTTCTGAATGGTCAGTTTCACTGTAATCCTCAGACCCTTTCAATCACAGGTTGCTTTGGCGATGTCATCACCAACCTTTTTTGGAGACAGACTCAGGGGGCTGGTCTTGGGGGCCAGGGCAGATGTGGCACCCACTTCCCCACCAGTGCACCTCAGATATACCTAAGGCATGCGGGCAGCTAAGTCACCATAGGTGTTCGGTCCTCTCTCTCCACTCCCCATTTGCACGTGGGGAAGCTGAGGCCCAGAAAGAGTAAGAGGCTCGGCTAGGACTTCATGGAGCCCTGAATGTGGCACCGGAAAGACCTTTAGTAGGCAGCAGCTTAAAAGTGCAATGTGGTAAAGGCAGTAATTGTGAAGGAGCTGCAGGCCGATGGGCTGCTGGGAGAAGGAATGCTCTTTCCTGCAACCCTGGCTGCACCTAAAACACACACTGACTTTGATTTCATTGGGGCTGAACTTCAGCAGTATGGTGGAGGTAGCTGGTGTTGGATGAACCCAGATTTGGGATGAGCAAAGAAAGTTGCCCCTGAGCCTCCTCCTAGCTGAAAGCCAAAAGCACCCTGACATTTCAAGGATATGTTATCATAGATGCAAAATGACCGATAAGCTCAGTTAAGGTAAAGGACGATCTTGTCAGGGAAGACACTGGCCTAGGAGATGACTATCCACCATAACTGCTTTTAGTTAAAGTTTAATTTCAGACCATCCTTTGTGGTTACTTTAGGTCTTTGATTTTTCAAGACTGCCATGCAGGGCTTCCCTGAGCTTGTTAAGTTAGCATGTGGCTCCTTTCGTCCATGTGGGTGTTGGACCAGCCCATTCAGTGCCTCCACCCCTCCTACCAGTCTCAGTTTGCTTTCTTCTTTACTTTTCTAGTTGTAGGACTTCCATTTATCCTCCCTGGGACCAGGGAGGTTCCAGCATAGGAACAATGCTGGAACCTTTAAGACGGTTCTTAATGATGGTTGTTCTGTATTTTAGTTGTAATTTTAATGTGGTTGTGGGAGGTGGTGAGTACAGGTGTTTACTTAACCTAGTTCTCCAGGTTATCCTTCATTTCTGACTTTTTTTTATGGTTTACATGTCTTTTTTTTTTTTTATGTTGTTGAACTTCTCTCTAAGTTCATCTACTCTTCCCCTAAATTTAGTGTGCATCCTTATAACCAGTATTTTTAACTTTGCATCTAGTAGATTGCTTGTCTCCATTTTATTTAGTTTTTTTTTTTGAGTTTTGTTCTGTTCTTAAATTTAGGACATGTTTGTTTGTCTCCTCATTTTGGCTCTAGGAAACTAAGGACAGCCTCAGAGAAAGAAGAAATAATAATGTGAAACACAGTCAAGTCAGAGTTGGACCTGCACATTTGCAGCATGGGATGTTGTCATTGTTATAATTGGAGAGAATGGATATTGATGAGAAGCATTCTCCCCTAGCACAAGATCTGAAATGACTGAGGAGATGACAATAGCTGAGAGTCCATCTTCTTTGAAAAGCATAGCTGCTAAAGGCATCCCTTGCTTCTATTTGTGCAACACTTTACAGTTCGCCAAATGCCTTTTTATCTATAATCTACTTTGACATCAGCGCTGTGAAGTATGGTGTTATCTACATCTTATGACAAATAAGGAAGTGAGTTTCAAAGGGAAAGGTCTTATTTGAGGTCCTCTGACTTGTTAGAGCTGAGCCCTGCTAACCTTTGACCTCATCCTACTGCCAGGAGGACAAACAGGGTCAGCACAAAAGTATGAAAACTTTGGAAAGAAGAGCTGTCTCAGAAAATTTGAACTCTGTGGAAAATTTCTGGGGACTCAATTCATGTATAATGAGTTTGGAAAGTTTCTTGAAAGTCTTACAGTGAATTCACAGGTACATCTTATATTTATTTATTTATTTATTTATTTATTTATTTTAAATTTTATTTTATTTTTATTGTTTTAAGTATTACAAATAGTAGTACATATGTCTCCTTTTTTTCCCCCTTGATCTCCCACCAACCTCCCCTAGCCCCCAGGACATGCCTTCACCTGCCCACCCTGCCCCCCCGCCCCAGTGTCTTATATCCGTTGGTTGTGCTTATATGCATGCATACAAGTCCTTCGGTTGGTCTCTTACAGCCCCCCTTGCCCAACCTCCCCTGTCTTCCCAATGTAGTTTGACAGTCTGTTCAGTGCTTCTTTGCCTCTGTATCTTTTTCCCACCATTTCTTTCCTTTAAAAAGTTTTGCCTTTGCAGACTGGAAATAAACATATAATAACAAAACAAGACAAAACAAAAAAATGTTTGAGTCCCAATTTCAATGTCCAACAGTTCCTTATGTGTACATGTCAGCATTGATATCTGGATGGTGGGCACATGGTGGCAATGCAGGTCCGACCCTCTCTGGTTTGGTCCTAGGCAACCTGCAGCGGTGCACAGCTGCTGACTGCTCCCATGGCAAGGCGTTGTCAGCGTCTTCCATCTCTGGACTGTTTTTTCCTCTTGTCTTCGTGGTTGGAGCACTCCTGTCAATTCCTCTCTGTTGCAGGAATCCATCTGGTCTTGAGGTTGTTTTCTGAAAATATACAAATATATTCTCGACCACAAGTTAATAAAGGAATCTTTTCTATATAATTGATTTGGGATCCTTTTTATTTTTGTTCAAACGATTTTCCTTTGTCTTATTTAGACACCATGTGTGTTTTTAATGGCCGTCTTGCTGTTAGCATTGCAAATGAACCTTAATTTGGTAAAGTAAAAATTTTCTAGATGTAATTTACTTATAGGATATTTTTCCTTACATGATATTGCCCTACTATCCTCCCCCCTTTTTTTTTAATGGAGGTTTTTGTAAATTTTATAATGCAGTCTTGATAACTTTAAATTAAAAAAAAATTTTTTTTTCCCCCACACATATGACTGCTTTAGGTTCATTGCATATTCAGGAATTTTACCATGAGATGAACTACCAATAGAAATTTTAGTTATTACTTTAAGAATAGCTTTTTGTCCAGTACTTGAATATTCACTTATTTCAATTAGCCTATTTAAATTAATCTGAAAACTCGATTACTATTTTACTGTCAAATTTAATACTCTACCAACAATCTTAGTTTACCCTGTAAATATTAGTGGGAAGGATTATTTGCATTCTTGAGTGGGCCCTGAGCATTCCAAATGCTCAGCTGAATTTAGATATAGGGCAACTGCTGTCGGCCAAGTCTCTTGTCTGTTACCTGGGTCCTGATCTGAGCTGGGCCAAGTCTCTGTCTGTCACCTGTATCTCGATGTGAGCTGGGCCGGGTCTCTTTCTGTTGCCTGGGTCCCGATCTGAGCTGGGTGTGGGAAGCGCGAAGCAGCCATGGGGGTAGGAGACCTCCTTTAGAAGGGGGTGAGGGTTCAAGCCCCTGCAATGTTGGGGGGGTGAGGGTCTGTGCCCCATTTCTGTTGCCCCCCCAAGTTCTCTCCTGATGGCCCCTCTGCGACTGTGCCCACAGGTACATCTTATTAATTGAAATACAGAGACCAGAAAAGGCAACTGTGAATACAAAGAGCTTGAACTATCTGATAACCCTTGTTCTAGCAACAAAAGAGTAAAGCATTAATTCTTGATTTTTTAAAAAAGCCTGCTCTCTTCCCAAAGAAAAGACTCTGTTTTCACTCTCTCTTTCATAATAGCACTTTGCCTGTGTTGAAAGTGACTGAGCTTCTAAGGTAGTGCTTCCTGCAGTAACAGAGTTACCTCAGTGAACTTAGGATTCCTTTCACCAGAATTTGTGGTATTCATTTCTGCTTTTTCCATAGTGGCATGCTGACATTTGTGTTCTCCAGTTTGCTTCTCCTGATGCCCTTCACACATACAGGTAACTAACTCCATTGCCAGTGCATCCCTTCTTGTTTAGTCTTGTTCTTCAATCAAACCATTGATGTCGGGATTTTTATTGTCTTTCCACATTGTTAGTTATCTATTGCTGTGTAACAGATCACCCTACATTTGGCAACTTAAAACAACAAACATTTATTATCTCATTTTCTGTGGGTCAGGAATCTAGACACTGGCTCAGGGTCTCTCATGAATTTGCTTTTAAGTGGTTGGCCAGGGCAGCAGTCCTCTGAAGGGCTGGAGGGTCCATGTCTGAGATCTCCCATAGCGCTGTTGTCAGGAGGCTTCAGTTTTTGTTATATAAGCCTTTCATAGGGCTTCCCCCACAAGGAATGATCCAGGAGGAAGAGGGTGGGAGTGAGAATAACTTAGATTGAAGCTCTAGTCTTTTTTTTTTTTTAAAAAAAACACACATGTTTTTATTGATTTTAGAGAGACAGAAAGGGAGAGGGATAGATAGAAACATCAATTGAGAGAGAAACATTGATTGGCTGCCTCCTGAACAACTCCTGCATGCCTCCCACTGGGGATCGAGCCCAAAACCCTGGCATGTGCCCTACTCAGGAATTGAACCAAGGAATGCTCGGTTCATGCATTGATGTGCAACCACTGAACCACACCAGCTGGGCAAACTCTAGTCTTTTTATAACTTACTAGTGGCCTGGTGCACAAAATTCGTGCACATTAAAAGGGAATTAATTAGAAGAAATCCTATCTAATAAAGAGGGAATATGTTAATTGACCCTCATGCCATCATCAAATGGTGGCACCCATAGCCAATAAAGAGGGAATATGCTAATTGACTGTCCCGCCCTCAAAGATGGTGGTGCCCACAGCCACAAGAGGGCAGTGCTCAGTTCCCTCAGCCCCACCAGGGTGGCAGGTGTGTGGCAAGGCCAGGCCCACTCCAAGGCAGGCCCGGCCACTCCGTGTGCCTGCCTCTGGAGTTCCCCAGTCCCCTCAACCCCCCAGCCAACCAGGGCCAGCCCGAGGTGCAGGCAAGCCTCGGATGGCAGCTACCCAGCTGTCCAGGGCTGCCTGAGGCTCAGGTAACCAGGGTCCGCTGAGGCTTGCGCTGCTGGCAGTAGCAGCAGCAGAGGTGTGATGGGGCGTCGCCTTCCCCTGATTGCCAGGTCACTTCCCACCCTGAGGGGTCCTGGAGTGTGAGAGGGGGCAGGCCAGGCTGAGGGACACCCCTCTCCAGTGCATGAATTTTCATGCACCAGGCCTCTAGTATTTTTAAAAAAATATATTTTATTGATTTTTTTACAGTGAGGAAGGGAGGGGGAGAGTTAGAAACATGGATGAGAGAGAAACATTGACCAGCTGCCTCCTGCACACCCCCCACTGGGAATGCGCCCACAATCATGGTACATGCCCTTGACCGGAATCGAACTCGGGACCCTACAGTCCACCGGCCGATGCTCTATCCACTGAGCCAAACCAGTCAGGGCCCTCTAGTATTTTAATATTGCTATTTGCCCTGTCTCTATAATAGAAGTGTGAGAGGTGAAAGGAAATTACTAAAGTGTATATGAAAATAATATATAAATTTATTAATAAGTAGCCAAAACCGGTTTGGCTCAGTGGATAGAGTGTCAGCCTGCGGACTGAGGGGTCCCGGGTTCGATTCCGGTCAAGGGCATGTACCTGGGTTGCGGGCACATCCCCAGTAGGGGGCGTGCAGGAGGCAGCTGATCGATGTTTCTCTCTCATCGATGTTTCTAACTCTCTACCTCTCTCCCTTCTTCTCTGTAAAATATCAATAAAATATATTTAAAAAATTATTAATAAGTAAACAGTAACAAAAGGATAAAACAACAGAGGCATGATATAAAAACAACAAAAACATGATATGAAAACAACAAAAATATGATATACAAACAACAAAAACATGATGTAAAAACAACAGTGATGCAAACAATGGCTGATAAAGTGAGTAAACTTATTCTAATATCTCCCTGTATACCACATTAAGAGTGAAAACACTTTCAGAGTGCTTGACTAATTTCCCTTGTGATGAAGATTTAGAACTTTACTGACACATGCTCTTCGAACTTGAGAGAAAGCAACTTATAACTGACCATGTGCGAAAACAGGTTCAGGTAGGAATAGTCCTACTCTGCTCTGTCTAGAGTTTGTCCTTGTGATTTATTAATAGTCATCGCAAATGCTGGCATCACAGGAAACTGTCGTCAAATCAATTTAAATGGGAGGCCAGTGTCAGATGGGGACAAAGCAATTCTTGGAATCAGAACAGCCTCTCCCTCTGCAGATCCTGTTAATACTTCAGCTTTGATAATGTTAGGTCGGAATCTTTTGATAATAAATCTAGTACCATTACAAAGACCCCGTTTACTATTAAGATTTCTCAATAGCATGATGATTGCACCCACTTTCAATTTTAATTTATGACACAGCATTCCCAAAGGAGTAATACTAGTAAAAAATTCAATGGGAAAATTTTCCTTTTCAGCATCATCTGTTGAGTCAATGGAATCATCACTCAAATATGCATGAAAATCTCCATCGAGTATATTCAAAATTTCTTCATTTAGTTTTGAATGTGCTCATTTTTTGGACAAAGAATTACACATTTAGATATATTTTTAATATTATCTATAGATATACTATTTCCAAAGGTAGCTTCAATAATAGATCCATTACAAATCATTTCACAGGGTATTTCAATAATATCCATTCCTAAATGAAAACTGCTATCAAGTTTGCCATCTTCAAGTTCTACTAACCATTCACTATGAGCAGAATCCTCTGATCTCATATTTGTTGTAAGAGACAACTGTCTGAACCATTCCCAAACAGTATAGTACTTTAAACTCGTTTGTACTATGGCCGATTGCATAGCATGCAGTACAATACTGAGACATTGTCGAAAATCCCCTCCAAGAAGGAGAACTTTCCCACCAAATGCAACATTCAAATTCATAATTTCTCTTAGTAATCTGTCTATGGCGTTGATAGCATGACTGGATGCCATGGTGCATTAATCAATAATGAGAAGTTGGGTCTTTTTAATAGTTTCAGCAACTTCACTGTTTATATCGAGTCTAGAAATTTAAGTCTCATTTAATGGAATTGGTAATTTACAGTATATTGGGAATGAAAGGTTCTTCCACTGAGAAGTAAATTTGTAGCAATTCCTATAGACGCTGTGGGTAAAACAGTACCACCACGACCTCTAATATAATGTATTAAAACTTTATACAGATGTGGGGGAGCAGCTACAGTGTTTGGACAGGTTCAAGCCTTGGACTGATGAGAGGTCACAGTCCTCTCATTGCCACGTGCAAGTCCTAGCTTGGAGGGCAGGGCCCTCCCAACACAATTATAGCTAACAGCTATGGTTGTGGGCTTGAACCTATGGTCTGAACACGTGCCTAAGTGATGTGGGCTTGACAGAGTTCAGATTCATGTAGTTGAGTAGGATTGAAACCCATGAGAATGTTGTAAACATCTTGATCACGCCCTTACTTTGCCTCGTGGCATCTGCTATAAAATAAAGACACGGCTTGTGGATGCGGTCGCTGTCTCTCAGAGAAGCAGCATCCCACCGAGACCCAGCTTTCATTCTCTTGTCTGTCTTTTCTAAGCCTTTCACCACCCCCACTCAGGGTCACCCTTGGCCATGCTGGCACAGCACATACAGATATGCAGGTGAATAGGATTCTAGCTGGCAGGCCCCTGACAGCAAGCTGGCCACCGTCAATTCCGTGAGGAATGGGGCTCCCTCCTCCCTCCTGTCAGGGTCCGGGGTGCAGGTGAATGGGGTTCCTGGCTGGCAGGCCACTGACAGCAAGCTATCCAATAGCGGATTCTGTGAGAAATGGGGCGCCCTCCTCCCTCCTGTCAGGGTCTGGTTTGAAGGCCGGCCACACCCCCTGTTGGGCCAGACCCAGAGTTCTACCACCCAGTGCCCTCCACCTCGGCAACCCAGGACTGACTGACTGCCTGCCACTGGGTGCTCCTGGCGCTCGGAGGGTGGGTTCTTCTCTCAGGCCTCAAGGGAAACAGCTCGGGGAGAGCGCAGCCATTGTCAAGGCAACCCAGGACCCAGTGCCTCCACGCTCCAAGGACTGGTTCCTGCCTCAAACCTCGCCCTCGGGGGAACAGCTCAGGGAGGGCAGCAGCCGTTGCCAAGGCGACCCCTGCAGGACTGAATTCCTTCCAGTTGGTGGAACTTCTGCCGTGATGTTGTTACACCCAGGGTTTTTATATAGATTCTTGGAAGTGACATCCTATCACTTCTGACTTATTCTATTCAATTGATTCAGTAAGTCCTCACTCAATCAGAGGAAAATTAAACTCTACCTCTTAAGGAAGAGGGAGTATCAATGAATTTATGGATATAGCTTTAAAACCATCACATGAAATAATTATTGATGATATTATAACTGTGCTAGACAGTGTGCTTGGCTTTAGTGCTCTAACAGGGTCCTTGAGCTCATGACAATTTTAGTCTAGAGTCCAAGCTATTATCTTCTTTCTATGTCCTTTCTACTCTCTTTTGTTTTAAGAATACACCACCAGAACCCATTCTCAGAAACTCACCTCTTCTCTAATTCTCTAATAATGGCCATCGGCAGCTTGACATAGTAGCTGAAAAATTTCATTCAATCTTTAGCACAGGGGCTGGAGGAAAACTGAAAAAAAAAAATTTTTTTTAACAGAAATCTGGTTCTTGGAAAGCCATAGGTTTTATAGTTGTCAAGTAGTTCTTGGATAATCTGTTCTGTTTTCCTTTTCCTGTTTTGTTTTTCAGTATTGGAAATTTCTATGAACATGCTCTGAAGCTCAGAGATTCTTTCCTCAGCTGTGTCCAGTTTATTAATGAGCCCATCAAAGGCAGTCTTCACTTCTGTTACAGTGTTTCTGTCTAATATTTCTTTTGGTGTTTTCAGAATTCCCATTTCTCTGCTCACATCATCCATCTATTCTTGCATATTATCTACTTTTCCTTTAGTACCCTTCACATAGTTGTTTTAAATTTCTGGTCTGATAATTCTAATATCTTTGCCTTATCTGAGTCTACTTTTAATGCTTGCTCTGTCTCTTCAACCTATTTTTTGCCTTTTGAAAGCTGGACACGATGTACTGGATAAAATGAATGCGGTAAATAGGCCTGAACTGATGTGGTGGTGAGATGATGGGAGGGGAGTATATTGGGAATTAAAGGTTCTTACACTGAGAAGTAAATTTGTAGCAATTCCTGTAGACGCTGTGGGTAAAACAGTACCACCACGACCTCTAATATAATGTATTAAAACTTTATACAGATGTGGGGAGCAGCTACAGTGTTTGGACAGGTTCAAGCCTTGGACTGATGAGAGGGAGAAGGAGATGTTTGGCAGTCCTGTGATCAAGTCTGAGTGCCCTAGTGAGCCTGTGCCCTTGGACTGTGAACTTTCCAAGTGCTTCCCAGTGCCCACACCCCCTTTCCTGCCCCTGCCCTCACCTTATGTGGGACAGGATGGCTAGAAGGGGCTGGAGTTAGGTATTTCCCTTCTGGATCAGTTCTGCTCTGATGACACCCAGCAGGTTAAGCTCTGGTTGGTAACTAGCTTCTCCTGAGGGCAGGCCTTGTTAAGAAGAGGATGCTACAGTACATTTCAAAATGGTTTCTTTTCTCCTCCCTCTGTGGGAAGCACCAGGGAATTTTTCTCCAATCTTCACTAAGAATCTGGTAGAGTTCCTGGAGATACAATTTCTCCCTCCATCCCCACCCCCTGGAGTTCTGACCTGTCTAGACTGGGCCTTCTGCAATTTGTCAGTTACAATTCAGGTTTTCCTACCCCAGCATCGGTTCTAGGGAGGTTTCTGCTCTGGTAAGTTGTGTTCTCATTCTCTGTCTGCTGTCTCTCCAATTTTAGGGGCAGTACCCTGTGACCTCACTTCTCTGACAGACCTAAGAAGAGTTGATTTTTCAGTTTGTTTGGCTTTATTTACTGTTAGGATGGAGGGACTACTTCCAACCTCCTTACATGTTAACTGCAAGCCAGGGATTTTGTAATATCATCACCACAATCACCTTATAACTGTTTTTTTTTTCCTGGCCCATTTTTTGCTGAGACTTATTGTGCAATTACTACATGCCAGTTACTGTTCCAAACTCTACTTGTACTAACAACCCTGTGTGAGTAGTTCTGACTTAGTTTGGGTTCCCTAAAAGCAGAGATGCAACAGTGATATCTATGCTTGTGATTTATTAAGAGAATGCTTGACCCTAGCCAGTTTGACTCAGTGGATAGAACGTCGGTCTGGGAAATGAAAGGTCCTGGGTTCGATTCTGGTCAAGGGCACATGCCCAGGTTGCAGGCTCAATCCCCAGTAGGGGGCGTGCAGGAGGCAGCTGATCAATGGTTCTCACTCATCAGTGATGTTCCTGTCTCTCTCTGCCTCTCCCTTCCTCTCTGAAATCAATAAAAAAGAAAAAAATATATAACAAGAGAACGCTCGTAGGAAAAACTGGTAAAGGAGAGAGGGAAGCAGAATCAGGAAAGAGAAGGTGCTACACAAGGATGGGGTTTCAGGTGAGCATGGGATTCTGGTGATTCACTGGGAGCTCTGGAATGTAAATTGCACCTTGTCTCATTGTTGAGTAAGGGAGCAGGGTTTTGGTTCCCCACTCCAGCCTGTCATTAGATACTCTTTCCATTTTATAGGCAAGGAAATTAAGACAGAGAAGTTGAATAATTTGCTCAAGTTTACATGGCCAGAAAGTGGTGGGGTTGGGTTTGGACCCCAGGCATATTGGCTCTGTAGGTATATTTTTATATTGCATTTTATAAGGAACACTCAACTACTTATTTCATTTGAGCTTCCAAAAACTAGTTAGGGCACAAGTTATTCTAATTTGTCAGATGAGGAAATTGAAGGTCAGGTGTAGGCTTTTAAACAAAATTCAGGTCTTGGTCCTGATCTGTCTCCCTGTAATGTCTAGCTCTCTAAAATCAACCAGAGTTTGTTTCATTGACCATTTGATAAAAATAGTAATCATTTGATTTAGGAGGATGTAACTTGAAGATTATAGAGATTCTATATGCTAAGCTATTCAGATGATAGAAATGGAAAACCTTATCTTGTCAATAGGGGAGTGGCCTTAGATTTCACCTAGATGTTATTTTAAATCACTGGCTGGCTATCTTTCAAGTGAATGGATTTACTGCTTTGTAATTGCAAACTAATAACAACAGTATCTTGCTGCTGAATTCTTCATTGCTGAAGAGTTAAAAAAAAAAAAGGAATTATCCTATAATAATAAAAGGCTAATATGCAAATCGACCAGATGGCGGAACCACTGGTTGCTATGATGCGCACTGACCACCAGGGGGTAGATGCTCAATGAAGGAGCTGCCCCCTGGTGGTCGGTATGCTCCCACAGGGAGAGCGCTGCTCAGCCAGAAGCGGGGAGAGGGCCTAAGCCTGCAGGCGGACATCCCTTGAGGGGTTTCAAACTGCAAGAGGGCACAGGCCTGGCTGAGAGACCCCCTTCCAGTGCATGAATGTTGTGCACTGGGCCTCTAGTAAATTAGAAATTAATGAAGAGGCTATAAATTTCAGCAGAAAAGGAGAATGGAAAAACTTGGGGGGGGGGAACTATACCATCTGGGGAACAATAACTTTAAATGAAGCTTTTTAACAGTCAGCTTTTTGGAATTAGTGTCCTGAAAATATCAGGAATATAAGAATGCAAACAGGGCAAAATTTGCTCTGAAACAACGAAACAGCTCAAATGACTGAAATGTATGGTCTACATTAAACTGCTTTTGTTTCTTATTCATCAATTCCTCTTAAATCATCTAAAATATGATTTCCACCTAGTTATTTGGGGTTGTTCCCAGATTTATTCTAGACTCATTCCCTGTTCTGTCTGTATTAAACCTGCATTTTTTTTTCATTTCAATAAATCTTTATTGTTCAGATTATTACAATTGTTCCTCTTTTTTCCCCCCATAGCTCCCCTCCACCCAGTTCCCACCCCACCCTCTGCCCTTACCCCCTCCCCACAAATGTCCTCATCCATAGGTGTACAATTATTGTCCAGTCTCTTCCTGCACTCCCAACACTCCTTTCCTCTTGAGAATCATCAGTCCACTCCCTTTCTATGCTCCTGATTCTATTGTATTCACCAGTTTAAACTGTCCAACAGATTTTTTATTCACTTGATTTTTAGATTCACTTGTTGATAGATATGTATATGTTGTTCATAATTTTTTATCTTTACCTTTTTCTTCTTTTTCCTCTTCTTAAAGACTATCTTTCAGCATTTCATATAATATTGGTTTGGCGATGATGAATTCCTTTAGCTTTTTCTTATCTGTGAAGCTTTTTATCTGCCCTTCAATTCTGAATGATAGCTTTGCTGGGTAGAGTAATCTTGGTTGTAGGTTCTTGCTATTCATTACTTTGAATATTTCTTGCCACTCCCATCTGGCCTGCATAGTTTCTGTTGAGAAATCAGCTGACAATTGTATCGGTGCTCCCTTGTAGGTAACTAACTGCTTTTCTGTTGCTGCTTTTAATATTCTCTCTTTGTCTTTTGCCCTTGGCATTTTAATTATGATGTGTCTTGGTGTGTTCCTCTTTGGATTCCTTTTGTTTGGGGTCCTGTGTGCTTCCTGGACTTGTAAGTCTATTTCTTTCACCAGGTGGGGGAAGTTTTCTGTCATTATTTCTTCAAATAGGTTTTCAGTGTCTTGCTCTCTCTCTTCTTCTGGCACCCCCATAATTTGGATGTTGGTACGCTTGAAGTTGTCCCAGAGGCTCCTTACACTATCTTCATATTTTTGAATTCTTTTTCTTTTTGCTTTTCCAGTTGGGTGTTTTCTGCTTCTTTGTATTTCAAATCTTTGACTTGATTCTTGTGATCCTATAGTCTGCTGTTGGATCTCTGTATATTATTTTTTATTTCAGTCAGTGTATGCTTAATTTCTAGTTGGTCCTTTTTCATATCCCTGAGGGTCTCACTAAATTTATTGGCCTTTTCTAGAAAATTCTTGAAAAACCTTATAACCGTGGTTTTGAACTCTATATTCAGTCATTTGCTTTCCTCCATTTCTGTCATTTGTGACCTGTTTCTTTGTCTCTGCATTTTTGCTGTTACCCTGAGTTGATAGAGTGGCTTTGTGTGCTAGGTGTCCTATAGGGCCCAGTGGCTCAGCCTCCCCAGTTACCTGAGGTGGACACTTGGTGGAACCCTTTGTGGACTGTGTGCACAGCCTTGTTGTAGTTAAGCCTTGATTGTTGTTGGTATCACTGGGAGGAATTGACCTCCAGGCCAATTGGCAGTGAGGATCAGCTGTGTCTATGCTGGGAGAACTTCTGTCCTGGAGACACCCTTATGGAGCAAGACTTGCTTCAGTGGGGCTTTGGTGCTCACTGAGTCTGCCATGTGAGTGTGTCCCTTATGGATCTGAGGAGTTGTAATCTGGATGTTCCTACTCTGACCCCTGGGTACACTGGCTCTTGGATCTCCAAGGAAGTGCTAATTTAGTCTCTGCCTGAGGCCACCCAGCAGGAGCTATGGAGAGATCTGCAGATTCCTCTTCTTTGTTTGGGTTTTGGAGGTGCCTAGATGAGGCCCAGCTGTGAAGCAATGCAAGCTGCTGTGGGGCCTTGGGCCTTCTTTTGGATGTTCCTGGTCTCACTGACTCAGCTGCAGTTTGTTAGGTAAGTTTAGTTTTCAAAGGACCAGGCCATTCATATGCAAAAGCCTCTGCAAACAGCTTGGGTGGGGTGGAGTCTCAGGGTGGAGCAAACAGCAATGGCTTCCCATCAACCCTGTCCTAAGAGGCACCTGGGTCTCAGTGTCCCTTGGTAATTGCTGCAAGCACTTCTGAGAGAAAGCTGCCCTCGAGTTCCGCCTGCTGCCAGACAGTCCAGTTTCTCTCCGTATGAGTCTGGGTCCCCAGAGACTCACCCAGAACTGGATTTCAGAGCAGTCTGGAGCCTTTGTCTCCCTCCGAATTGAAAAAGACAATGGCATCCTCAGTTGCCAGCCCTTTCCTTGCACGCGCGCCTCCACACCTCTTCCTTTACTTCCACAGCTCCTCTGAGTCTCAATGTGCTTTCCTCTTTCCTTCTAGTTGTAGAATTTCCACTCAGCCAGCCTTTCTGTGGTTCTGGATGATGTCTGTTTTGTCTTTTAGTTGGAGTTTTGAAGTTGTGCGAGGCAGCAGTTCCGGTGTTTACCTATGATGCCATCTTGGTTTTCTCTAAACCTGCATTTCTGAGTCAGTTTGGCCGATGGGAGGAGCTGGCAGAAGACTCAGCTACTTTCTCTGGCAGTGGCTTTGTCTCCTCTGTCCTTTTAGGTTCTGGAGACCATGCCTTTTCCTGTAGTTCTCACTCATGGTAGTCAGTTTCCATCCTGTTTTAGTTCCCACTGGTAGTTCTGGCTTCTGGGCTCTGGTGTCACCATTTCCTTCTTGGAGGGGTGGCAAAACTTACAATAGATTCCCCTTAGTTATGGTGGATATGTTTCAAGGCCCCCAGTGGACATCTGAAATCATGGTTTGTACCAAACCCTATATATACTGTTTTTCCTATATATACATACTTATGATAGAATTTAATTTATAAATTAGGCACAATAAGAGATTAACAATGATAGCTAATAATTAAATAGAACAATCCTAACAATATACTGTATTAAAAATTATGTGAATGTGCTCTCCCTATCTCAAAATATCTCATTGTAGTGTTCTCAACTTTTCACTTAACGGAAGTACTTTATGGCTCCTCATTGGCATATCTGAATTTCCAGTGTCATTTCTCTTGCACTTTAGGACCATTACTAAGTAAAATAATGGTAACTTCAATACAACCACTGAGATACCATGACAGTCAATCTGATAACCAAGATGGCTACTAAGGACAAAGGGAAGGATGATTCTCGTCTGAGTGAGACAGGGTGGTGAGAAATTTCATTACACTACTCAGAATGGCATGCAATTTAGAACTTATAAATTATTTATTTCTGGAATTTTCCACTTAATATTGGAACCATGGTTGACTGTAGGTAACTAAAACTGTAGAAAGTGAAACCTCTTTCTACAGATAAGGGGGACTACTGTATTGTTAATCCCTGTGTTGCTTCATTGTCCATTTAGTTTCTTAACACTTCCATAACTTGGGTAACCAATTTCCTGTATTAAATTCCCTCTATTCAATTGACTTTCCTCGATTTTTAATTGCCCACACCTCTTATAGCTCTGTTCTTACCCTCTGCCTTTTCTCTCCATACTCCTTTAACTAAGTGAACTCATCTACTCCCATGCCTTGAACCATCATCTCTGTGTCACATGTCCTTGTCTCTAAGTCTATTTTCTACCCTCCTGGAGGATGTCTCTATCTGGCATTGCTGCAAACCTTTGTGATCTAAATGCTCCAATTTACATAGAGGACAAACTATGGTGGGGAGCTCCTTGACGCAGAGACATTGCCATACATGCAGAGGTAACATTAGTGTCAGGGAATAGCAGTAGTATAAAGAACACTGTGGGTAAGTGACATGAAATTTAGCTTTCCACCTGCATGGCTCTAGTGCAATATCTCAGAGTTTTAGGCAGGTGACATAATTGAATGAAGTGGGCTGGGTCAAACAAAAACGGTCTCTTATGTTCCTTTGATATAGAAACACTTTGTGTGCAATTTATAACATGTAGGAACACCCTTCCCTTCCAGAAGAAAAATGTTCTTTTCCATTTTTCAGGAAAAACTTGGTCCTCTCAGTCTATTTTTTACTTTCCCATTTTGGTAGAGACATAAATACAGAAAAATACTTTTCTACTATAAGAAGTACTTTTCAACCCCTGCAAGCCTGATGCTCACTGACAACTTTTGGGAGAAAACTTGCTCTTGACTTCAGTGTTAGGCATGTAGGAAAAGGTGGTTGAACCTGAGAAAAATAGGAGAACGTGTGGTCTGTCTAAATGGGCTGCCATTACTCAGCTCCAGCTCAGTCTTGCCCTGAAGGAAATGTATCTGGTGTTGCAAGATCTTCTAATTTTTTAGAAGGCAGAAATGTATGTTTTTATGTGATATCTCTTGATTTGAAAACACTTGGAAACGTGCTATCTTTGATTTGAAAACATATACACACATATGTTCTATTGGCCAAACAAAAGCTGTCTACGGGCTGAATTTCCTGTGTGTTTGGTTTGTGGCTTTTGATCTCATCCCAGTCTGGATGCTGAGTCTCATGCATTTCTTTAAACCAGTGTCTGAGCTAAAGACTCATCCTGGGAAATCACTACAGCTTTCTCAATTCTTGTTAAATCTGCTGAGACCTAGCTGGTTTGGCTCAGTGGATGGAGTTTTGGCCTGCGGACTGAAGAATCCCGGATTTGATTCCAGTCAAGGGCATGTACCTCAGTTGCAGGCTCAATCCCCAGTGTTGGTCAGGGTGCATGTAGGGGGCAAACAATTGATATATCTCTGTCACATCGATGGTTCTCTCTCTCTCTGTCTCCCCCTCCCTTTCATTCTCTCTAAAAATCAATGGAAAAATATCCTTGGGTAAGGATTAACAAGAACAACAACAATAAATAGATCTGCTGGACAGTTTGATTTCCTCCTCCAGACCCACTCTTTGCCCCTCTCCTTCCTAATTTCTGTCCTGGGAGGCTGACTGGTATGTTCTGCATCAATGGTCTTTTATTCTGGCTCCCTATTAAGTTTAGTCAATGAGAGTCACAAGTGGGAGATGAGAGGAAGGGAGGAGAGTGAGGTCTCAATGTAGATTGCACTCAAAGCTGGGCAGTGATGAGCACCCCTCTCAGACCATGACTTTGGCTATTACTGAGGAAATTACAAAGTAAGTAATATTTCAACGTGCTATCCCAAAATCTAGCTCTACACCTCTGCAGCCACAGTCCTTGGTATAGAATATTTGGGTTGCAGTTATTGTCAAAAGTGGGAGTTTGCTTCTCATTCATGTGTCATTTTCAGATTGTCACATCAGAAGCAAGATCTAGTTTTTCACTGGCTTTAGCTTTTTATATGACAGTGCCTGTAACTGGTGTTTCTTTTGAAGTTGGCAGGTTTAGATAAATAGAAGTTTGCTTTTACTTTAAAAAATATATATTTTATTGATTTTTTACAGAGAGGGAGAGGGAAAGAGAGTTAGAAACATCGATGAGAGAGAAACATTGATCAGCTGCCTCCTGTACATCCCCCCCCCACCCCCGCCAACACACACACACACACACTGTGGGTGTGGATATGCCCGCAACCAAAGTACATGCTCTTGACCAGAATCGAACCTGGGACCTTTTAGTCTGAAGGCCAATGCTCTATCCGGCTAGGGCTGCTTTTACTTTTTAAAAGTAGTATTTGCAGTTCATAAACACACCTGTCCTTTACCACATCCCTCAATTCCCTAGATAGGATAATTACAATCAGAGTACTTTGGAAACACCCCATATTACGAAAATGTAAGATCCACCCTTTTACATTTCCTTTACTATAGATTTGAAATCCCTCCTGCTTTTTCTTTGTGGGAATCTCCAGTATCTTGCTCCCTCATTCTTCTCCCAAGTCTTCTTCCTGGCTTCATTTCTTTATCATTCAATATGAAATTTCATGGTGTGTTTCATCCTTCATTCTCTTTCTTGCTGACATCTTTAATTCCTGTGTCCCTGTGTCCATCTGCTACACCTGTTCTGCAACCCCCCAACTCATATCTCCACACCTGATGTGATCCTTCTCCCAAACTTGAGATTCTGAGAGATGCTGGATGCAACCACACAACTTACATGGGCACTGGTGTATTTGTAGGTTCATAGCATCCCATGTAAATGGAGTATAAAATCCTTCAACCCTCTCCCACTCTTCTCAGGCTTCCATCTCCACTCCAGTTTCCTCACTTTCTATGGATAATATTATTTAACTAGAGGCCCAGCACATGAAATTTGTGCGCAGGTACCATCCCTAGGCCTAGCCTGTGATCAGGGCCATCTTCCCCAGCTGCCTACAGCTGGCCCTGCCCCCTGCCGACCCACCCCTGGTTCCCTGTTCGCCATCAGGTGATCGGTGCCTGACAGCTGGGAGGGGCCAAGAGTTTGGCTGTTCCCGCCCCCTCACCAGCCTTGCCCCCACTGCCGGTGGCCATCAGACGATCAGAGCCTGCCGGCCAGGTAAAGGGATCAAGAGGTAGTCAGTGCGCCTCATAGTGACTGGGCCAGTGGTTGTTCTGCCCTTAGGGTCAATTTGCATATTACCCTTTTATTATATAGGATAGAGGCCTGGTGCATGGGTGGGGGCTGGCTGGCCTGCCCTGAAGGGGGCCCCTGATCGGGGTGGGGGTCCCTACTGGAGGCAGGGCTGGCCTGGGCGAGGGGCCGCAAGCTGTTTGCAGGCTGGGCATGCCCCTGCTTTGTCAGGAAGGACATCCAGAATGACGTCTGGAAGACATCTGGTCTAATTAGCATATTACCCTTTTATTAGTATAGATATTTCCCAAGGAAAAGATAGACAGTAATTGCTCCCATTTACAAATTTGTCTGTGTCAGCACCAGCCTTTCTCTCATTGTCATGTTTTTGTTACCACAAAGGGATCTGGCCCTGAGTAGGTCTGCCTAGGGCCCACCAGCAGTGTATGGATTTATTTATTTATTTATTTTTCAGTGTGTGGATTTTTGACTTCATGCAGGAAAGATTTCACAACAGGGGTCTAGGTTGTGAATAAAAACATTTTCAAATGAGGTTAAAGCTGGGGACAGTGAAGCAAGAAAGGGCTTAACATAGACGAAGCAATGGGAGAGCCCTCGGCGGGCTGATTTGGCCCTCTAGAAATGTTCTAGGGAAGAAATGAGCCAGGGCAGGGCTGCTTTAGCTCACTTGGACGTCAGAGAAAAAAGGCCTTGATAAAAAAGACAGGTTCAGGGGGACAGCCTGGGATAAGCTGCCACTGCCCATTGCTGTCCTGGTTGCCAGTCTCCTGGGGATCCTTAGAGTTTAGGAGATGCACGCTTGTGGGGAAGGAGAGGGAAAGGGAAAGGGAGAACGGAAGGGAAGGGAATGGCAATGGTATGCTCCTGGGAGGGAGAGACTGGGTTCTTTGTTTTGAGGGTTTTTAGGGAGATCTTAGGGGGGTTGTCAATAGAATATTCATCAGCTTTTCCAGGTGTGCCCTTTCAGGGTCATGGTTTCCACTGAGGTCAGTGCCAGGGCAGAAGTCATTAGTCATTGCAACTGGTCCTGCTGTTACCTGGTTTTGCTGATTTTCTGGGCCTGAAGCTGAAATACAGCTGAGGCCTAGATGTCATCTCCAGGGAGGTGACTTTTTGCATCTGTTGTAAATTGCTAGGCCAGTTTATCCAGTAATCTGTCTCAGTTTTCTAATTCCACTTGCCAAGGACTTTTCCTAGCTTCTTACTCTCCTGCCTCACTTTGATGATGAGTCCCTCCTATCTAAGACTCACTTGTGAGCTTTAGTGCTACCACTCCAGTCTCCTCTGAGAACTTACTCTGTCAACTTTCCTTTCTATTTTCTATCTATAATTTTCTCTTCCACTCCATTGCTTTCTTCTCTGCAGAATAAAAACACTTTCAAACCTTTTCCATTAGAACTGTATGGCAACAAAAGAACATCTGCTGATGACTCAGTTCCTCTTCTGGAGGTTCCTCTCCCCACCCCAAATTCTCTCCTTCCCTTCACAGTCACTCACAAAGGAGCTGTCCACAGTGCCATACCTTCATTCACTCTTCAACCCTCAGTAATGTGCTCTCTTGAAAAGGTTACCAATTACTAGTATTTCTCAGTTAAATCCAATAGACATGTTTTCAGTTGATATTTTATTTGAACTTTTTGGGACATTTGACCTTTGGGACCACTTTATTTTTTAAAATCACCCCTTAATTTCCTTAGTGCTGTTCTAGTGGTTAATCTAGATGTCTTGTTTTTTCTCAATCTCCTTTGTTTAGTTCTTAAATATTGGTTTCCTCCATGGTCCTCCTCTCAGCCTCCGTGCTTTCTATTCTATATCTCCTTTTTGGGCAGTCTCATCTATGCACATGACTTTGGTCACCACTCATTTGCTGCTATTTTCAAAATCTGTGTCCAGACTGGACTACTATCCTAAACACCAGGCTTATATATTCAATGTATTTTTGTTGTATATTCCAAAGGTAATAAGAAACAATACTTCCAACACAGAACTTAACTCATAGTCTCTCCTTCCAGCAACTCTCATGCCCATCTCACCTCCCTGGACTTCCCACCACTCCTCATTTCACTGAAGTGCACTATCAAAGCCCAAGTTCCCTGGGTTAGAAACCTGGGCAGCATTTTAATTTCCTCTTTTTACTTTCCTTCTACAGTTAAGCAGTCTTATCTATTTTCTAAAGGTGTGTGGTACTCATTGCCTTCTCTCCATACCTATTGCCTCCCCTTTCCTGGTTTAGACCCTTCTGTTTTCTGCTTTAGAAGTGATTCTAAAGCTCTGTGACCCATCTCAGTGCCTGCTCAAAGCTCCAGGATTCACCCTCAGCAGTCACATACCTGCCAAAGCACTGCATTCAGGCTCCCAAGAAGCCAGCCATAAAAGGCCGCCTACTTGAAAAAATTCCTTATTTGATTTATTCAGAGATCATAGAGGCCAACATAACTACAGACCAGAAAAGAAAATCCACTGCTTTTAAATCCAAATTTAAAAACTGATGCCCCTTGAGCTTCCTGCAGGGCAATTTTACTATTTCCCCAGAGATAGAGCCACTTGAAGCCAGTCTGGCTGTGCTAGTCTGGATTTTCACATTTTGTTGTTTTCCTCAACAGTAGGGGAAACAGGTTGGAATTTAGGCTCATGAATATAGCTCACTTACAGTTTATTTCCCCTCTAGTTTCTCAAATATTCTCATACTTCCCATTCTCCCCTCAGTTGTCAGTGTGAAATTTCTTATACTTAACCAGACTCCTTTCCTCCCATTTCCCATAGGCAACGCTCAGCTGGGAACATAAAGAGATGTGGGCTGTTGGGTGTGGGGAGAGAGTAACTTGTGGTTCTTCCTATTAAAACATGAGGGCTCTGTAATGCAGCCCCCTCCTGCCCAGTCCATTAGGGAAAGCTCTTCAAACATCTGATATTCCCGGCCAGACTGTGGGCCCCATGATGCTCCCCTCATTTTGTCTCTGGATCCACTCCGTTCATCAGTTTATTTTGTAATTTAGATTCAACATATGAGTGGGATCATGTGATACTTTTCTTTCTCTGACTGACTTATTTCACTTAGTATGATACTCTTCAAGTCCCTCCATGCTGTCTCAAAGGGTAAGAGATTCTTCTTTTTTACTACTGCACAGTATTCCATTGTATAAATGTACCACAGCTTTTTTTTATCCACTTATCTACGATGGGCACTTGGCTGTTTCCAGATCTTAGCTATTGTAAATTGTGCTGCTATGAGCATAGGGGTACATGCATTCTTTCTGATTGGTACTTTGGGTTTCTTAGGATATATTCCTAGAAATGGGACCACTGGGTCAAATGGCAGTTCCATATTTAATTTTTTGAGGAAACTCCATACTGTTTTCTATAATGGTTGCACCAGTCTGCATTCCCACCAGTAGTGTACTAGGGTTCCCTTTTCTCCACATACTTGAGAGCACTTGTCATTTGTGGATTTGTTGATGGTAGCCATTCTGACAGGTGTGAGGTGATACCTCATTGTCATTTTAATTTGCATCTCTCTGATGATCAGTGACTTTGAGCATGTTTTCATATGTCTCTTGGCCATTAGTATGTCCTCTTTGGAGAAGTGTCTATTTAGGTCCTTTGCCTACTTTTTAATTGGATTGTTTATCTTCTGTTTGTTAAGTTGTATGAGTTCCTTACATATTTTGGATATTAACCCTTTATCATCTACTGACTTTCAAAGAATCTGTAGTCCTCTTACTGGTCTTCTTCCCACCTGTAAACGCTTCATAAATGTACCTGGGCCATGATTCTTTCCTGAAGCTCTATTCTCATGTTGTCTCTAGTTCACAGAGACTTATCTGACTCCTCTCAAGGCCCTCCTTGATTTGGCCCAATCCTACTTTTCCAACCTGATTTTATACTCCCTCCTGTCTTGAGCCCTTTGTTCTAGGCAGCTACTCTCTGTCATACTCTTTTTTTGTTTTTGTTAAACAAATATGTTATTTATTTTAATGAAGCTGGTACAGACTATGTCCACTTAAAAACCATATCCCAGGCCAAAAAGTACAAATAAACTAAAAAAGAGCATTGTTCCTTTGTACCCACTTCTACTTGAATATCTTATTAACTGCTAATGAAAGTTAGGACTTTCTGGGATCTTCTGATAAGAGTTTTCTCTACTCTTAAATGCTTTCTCTTTAGTGAAGCCACCGCTGTTGTTCTTTTTTTTAAAAAAATTTAATCTTTATTGTTCAGATTATTACAATTGTTTCTCTTCCCCCCCTCCTTATCTCCCCTCCACCTGGTTCCCACCCCACCCTCTGCCCTTATCTCCCCCGCACTGTCCTCATTCATAGGTGTACCATTTTTGTCCAGTCTCTTGCCGCACCCCCCACAACCCTTTCCCCCCTGAGAATTGTCAGTCCACTCCCTTTCTATGCCCCTGATTCTATTATATTCACCAGTTTATTCTGTTCATCAGATTTTTTATTCACTTGGTTTTTAGATTCACTTGTTGATAGACATGTACTTGTTCATAATTTTTATCTTTACCTTTTTCTTCTTCTTCCTTTTCTTAAAGAATACCTTCCAGCATTTCATATAATACTGGTTTGGTGGTGATGAACTCCTTTAGCTTTTTCTTATCTGTGAAGCTCTTTATCTGCCCTTCAATTCTGAATGATAGCTTTGCTGGGTAGAGTAATTTTGGTTGTAGGTTCTTGCTATTCATCACTTTGAATATTTCTTGCCACTCCAGTCTGTCCTACATAGTTTCTGTTGAGAAATCAGCTGATAATTGTATGGGTGCTCCCTTGTAGGTAACTAACTGCTTTTCTGTTGCTGCTTTTAATATTCTCTCTTTGTCTTTTGCTCTTGGCATTTTAATTATGATGTGTCTTGGTGTGTTCCTCTTTGGATTCCTTTTGTTTGGGGTTCTGTGTGCTTCCTGGACTTGTAAGTCTATTTCTTTCACCAGGTGGGGGAAGTTTTCTGTCATTATTTCTTCAAATAGGTTTTCAGTATCTTGCTCTCTCTCTCTTCTTCTGGCACCCCCATAATTCGGATGTTGGTATGTTTGAGGTTGTCCCATAGGCTCCTTACACTATCTTCAAATTTTTGGATTATTTTTTCTTTTTGCTTTTCCTGCTGAGTGTTTTTTGCTTCTTTGTATTTCAAATCTTTGACTTGATTCTTGCAGTCCTCTAGTCTGCTGTTGGATCTTTGTATATTATTTTTTATTTCAGTCAGTGTATGCTTAATTTCTAGTTGGTCCTTTTTCATATCTTCGAGGGTCTCGCTAAATTTATCGGCCTTTTCTAGAAAATTCTTGAAAAACCTTATAACTGTGGGTTTGAACTCTATATCCAGTCATTTGCTTTCCTTCATTTCTTTCATTTGTGATGTTTCTTTGTCTCTGCATTTTCGCTGCTTCCCTGAGTTGGTAGAGTAGTTTTGTGTGGTAGGTGTTCTATAGGGCCCTGTGGCTCAGCCTCCACCAGTTACCTGAGGTGGACACTCTTGCTGCACCCCTTTGTGGACTGTGTGCACAGCCTTGTTGTAGTTAAGTCTTGATTGTTGTTGGTATCACTGGGAGGAATTGACCTCCAGGCCAATTGGCTGTGAGGATCAGCTGTGTCTACACTGGAAGAACTTCTGAGCTGGAGATACCCTTATGAGACAAGACTTGCAAAATTGCCAAAGCCTCTGTGGTCAGCTTGGATGGGGTGGAGTCTCGGGGTCGAGTAGGCAGCCTTGGCCCCCGTCAGCCCTGCCCTATAAGGCCCCTGGGTCTCAGTGTCCCTCGGTAATCGCTGTAAGCACCTTTGAGAGAAAGCTGCCCTCGAGGTTCGCCTGCTGCCAGACAGTCCAGTTTCTCCCCGAATGAGTCTGGGTTTCCAGAAAGTCGCCTGTAACTGGAGTTCAGCACAGTCAGGATCTCTCTTCCACTTTAGAAAGCCAGCCCCACACTCAGCCACCTGTGCACTCAGCTGCCCATCCTCTGTGCGTGCATGCTTCTGGGCCTCTGCCTCCGCAGCTCCCCTGAGTCTCAGTGTGCTTTCTCTTTTCCTGACAGTCCATATTCCCCCCAAATGAATCTGGTTTCCCAGAATTTTGCCCAGCACTGGAGTTCAGCGCAGTCGGGAGCTTCCGTTTCCCTCCCGCTTTAGAAAGGCAGCTGTACACTCAGCCACGTGTGCATTCAGTCACCCGTCCTCTCCACGCACGCATCTCCATACCTCAGTCTTTTGCAGCTCCTCTGAGTCTCAATGTGCTTTCCTCTTTCCTTCTAGTTGTAGAATTTCCACTCAGCCAGTTTTCCTGTGGTTCTGGATGTTGTCTGTTTTGTCTTTTAGTTGTAGTTTTGATATTGTTGTGCAAGGCAGCAGTTTAGGTGCTTACTTATGCTGCCATCTTGGTTTCTCCCCCTCTGTTATACTCTTGACTCTTCTCCTGCTCTTGGCAGGGATTCTGGGTACTGGGCAGGAGTGAAGTGGGCTGTCTTTGAGACACTCATGGGGCACTGCAGAGGATGGTGCAGAGGATAGAGGAAACTGGGCACAGGATGATAAATATATCCAATGGATCCTTGTTGTCTGACCTGGAGAGGTGGAGTTTTAGAGCAGGAGAATCATGGAACGTGTTCTCTGAAGAACAGCCCTGAGAGTTTTAATGATCTGGCTTAATCTGCAAAGAAGATGGAAAACAGGAGTGGTCTGGCTGATGTTTTGGACCTATTTGCTCATGGAAGGTGATGAGAGGGCTCAGGGGTGGGCTGTGAGCAAGCAGCCACTGAGTGTGGGTGGAGATAGCACATGGGGTACTATTGCTGTTAGAGAGTAGAAATATTTGAGCATGCTTCCTCCTAGTCATCTTAGCCTTGAATCCCAGCTGCACCTTACAAAATAGCCTTGCAAGATAGAACACTGTCAGCTTTCTGAAGAACAGAATGACCTTGTAAATAATATGGTCATCAATAACATGACCCTGACATTACTTAAGAAAAACTGTTTTGTCTTAAATTGCTTGCTCTGCGAAAACATGATGTGGTAAATGTGCTTAAAAGCAGTCCTGCACAAAGGGTCGGGGCTGCTCTCTGGACTCCCTGCATGGAGAAAGGCAGAGCAGTCACCGGCTGGCTAATAAAGGCTCCCTAAATTTTAATTTGGTCTGGACTCCAGTGGTCATTCAACTTGCGTTTGCTCCACAACATTGCAGGTCAGCATCAAGGAGATCAACAGAAGGTTGATGGCCAGTCAATCAACTAATATTCATTGAATAGCTACTTCATATCTGGCAAAACTCCATCAATGGGTCTGGATTTTAGGAGCTAGATTTGATTATATTTTATTTTTATTTATTTTTTAAAATGTATTTTTTTATTGTTTAAAGTATAACATATAGTAGTACATATATCTCCTTTCCCCTCCCCCCCATTGACCTTCCTCTAACCTCTCCTACCCCTTGTTGCATGCCCTCATCCCACCCTCCCCCACAGTGTCTTCTGTCCATTGGTTGGGCTTATATGCATGCATACAAGTCCTTTGGTTTATCTCTTTGCCCCCCTCCCCAACACTCCCCAGACTTCCTGCTGTAATTTGACAGTCTGTTCTGTGCTTTACTGCCTCTGTATCTATCCTTTTGTTCATCAGGTTATAATGTTCTTTATTTTCCATAAGTGAGTCAGATCATGTGGTATTTTTCTTTCATTGCCTGGCTTATTTAACTTACCTTAATGCTCTTCAGATCCATCCATGCTGCTGCAAATGGTAAGAATTCCTTCTTTTTTATAGCAGTGTAGTATTCCATTGTGTAGATGTACCATAGGTTTTTTTTCATTTTTGTCAGAAAAGAGTTTTTTTTTGCATTTTAATTTCTTTATTGGTTAAGACATTACATATTTGTCCTCATCCCCCCATTACCTTCCCACCCCCCCTCTCCTGCCCTCATCTCCCTGTTGTCTGTGCCCACCGGTTAGGCTTATATGCATGCATGCAAGTCCTTTGGTTGATCTCTCCCCCTTACCCCCATCCTCCTCTACCTTCCCTCAGAGGTTTGACAGTCTGATCGATGCTTCCTGGTCTCTATATCTGTTTTTGATCATTAGTTTATGTTGTTCATTATTTCCCATAAATGAGTGAGATCATGTGATATTTATCTTTCTCTGACTGGCTTATTTCACTTAGCATAATGCTTTCCAGTTCCATCCATGTTGTTGCAAATGGTAGGAATTCCTTCTTTTTTAGTGCAGCATAGTATTTCACTGTGTAGATGTACCACAGTTTTTTTAATCCACTCATCTGCTGATGGGCACTTAGGCTGTTTCCAAATCTTAGCTATGGTGAATTGTGCTGCTATGAACATAGGGGTGCATATATCCTTTCTGATTGGTGTTTCTAATTTCTTGGGATATATTCCTAGAAGTGGGATTACTAGGTCAAATGGGAGTTCCATTTTTAGTTTTTTGAGGAAACTCCATACTGTTCTCCACAGTGGCTGCACCAGTCTGCATTCCCACCAGCAGTGCACAAGGTTTCCTTTTTCTCTGCATCCTCATCAGCACTTGTCATTTGTTGATTTGTTGATGATAGCCATTCTGACAGGTGTGAGATGGTACCACATTGTCGGTTTGATTTGCATCTCTCGGATAATTAGTGACTTTGATAATTAGTTTTCATATGTCTCTTGGCCTTCCTTCTGTCTTCTTTCAAAAAGATTCTATTTAGGTCCTTTGCCCATTTTTTTTTATTGGATCGTTTATCTTACTTTTATTAAGTTGTATAAGTTCCCTGTAGATGTTGGAGATTAAACGTTTATCAGTGATAATATTTGCAAATATGTTCTCCCATACAGTGGGCTTTCCTGTTGTTTTGTTGATGGTTTCTTTTGCTGTGCAAAAGCTTTTTATTTTGATATAGTCCCATTTGTTTTTCTCTTTAGTTTTCATTGCACTAGGAGCGTTATCGGTGAAGAAATTGTTTCAGCATATGTCTGAGATTTCGTTGCCTGTGGATTCCTCTGGTATTTTTATGGTTTCCCATCTTATGTGTAAGTGCTTTATCCATTTTGAGTTTATTTTTGTGTATGGTGTAAGTTGGTGATCTAGTTTCATTTTTTTGCATGTATCTGTCCAATTTCCCCAACACCATTTATTGAAGAGACTGTCTTGACTCCATTGTATGTTCATGCCTCCTTTGTCAAATATTAATTAAGCATAGTGGTTTGGGTCGATATCTGGGTTCTCTATTCTATTCCATTGATCTATATGTCTGTTCTTGTGCCAGCACCAAGCTGTTTTGAGAAGAGTGGCCTTATAATACAGCTTGAAATCCGGTATTGAGATCCCACCTACTTTGCTCTTCTTTCTCATGATTGCTGTGGCTATTTGGGGTCTTTTTTTTTTATTTCAGATGAATTTTTGGAGAGTTCTTTCTAGATCTGTGAACTATGCCATTGGTATTTTAATGGGGAGTGCATTGAATCTATAGATTGCTTTGGGTAGTATGGACATTTTAATGATGTTGATTCTTATATTTTATTTTTTAAAATATATTTTTATTGATTTCAGAGAGGAAGAGAGAGATAGAAACATTAATGATGAGAGAGAATTATTGATCAGCTGCCTCCTGCACTCCCCATACTGAAGATCGAGCCTGAAACCCAGACATGTGCCCTTGACTGGAATTGAACCTGGGACCCTTCAGTCTGTAGGCTGACACTATCCACTGAGCCAAACTGGCTAGGGTAGGAGCTAGATCTTACTAGTAGTCACATGAATGAGACTAAAGGTATGGAGTTGGTGGTAGAGGGAGTGGACCTTGGGCAGATTACCAAGGCAAGGATACAGTTACAGGGGTCCAAGGTAGGAATCTTATTCTCCACAAAATAACGCAGGAGTATAACTATATTTCTTAAAGTGGGAAGAAGAATAGAATAGGACTAGGAGCAAGGCAAAATTCCCTGTGTTAATCCCAAGGAACAATCCTTTAAATGTGGAATTTTGAGCACTGTGGAAGATAATAGATAATAGCTCTAATTTATTGAGTACTATGCGCTAGGTACTGTTCAAAGCATTTCATGTATATTGTTTCATTTAATTCTCATAACAACTCTGCGGAGTCAGATGTACAATGATCCTCATTTTTAGATGAGAAAACTGTCCAAGGTCACACACATTTAGTTAGTGATGGAGCTGGGGTTTGAACCCAGGCTAGCCACATTCCGGCAGGCCCTCAAATCCACTTAGGCAATTGCCAGCTCTGCTTATCTGACTCCAGGGGGTCCTGTAGCTGTGAGGGCACAGTGAATGCTGGGTGCATCTGGTTGCCTTACTAACAAAGGTTGTTTGTCTCTGTTGGCAACCCCTTCTCTTGCTTTTGTGGTGCCCCACTTACTACTCTGTGGATAGCTCTAACATGACATATTAGAAAGGGAGAGAGAGAGAGAGAGATTCAGAGAAAAGCAACAAAAATGATTTAGGAAAGAAAGAGATTAACATATGTGGAAAGATAAACAGAGATATTTATCTGACTGAGCTGGGTGATAATTAAGAAAGGATATGGCAAACCAAAATGGCGATGGAATAGAAAGATGTGTCCAGAGCCTTGTCCCAGAGCAGATAGGAAGAACAGCTGAGGGTTGCACGAGGAGTGTCTGTTGGAGAGTTAAGGGACAGCTATATTCCAGGAGAAGGTGGGAGACTGCTGGACAGGGTTCCCCTGACTGGGCAGCCCCCACTGCTGCTGGGTTCCCTCCCGGAGCCACCGACTCGGACGTGGAGATTGCACCATCTTGAATGGGAAAGTGGATGTTATTGAAAACCTGAAAATCTACAACTGTGGCACCTGCTGAACAGCTGCGAACCCCAGAGCACCAGTCCCCAATTGGCACAAATGTGCGGATTCAGAGGAGCTCTACACTCTACCACAGAAAGGTCAGATTTCGCCTGGCATAAGGTGAGGTCTCTGTTCCTGGCAGGACAGAGAAACGTGTGCACTGCAGGAGCTGGAGGACCAGGGGAAGTCTGAGCCTAGAAAAATCCATGGGTGTTGGGGCTGGTGTGATTCGTGAATGTGGAAGGGGATCCTCAGAGCTTCTAACAGAGGGGATCTCTAAAAAGCAACCCATTTTGATCTGATGCAGAAGGACAGCCTAAAAACTCTGGGAGTGTGCTGGCTGTTTGGACACAAGGGGGAAAAGGGTATTGCGCAGGCTTATGAGCGAACTCAGAGTTCACACACTCATGCTTTCTCCTCTTTGAATCCTTGTTTCTGATTACTTAGCCCAATACATAGGATCACCCAGTTGGGGACACCCTAGGAGACTGCAGGGGAAAGTTGTGTTTCTGGAACCTGGGGATCAGAGCGGGGAGTGACCATCAGAGAACCAGCTCTGGGGCAGCCCACTCCCACAAACCGGTATTGAGTGCCATACGGAAAGCAGGATCTAAAGCAGAGGCTAGAAAGGACCCATAGACCCAGAAGTCAACCCAGAAACACTGCCACCCAGGGGCTGAATCACAAAATGACTCCTGTATAATAACAAATTAAGGAATACAAGAAAGTAAGACACACCGCCTGCTTAAAAATCAGGACTGGCTTACAACACTGAGGAGCAGTGGAATGCAGGGAACTGCAATATTGTCCTGACTGGGAAACAGGTGTGCCAAACAGAACAATAGAGGAAGTGAATGACCTTCACTGCTGCACATTTTATTTATTTTTTATTTTTTATTTTTTTCCTTTTCCATCTTATACTTAATAAACTAATTTTTTTCTTTTTTCCTCACTTGATTTTACCTTTTTAATTATTATATTTTTATTTTCAATCAGTATTATTACTATTTTACCTTTTTTTTGAAAAAAGTCATTTTATTTTCTCTTTATTTGAGTTTGAGATTAGTGTTCCACATTATTTTCATCTCTCCTTTAGCATCATTCTACTCTATCTCAACTCTATCTTTATGCCATCACTTTCTTCCTAACTTTTGCCCTTTTGTTGTCCTGTTTCTTTTAAACATTTCCTGCCTTAGATTTTCCCTATTCTTTCTTTTTACCCCCTGTTAAATTTTCACCCTACTTATATATCTAATTTCCAATCCCCTGCTCTGAGTTCATACACACCTCTCTTCTCTGTCTTCACTATCCAAAAATTGTTTTTCTCTCTGTCCTTTTGTTGTTGTTTGCTTGAATGTTGATTATATTGTTTTTTATGCTTTGTGAGACTCTTTTGCTTATTCTTTTCTGTTTTGTTTTCTTGTTTGCTTTGTTTTTGTTTTTTATTTTTTTGCATCTGTTTGTCCTCACCTTGCTTTATATTAATTGACGTTTGTAGTTTGTATTCATCTCCAGGTACCTGTGGTTGGCATTTGCTGGGATTAGTGGCTGTTCTATTGGAGTTTTCTCCCCATATATACAGTTTGTTCCCCTTTTCTTCTTATTCTCTTTCTTTTTTTTCCTTTTCCCAATTTCATTTTGGAACTCCTTTCTTTCTTTTTTTCTCCCTTCTTCTTTCTCTCCTATCCCCCAATTTGCCTTTCTCTGGTGGTCATCATTATTTGACGTTATTAATATTGTGAATACATTTCTGTTCAGTGCCTTGTGTGTGGTACTTGGTTGTGTTGTTTTCTGTGCCTTTAAATCAACACAGGAGAGAGAACTATATAACCAGACACCCAGAGAAGCACAGACCATGGGGAGACAAAGAAACATCCCACATATGAAAGAAAAGCAGGCATTACCAGAAAAGGAAGTAAACGAAATGGAGGCAAGCAACCTGCCAGAGAAAGAAATCAGAGAAATGGTCATAAGGTGGCTGAAAAGAATGGAAGAAAAATTTGACAATATGAAAAAGAACCAAATGGAAATGAAGAAGAACCAAAAAGGAATGAAAAGTGACATTGCTGCTGTAAAGAACTCAATAGAAAGTATCAAGAGTAGATTAGAAGAAGTGGAGGACCGCATCAGTGAGCTAGAAGATAAGGTAGGAAAAAATACCCAAGTAGAGCAGCTTCTAGAAAAAAAACACTAAAAGCAGGAGAGCCTAAGGGAACTTTGGGACAACATGAAACAAAACAACATCCGCATAATAGGGGTTGCAGAAGGAGAGGAAAAGGAGCAAGGAATAGAAATCTTGTTTGAAGAAATAATGACAGAAAACTTCCCAGATATAGGGAAGAAAAAACCCACGCAAATCCAAGAAGCTCACAGAGTCCCAAGCAAAATGACCCCAAAAGACCGACGCCAAGGCACATTATAATTAAACTGGCAGACACCAACGACAAAGTAAGAATCTTAAAAATGGCCAGAGAGAGAGAGAGAGAGTTACCTACAAAGGAACCCCCATCAGACTAGCAACTGATTTCTTAACAGAAACTCATCAGGCCACAAGGGAATGGAATGAAATATACAAAGTCATGCAAAGAGAAGGGTTTGAATCCAAGAGTACTGTACCCAGCAAGGCTATCAATCAAAATTGAAGGGGAAATCAGGAGCTTCACAGACAAAAAAGGACTAAGGGAATTTATTACCACCAAACCAGTGATGCAAGAAATGCTAAAAGGTGTGCTGTAAAAAAAGAAATAGGAAGCGAAGAAGGAACACAGGGATAAAGAATAAAAATGGCAACAAGTAAGTACCTATCAATAATAACTTTAAATGTAAATGGATTAAATGCCCCAATCAAAGACATAGGGTAACGGATTGGATTAGAAAACATGACCCATATATCTGCTGTCTACAAGAAACCCACCTCAGAAAAAAAGACACACCCTGACTGAGGGTGAAGGGATGGAAAAAGGTTTTTCAGGCGAATGGAAATGAAAAAAAAAGCTGGGGTAGCAATACTTATATCTGACAAATTAGATCTCAAAGTGAAGGACATAACAAGAGATAAGGAAGCCCACTTCATAATACTAAAGGGAGCAATCCAACAAGAAGAAATAACTCTGGTAAACATATATGCACCCAATACAGGAGCACCCAAATACATAAAAAAAAACTCCTGGAGGATATCAAGGGAGAGATTAACAGCAATACAATCATAGGGGACTTAATACCCCACTATCACCATTGGACAAATCCTCTAAACAAAAAATCAGCAAAGAAACATCAATCCTAAATGACTCACTAGAACAGATGGAATTAATTGACATCTTCAGAACATTTCACCCCAAAGCCACAGAATATACATTCTTCTCAAGTGCACATGGCTCATTTTCAAAGATAGACCATATGTTGGGACACAGGCAAAGTCTCTTCAAATTTAAGAAGATAGAAATCATATCAAGCATCTTCTCAGATCACAGTGGCATAAAACTGGAAATCAACTACAATAAAAACAATCCAAAAAAATCGAACACCTGGATACTAAACAGCATGCTATTAAATAATGACTGGGTTACCAGAAAGATCAAGGAAGAAATAAAAAACATCATGGAAACAAAGGACAATGAAAACACAACAATCCAAAATCTATGGGACACAGTGAAAGTAGTTCAAGAGGGAAGTTCATATCTCTACAAGCCTACTGCAAAAAAAAAAAAAACATAAGAAACAATGGAAATAAATTACCTAACCCTACAACTCAAAGAGTTAGAAAGAGAGCAACAAGAAAAGCCCAGTGTAAGCAGAGGAAGGAAATAATAAAGATCAGAGCAGATATAAATGATATTGAAACAAAAAAAAAATACAAAAGATCAACAAAACCAAGAGCTGATTCTTTGAAAGGATAAACAAGATTGATGAACCTCTAGCCAGGCTCACCAAGAAGCAAAGAGAGAGGACCCAAATAAACAAAATCAGAAATGAAAGAGGTGAAATAACAACAGACCCCACAGAAATACAAAGGATTGTTAAAAAATACTATGAACAAGTCTATTCCAACAAACTGGACTACCTGGAGGAAATGGACACATTCCTAGAAAAATATGACCTTCCAAAATTCAATCAGGAAGAATGTAAACATCTCAATAGGTGGACAACTATGGAAGAAATTGAAGCAGTCATCAAAAAGCTTCCAGCAAACAAAAGCCCAGGGCCAGATGGCTTCCCAGGGGAGTTTTACCAAACATTCAAGGAAGAACTAAAACCTATCCTCCTCAGACTATTCCAAAAAATTCAAGTGGAAGGAACACTTCCAAGCTTCTTCTATGAAGCCAGCATCACCCTAATACCAAAACCATATAAAGACAACACAATGAAAGAGAATTACAGGCCAATATGCCTCATGAACATAGATGCCAAAATCCTCAACAAAATTCTAGCAAATCGGATCCAGCAGTACATCAGAAAGATCATACACCATGACCAAGTAGGATTTATCCCAGTAATGCAAGGATGGTACAATATCTGCAAATCAATAAACGTGATACATCACATAAACAAATTGAGAGATAAAACCACATAGTCATATCAATTGATGAAGAAAAAGCATTTGACAAAATCCAACACCCTTTCTTGATAAAAACTCTCAACAAGGTGGGAATAGAAGGGTCACACCTGAACATAATGAAAGCCATATATGATAAACCCACAGCTAACATTGTACTTAATGGGAAAAAACTGAAACCATTTCCCCTAAGAACAGGAACAAGGCAGGGATACCCACTCTCACCACTCCTGTTCAACATAGTACTGGAAGTATTAGCCATTGCAATTAGACAAGAAGAAGAAATAAAAGGCATCCAAATTGGAAAAACAGAAGTGAAACTGTCTTTATTTGCAGATGACATGATATTGTACATAGAAAACCCTAAAGACTCCATCAAAAACCTAATAGACTTAATAAATGAATTCAGCAATATAGCAGGATACAAAATTAAGGCCAAGAAATCTATGGCATTTCTATACACCAATATTGAATGTACAGAAAGAGAGACTAAAAAAGCAATCCCATTTACCATCACACCAAAAAAATTAAGATACCTAGGAATAAACTTAACTAAGAAGGTATAAAACCTATATGTGGAAAACTACATGACACTGAAAAAAGAGATGGAGGAAGACATACGCAGATGGAAGAACATACCATGTTCATGGATTGGTAGAATCAAGATCATCAAAATGTCCATACTACCCAAAGCAATCTATAGATTCAATGCACTCCCCATTAAAATACCAATGGCATCATTCACAGATCTAGAAAGAACTCTCTAAAAATTCATTTGAAATAAAAAAAAGACCCCAGGTTCATATGCATGCATACAAGTCCCTTGGTTGATCTATCTACCTTACCCCCACTCTCCCCTACCTTACCTGAGGTATGATGTTCTGATCGACGTTTCTCAGCCTCTGGATCTGTTCTTGTTCATCAGTCTATGCCGTTCATTATATTCCACAAATGAGCGAGATCATGTGATATTTACCTTTCTCTGCCTGGCTTATTTCACTCAACATAATATTCTCCATCTCCTGCCCCCATGGCTGCTTTGCGCTTCCCACACCCAGCTCAGAATGGGACCCAGGCAACAGAAAGAGACCTGGCCCAGCTCACATCGAGATACAGGTGACAGAGAGACTTGGCCCAGCTCAGATCGGGACCCAGGTAACAGACAAGAGACTTGGCCGACAGCAGTTGCCCTATATCTAAATTCAGCCTAGCATCTGGAATGCTCAGGGCCCACTCAAGAATGCAAATAATCCTTCCCACTAATATTTACAGGATAAACTAAGATTGTTGGTAGAGTATTAAATTTGACAGTAAAATAGTAATCGAGTTTTCAGATTAATTTAAATAGGCTAATTGAAATAAGTGAATATTCAAGTAAAGTTAATTGTACTGGACAAAAAGCTGTTCTTATAGTAATAACTAAAATTTCTATTGGTAGTTCATCTCATGGTAAAATTCCTGAATATGCAATGAACCTAAAGCAGTCATATGTGTGGGGAAAAAAATTTAAATTTAAAGTTATCAAGACTGCATTATAAAATTTACAAAAACCTCCATTAATAAAAAAAAGGGGGTGGGGGATAGTGGGGCAATATCATGTAAGGAAAAAATATCCTATAAGTAAATTACATCTAGAAAATTTTTACTTTACCAAATTAAGTTTCATTTGCAATGCTTACAGCAAGACGGCCATTAAAAACACACATGGTGTCTAAATAAGACAAAGGAAAATCGTTTGAACAAAAATAAAAAGGATCCCAAATCAATTATATAGAAAAGATTTCTTTATTAACTTGTGGTCGAGAATATATTTGTATATTTTCAGAAAACAACCCCAAGACCAGATGGATTCCTGCAACAGGGAGGAATTGACAGGAGTGCTCCAACCACGAAGACAAGAGGAAAAAACAGTCCAGAGATGGAAGACGCTGACAACGCCTTGCCACGCGAGCAGTCAGCAGCTGTGCACCACTGCAGGTTACCTAGGACTAAACCAGAGAGGGTCGGACCTGCATTGCCAACATGTGCCCACCATCCAGATATCATTGCTGACATGTACCCATAAGGAACTGTTAGACATTGAAACGGGGACTCAGAACTGTTGGACATTGAAATTGGGACTCAAACATTTTTTTGTTTTGTCTTGTTTTGTTATTATATGTTTATTTCTAGTCTGCAAAGGCAAAACTTTTTAAAGGAAAGAAATGGTGGGAAAAAGATACAGAGGCAAAGAAGCATTGAACAGACTGTCAAACTACATTGGGAAGACAGGGGAGGTTGGGTGAGGGGGGCTTTAAGAGACCAACCGAAGGACTTGTACGCATGCATATAAGCACAACCAATGGATATAAGACCTGGGACGGGGGGGAGGGTGGGCAGGTGAAGGCATGTACTGGGGGGTAGGGGAGGTCGGGGGGAGATCAATGGGGAAAAAAAAGGAGACATATGTACTACTATTTGTAATACTTAAAACAATAAAAAAAAATTAAATAAAAAAAACCCCCCAAATAGCCACAGCAATCATGAGAAAGAAGCGCAAAGTAGGTGGGATCTCAATAGCAGATTTCAAGCTGTATTACAAGGCCACTGTTCTCAAAACAGCCTGGTACTGGCACAAGCACAGACATATAGATCAAGGGAATAATAGAGAACTCAGAAATCGACCCAAGCCACTATGCCCAATTAATATTTGACAAAGGAGGCATGAACATACAATGGAGTCAAGACAGTCTCTTCTGCTGAAACCGGTTTTGCTCAGTGGATAGAGCATCGGCCTGCAGACTGAAAGGTCCTGGGTTCAATTCCAGTCAAGGGCATGTACCTTGGTTGCAGGCACATCCCCAGTATGGGGTGTGCAGGAGGCAGATGATCGATGTTTCTCTCTCATCGATGTTTCTAGCTTTCTATCCCTCTTCCTTCCTCTCTGTAAAAAATCAATAAAATATATTAAAAAAAAAGATTATTACACAGAAGTAAAAATAAAATTTAAAAAAAGACAGTCTCTTCAACAAATGGTGTTGGGAAAGTTGGACAGATACATGCAAAAAAATGAAACTAGATCACCAACTTTCACTATACACAAAAATAAGCTCAAAATGGATCAAGGACTTAAACATAAGATGGGAAACCATAAAAATACTAGAGGAATCCACAGGGAGCAAAATCTCAGACATATGACGAAGGAACTTTTTTGCTGATTCTGCTCCTAGGGCAATGGAAACTAAAGAGAAAATAAACAAATGGGACTACATCAAAATAAAAACCTATTGCACAGCAACGGAAACCATCAATAAAACAATAAGAAAGCCCACTGCATGGGAGAACATATTTGCCAATGATATCAATGATAGGGGTTTAATCTCCAATATTTATAGAGAACTCATACAACTTAACAAAAGGAAGATAAACCTAATCAGAAAATGGGCAACTGATCTAAATAGACACTTTTCAAAAGAAGACAGAAGGAAGGCCAAGATACATATGAAAACCTGCTCAAAGTCACTAATCATCAGAGAGATGCAAATCAAAACAACAATGCGGTACCATCTTACACCTATCACTAATATCAGAGTACCTGGGTGGCTGGTACCTGGGTGGCTGGTACCATGGATCTGTCTCTCGCCCAGTGGGGTGAGCTGGGCCCTCCCCAGAGAAGAAACCTGGGTTTCCCAAGATATGTGATCAGTGCCTGGGGGCCCTGCCAGCAGGTGAGGGGATCACAAGCCAGGTGTTGGGCATGGAGGCCAAGGGGGCATAGGCCACCAAGGAGACAGAACTAAACCTCACATCACCCTGCTTGGCCCTGGAGGATGGCTGCTTAGCCAGAGATGGGTAAGATTCCTCAGGGAAGTAACCACCTAAGACAGGCACAGGGCCATCAGGAGAGAACTTGGGAGTCAACAGAGGTGGGGCACAGACCCTTACCCTTCCCCACCCCCCAAATTTGCAGGGGCCTGAACCCTTACCCCTTCTGAGGGAGGTCTCCTGCCCCCATGGCTGCTTTGCTTCCCATGCCCAGCTCAAATCGGGACCCAGGCAACAGACAGAGACTTGGCCAACAGCAGCTGCCCTCTCACTGCAACAAGACTTGTTTGAGTTGTCTTGTACCCAAGGTGTGGGGAACTGGGTTTTTTTGATATCTAAATCCAGCCTAGCACCAAGAATGCTCAGGGCCTACTCAAAAAGGCAAATAATCCTTTCCACTAATATTTACAGGGCAAAATAAAATTGTTGATAGAGTATTAAATTTGACAGTAAAATAGTAGTCAAGTTCTCAGACTGATTTAAATTGGCTAATTGAAATAAGTGAATATTCTGGAAACATTAATGGTACTGGACAAAGAGTTGTTCCTAAAGTGTTAACTAAAATTTTTATTGGTAGTTCATCTCATGGTAAAATTACATAACATGTAATGAACCTAAAGCAGTTATATTTTAGTGCAAAAAAATTAAAATTTAAAAGCTATTGAGACTACATTATAAAATTTCCAAAAGCCTCCTAATATTTAAATCAGAAAAGGTGGGACAGTAGAAGAATATTATGTTAGGAAAAATATCCGGTAAGTAAGTTACATCTAGAACACTTTTACTTTAGAAAATTAACTTTCATTTGTAATGCTGACAGCAAGACACCCATAAAAAACACAGATGATGTCAAAACAAGCCAAAGGAAAATCGTTTGGGCAAAAAAATGAAAAGGAATCCCAAGTCAAATTTATAGAAAAGATTCCTTTATTAACTTTTGGTCGAGAATATGTTTGTATATTTTCAGAAAACAACTCCAAGACCATGTGGATTCCTGCAACAGAGAGGAATTGACAGGACTACTCCAGCCATGAAGACAGAAGAGAAACAGTCCAGAGATGGAAGACGTTGACTACGTCTTGCCATCCTAGCAGTCAGCAGCTGTGTGTCACTGCAGGTTGCCCAGGACCAAACCAGAGAGGGTCGGACCTGCATTACCACCATTTGTCCACCATCCAGAACTGAAATATCATTGCTGACATGTACACATAAGGAACTGTTTGTCATTGAAATTGGGACTCAAAAGAACTGTTGGCCCAGAAAGAAACTCACTACAGACTGATTCATTTGCCTCTCAGCATAACCATTATTGCTTATCCCATTCTCGGTTCTTATAAGTATATTTCTAGTATCACATGATCTTAGTCATCTAGGGGAAATAATGAACAACATAAACTGATGAACAAAAACAGACCCGGAGACAGGCAAGCATCGATCAGACTGTCAAACCTCAGAGGGAAGGTAGGGGAGGGTGGGGGTAAGGGGGAGAGATCAACCAAAGGACTTGTATGCATGCATATAAGCCTAACCAGTGGTTCCAGACAACAGGGGGGGTGGTGGCATGCATGGGGAAGGGTTTGGGAGGGGAATGGGGGGATGAGCACAAATATGTGATAACTTAATCAATAAAGAAAAAAAAAAAAAAGAAAGGATATGAAGACCCAAGAGGGCAGAGAATGGGCTAGATTTGTCTTTTTTAGGTACTTTCCAGCTCCAGCATCAATACATACTTCTCTCTGTGGTCTCATGCTGAAATTCAATAAGGATTTATTGTGTGTAGGAGGCTTTACTTTTAGATTCAATGTGTTTCCAGTGGCTGCGTCTTAAGCGGATCATTTGTAAAGTAAAAACCTAGGGCACCTGTGTTAGTGTCTTCATCTGAGTTGATGTATTTTGGTATCATTGTTGGAAGTCATCAAATGAATGGAATAAGATAGCAAGAAGTGATTTTTATACCTGAAAGAGACCTTAAAGATGATTTAATCTTCACTTTACTAGGTATAGATGTGAAGATTGAAGCTTCATGCAGTTAAGTGATCTATCCAAAGTCATGTAGTGAAGTTGGTGACAGGAGCAGCAGGGAGGCATCCTCATTGGAAAGAATAGTTTGAATGAAAGCTGTGAAAAAATAAGCCAGGTTAAATCCAGTGTGGCTATATTGAAGGACTCTTTTGTAGCAAGCCCAGTTCTAATCTCTGAGATCCAGCCATAAATCACACAGGTTAGGTCCCTGCCCTCCTAGTGCTGACATTCTCATAGAAATAATAGGGTTTGGCAAAATCCAGGTTAAACCCAGCTGTCCTTCTTCCTGGATCTGTAACTAAGCAGCCAAAAGTCAATGGACAAAAATGTACAACTCTGCCTATTGGCCTCTCTTTAATTCATGACTAGCTATCTCACAATAGCACTCAACACAGCCTTGCAATCTTATTCATTAATATTTTTTGTTATGGCTTGTAATGGTTTAGAACAGTGATTTTTAACCTTTTTCCTTTCATGGCACACATAAAGTAGTTACTAAATTTCTGCGCCACACACACAAAAAATAGGTATAATTGTGATTGATTTACCCCCCCCCCCCCAAAAAAAGTAATTACCTACCCTTTTTGTTTCAAAGTGACTTTAAAATAAAACTCAGGTGCCTATACTTGTATATAAGGATTTCTGGTACCAATAATTAACCAATCAGATGCAACTTTATTATGCACTGTGACCAATAAGATGCAACTCTATTATATGATCCATATATTTGTGGTTTAAGACAAGGCATTCACACCAGATGGCTATTGTGTTGGCTGTCGTCACTTTTTAAAAAATATTTTAAAATTGATTTCAGAGAGGAAGGGAGAGTGAGAGAGAGATAGAAACATCAATGATGAGAATCATTGATTGGCTGCCTCCTGCATGCCCCCTACTGGGGATTGAGCCTGCAACCCTGGCATGTGCCCTTGACTGGAATCAAACCTGGGACCCTTCAGTATGCAGGTCGACGCTCTATCCACTGAGCCAAACTGGCTAGGGTGGCTATTGTCATTTTTAAATTTGAGAATGAGGGAAAAGAGTTCAGTGGCCCTTACTAAATAGTCAGGTATTGCATGTTTTAAAAATTATTGCAGCACACTGGTTGAAAATCACTGGTTTAGTACTACTTCTGCAAATCCTTTAACATTTCTCCTTTTAAGAGATAGAGTCTGCATTCCCTCCCCTTGAGTCTGGGTAGGACTTTCTGACTGCTTCCATGATGAGCACATAGTAGAAGGGACACCGTGTGCATATGGAGGCCAGGTTAGAAAAGGCCATGGAGATTCTGCCAGTTTCTCTTGGGACATTGGGAACCTCTAGCTGCTACTTGAAAAGGCCTTTTATCCTAGGCCACCATGTGGAAAGACCACATAAATAGTCTATGCATATGTACATACGTAAAATATATATGTATATATATATAGTAGGTCCTTAAATAACATTGTTTCATTCAAAGTCATTTGTCATTAGGTTGTTTATGTCAATTAGCCTATGGTAAAATTGGTTTCATTGCACTCTATTTTGTTTAAAGTAGCAGAACCTATTGACAACGTGAAGTGATTATTTACTATATGTAGATATGCATATATATCCATCACCTAACTGCAATTTTATGAGGGACCCTATGTGAGAACTGGCTGGCTAGGCACATCCAATCCCCAGATTCATAAGCAAAATCTATGATTATTATTTCTGTAAGTCATTGTTGGGGGTGGTTTCCTAGGTAGCAGTTGATAACAGGAACATGACCCTCCAAAGGCACTATTTCACACCTTTTTCTCTAAAGTCTTTAATGCTGCTGTCTCCCTTCCCTCTGAGCTTATAGTCTTTGTCATAATTCATTGAGAAAATAAAAGCAAGCAATCAAAAAGTCCTTTATCTCTGCCAGCATCTTCCTACCAGCATCTACCAGCATCTATACCCTAGCTATCTGTTCACCCTTCTGTTAGAGCGAGTGGCTGCTTCTGCCCTGAACCTTGAGAGTGTAAGCTGAAGGCACAGGAGAGTCAGATATGACTCACTGTGGAGGCAGAGCTGAGGCTTTAGTGGCTTGGCCACTCACCAGTGGTGGTGGCTAATCTGTGGCAGTGTCCTAGGTGGCATGGCATCACCATGAGCTCCAGTGGCATCATTATGCTGGTGCCCTGGGCTGCCTTGCATCCTGCCCACTTTTTTCTCCTTTCCTAGGCTTCCCAGCAACTTTAATAGCCACTTCATGCCTTCAGATGCATTCCTATTCTGTTTAATGTAGCCTGAGTTTGTTTCTGGTCTTTTCTTTTTCTTTTTTTTCTAACTAAGGACACTTACTTGTAGAGGGATGATTCTATAAAAGGACTTGCTATGTGAATTTTCTCTCCCTCCCTTCTCCCTTCCCCCTCCCCCTCTCTCCGTCCCTCCCTCCCTCCCTTCCTCCTTCCTTCCTTCCTAATGAGTTTTCTTCATGTTTGTTTTAATACAGAAAGGTATAGAGAAGAGCACAAACAGTTCATAATTATACTTTCCAATCACCTTTTGTGGACAGTTTCCACCCCTGGCTCTTTAACTGAATAATACATAAACATGGTTAGAAATATCCAAATGGTCCCAGTGGGTAGTCACTGAAAAGGCTGCCTTCTCTCCTAGTCTCTCTCTTCAGGGGGAACCACATTTATATTATCGCACACAGGCAAATCACATACTGTAAAATATAGTAGTCTCCCTTATCTGCAGGGGGTACATTTCAAGATCTCCAGCGGATGCCTGAAACTGTGGGTAGTACCAAATCTTAATCAACTTCTTCAACTCTGCCAGAAATGTGGTAGCCTCTTCAGCAGCAGACACAGCCTCTCCAGAAATTTTTATATTTTTTTAGTCCGAAAGTATTCCCAAATTCTGCGTAACCCTCCCTTACTTGCAATAAATGGCTTGCTGTCACTCATTTCAGAGGACCTTTTGTTGAAGTCCTCATATAGGCCCAGTGCTTTATGGTGTAACTCATTGCTGTTAATCAGAACATGTTCTCTATTTTTGTCTTACATCCTCGAACTTAATGCCTTTCCATCGTAACTAAACACTTACTATGCACGGTGGCCATAACATTTGCAGTTTGATGTGCGACAGCAAAACTAGCACAAATTTATTTTTCCTGCTTCACAATTTTACACATGGAAGATTCATTCTTACCATAGATCTTAGCAACTTCAGCATCTGATTGTTTTTCTTTCCTTAGTAAGTGGAGAACTTCCATTTTTTCACTTAAAGGAAACACTCTATGGCTTCCTTTGAGCGTATCAAATTGCCATCATCACTACTCTGTGCGTGGGGCGACTATTAAGTAACCACTCTGTGCTTGAGGGTCACTTGAACACAAGCACTGGGATATCACCAGAGTCAATTTGATAATGTGGGTGGTTACTAAGTGACTAACAGGTGGGTAGCACATACAGTGTGGAAACACCAGACAAAGGGATGATTCACATCCTGGGTGGGATGGAGTGGGATATGCAAAATTTCATCACACTACTTAGAATGGCAAACAATTGAAAATTTATGTATTGTTTGGTTCTGGAATTTTTAATTTAATATTTTTGGACCATGGTTGACTCTGAGTTACTGAAAGCAGGAAAGTAAAATTACAGGTAAGTGGGGGGACTACTATTTTTTAAATACTATTTCAGTCATTCATTCATTTATTCATTATTAGGGGCCTAGATTCTGTTCTATGGATATAGTGATGAGCAAAACAGATATAATTCGTATCTTCATGGAATTTATATTTGTGGGGCATGTGGTGGCCTTCAGGAGGCCTTTCATAAGTATCTCTTTTCCTTGCTCAACTTCTGATTAAATTGAAATAGTAAAGAAAAAATTGACATTTATAGTCATTGACCAAAGATTATTTACCTTTATTGTTTAATGCTAAGTTGAAAGATATAGGATAGAGTACAAACCCCATGGACTTCCTAATACCAAGGTCCAACATTGGACAGCTATATCTACCTAGTCACAGGCAAGGCTGATCTGGAGTAGGCTTCCCAATTTAGGGGGACTGTCCACTAAGACAATGGGGAGGAGCAGAAGAGAGCTCCTGTTCTCTGTTATGTCCAGTTATTCTCCCAAAGTTTACCAATTGCATGAGTTACTCTACTACCCTTGGGTTGAGTGCATAAATGGGCAGGGAGAGGTCAGCAGTGTATCACTAACAAGGACTATCTCATATGGAAGGAAACTTTAGAAGAGGGAACAAGTGTTCTCTCATCATAGTAAAGAAAGATAATAATAATATACAAAGGTAAAATTTCCTTTGTGACAAGTCCTACAGTGGCAGTCATGATAATTTACTTAATTATTTGTTGATGGGCATTTCAGTTGTTCCCTTATTTTGTTCTTACACAAATGCAGCAGTGAACACCCTGCGATGGAGATCTAGAACATCTGGGCTATATACAATATTTGCTCACTAGCTAGTGATAAATGAATTCCCAGGAATAGAGTTGTTGGATCAAAGAAAATGTGCATTTCGAAAGTTTGATAGCCATTGCCAAATTGCTCTCCAAGAATGTCTCACCAATTTGCATTCCCATCAACAGTGTACGAAAGTTGTTACAGGCTAAAACAATGGACATGCAAATCCATGTTTTAAATTATTTAGGTGGAATGTTCAATTTAAACAAAATCAAGTAAAGTGATAGCAGTTAGGTTCATACAGTTTTCTGGGAATTTTACTCATATGATCTTATTTAATCACTAGAGGCCCAGCGCACGAAATTCATGCATTGGGGGTGGGGGAGGGGGTCATTCCCTCAGCCCAGCCTGGACTCTATCCAATCCGGGACCCATCGGGGGATGTCCAACTGCCAGTCAGACATCCCTCTCACATTCCGGGACTGCTGGCTCCTAACTGCTCATCTGCCTGCCTGCCTGATCGCCCCTAACTGCCCCTCCTGCCAGCCTGATCACCCCTTACTGCCACTGCCTGACAGCCTGATCACCCCCTACTGACCCCCTCTACCAGCCTGGTCACCCCCAACTGTCCCCATGCCAGCCTGGTCACCCCTCACTGCTCCCCTCTGCTGGCTTGGTTACCCCTAACTGGCCCCCCTGCCAGCCTGGTTGCCTCTCACTGTCCCCTCTTCTGGCCTGGTCACCCACAACTGCTCCCCCCACCAGCCTGGTCACCCCCAACTGCCTCCCCTGGCCTGGTAACCCCTCACTGCCACCCTGCCAGCCTGGTCACTGTCCCCCCTCTGCTGGACTGGTCACCCCTTACTGCCCCCCTGCTGGCCTGGTGGCCCCACGCAGCCTGCTGGTTAGTCATTTGGTTGTCCCTCACTAACCCCCCTGCTGGCCTGGTTGCCCCATGCAACCTGCTGTTCAGTTGTTACTGTGAGGGCATCATGACCAATTTGCATATTACCCTTTTATTAGTATAAATTATTTCTCTGAGTAGGGTTTCATGATTTCCATTTCAGAAATGATGACATTGAGGCAAAACAAGATGAAACTGCCCAAGGTCACAGAGTTGTAAATGACAAAGCTAGTTTAAATTCAGGCAGTGTGGTTCCAGTGGTTGTGCTCATAACCTTGGACACCACAATGCCACCCAACACACCAGCTGTGTGACACATGGTGACTCTGCAAAGAAGAAAATATTGTAATAAATGGTGGTCTTGTAAAAGGATGAATTCTTTTAAGAAAAGATGCTGCTTTCATGCAAAAGGTCCCGATACTAAAGAATGTGAAACAATGGGCCCTGCAGGGTAGCTCAGTTGGTTAGACTAGAGCATGACTCCCCATATGACAAGATCGCATGTTTGGTCCTGGGTCAGGGTATAAGAACCAACCAATGAATGCATTAATAAGTGGAACAACAAATTGATGTTTCTTTCTCTTCCTCTCTCTCTCAAATCAATAAATTTTAAAAAAATGTGAAAGATTCACCAACAATATGTGCTGTACATAAGAACTGCTAAATAAAATGTTTTCCAAAGATTTTCATGAAACATCAACTGGGTTTTGATGCTTGCTGGTTGTTTAAAATGTTTAGTCATGTTGAACAATGTTTATTTGTTTAAATAAAATTATCTCCATAACTGAATATTTATACAGATGCTTTATTGAATATTCCTAAAAATTTGCCCAAACCGCAATTTATTCATAGTTATGTTTACTTCTTTAGAGTAAAAAATTGCTTAAAAGCAAATTGACATTTCTGTAGTTTGTGAACATCTGCAATGCTTTCTGCATATTAGCTGCTAGAAATTTCTGCTTTGGAAAATGGTTATTCTAATTATTTATGGTCAATAAAATATTTAAAATTTACACAGCACCTCCTTTATTGTGTCATAGAACAGCAGCAGCTCTAGGCTCTGGGAGAGACTGGTAATAGATGAATTTTGAGAATTTTCAAACACCTCAGCTTTGTGCCAGCATTTAATTAGCTGAAACTCCATTTATTTCACTGTACACTCCAGCACCATGAACATTAGGCCTTAAATAATTATAGGCTGAACAGATGCCAGTATGAGCTGTGAAAAAAGCAATAAACAAAGTGATGTAGTGTCTCACAGTTTTATTCACTGTACTAAAGGTTCCAAGGGACTGGATTTGGAAATTTTACTGATATTTATAAAGGCTCCTTGGCCCCCTGATTGATGGATGTGACTATGCACTTATCTGGCTCAAGGGAAGATGAGCAACTCCAGATGTCTGGAGGCCTAGTTGGGAAGCCTTGATGTTCTCACCTGTAAGGAGGTCAGGGAAGGGTGGAGCACTGGATGATGATTTCTAGGCCCTCTTGGACTTTCTCATCTATGTATGATTCCATGATTCTGATCATTGAGTTCCAAGGCCCGGAGGGACTTTCAATGCTCCCTTTCATTCTGCCTGTAGCAATTACTTTGTTGCTGTTGCCTTAATGAGCATTAATACATTGTTTTTGAAACAGGTGGGAGTTTCAGTTGGCCAGGTTACACTCAATGCCCTCTCTCCTCAAACATATGTATCCATTCAGTGCCAGCCTTAACAGTGCCCTGTATTGGTCCCCACTACTGAAGCAGTTGGGGAACATGTTGGGAAGACACAGTGAGTCAGTCTGGAGCAAAGAGGCACATACTTGCCAAGAAGGTGACTTGGAAGGCTGATTGTAGATTTCCTAACTGGCTGTCCTCTCCTCCCCCACTGTAATTTATGAACCTCAAATTCTTGGGGTGAGGGGGTACCTGCCTCAAGGTAAGGTCTGTCACAATGGAAAAATAAATTGGAAAATAGGAAGAGGCTCACCTCAACCCATAGCTCTTGCTACTCTTTCTCCACCATTCTTTCCTCTTTCTCTTCAACACTTCTACAAGGTGCAAGAATATTATGGGACAAAGTGAAGGGAAATAATCAGAATAATATGGAATAGACAAAGAGGAAGAATAAATAAATTATAGCCAGCCAGGAATACAAATGGCTGGTAGACAGCTGAGAATAGATACACCTGGGACTGCCCCGTGCTCCCCAGCATTCACCCACTAGTTGAGGGCTAGGGATGAAACAAAGTGGGGAGAGATGTGTGGGTTCTATTTTCCATTCTCCTCCAATTTAGTTTTAAACCACTCATTGTGCTCCTCTTCCAGGGGTACAACTATGAGACTGCCTCATTCTTGGTGATGGTGGAGGTGGTGGGAGTGATCATGTCTGTGAATTGAGGAGGCCAAGCCAAGGTCTGCTCTCCTCTTTTCTGCTTGGCTTTTCTCTGCTCCTGTGTACAGACCAAGACTGTTGTGAACTAAAGGACTCACACCCTAAGCACTCCTCTGTCCTACCTGTCCATGTCAGATTAAGGTGGTGATGAGAGAGGCTAAGCTCTCCTCTAGCTCTGCTTGGGGTGCAGCTGTGCTCACCACTAACTCCCATTTCTGGGACTGAGTAGCTGAATCTGGAGGAGAGGTTGACTAACTTTCTTAAGAGAAAACTTTAGCCAAATATTGCCTTAGACAATTGTTTTTTCTTAGCTATATGGGGGTTATTGACTGTATGCCTAAAGAATAAATGTTCTGATTTAGGGTGAAGGTTTAGAGATTTAGCTTAATTAGGAAAAGTTACCTATTAGGTATTTATCTTGATTTTAACTCATGTTTTTCTTTGTTGTTGTTTTGTACTTAACTAAATTAATTTTTTGTACTTAATTAAATGCTCATAAAAATGATAATGTATAAAGTATGTCTAGAGGAGAAACCAAGATGGTGGCATAGGTAAACACCTAAACTGCTGCCTCACACAATGATATCAAAACTACAACTAAAAGACAAAACGGACACCATCCAGAACCACAGGAAAGCTGGCTGAGTGGAAATTCCACAACTAGAAGAAAAGAGGAAAGCACATTGAGACGCAAAGGAGCTGCAAAAGGCAGAGGTACGGAGACTGGCACGCAGAGAGGATGGGTGGCTGTGTGCATGGGCGGCTGAGTGTGAAGCTGGCTTTCTAAAGCAGGAGGGAGAAGGAAGCTCCCGACTGCACTGAACTCCAGTCCTGGGTGAGACGCTGAAAAACCAGACTCATTCAGGGGGGAATCTGGACTGTCAGGAAAAGAGAAAGCACACTGAGACTCGTTTGCTGCAGAAAGCAGAGGTCTGGAGGCGCGCGCGTGCAGAGATGACTGACTACTGAATGCACGGGAGGCTGAGTGTGGGTCTGGCTTTCTAAAGTGGGAGGGAGACAGAAGCTCCCAACTGCACTGAACTCCAGTTCAGGGCAAGTTTCTGGGAACCCTGACTCATTTGGGGAGAAACTGGACTGTCTGGCAGCGGGTGAAACTGGAGGGCAGTTTTCTCTTAGAGGTGCTTGCAGCAATTACTGAGGGACACTGAGACCCAGGGGCCTCATAGGGCAGGGGTGACGGGAAAACAATGCTGTCTGCTCTGTCCTGAAACTTCGCCCCATCCAAGCTGAGCACAGAGGCTTTGGCAATTTTGCAAGTCTTGTCCCATAAGGGTGTATCCAGCACAGAAGTTCTCCCAGCGTAGACACAGCTGATCCTCACAGCCAATTGGCCTGGAGGTCAATTGCTCCCAGTGATACCAACAACAATCAAGACTTAACCACAACAAGGCTGAGCACACAGCCCACAAAGGGGTGCACCAAGAGTGTCCACCTCAGGTAACTGGGGAGGCTGAGCCACTGGGCCCTAGCGGACACCTACCACACAAAGACACTCTACCAACTCAGGGAAGCAGCGAAAATGTGGAGACAAAGAAACAGATCACAAATGAAAGAAATGGAGGAAAGCAAACGACTGGATATAGAGTTCAAAACCATGGTTATAAGGTTTTTCAAGAATTTCCTCGAAAAGGCCGATAAATTTAGTGAGACCCTCGAGGATATGAAAAAAGACCAACTAGAAATTAAGCATACACTGACCGAAATAAAAAATAATATACAGAGATCCAACAGCAGACTAGAAGACTGCAAGAATCAAGTCAAAGATTTGAAATACAAAGAAGCAAAAACACTCAGCAGGAAAAGCAAAAAGAAAAAATAATCCAAAAATATGAAGATAGTTTAAGGAGCCTCTGGGACAACCTCAAGCATACCAACATCCGAATTATGGGGGTGCCAGAAGAAGAGAGAAAGCAAGATACTGAAAACCTATTTGAAGAAATAATGACAGAAAACTTCCCCCACCTAGTGAAAGAAATAGACTTACAAGTCCAGGAAGTGCAGAGAACCCCAAACAAAAGGAATCCAAAGAGGAACACACCAAGACACATCATAATTAAAATGCCAAGGGCAAAAGACGAAGAGAGAATATTAAAAGCAGCAACAGAAAAACAGTTAATTACCTACAAGCGAGCACCCATATGATTGTCAGCTGATTTCTCAATAGAAACTATGCAGGCCATACGGCAGTGGCAAGAAATATTCAAAGTGATGAATAGCAAGAACCTACAACCAAGATTACTCTACCCAGCAAAGCTATCATTCAGAATTGAAGGGCAGATAAAGAGCTTCACAGACAAGAAAAAGCTAAAGGAGTTCATTACCACCAAACCAGTATTATATGAAATGCTGAAAGGTATTCTTTAAGAAGAGGAAGAAGAAGAAAAAGGTAAAGATAAAAATTATGAACAACAAATACATGTCTATCAACAAGTGAATCTAAAAATCAAGTGAATAAAAAATCTGATGAACAGAATAAACTGGTGAATATGATAGAATCAGGGGCATAGAAAGGGAGCGGACTGTAGAGATTTACTCTTCCTCTATCACTCTTCATAGTTTGATACCTTGTTCTATAGTTTTTGGACATACTTTGCTTTATTAGCCTATCAGTAATTAGAAAAAATAATTTAATAGAATGATGGTGTTCAATCCACTACTCATCCAAAGAATGTGAAACTGATGGTAGCTCAAGAATAATAAATGGCACTTGAGAAAAAATTAAATCATCACAAAGCTATTCTTTTATAACCACTTTATGGTAATTGGAGACAAACTTAATTTTGTCTTACAACATTAGACTTATTTTTTTATTATATGCTTATTCTTATTCAAATTTTTATTTTTAAGTTTGACTTAGTAAACATGATAGCCTTTCGTGGTCTTGTTGATACTCTTTCAGGTTAAAGTAAGTAAAAGTCTCTTAATAAAAGTGGATTTCCATCACAGGGTTTTCAGGGAGGAACACAGGTCTTTTCATTATTTTCCAGTCATATGTCCTGTGATGGTTGCTCTCAGTTCCTTCTTGAAAGCAGTGATGGTATCCTATGTCAGCGCAGGGTACAGTGGCCTCCCCTAAAAGAGAAAAGTTTTGTTAAATAAATGAGTTCTGGAAGGTTTAGGGAGTAATAAAGATATCTTACAAATGTCCATATATGTATTTCCATTATTTATTTATTTATTTTTATTTTTTTCAATCTTTAATTTCTTTATTGATTAAGGTATTACATATGTGTCCTCATCCCTCTATTAACCCCCCAACCCCCACCCCACTCATGCCCTCATCCCCCTGGTGTCTGTGTCCATTGGTTGGGCTTATATGCACACATAGAAGTCCTTTGGTTGATCTCTTCTCCTTTCCCCCACCCTCCCCCACCTTCCCTCTGAGATTTGACAGTCTGATTGCTGCTTCTCTGTCTCTGGATCTGTTTTTTTCATCAGTTTATGTTGTTCATTATATTCCATAAATGAGTGAGATCATGTGGTATTTATCTTTCTCTGACTGGCTTATTTCACTTAGCATAATGCTCTTCAGTTCCATCCATGCTGTTGCAAATGGTAAGAATTCCTTCTTTTTTACCACACCATAGTATTCCATTGTGTAGATGTACCATAGTTTTTAAATTCACTTATCTGCTGATGGGCACTTAAGCTGTTTCCAAATCTTAGCTATGGTGAATTGTGCTGCTATGAACATATGGGTGCAGATATCCTTTCTGACTGGTGTTTCTAGCTTCTTGGGATATATTCCTAGAAGTGGGATTGCAGGGTCAAATGGGAGTTCCATTTTTAGGTTTTTGAGGAAACTCCATACTGTTTTCCACAGTGGCCGCACCAGTCTGCATTCCCACCAGCAGTGCACGAGGGTTCCTTTTTCTCCGCATCCTCGCCAACACTTGTAGTTTGTTGATTTGTTGATGATAGCCATTCTGCCAGGTGTGAGATGGTACTGCATTGTTGTTTTGATTTGCATCTCTTGGATAATTAGTGACTTTGAGCATGTTTTCATATGTCTCTTGGCCTTCCTTCTGCCTTCTTTCGAAAAGTATCTATTTAGGTCCGTTGCTCATTTTTTGATTGGATTGTTTATCTTCCTTTTGTTAAGTTGTATGAGTTCCCTGTAAATGTTGGAGATTAAATCCTTATCGGTGATAACATTGGCAAATATGTTCTCCCATGCAGTGGGCTTTCTTGTTGTTTTGTTGATGGTTTTCTTTGTTGTGCAGAAGCTTTTTATTTTGATGTAGTCCCATTTGTTTATTTTCTCTTTAGTTTCCATTGCCCTAGGAGCAGTATCAGCAATCTTTGGGTTCTTTGGCTTGTAGAGGTGTTACTGTGTTGTAAGAGGTAGGAATGGCACTAGGTGTTAGACTGGTGGGGTGGGCCTGTACCTAGGTTTAGCAACCTCAGTATTTGAGTTCTGGCTGGGAAAAATTCAGAGCCAAGACTCAAACTATAAGAGAACATTTCTTTTTTTTTTGTTTCCCTTCCATTTTTTTTATTAAGGTATTATATGTGTACATATCTTACCATTCTCCCTTCCCCCCCCAATACATGTCCTCACCCCCCAATGTTTTGCATCTGTTGGTTATTCTTATATGCAAGCATATAAGTCCTTTGGTAAGAGAACATTTCTTTATAAAACTATGGAGGTAGAAGTAATTTGTAGAAGAAATGGGCTTAGGAAACAAGTTATAGAGGCAAAGTAAGGGCCCTAGTGATAACCAGAATGGGGAGCTGAGGTATCTTCCCCAGGGTTGTGTCCCAAGGTACCGAAGAATGAGCACCTTGGACCAGAAGATTTAAGCAAAAGTGTGAAAAATTTATTACAAGTTGATTCAGACTCCTCGCACGGGGAGGGGGCCCAATGATGGATTGGCAGTGAAGCCAAATATATAGGGGTATATATTTGCTACAAGCCTGTTCTATATCTACCTGTGTTGCCACCTGATTGGTTCCCTCATTGTTCTTGCCCAGGAATGGACCTGAACTTTCCCTGTTCCTATGCGCCCGTTCATCTGATTGTTGCAGACCCTCCCTAGTTTCACATGCCTCCTGCTCTGAGTCCAAAAACATTCTATTATTTCTGCAAGGTTGGTTCCTGGGATTAGGCTTGTTCAAACTGCCATGTCTGCCCCTGCCTATGTTCCACTGGCTTTTGTTTTACACTGGACCCCTGCCCTGTTGGCCTGTGTGTCAAGCTAATTCCTTTCATTAGGACCTTGGGAGTGAGGAAGGTAATGATAACTTGCCTGGGAGGGGGGAGGGGGAAAAGGAGAGGTAAGAAAGAAGAAGGAGAAGGAGAGAGGTAAGAAAGGGGAGGAAAAGAGGGGAGGAGAAAGGAGCAGGTGTGCTACTGGAGAGAGAGCACACTGGATCCTCTGTCCTAAGGGATTTAAGGATGGACATTTTAGGGGAGGTCCCAGGGGAGGATCTCAATAGACTATTCAGCAATTTCCCATGTCCTTTCAGGTTCCTGGTTGACTGGTTGGTGCCAGGGCAGGGGGTCATTATCAAATACATCTGGTCCTGAGGTCAGCCATGCGGTCGCTTGTAGGGTTTTGCTGCTTTTCTGGGACTGGAGCTGAAATACAACTGAAGCCTAGATGTTATCTCTAGGGAGGAAAAGTCAGGCGGTCCAAACTGCAAGACCAGTGGTATGCTAGGGGAGGAAAGGTCAGCCTGGGGGTGAGGTCCCACCCTAAAACTGTCCCTTGCTAGGCATCCAGGACTTTCCGCCCTGGTGACCTTCTGTAGCTGGCCTATTGTCCTTGCTCTGCTCATGGCTGTCTAACTGCCTACCAAAACTCCACTCCTCCATCTTCACATACCGTCCTGCCTGTGTGTTTTTACATTGTCTTCCACCTGTGCATGTCAGTCTGCGTCCAAATCCCCATTTTTATAATGGCACCAGTTACATTACCATGATGTCCTAATTTTGAATTGCTTACTTCTGTAATCCTGTTATGTGACATTTACGGGTTCTAGAGGCTAGGGAGTGATATCTTTCCAAGCTATTATTCAGCCCATCACAGGTAGTATGTGTGACAGATGTGTATCTACATCTAGGTGCAGGGGATCTCTCTACCTTGAGCTGCCTGTCTTTTGGAAAGGACTTTGTCCCAGCTGGGAACCCTCTTTTTGTTATTATGAAGGTCCTCAGCACTCTCCCTGAACACTGGTGTGTTATTAGGGAGAACTGGGGAGACTGGATTTTATACTGCCTGAGTCTCTGCTCACAGCCTAAGCAATGAATGGCAGATCAGGGAATCTGGGTTAACTGCTTCAGCCCGCAGAGATGAACTGAGGGTGTTGTGTGTGTGTTCCATGTGTTCCTGTAAAAGAACAAAGTTTCTTCATTGTCTTGGGACTTGGCTTTTGCTTTGGACTTAGGAACAGCAGAGTTCTATTTATTTGCAAAAGGTTTGTTGTTGGAGGAATTAATAGGCCAGATTTCCCAGACATGAGTGGGAATGAGGTGGAGGTTGTTGGGGTGCCACTGAAATAAGCCTTTTCAGAAGCTCCAATGGGAAGATGGGATGTGGAAAATTTTATTGGCATGAACTTACATTCCTTAGTTTCAAATGTCCCATTTCCCCCAAGCCAGTTCTGGAAAAGGGGCAGCTGGGAGTTCAGCAAAGTTAGAAGGAGGGCCAATGTCCAGAGTTTCCATTCCATGTTGCAACCAGGTGTGGTTCAGCATCCAAGCTAATTAAGGTCTATTAGTTCATGTGTGGAGTCCACATGGGCATGAGGAGAGCATCCCCTGCCACAGGAGTCCCAAGAAGGAGAAGAGAGAGAGAGAGCTTCCATTGTTTAGAAGTTTAAATATTCATGTTTCTCGAGCTTGCAGTGGCCATGCCCATTCCGGCCACTAACTAGCTGGAAGGTGTGATTGACAGGCAAGCAGGTAGGGACCTGGAAGGACAGGAGAAAGGTCTCTTTTTTTCTTTACTGTGGCCTTCCACAATTTATGAGAAGCAACTGGCAATTAAACCCCAAGATCGTTGGCTCCTCTGTGGGACAAGATAAGCTACTCTCAAGGCTACACTCTGGTATCCCCTTCCTCTCTGCTGTTTTCACACCTCAGGGAAATTTTGCACCGAGGAGTCTTTAGTTCCCTTCTCCACTCCCCTTCAAACAAACCTCTTTTGAACTCTTCATAACTTTTGATCTAAGTGTGTTTTACAGGCTTAATCTGCTAGACTGTCTCCTGGAAAGCAAACGCACTGTAACTTTTCAAGACAACCTGGCATCTGCTCAACTTCAATACAAATCCTCCTCCTTTCCTTGTCACCTAGCAACAGCAACCCGTAACTCTTTGAAAGTGGAATCTGCTCTTTGTTCCCTGCCCTATATTGACTAGCAATACTTGTTCCTTTCCTCTCCTGGAAAGCAAAATGAACTTTCTCTCTGCATCTCTTCTTTTAGTTGTGATTTTTTTCACAGCCCTTGTCACTGGCCAAACCCTAACAGTACCTTCCATGTCACTCAGACCTTTACTGGGCATGGCTCTAAATTGCTTTTGTCTAGTCCCTTCCTCCATCAATCAGCAGGGAGCAGACATGGAGAATGTTAAATGCAGCTTTTTGGCAAAGCTGTATACATGCTTATATTATTTGGTCTCCCCTTTCACTCTTTTCCTGTTAAATAATAACCAGGTTATTGCAATGGCATCAGGTTCACAGAAAACTTATCTTAACTGTTAAGTCCATCCTACCTCTCAACAATGAAGTGAATAAAGCATCCCTTCTTCAAGGTTCTGCTACACCTGGAGCCCTGATACATGGAGCGCACAGGAGGAAGGAGGGAGCCACAGACTGCTCAGGATTCTTGCTTTAATTCATAGAGTAACTATTAGTTCCGTGTTGGTCTATGTAGGGCTTGGAGGAAGGGTTGGCTTCACTTTTAAGTCTTTCTTGAGGCTCATTATACCAGTAGCTTGTTGAAAGCCTCTGGGGATGTGTTTTCCCCCCATTTGACCCTTGGCATTGCTGTTTGCTATTGATAAGGTTTTGGGAAAATGGTGTAATTTAACCAAGGTTGTCGGTTTTACTTTCCTGGTGCTTCTTTAATTAGGCTGCAAGAAATTCAGGGTTTTGACATTCAGAACAAGGTTAAGAACTGTTGTTAGGTCCAAACTTTGAATCACTAAAGACCTAGGTAACTTTCTTGTACCCAATTAGCATTTAAATTAGAATTTATCAACTTTGCTCTGTATGCAGAATTTTCTGTTCTTTTACCTTTTCCAAACAGGAACCACTGGCACGAAGGGTTATCAGTATATTAACAAAAGAGTATAGTTAGTAATGAAATACATTCCTCTTCTTATCTTGTGTTCATTCTTTTTTAAAAAAATTCTTTACTGTTGAAAGTATTACATATGTCTCCCTTTTCCCCCATTGACCTTTCCCAGCTTGCTCTTGCCTCCCAGCCCAGGCCCTCACCCCGCTATTATCTGTGTACATTGGTTATGCTTATATGCATGCATATAAATCTTTTGGTTGATCTCTTACCCCACCCCCACCCCAACTCCCACCCCCTCTTTCCCCTGCCTTCCCTCTGAGGTTTGATGGTCTGTTCAATGCTTCTATGTCTCTTAATCCCCATATATATTTTTCTGAGCCAAGGGGTTCTCCTTTTTTTCTGAATTCCAGGATAGTCACCTAATCGCTTCCCTAGGCTATGTTTATGGTGCAGCTGATACCCTTTGATTCATTATGCAGAGGACAGTTGTATTGTTCTGAGGATGGCTACATCTACCTTTTGGGTTAATTATGGCCATTTCCTTACTGCATTCTGGAGGAGGTTTCCATTTGGGAAATGTAACCAGTAAAGACATTGGGAATGGTATATGAAAACCAGCTGCCTTAGACTCTGCTGCTGTGAAACAGCAGAGACTTCTGACAAAGGACGACTGCTGAAACATGTGAGTATGTTATAGAACAGTAAGAAGCTAGGAAAATTCCAGTAATGAGGAAAATAAGACTTTTTTTGGGGGAAAGGGGGGATAGCAGCCTGACTCTGTACCTAGTTAATAAGTAGTATTCTTAATGCACATTCGTGTTAGCCTATAGTCTAGTTACTGCCCCTTCCTTAATTATCTGGTCTTGCAAGACCTGTTTACCTAAATACTCACATTTTACAGAGGTCATAAACCATGAACAATACACAACCCCCAGAGGGGATTATCAGTGCTGGCACCAGGCCAGGCCTTTAGGTGTGGTCTCAGGTCCCCCATGCCAACAAACAGAGCTTTTTGCAAAGCCCTCGAAAGGTCTGGAAGTCTGATCCATATTTGGAGGACAAAGAAACCAAAGGGTATAAAGAGAAAGCTTCCTCCATATTGGCTTGCTCAGGATTTGGAAACAGGCTCCCCTGAGTCACAGTACTAGTACATCTGGAAATAAATGTTTTTTTTCCTGTATCTCCTAGTACTTCTGTGTATTTTTCAGTTGTCTGGTAAATTCTGTAACACCAGGACTAGCAGAATAGGGAAAGACAGATAGTTAAACAGCAGTTTTCAGCCACCTATTAAATCCTATCTTCCCTACACCCAGGATACTTAAGAGTAAATGGTTTGCACTTCTCCTCCCCAACCAGAGGTAAATAGCTTAAATCATCTTACTCAAGGAGACAGATAACAGAAATGGGGTTAGTGCCATTTGCTAACCACACCCAAGCGACAGACAAATCAAGAGAATAAATCTAATTTTGGTATATCAGCATAAAGCTGATTAAAGTTCTATTGATCTGCCCCTAAAAGCTCCTCTAAATACCCAGCCTTTATAACCCCTGAAAATGAGCTAGCTGGTTTGGCTCAGTGGATAGAGTGTTGGCCTGAGGACTGAAGGTCCCAAGTTCTATTTCAGTCAAGGGCACATGCCCAGGTTTTGGGCTCAATCCCCAGTAAGGGGAGTGCAGGAGGCAGCCGACCAATGATTCTCTCTCATCATTGATGTTTCTATCTCTCTCCCTCTTTCTTCCTTTCTTACATCAATAAAAAAACAAAACAAATAAAAAAAAACAACCCTGAAAATGAAGGTCCTAGCATGCTCTCCCTCCAGGGAGCATGCCAGTGCCAATCTCTTCCCCCTCCCTTTTCCCCACAGTCACACATCCTCTGACCTCTAAGGCATCCCATGAGACTTGCAACCAGGGGAGCAATGGGCAGCAGGAGCTCATCTTGGGCTAACCCCCTGAATCTGTCTCCAAGGCCCCCTTTTCTCTCACTTCCCAGTGAGCCAAAGCAGCCCAGCCTAGGTTCTCCTGTTGCTTCTTCTATGCCCTTCTTTGATTCAATCTCCTAAATTCTTGCTTGACTTTTCACACTTTGTCTCTTGATTGAAATCTTTCCTTCAAGAAGATAAGAACCAAAGTCTCCTCATCTCATTGGTAATAAATGGATACAATTATATCCATAGTTCTTCCCCAAACATCTACTATTGCAGGAACACTTGAGCACAGAGAAAAAGACTGACCAAGGAGTAGGTGAATGCTACTGGGGAGACTGAGAGACTGCTGATCTGGCTTAAGTTATTTTTCCTGTGGACCCAGGGACTCATAGTTATAATGTTAAATTGTGAACACCTGCTATAATACAACGTGATTTTTTCCTGTTAATATAAATGTGCCTAAGCTGTGTGATGGAATGAATGTGTTTCATGGTGTCAAACAGAGCTGGGAGAAAATCCTCACGTGAGGATATATTTAAAAAAAAAAAAAAGATTTTAGAGAAGGAGAGAGAGGGGAGAAACATCAATGTGAGAGAGAAACATCTATTGGTTGCCTCCCCTGGGGGCTCCTACTGGGGGATTGAACCCGCAACCTTTTGGTGCATGGGACAACACTCCAGCCAACTGAGCCATCCAGCCAAGGCTGGAAGGTTTTAGTCAGCTGATGTACATCAGGGAGCACCTACCTGCAGGCCAGGCCAGACCTCCTATACGCAGCATCAGGGTTTGGATTAGGTAGGACAAGCGGAGTTCTGGTTCTGTGGCTTTCTTTGTTAATTACACTCGAATTTGGGGCTGTTTTTGTTTCCATGCCCCTTGTTTGGGGTCCAGATAAGCATTACAACTGTATAGTATTTTCTGAGGACAGTTTGTGTGAGTTTCTTAGCTAGTTGAAGTGTGGTGGGGGGGGTACAATTACTTAAAATACAAGAAGGAAGGAAAGAAGGAAAAAAGGAAGAACAAAGATAGAAGATATGGCAGAAACTGAGGCTTTGTCATGTTTGTCTTAGTCTTTTACATGTTGTGCAAAGAGCACCAGGGCTTCCATTCTTTCCTACCTTAGTGCTTTTTTTTTTTTTTTTTAAATACTTTCATTGATTTTTAGAGAGAAATGAAGGGAGAGGGAGGTAGAGAGAAACACCAATGTGAAAGAGAAACATTGATTGGCTGACTCCTGCATGCCCCCCACTGGGGATCGAACCTGCAACCTGGGCTTGTGCCCTGGCTGGGAGTCACATCTGCAAACTTTCTGTGACAGAATGATGCCCAACCAACTGAGGCACACTGGCCAGGGCTCCTATCTTAGTGTTTTGAGAATTACTAGGATAAATATTTGGCTTCAAGTAAATTCCATTTGTAGAAAGCTGTAAATTTTATATATATATTAAAAATAGTATATAACAAGTACATGTTATGTAAAACGCTAGAGGCCTGATGCACGAAATTTGTGCAAGAGTAGGCCTTCCTTCCCCTGGCTCCCAGCACCAGCTTCCCTCTGGCACCTGGGACCCAGGCTTCCCTTGCAGCACCAGCTTCATTTGGAAGGTCTTCTGGAAGGATGTCTGGTCTAATTAGCATATTACACTTTTATTATTACAAGTAAGAATAAATTATAGAAAACTATATATTTTAAACATAAAGAAATATATAAAATATGACTATATATTATAAAAAGAAATATATATTACTAGAGGCCCAATGCACAAAATTCGTAGGCTTTTCTTCCCCTGGCTGCTGGCACCAGCTTCCCTCTGGCCACTGGCAGGCACCTGGTATCCGGGCTTTCCTCGCAGGCCCGGCTTCATCTGGAAGGTCGTCCAGTAGGATGTCCAGTCTAATTAGCATATTATGCTTTTATTATTATAGATATTATATAAAGTAAGTTATATTATAAATTAATATAGAAACATGAATATACAATGAAAATATGTATTATATTATAAAATAAATAAATATGTTTTATAGATATATATCAAAATAAATTCTATGTAATCATAGAATTTGTGAAAATCATTAGGATTTCATAATTTGGTAATCTTAGACATCATCACCATCTCTCTCTCTCCCTCACTTTCTCTCTCTTTTATTAGATTACCTGTTTATTATAAAGGCTATTAAAGAATACACATCAATAGCCAGGTGAAGAGGTACAGGAAGCAAGGTCCCAAACAAAAGAAATTCTGTCCCTGTGGAGTTTGGGGCCTGGCACTGTGGCATGCAGAAGCATTCTGGTTCCCCCACATGGAAGCTCCTTGAACCCTCTTCTTTTTAGTTTCTTGGAGGCTTCATTACATAGTCAAGATTGATTAACTACTCATTGGCCATTGGTGATTTATTCAACCTCCTTCGCCCTCCCCACTCCCAGAAATCAGGGGGTGAGAATGAAAGTTTGAGCTCTCTATTCCTGATTGGTTCCCCTGGCAACCAGCCCTTCATCCTTAGGTGTTTTCCAAAAGTCATCTTAAACATAAACCCAGTTGTGGTGGCAAAGGGCCTATTATGACAACAGGAAGTTCATTTCACCTTTATAGTTCTGAAGTGATTTCAGAAACTGAGGACAAGAGACCAAATATTATAACAAAAGGTGCTTCCATTGCTCTTACTACTCAGGAAATTCCAAGGGGTTTAGGTGCTACGACCCAGGAACCACAGATGAAGACAAAATATAAATGAGAAGTATATTTTAATCACCTGAATGATTTAACATTCTAAAGCTGTAACACTCTTATGTGAATTTGTACCAGCTTAACTTCAAGAACATATAAAAACTTTGCTCCTACATAGCTCTAACCCCACCCAGTTAGTTATTGATGTCACAAAATTACATCTTTGTGCATTGGGTTCAAAACCATAGACTAACAATTGTTTCTTCAATACATTAGTCACTCTCTTTTTTTATCTTTGTTTTTTATTTTTCTTCCTTTTTTTTTTTTAAGTCACTCTCTTTTTTTTAAAGCTTTAACATTTTTATTGATAATATTTGGAGGGGATAACATCCAATTGACCCAGATCCAAGTATAAAATGGCAACATGATTATGATACAGTGAAGAAGGGGAGGTAACATGACATTTCTCTGGAGTCTCATAGAACTAAAGACCACTAGGATTATGAGCAATTTATATATTTATAGAATACTAGAGGCCTGATGCATGAAAATTCATGCAACAGTAGGCCTTCCTTCCCCTGGCTGCTGGCACTGGCTTCCCTCCAGCACCCAGAACCCAGGCTTTCCTCCTCTGGCTGCTGGCAGGCACCTGGGGCCTGGGCTGGCTTCCCCTGGGCCACCCACAGGCATCTGGGATCTGGTCTGGCTTCTCTCTGGCCACCTGCAGGCACCCATGATGCAGCTGGCTTCCCTCCAGCCCCAACTTCATCAGGAAGGATGTCCAGAATGATCTCTGGAAGACGTCTGGTCTAATTAGCATATTACCCTTTTATAATTATAGGCTAGAGGCTCAGTGCACAAAATTCATGCACTGCTAGGGTCCCTAGAGACTGGCTATGACCGCCAGGTACTCCCTCCCTTCCCCCGGCCAGCCCCACACCCTGGCTGAACTCTTGGAAGAACTCCCGGTTGAAGGGACAATATGCATACTATGCTTTTATTATATAGGATTGTCCCATGTTATCTGTGTATCTTGATAGCGCTTCAAGCATTAAAAAAGCACATTGGAAATAATCCCAATTCTTATTAGTACTCTCAGGGAGAAGATACTAGACATACATTTTACTTATAGATGTGTTGATGTCTATATTAAACAAAGTTTAGCCCCTGGTGATGCTACTTCTTTTCATTTTATCATTCATTTTCTTCAGAGGGTTAATTTGTCTAAACCAGTGACACTTCATTATTGCTATTAAGCAAATTAAAAGGACTGCTGTAGCCTGCAGTATAGTAAACCTTTTCATCACAAACTTTTTCTTCTTCCCTCAAAATGCTTCTTTCCCCTAAAATATTGATGTTAGAAGTTGTTCTTGATTCTTGTGGGCACTAGGAAATCTATTGAAAGACCATACAAAGACAGTGATTTTGGCTCTGTCTTCAATGAAGACATCTGACTCTGAAAGTCTGGGTGGATCAGATTGCTGCTCAGAGCAGATATATAGAAATGGTAATGGTAGACTCACTAAAAGGATCTGTACCCAGCTCATCATTGGAGCTATCATCCTTATTTTCATCTTTCTTGTTTTTGCCTTGAATATAGCTGCTTAGTCTGGTAAAGTCAGTCTGGATGGAGGAATCCCAATCTATTGAGTGAATAGAGGTGCTGACCCACTTGACTGGTACATACAGTCAGATCCCTTAACTTCTGGGGATTCTGGGGGCTGGAAGTTTGAGCTCAGGGTGCTAGAAAAGTCAGGTGAGAGCCTTGTTCCTGGTGGCAGACTGCTGGTGGTGTCCTTACATGGTGGAAGAGATTACATTAGTCTCTTAAATCAAGTAGAACACTAAAAGTAGAGCTACAAACCAAAGTTACAATATACTAGCTTTTATAATTATCCATGAATTTACCTTTAGCAAAAATTTTTATTTCTTCATAAGGCTTTGAGTTACTGTCCAGAGTCCTTTCATTCCAACCTGAAGAACACCCTTCATGCCAGGAAAGTCTGTAGTAAAGAAGACTCTCAGCTTTGGTTTATCTGGGAATGTCTTAAAGGTTCCCTCATCTTTGGATAGTTTTGCCAGGTATAGAATTCTTGGTTCACAGTGTTTTTCTTTCAATACTTTGAATATGCTAATCCATTGCCCTCTGGTCTCCAAGTTTATGATGAGAAATCTGATCATGATCTTGTTGGCAAAAATATAATGAAAGCTACTTTCTCTCAGTTAATAATATAACTTATCTTATGCAACAGAACATTTTCTTATAGATTGTAGTATCAGTTAAGTTATAGCATCATTTTGAGACCAATAGGAGTTAAAAAAAAAGAAACCGAATATTTTAAGTGAAGGCATTATAAGATCTTTAAAAGACAAAATTATTACAGAATTTCAAACTATATATGAAAAGCTAACTGCAGTATCCTGCAAATTTTAATTTCTAATAAAGTAAATACCAGTCTTTAATATCCCACATAAACAAAAAGCTCTTTGGAGTCTTTTTTTAGCATAAAAGTGTTTGATATCAAAAACTGAGAAAATGCCCTAATTGGTTTGACTCAGTGGATATAGCGTCAGCCTGTGGAGTGTAGGGTCCTGGGTTTGATTCTGGTCAAGGACATGTACCTTGGTTGCAGGCACATTCCCAGTAGGGTGTGTTCAGGAGGCAGCTGATCGATGTTTCTAACTCTCCCTCTCTCTCTCCCTTCCTCTCTGTAAAAAAAAAAAAAAAAGAAAGAAAGAAAGAAAAAAAATCAATAAAATATATTAAAAAAAAAACAAAAAACAACAACACTGAGAAAACCACTGTGGTTTATCCACAGCTGCCACTGGTTCTTATCTTGCTCTGACTTTATAAGGTGCCACTGTGATGGAATTATAAAAATCTCCCATAGCCCTGGCTGGTTTGGTTCGGTTCAGTGGATAGAGCGTTGGCCTGCAGACTAGGGGGTCTCAGGTTTGACTCTGGTCAAGGGCACATGCCTGGGGTGTGGACTCAATCCCCAGTGGGGGGCATGCAGGAAGGAGCCGATCTCTCATCATTGATGTTTCTGTCTTTCTCTCCCTGTTCCTTCCTCTCTGAAAATTAATTAAAAAATATATATTAAAAAAACTCCTATATAAGCTTTTGGCTAGGTTAAGATTTTAAAAAATAATATATTTTTATTGATTTCAGAGAGAAAGGGAGAGGGAGAGAGAGAAACACCAATAATGAGAGAGAATCATTGATTGGCTGCTTTCTACACACCTTCTACTGGGGAGGAGCCTGCAACCCAGGCATGTGCCCTTGACAGGAATCGAACTCAGGACCCTTCAGTCTCCAGGTAGATGCTCTATTTACTGAGCCAAACCGACTAGGGCAAGGTTTTTGTCTTTATAGTCCAGGAAGCTCATTTGTGGTCACCTATCAGCTTGTTTTTTCTCTTTTTTTTTTCTCTTTTAAAAATAAAAGTCTTTACTCTTCCTTTTTCTCAATGTTTATCTTTTCACTTTTTAAATTTTATTTTTCTCAAATTTTCTTTTCTCATTTTTTATTTTTCTTGTCCTTTTTTTCTAAAAATTTTAAAATTAGTATTGCAGTATTATTAGTATAATTAGCACTGTTTATTAGTATCATTTATTAGTATAGTTAGTAAGCATAGTTAGCATTGGTACTATTATTAGCAGTTAGCATTGTATGTTAGTATCATTTATTAGCATTAGTAAGCATAGTTAGCATTGTTAGTATTAGTTAACATAGCATAGCATAGCATAGCATAGTTAGTACTATCTTCTAGCAAAGTTAGCATTAATCTTACCTAATAATAGACAAACATGTAAATTGACTGTACCTCTGCTACGCCTATAGCCAATCAGAGTGAGTATGCAAATTAACCCAACAAAGATGGAGGTTAATTTGCATACATAGGCGCCCCTTGCCTGGGTCCCGGGAACATCCTGGCACCCAGGTCACTCTGAGGTAGGCCCCACGTGGGCCCTGAGCAGCCTGGGAAGGGCCTGAGCCAGGGTGCTCCTTGGCAGGGCCAAGCCTGTGATCAGAGCCGAGGGAGCAGGGGCAGGGGAAGAGCCGGCCATCAGAGGAAGCTGGGTGTCTCCTGCCCAGGCCTAAAGCTTTGGCCAGAGGCTTTAGGCCTGGGCAGGGCCCACCTGGCGATTGGTGTGAATTACAGAGGAAACACCTTTTCTGACTGCTCATTGACTAAGCTTCCTGTATGCCACTGGTAATATTCTTAGTAACTTGGGTAATAAGAATCCAAAAAGGTGATCTAGGGCTTTTCTACCACACTTCTGGAGAAAAAAACGAAGGTCTGCTGCTGGAGGGATAAGAAATGTCATATCCTGCCCTAGCTGGTTTGGCTCAGTGGATAATGCCTCGGCCTGCCCACCGCAGGGTCTGGGTTTAATTCTGATCAAGGGCATGTACCTAGGTTGCAGGCTCCTCCCTGGCCAGGGCCCAGGTCAGGGCTCATGCAGGAGGCAACCAATCAAAGTGTTCCTCTCACTTTGATGTTTCTCTCTGTCTTTCCCTTTCTCTTCCACATTCTCTAAGAGTCAATGGAAACATATCCTCAGGTGAGGATAAAAAACAAGAAAGAAAGAAAGAAAGAAATGTCATATCCTATGAAAGACACATCTTGAAAATGCCTAAAGAAAGTTGTCATTTTTTCATGGTGAAGAGACTGGAGTCCGTGTTGATGAAAACACCTTGGTGGCTGTGGTGACTGGCAGTGGCTGCAGCAGTGGGGTGATGGGGCCGGTGCCTTCCCCTGATCAGCCTGGTAGCCTCCGACAAAGGGAGGCCAGGCTGCGGCTTAGGCCCTCTCCCTGTGGGGAGCATGCCTAAGCCATCAGTAGGACATCCCCTGAGGGCTCCCAGTATGTGAGAGGGGGCAGGTTGGGCTGAGGGACCCCCCCACCAGTGCATGAATTTTGTGCACTGGACCCCTAGTAGTTAATATTGTCAGTTAGTGTTGTTAGCAGGTCACCATGTCTCATGACCTTGCAGCCACCTCTACTGATGAGGAGCCCCAGTTAGCCACTACAAGCTCCCGAACATCATCGGCCAGGGAACCTTTGCCAAGATGAGGTTGGCCCAGCACATTCTGACTGGGACAGAGGTGGCTGTCAAAGTAATTAATGAGCAGGGCTCCTTCAGACTTTTCCAGGAAGTCCCCTGCATGAGGCCTTGAATCACCTGAATATTGTAGGTGATTGACGCTGAGGAAACATTATTCCTTGTTATGGAGCACGTAAATAGTGGGGACATGTTCTATTATCTGCAGGGCCGGGCCACATGACTAAAAATGAGGCCCAAGGCATTTTCTGGCAGCTGGTAGCTGCTGTGCAGAACTGCTACCAGCCAGGCATCATCCACAGATGCCAGAGAACATGCTTTCTGATGTGGAGCTGAATGTAAAACTTGCAGACTCAGGGCCTCAGCACTGAATTTATTGGCCATAAGTTGAGCACATTCTGTGGCAGCCTCTCTATGCCTCCCCAGAGCTCTTCCTGGGTGAAAACTATGATTGCCCCAGCGTCAATGTATGGAGTCCAGAGTAGTTCTGTATAAGATGGTCACTGGGACTCTGCCTTTCATGGGAGAGAACTTCTGGGAGCTACAACAACTAATACTGAGCAGACACTACCATGTCCCCTATGTCCTGTCTTTTGAGTGTGAAAAGCTCTTAAAGAAATTAATGGCCCTCAATCCCAGTCACAAAGGAACTAAGAATTAATGAGAGACCCAGGGCTCACCATGGGCCAGGAGGAGGAACTCATGCCTTTCAGGGAGCAACCCAGTGACAACATAAATCCCTGAGTGACCGAGGAAATGATGAACCTGGAGTCTGAGCAGGACCACATCCAGGATATGAATAATATGCAGGAGGCACGACAGTGATGGCTACATACCTGATTCTGAGCACCAAAAACCCAAAGTGGAGGGCTGCACCATTATAGTCCTTCCCCAACTTGCAAGGTTCAGCCATAAGGCCAGAAGAGCCTGTCAGTCCCCCAGCCAGCCTGGAGTTGAGGACCCTGCCACCCCCAGCTCAGTCCCTAGCTTGGCCTTTGTGGCTCTCCCTGCCCCCCGCCCTCCGCCCCCGGGGCAGCAGAACCCCAGAGGGAACCAACAAGGAAAACTCCCTATATGCTGAGTGGCCTGATGGTGTGACCCCAGTCTTTTCTGGCCACAGCCAGGGCTGGCAGGGGTGGCTAGGAGGTTCTTTAACTTTATTGTTAAGACACCCTTGCTGTGATCCACCAAGAAGCAGCATCTTAATTGGACCCAAGTAAAGCCACAGTGAAAGATTGTGGGTCAGGCTGCACTCCCTGTGATTTAAATGCTGAGCTAGAAGATGCTGAGCTCCAGGAAGACTGGCAATGTGGTATGGGAGATCGGCCAGAGGCTGGTTTGTCCCCTGGGTGAGCGGACTTGGTCCAGTGGACGATGGAGGTGTGCAGACTGCCCCAGTGTTGTCTGCACAGGATTCAAACCAGGAAGGTACCTGCCATCTCTGTGGCTTTCAGAGGCATCATACACAAAATACCTGGTGAGCCTGGAGTGTGGCCTGGAGCCCTCCAGGGGGACAAAGGGAGAGACCACCCTCACTGCAGGTACACCCCTCCGCCCTGACTTGGTGAAACCTCAGAGACTGAACTACTTCTCTTCCATGTTTGTGGGGGAAAGGGTGGTTCTGATTAAACTACTGGATTCTTACAAACCATTGAATAAACTTGATGCTCTAGAAATATGTATCGAATACTCTGTTTTGCATGCTCCCTCCACAGAGCTGGGGCAGAGCTCAAGCTGTTCATCCTCCAGTTTGAGAAGGGTCTAGTGATGTAGCACTGCTGGAGGCTAATTCCAGCATGTCATAATAAATGCAAGAAGTTCATTAAAGGTTGATGGGCTTTTATATTCAGCAGGGCTGAATACATATTATTGCCTGCTGGAATGGCCAAAAGCATTTCCCCAAACCTGAAAATCTGCATATATTATTGCTTGTTGCCAGACAGCTGAGGGCATTTCAATCTACATGTTATTGCCTCCTGCTGGCCAAACAGCTGAACAGCTGAAGGCAGTTTCCCCCAACCTGACAATACTTACTATATACTAAACCTTACCTTTGAGATGTATATCTACTTTGCTATAGGGCAAAATGTGGGAATACAAAGCGCCCTGGGTCCAGAGATAGAGAGAATTTAGCTACTATAGCTAAGCTTCCTCTGGCTCCCCCATGGATTACAAATTTATATTATATTTCTAGTCTCTTTATTAATTTACATGCAGCCCTTCTCCAGATTCCTGAACCCATATAGATGCTGGATATCACCCCAGCATTATAGTACTTTGACTTAATCAGAACAATGAATGGAAATGACTGAAGAGAATTACCATGGGAACTCCCAACAGCAACGAATGTGGTTTCAAAGGGAAAGGCTGTGAATCCTAAGTTCCCAGAGGAGGAGGCACTCCACACCATGCAGGACCACAGAGGGAAGCACCAGGGCTGGTCAGGAGAAAACAGAGATTTTCCTTCCTTTTCCTCCCTCTATGACAACTCCTCAGAGGGTCCTGAGGAAACCAAACTCCTATCAGCATGGACATAGTCCCACATTCTACTGAAGCTGGACACCTCATGGGCAAGTCCTCAGGAGCCTAAGTTCCTGTCAGTGTGGCGGTGGCCCTACAATCTCTGGAAGCTGTGGAGGCCCTTCTCCAGACAGACATAGTCTATCTTAAGAACAGAAAAGTCCTAACCTGTGCCGCGCTCAGCATGGCCTGGGGTGAACCTGAAGGGGTGTGTGTGTGTGTGTGTGTGTGTGGGGGGGGGGGGGGGGGCGGGGAATGAAGGATTAAAAAAGACAGACAAGAAAATAAAGCTGGGGCTAAGTGGGACGCTGCTTTTGGATGGAGAGACAGTGCCACAGCCTGCAAGCTGAGTATTTTATAGCCAGATTCCATGAGGCAAAGTAAGGGCGTGGTCAAGATGTTTACAATGTTCTCGTGGGTTTCGAATTTACTGAATTACATGCACCTAAACTCTATCAAGCTTTGTTTTGGCAGCACTTGCTGCACCTCCTGCAGCCTACCTTACTTAGCCACCTGGGACCACAGGTTTGGACCATAAGGTCAGACTTACACTATAGCCTTTGGCTATAATTGTGCTAGGAGGACTTTGCCCTCCAAGCTGGGACTTGCACATGGCTTTGCCATAAGAGGACTGTGCCCTCGCATTAGTCCAAGGCTTGAACCTGTCCAAACGCTGTAGCCACTCTCCACACTAACCAGTTTTGCTCAGTGGATAGAGCATCAGCCTGTGGACTGAAGGGTTCTAGGTTTAATTCTATTCAAGGGCACATGCCTGGGTTGCGGGCTTGATCCCCACTAGGGGGCGTGCAGGAAGCAGTCAATGATTCTCTTTCATCATTGATGTTTCTATCTCTCTATCCTTCTCTCGTTCTCTCTGAAATCAATAAAAATATATTAACAAAACAAAACAAAAAAACCCCAGAGAAAATGATTGAACCCAGCTCAGCATAGGTGATAGGAAGCTTAACAATAACAGCTACCGTATTAGAACTTTTCCTTTGCCAAGTACTTTGCAGATATCTTAAAAATGACATAGCCATAAAGTATAAAGCCTGATATCCCCCCCTTCCCTACACACAAATATTTTACTTATAAATAGATGAAAAAAATCTTGGAGTGGTTGTGAATGGTTTTTTCATATCCATTCAGCTACCCTGTGCCTTTTGATTAGAACATTTAATCCATTTAAATTTAGTGTTATTATTGATAGGTACTTATTTATTGTCATTTTAATTCTGTACCAGTGGCCCGATGCATGGATTCGTGCACATTGAATGGAAATCAAGAGCCTCTGCCTGAGTGCCCAGGAAGTTTCCATGTCCCCATGAGCTGCCAAGAAGTCGTGTGGGGAGTCTGTCCTCCTCCCTGAAAAAATATTTCCAAATGTCCCTTCTGTGGCCAGGGTCACGCCTTGCTGGCTGGGAGGTCCCCAGTGGATGCCTTGGGCCATGCTGGATGCTTTCCATCCCTCGGAACCCAATAAGAGACGCTCTGAGGTGAACAATACAAAGCTGGGGATATTGGAGGGCAGGGGTGATCTCTTGTCCACACACCCAACCTTCAGATCCAGCTCTCTGACTTTTACCTCAATTGTCAGTCGCCACCTTGTGGCCACTTTTATATTGCTGCCTTCCTCTGTAGCTCCAGGGTAATCCGTAAGGGATGAGATTTGATCTTGATGCCCAAGGCAGAGTTCCAGGAGCCTGGCGGCAATATCAGGCTCTTCCCGGTTACTCCAAGTGTCGCGCTTCATCTATTCCCCGGAGATTGTACCTGTGGGCTTATGGTGTATGTGCCTCCCGGCAACTTCTGGCTGAGCTGTGGGTGTCCTCGGGGTGGGTACCAGCACCGCCGGGGGTCCGTCCACGGGAGCTGCCATCGTGGGCCCACCTACCTGTAGGAGCCTCCAGGGATCCATGGGGAATGTGGGAGCCCAGATGCCGGCCAGGCCCAGGAAGGGGCGATGGGCTTGGCCGTGGACACATGTGGGAGAACTGCTCATAGGACTGGGATTTTCTCACTTTTTCCAGGACTCTCTCTGGAGGTGGGGACCTGTCCAGCTTGGAAGTGGCAGCTGGGGGTGGTAGGAAGGAAGGAGGGAGAGGCTGATCACGGTCCTGGGTAAGGAGTGTTCTTTGTATTTCAGTTCCGCATCAGAAGGAACATGGCAATAGCTAAGGGGTGGAACACGGTCTTGATGCCCGAGAGGGAGTTTCAGGGGGTTGGCGTAGGTATCAAGGTCATCCTGGTCACACGTGAATGGTCCACATTGCATTTGTCCACAGTAGATTGTACCTGCAGGGCATAAGGGGTGATTTTTCCACACAACTCCCAGTCCAATCCGGGCTGCCTGAACAAAACAGGTCAGGCCAGCACCCGCTGTTGCCCCTCTGCCCACCAGAGCCTACCAGAGCTCTGCAGGGATCCAGGAGCGGGTATTCAGTGCCAGGATGCTGACCTTTCTAGGAGATGGGGCTGGGGCCAGGTGGTAGGTGGAAGTTGCGAAGACATGCGTGGGTGTCGGTCATTGGGCTGGACTTCACTGGTGCTCACTCTAAGATGGGGGCTGGCCCAGGCAGTATGTGTGTGAAGCGCCTCTATGGGTTTTTCCTGAGCCCACATCTGGAGACCCAGAGGGCAATAGGTAAGGGGTGTGGTGAAGCTGCAGGGTCTGAAAGCAGAGTTCCAGAGGCCAGCAGCAGCTGATCCTTGGTCATTCTGGCTACACCCTCACCACCTGGGTGTGGTGACTGTAGTCTGTTTGCTAGAGATTGCACCTGTGGGAGGCGGGAGAGGCTCGTGCACGGCAGCTGCACTAGTCAGTCATGAGCCCAGCTTCTGGCTGAGTGGCACTCCTGCTGTGGGAGCTCACTGACTACCAGGGGGCAGCTCCTGCATTGAGTGTCTGCCCCTGGTGGTCATTGCACATCATAGTGACTGGTTGTTCCAGTTCTGGTTGTTCTGTTTTAACTGTCGCTGGGCTTTTATATATACTAGAGGCCTGGTGCACAAAATTCCCCCACGGGGGTGGTGTCCCTCAGCCTGGCCTGCACCCTCTCCAATCCAGGACCCCTTGGGGGATATCCCTCTCACATTCAAGGACCACTGGCTCCTAACCACTCACCTGCCTGCCTGCCTAATGCCTCCAACTGCCCTCCCCTGCTGGCCTGATCTCTCCCACAGCTGCCCGCCCCTGATTGCCCATAACAGCCTCTGCCTTGGCCCACACCACCATGGCTTTGTCCGGAAGGAAGTCAGACATCCAGAAGATGGCTGGTCGACCCGGTCTAATTAGCATATTTTCCTTTTAGTAGTATAGATAGGTTATATAGGATAAGATTGCTTAAATGGGGGTGGGGAGAAGGAAGCCTTTTTCATCAGGAGGAGATACTTTTCTCAGACAAAAATACAAAATCCCTATATATGGACTGATAGCCAGCCATATGCACTATACTGCCAAACTGGTCATTAAAAAATTGAACCGCTTTCTTACACCTTACACAAACAGCAGTTACCCTTAAAACCCCTCCTCAGCCCCTACCTTAGGTTCTGCCTTCACAGTTCACCCAGATTAGGTTCTGATTGGTTAGTTTCTATGCCAGTCAGCGTCAAAAGCTCCACCTCCTAGGCAGCCATTGGATCCTCGCAGTTCACCCAGATTTGGTTCTGAATGGTCGGTTTCTGTGCCAGTCAGTTTCTCTGGGCCTATCAACAGGCCTGATCAGAGAGGTGAGGCTGATCAGCAGCCCCAGTGGGGGCCCAAGAGAAAGAGAGGCATGGCTTCTGGCTAGGCCCTGAGAGAAAGAGAGAGTCAAGGACTGATCAACAGCTACCATGGAGGCTATGGATCAGACCCTGCTTCTCTCTCCAGGCCTCTCTTTGGGCCTGATCTGCAGCCCCCTCAGCAATCAGTGCTGGGTGGTGGCACCTGTAGCAGTGACAGTCAGTGCTGGGTCACCACGTCAAGCCAGCACTGACTGCAGGACTGACTTCCGGTCGGTCGAGCCTTCAGTCATTTTGGATGTTATGGATCCTGGGTTTTTATATATTAGGATTGACTAGTGGCCTGGTGCATGAATTTGTGCACATTGAAAGGGAATTAATTAGAGGAAATATTTTAATATTGCTATTTGCCCTTTCTCTATAATAGAAGTGTCAGAGATGAGAGAAAATTAGTAAAATGTATATGAAAATAATATATACATTTATTAATAAATAAACAATAACAACATGATACAACAACAAATACATGCTATAAAATAACAAAAACATGATATGAAAACAACAAAAATATGATATAAAAACAACATTGATACAATGACTGATAAATTGATTAAACTTATTCTAATATCTCCCTGTATACCACAGTAAGAGTGAAAACGCTTTCAGAGTGCTTGACTAACTTCCCTTGTGATGAAGTATTTACAACTTTAACTTTAACGTCACACACTCTTAAAACTCGAGAGAAAGCAACATATAACTGACCATGTCAGAAAATGGGTTCAGGTAGGAATATGCCTCCTCTGTCTAGAGTTTGTCCTTGTGATTTAATAATAATCATTGCCAATGCTGGCATCATGGGAAACTGTCTTCGAATTAATTTAAATGGGAGGCCAGTGTTAGATGGGGACAAATCAATTCTTAGAATCAGAACAACCTTTCCTTCTGCAGATCTTGTTAATACATCAGCTTTGATAATGTTAGGTCGAAACCTTTTTTTAAAAAAATTTAATAAATCTTTATTGTTCAGATTATTACAATTGTTCCTCTTTTTTCTCCCCATAGCCCCCCTCCACCTGGTTCCCACCCCACCCTCTGCCCTTACCCCTGCCCCCACTGTCCTCATCCATAGGTGTACATTTTTTTCCAGTCTCTTCCCGCACCCCCACACCCCTTTCCCCCCGAGAATTGTCAGTCCACTCCCTTTCTATGCCCCTGATTCTATTATATTCACCAGTTTATTCTGTTCATCAGGTTTTTTATTCACTTGTTGATAGACATGTATTTGTTGTTCATAATTTTTATCTTTACCTTTTTCTTCTTCTTCTTCTTCTTAAAGAATACTTTTCAGCATTTCATATAATACTGGTTTGGCAGTGATGAATTCCTTTAGCTTTTTCTTATCTGTGAAGCTTTTTATCTGCCCTTCAATTCTGAATGATAGCTTTGCTGGGTAGAGTAATCTTGGTTGTAGGTTCTTGCTATTCATCACTTTGAATATTTCTTGCCACTCCCATCTGGCCTGCATAGTTTCTGTTGAGAAATCAGCTGACAATTGTATGGGTGCTCCCTTGTAGGTAACTAACTGCTTTTCTGTTGCTGCTTTTAATATTCTCTCTTTGTCTTTTGCCCTTGGCATTTTAATTGTGATGTGTCTTGGAGTGGTCCTCTTTGGATTCCTTTTGTTTGGGGTTCTGTGCATTTCCTGGACTTGTAAGTCTATTTCTTTCACTAGGTGGGGGAAGTTTTCTGTCATTATTTCTTCAAATAGGTTTTCAGTATCTTGCTTTCTCTCTTCTTCTGGCACCCCCATAATTTGGATGTTGGTATTCTTGAGGTTGTCTCAGAGGCTCCTTACACTATCTTCAAATTTTTGGATTCTTTTTGCTTTTCTGGTTGAGTGTTTTTTTGCTTCTTTGTATTTCAAATCTTTGACTTGATTCTTGTGGTCCTCTAGTCTGCTGTTGGGTCTCTGTATAATATTTTTTATTTCAGTCAGTGTATGTTTAATTTCTAGTTGGTCCTTTTTCATATCCTTGAGGGTCTCACTAAATTTATCGAGCTTTTCTAGGAAATCCTTGAAAAACCTTATAACTGTGGTTATGTGATCTATATCTAGTCATTTACTTTCCTCCATTTCTTTCATTTGTGATCTGTTCCTTTTGTCTCCGCATTTTCGCTGCTTCCCTGAGTTGGTAGAGTAGCTTTGTGTGGTAGGTGTCCTCTAGGGCACAGTGGCTCATCCTCCCCAGTTACTTGAGGTGAATACTCTTGGTGCACCCCTTTGTGGGCTGTGTGCTCAGCCTTGTTGTAGTTAATTCTTGATTGTTGTTGGTATCACTTGGAGTAATTGACCTCCAGGCCAATTGGCTGTGAGGATCAGCTGTGTCTACACTGGGAGAACTTCTGTACTGGAGACAGCCTTATAGGATTGGACTTGCAAAATTGCCAAAGCCTCTGGGTTCAGCTTGGATGGGGCAGAGTTTCAGGGCAGAGATAACAGCCTTGGCTTCCCGTTAGCCCTGCCCTATGAGGCCCCTGGGTCTCAGTGTCCCTTGATAATTGCTGTAAGCACCTCTGAGAGAAAGCCACCCTTAAGTTTCAACTGCTGCCAGACAGTCCAGTTTCTCCCTGAATGAGTCTGGGTTCCCAGAAACTCGCCTGGAACTGGAGTTCAGCGCAGTTGGGAGCTTCTGTCTCACTCCTGCTTTAGAAAGCCAGCCCCGCACTCAGCCGCCTGTGCATTCAGCAGTTAGTCCTCTCTGTGCACGTGTCTCAGTACCTCAGCCTTTTGCAGCTCCCCTGAGTCTCAGTGTGCTTGCTCTTTTCCTGACATTCCAGATTCCCCCCGAATGAATCTGGTTTCCCAGAGTTTTGCCCGGGACTGGAGTTCAGCACAGTCAGGAGCTTCCTTTCCCTCCCACTTTAGAAAGGCAGCCGCGCACTCAGCCGCACGTACATTCAGCCACCCGTCCTCTCCGCGCACACATCTCCATACCTCAGCCTTTTGCAGCTCCTCTGAGTCTCAATGTGCTTTCCTCTTTCCTTCTAGTTGTAGAATTTCCACTCAGACAGTTTTCCTGTGGTTCTGGATGGTGTCTGTTTTGTCTTTTAGTTGTAGTTTTGAAATTGTTGTGTGAAGACCCCATTTGCTATTAAGATTTCTCAGTAGCATGATGATTGCACCCACTTTCAATTTTAATTTATGACATGGCATTCCCAAACAAGTAATACTAGTAAGAAATTCGGTGGGAAAATTTTCCTTTTCAGCATCATCTGTTGAATCAATGGAATCATCACTCAAATATGTGTGAAAAATCTCCATCGAGTATATCAAAAATTTCTTCATTTAATTTTTGAACGTGCTCATTTTTTTGAACAAAGAATCACACATTTAGATATATTTTTAATATTATCTATAGTTATGGTATTTCCAAAGGCAGCTTCAATAATTGATCCATTGCAAATCATTTCACAGGGGATTTCAATAAATCCATTCCTAAATGAAAACTGCTATCAAGTTTGCCATCTCCAAGTTTTACTAACCATTTTCTTTTTTTTTTTTTAATTTTATTTTATTTTTATTGTTTTAAGTATTACAAATAGTAGTACATATGTCTCCTTTTTTTTCCCCCTTTGATCTCCCCCCGACCTCCCCTACCCCCCAGGACATGCCTTCACCTGCCCACCCTCCCCCCCCACCCCAGTGTCTTATATCCATTGGTTGTGCTTATATGCATGTGTACAAGTCCTTCGGTTGGTCTCTTACAGCCCTCCTCGCCCAACCACCCCTGTCTTCCCAATGTAGTTTGACAGTCTGTTCAATGCTTCTTTGCCTATGTATCTTTTTCCCACCATTTCTTTCCTTTAAAAAGTTTTGCCTTTGCAGACTGGAAATAAACATATAATAACAAAACAAGACAAAACAAAAAAATGTTTGAGACCCAATTTCAATGTCCAACAGTTCCTTATGTGTACATGTCAGCAGTGATATCTGGATGGTGGGCACATGGTGGCAATGCAGGTCCGACCCTCTCTGGTTTGGTCCTAGGCAACCTGCAGCGGTGCACAGCTGCTGACTGCTCCCATGGCAAGGCGTTGTCAGCGTCTTCCATCTCTGGACTGTTTTTGCCTCTTGTCTTCGTGGTTGGAGCACTCCTGTCAATTCCTCTCTGTTGCAGGAATCCATCTGGTCTTGGGGTTGTTTTCTGAAAATATACAAATATATTCTCGACCACAAGTTAATAAAGGAATCTTTTCTATATAATTGATTTGGGATCCTTTTTATTTTTGTTCAAACGATTTTCCTTTGTCTTATTTAGACACCATGTGTGTTTTTAATGGCCGTCTTGCTGTTAGCATTGCAAATGAACCTTAATTTGGTAAAGTAAAAATTTTCTAGATGTAATTTACTTATAGGATATTTTTCCTTACATGATATTGCCCTACTATCCCCCCCTTTTTTTTTTTATTAATGGAGGTTTTTGTAAATTTTTATAATGCAGTCTTGATAACTTTAAATTAAAAAAAGAAATTTTTTTCCCCCACACATATGACTGCTTTAGGTTCATTGCATATTCAGGAATTTTACCATGAGATGAACTACCAATAGAAATTTTAGTTATTACTTTAAGAATAGCTTTTTGTCCAGTACTTGAATATTCACTTATTTCAATTAGCCTATTTAAATTAATCTGAAAACTCGATTACTATTTTACTGTCAAATTTAATACTCTACCAATAATCTTAGTTTACCCTGTAAATATTAGTGGGAAGGATTATTTGCATTCTTGAGTGGGCCCTGAGCATTCCTGATGCTAGGCTGAATTTAGATATAGGGCAACTGCTGTCGAAGTCTCTTGTCTGTTACCTGGGTCCCGATCTGAGCTGGGCCAAGTCTCTGTCTGTCACCTGTATCTCGATGTGAGCTGGGCCGGATCTCTTTCTGTTGCCTGGGTCCCGATCTGAGCTGGGTGTGGGAAGCGCAAAGCAGCCATGGGGGTAGGAGACCTCCTTTAGAAGCTAACCATTTTCTATAAGCAGAATCCTCTGATCTCATATTTGTTTTAAGAGACAGCTTTCTGAAACATCCCCAAACATCACAGTACTTTAAACTCATTTGTACTATGGCTGATGGCATAGCATGCGACACAACACTGAGTCATTGTTGAAAATCCCCTCCGAGAAGGAGACCTTTCCCACCAAATGCAACATTAAAATTCATAATTTCTCTTAGTAATCTATCTACGGTGTTTATAGCATGACTGGATGCCATTCATCAATATTGAGAAGTTTGTCCTTTTTATGGTTTTAGCAACTTCACTCTTTATATCGAGTGTAGAAGTTGAAGTTTTATTTAATGGAATTGGTAATTTATATTGGAAATGAAAGGTTCTTCCACCAAGAAGTAAATGTGCAGCAATTCCTATAGATGCTGTGGGTAAAACAGTATCACCATGATCTCTATTATAATGTAGTAAAACTTTATAAAGGTATGTTTTTCCACTACTATCTGGACCATCCAAGAAAAAGCATTTGGGGTGTACAGTTTGTTCTTCTATGGCTGAAATTATAGTCTGAAAAGCTACCAACTGTTCATCATTCAGAGAATTTATCAAAACCTCTGCCTGTTGTCGCTCATATGATTCATCACATGTATTTGCATTCATTAATAAAGGATAGTCCAGACGTTTAAAATGTGAACATTTCATTCCATGCAATGTGAATAACTCTTGAATTTCGTTAAGGGCATGCATTTCACAGTTCGCACAGGCACCTTATCTTTGCTGTAATTTCCAACAAAAATCTTCAATAAAATGAGATTTATTCTCATCCCATAATTTGTCTGCATCAGAAGGACATCAAAACACACATGTATGCAAAAAGTTGCCATAGTGTCCTGGCCAGCTTGGCTCAGTGGATAGAGTGTCAGCCTGTGGACTGACGGGTCCCAGGTTCGATTTCAGCCAAGGGCACATGCCTCGGTTGTGGGCTTGATCCCCAGTAGGGGGTGTGCAAGAAGCTGCCGATCAATGATTCTCTCTCATCATTGATTTTTCTATCTCCCTCTCCTTTTCCCTTCCTCTCTGAAATCACTAAAGAAATATATTTTAAAAAAGTTGCCGTAGTTGTTTGGGCATATTAAGGATGATCGCATTGTCAATCGTATCTTTCCAGATAGCATCGCTGATTAATAATCCTCAATATTTAGCAGCTTCACGAAATGTGTCATAAGTTACACCTCCTACAGTTCGCAGATCATCAAAACTTACTATACCTTTTACATGAAGAAGCAAAAGTCTAAGGTAATATTATTCTGGTTCTCTAAAGCTCACAGTGAACAATCTACCTAATACTTTATTCCCATCCTTTTGGCATTTTGTCCACACAGAATTATTAAACACACTAGTGGTCCGGTGCACAAAATTTGTGCATGGGGGGGGGTGTCCCTTAGCCCAGTCTGCACCCTCTTCAATCTGCAACCCCTTGGGGGATGTCCGACTGCTGATGTCGGGCCTAAACAGGCAGTGGGACATCCCTCTCACAATCTGGGACCACTGGCTCCTAACTGCTCGCCTGTCCACCTGTCCGCCTGCCCGCCTGCCTGATCGCCCCTAACTGCCTCTGCCTGCCTGTCTGATTGCCCCTAACCACTTCGCCTGCCAGCCTGCTTGCCTCCAATTGCCCCTCCCACCCTTGCCGGCCTGCTCACTCTCAACTGGCCCCCCCTGACGGCCTGATCTCCTCCAACTGCCCTCCCCTCCTGGCCTGATCGCCCCTAACTGCCTCTGCCTTGGCCCCACCACCATGGCTTTGTCCAGAAGGATGTCTGGAAGGTCTCCTGGTCTAATTAGCATATTACCTTTTATTAGTATAGATAATGTTGTGGAATCTCCCAATAATAATAATTACGCTCTTCAGAATCTTCTGTATTCAATAAGAACCAAGCCATCAAAGTCGAATTATACCTTTTAGCCCTATCTATAACTTCAGCAAAATCATCAGTATGAAAATACAAATTCTGTTCATTGGAAAAAGAATAGCTAATCTTGTGACTGCATGAGATTCAATCATTTGCATGAATGATTTGAGGTCAAGCACTTGCATTGTAGAAAGTCTCCCAACAGCCCCAGGAGCGCTCACATACCTGGAGTCAATGAAGTCCTGTACTTCATCATGATTGATATTTTTTTTTTCTCAGAAATTTGAATATTTGCCCAATTGTGCCCTTTATAGATGTATTTAAATAAATATTTGACACTTTTAATTGATGCGCAGACTTCAACATTTACATGACAGCTATACTTAAGGCACAAATACGGGTTATAAGGGACAATCCAAGTGTTATCAACAACTTTATTTCCAATAGACATGGTGCTACCGGATCTTTGTTTGTATTTGGGATATCCTTCAATATTTCCAATGGTCGCATTTTGAAATTCTTTTGGATATCCCTTTGAACATTTTCCATTTCCCATACATGGACTATTTGGATTTTGTATTCCACATGGTCCATGTACCATATTTGACTTTATAATTTGAAAAAGTCAAGGACTACTGGTCTTCATCCACAACTTTTGCCTTAACTATATGATCAATGTCATCTTCTGTTCATAATTTGGATTCACTATCTAATATCAATAATACTAGTATGTGAGTGTGAGTGTGAGGTAGTCCACGTTTCTGAAATTCAATGACATGAATTTTAGCTATTACTTTGCCAAATAAATGGAATTTATATATATCATTTAAAAGAGCATTCAGATTAATATTAAAAACTCTGGCTACCAAGTTAAGTCTGTTTTCAACTTTTTGCCAGTGTTGTAAATTGTTTGTAATATCTGCCCATTTGGGGTTGCATGTCATGGTTATGAATAAATCGGGCTTGTCAAACTTCGTTACAATTGCCATAGCATCCTGATATCGCTGCTGCATATTTCTGGGACTACCCTCAAAAGATGATGGAAGTATTATCATTTTACCAATTGGCACACTGTCATTTTCAGATCTAGATGTAAGATAATCCATCAAACCACTATATTTTTTAACTTTCAATTTAGATTAGTTTGCTTTAATGAAATTTATCTGATTGGCTTCCAGTTCTGAATATGAATCGACAATATACTGTTGAGTTAATTTTCCTTCATTTAAAATAGGATTGAATGTGTCCCTCACAGAGAGATGAAATCCATAATACTGCATTTGTGTGACTTGTGTCCTTACATTTTGTCTAGTATCATTGTCAATTACACTGTTGTCTCTGAGTCTTAATGCAATATCCGTTCCCCAGCCTTTTTCACCATGTGGAAAAAGAATAAGATATGTCATTGCATCTAATGTAGGAAACAGGATACTGATTTGTTTCATTTTAGTGGCATTCAGATTATTGGGATCTGGTTTACAATGAATTCGCAAGTCCCTTTCAAAAAAAGGTTCTCCGTTTTTGTTTCTTTTTTTTTTTTAAATAAATCTTTATTGTTCAGATTATTACAGGTGTTCCTCTATTTTTTCCCCCATAGCTCCCCTCCACCTGATTCCCCACCCCACCCCATGCCCTTACCCCCGCCACTGTCTTCATCCATAGGAGTAAGATTTTTGTCCAAGCTCTTCCCGCACCCCTCACACCTGCTTCCCCTGAGAATCGTCAGTTCACTCCCTTTCTATGTCCCTGATTCTATTATATTCACCAGTCCATTCTGTTCTTCAGATTTTTTATTCACTTGATTTTTAGATTCACTTGTTGGTAGGTATGTATTTGATGTCATTTTGTTGTTCATAATTTTTATCTTTACCTTTTTCTTCTTCTTCCTCTCCTTAAAGAATACCCTTCAGCATTTCATGTAATCCTGGTTTGGTGGTGATGAACTCCTTTAGCTTTTTCTTGTCTGTGAAGCTCTTTATCTGACCTTCAACTCTGAATGATAGCTTTGCTGGGTAGAGTAATCTTGGTTGTAGGTTCTTGCTGTTCATCACGTTGAATATTTCTTGCCACTCCCTTCTGGCCTGCATAGTTTCTGTTGAGAAATCAGCTGACAGTCGTATGGGTACTCCCTTGTAGGTAATTAACTGTTTTTCTCTTGCTGCTTTTAATATTCTCTCTTTGTCTTTTGCCCTTGGCATTTTAATTATGATGTGTCTTGGTGTGGTCCTCTTTGGATTCCTCTTGTATGGGGTTCTGTGCGCTTCCTGGACTTGTACATCTATTTCTTTCACCAGGCAGGGAAAGTTTTCTGTCATTATTTCTTCTAATAGGTTTTCAATATTTTGCTCTCTCCCTTCTTCTGGCACCCCAAAAATTCGGATGTTGGTTCGCTTAAAGTTGTCTCAGAGGCTCCTTACACTATCTTCATATTTTTGGATTCTTTTTTCTTTTTGTTTTTCTGGTTGGATGTTTTTTGTTTCCACATATTTCAGATCTTTGGTTTGATTCTTGGGGTACGTTGATCTACAGTTGAGTTTCTGTATATTCTTTATTTCAGACAGTGTATGCTTCATTTCTGACTGATCCTTTTCCATTTTTTTGGCATTCTCATTAAGCTCCTTGAAGGTCTCATCAAGTTTCTCAGCAGTTTTAAGAAGATTCTTGAGTAACCTTATAAATGTGGTTCTGAACTCTATGTCATCCAGTAGTTTGCTTTCCTCCGTTTCTTTCATTCGTGACATGTTTCTTTGTCTCCTCATTTTGGCTGCTTCCCTGTGTTGATGGAGTAGCTTTGTGTGGTAGGTGACCTATAGGGGGCAGTAGCTCAGCCTCCCCAATCACCAGATGTGGACACTCTTGGTACACCCCTTTGTGGGCTGAGTGCAAAGACTTGGTGCAGTTAAAGCCTTAATTGCTGTTGGTATACTGGGAGGAATTGACCTCCAGGCCAATTAGCTGTGAGCACTCACTGTGTCTATAATGGAAGAACTGCTGCGCTGAAGACACACTTAGGGGCAGGACTTGTTTCAGTAGGGCTTTGGTGCTCACTGAGTCTGCCTTTGAATGTGTCACTTATGGATGTGAGGAGTTGAAATCTGGTGTCTCACTCTGACCACTAGGTACACTGGCTTCTGGATCTCCAATGGGGTGCAGGTCAGCTACTGTCTGAGGCCATCCAGCAGGAGCTACAGTGAGAGCTACAGTTTTCTCCTCTTTGCTTGTGGTTTGGAGGTTTTGGAGCTGTCTGACCCAGGCTGCAAGTTTGCTAGGTTAAGCTGCGATAGGGCGGGGCTTTCTTCGGCTAACGCTGCTGCTTGGAGCTTGGGTGGGTTTGTAGGTTGTGCAGGGCGGGGTCTCAGGGTGTCACTAGGCTAGGGCGTGGCAAACAGCAATGGCTGCTAGTAAGCCGGCTCTGTGTCCCAGACCGCGTCCTGGAGTCCCGTGCCCCAGTGCCGTAAACAATTATTCCTGCGCGCAGCTCTGCAAGTAAGCCCCCCTCACTGGCAGACAGTCCAGCTTCTCCCCGTAGGAGTTTGGGTCCCCCGCGTCTCCCCAGAAACTGGATTTCAGAGTAATCGGGGGCTTGTCTCCCTTTGGGTTGAAAAAAGCAACACCCACCGCCAGCCCGGATCACGTGCCTCCGTACCTCAGCTTTTCAGCGCTCGTGCACGTCTCGATGCTCTTTTCTCTTTCCTTCTAGTTGTAGAACTTCCACTCAGCCAGCTTTCCCGTGGTTCTGGGTGATAGACGTTTTGTCTTTTAGTTGAATTTTTGAAATTGTTGCGCGAGGCAGCAGTTTAGGTGTTTACCTATGCCGCCATCTTGGATTCTCCCCGTTTTTGTTTCTTAATACGAAGGCAACCTCGGTTACACGGGGAGAATTATATCTACCTGGATCACTATTATGATCATATTTAATCACCATTGTTACTTCCATGGGAGCAATATCTTTTGCTGCTGTTTCAGACTGTGCTTCCTTTTCTACCTCATGTAGCATCTTGTATGATTTTGTTAATTCATTTATTTCATGCATGAGGTTGTTGATGTTGATCATGAGTCTTTCTGAGCAACCTTAGTTTTCTGGCATTGCTAATCTTTTACTTGTCACTTCAGCCACATCTAAAATATAGAGTTGAGCAAACTTCTGAGAAACACCATCCAAAGGATTCAAAGTTCCAGTAGAGTGATAAACTTGTTCATGTATTCTAAAACAGTATGGCCCATATCCTGATGGTGATGCAATGCAAAAGCAAAATAACTATTTATTGAACAAATATTTTCCATGAAATTTTTACTGTCAGAATCTTCATTTATCATTAATTTTTAAAAATATGCTGGGTATTCTGGAAAATATTTATCATTTGGACAAACTTTACCTTTGCTACAACATCAAGTAAATTTTCCATCAGATGGTTTTTCATTGGAGAAATTTAGTGATAGGCAAAATTGACATGTAATAGTCATTCCACCACAACTGTGTTCGATAATTGCATCCTCATTTACTTCATTTTTGCTGTGAAGGCAGTTCCTATATTGGTAGTACTTGTCAATGGCTGTTCTTCAGACATATTCTGTGAATGACGCTGGCTTCTTTCAGCTTCAGAGGTACATTGTGCAAATAGTTGGTCTTTAGACATATTCTGTTGATGACGCTGCTTTCTTTAGGCTGCAGAGGTACATTGTGCCAATAGTTGGTTTTCAGACATTTTCTGTTGATGACGTCAAATGTCACTTTTTTTCTGGCTGCAGAGGTACGTTGTACCAATAGTTGGTCTTCAGACATTTTCTGTTGATGATGTCATTTTCTTTTGGCTGCAGAGGTACATTGTGCCAATAGCTGGTCTTCAGATACATTGTGTTGATGCTGCTGGCTTCTCTTGGTTTCAGAGGTAAGTTGTGCCAATAGTTGGTCTTCAGACATATTCTGTCATTGATGCAGGCCGGGGGAGGGATGGGTGGAATCAGGCTCCCTCCTCGCTCCTGTCAGTGTCAGGAGTAGGGGGGGGGGTTGGGGGTTGGGCTGGCAGGGGAAGGGGCCTATCAGAGCTTTCCTTCCCCCAACTGCTGGCAGCTGGCCCTGCCCCCAAGGCTGCCACTGCTTGCCCTCTGTGCAGCGCCATCCCCACTCCACCACCTGTTGCCTCCCTCTGCTGGCAAAAGGCATGGGGTGCCATCCTTTGGCTGGCCTGGGCCTCCTTCTGTGGCGTGATGGATCACAGGGCCCTCAGATTGATGCCCCGCAGAGGGAGGCCCTGCCCACCCTGCCGAGGCTCTGTGATTGATGGCAGCCAGCACAGAGGGAGGCCCTGCTGCCCTTCCCAGGCTCTGTGATTCATGCTGTGCAGAGGGAGGCCCTGTCTGCCCTGCTGGGGCTCTGTGATCAATCACAGAACAGAGGGATGCCTCTCCCACCTGGCCTGGGTTCATCTCCTCCCACAGGGAGGCCCTGTCCACCCTGCTGGGTCTCTGCGATCAATCGCAGAGCAGAGGGAGGCCTTTCCCACCTGGCCTGGGTTCTGCCATTCATCACCTCCCACAGGGAGGCCCTGCCCACCTGGCCTGGGCTCTGTCATTGATCACCACTCACAGGGAGGCCCTGACCACCATGCCAAGGCTTTGTGATGGAGACCCTGTCCACCCAGCCTGGGTTCTGCCATTGATCACCACCCACAGGGAGGCCCTGCCTGCCTTGCCCACCCTGCCAGGGCATTGTGGTCAATGCTGCGCAGAGGGAGGCGCTGCCCACCTGGCCGGGGCTCCATGATGGGCCCTTGCAGCCCTGGCTTCATCCTGAAGGTTGTCTGGAAGGAGTCTGGAGTAACATCAAGAAGGTTGTTCAGCTGTCCGGTCTAATTAGCATATTACGCTTTTATTATTATAGATGCCTAGGGTTCTCTCTCTGTTTTTTCTTCTCATCACAGCAGTCCCTTTAGCATTTCTTGTAATGCTGGCTTGGTGGTGATGAACTTATTTAGCTCTTTTAATCCAGGAAGCTCTTTATTTGACCATCTATTTTGAATGATAGCCTTGCTGGATATAGTAATCTTGGTCTCAAAGCCTTGCTTTCCATCACCTGAGTACTTCATGCCATTCCCTTCTGGCCTGTAGAGTTTCTGATGAGAAATCAGGTGTCAGCCTTATGGGAGCTCCTTTGTAGGTAACAGATTTCTCTTCTCTTGCTGCCTTTAAGATTCTCTCTTTGTCTTTAATTTTTGGCATTTTAATTATGATGTGTTTGGGCATGGGCCTGGTTGGGTTCTTCTTATTTGGGGTTTTCTGTGCCTCCTGAACTTGTGTGACTTTTTCCTTTACCAGGTTAGGGAAGTTTTCTGCCATTATTTTTTCAAACATGTTCTCTATGTCTTTCTCCCTTTCTGCCTCTTCTGGCACACCTGCTATTTTAATATTGTTACATTTCATGTTTTCCTATAGCTCCCTTAAACTGTCCTGTGTTTTAATTGTTTTTTTTCTTTTTGGTTCTCTGATTGAGTGATTTTTTTTCAACCCTGTCTTCTAATTCACTGATTTGATCCCGAATGGTAGTTTTTTCCTCACCATGGCCCTGGCTTTAATTTCCCATGTTAAATAAAAACTTATAGTACTCTATAAACTATCTCACAGTTTATGGAGTTATTTCCATGTAGTTCTGACAATTCTATTTTAGGTATTACAGTTCCAAAAGTTTTGCCCCCTTCTGGGCTCGCAGATTGTTAATTTGTAGGTGGGCTGGGGAGCAAGTTGGGAGCCCCAGTCTCTGTCATATCCTTTACCTGTGATGTTATGCATTAACTAGAAATTGTGGATCCAAGCAATTGTTTTCTTAAGAGGTCCCCATGGGATCGATGGTGCACATTTATATAGTGTTGGTGTCACCTAAAACTTAATAGGAATTCTTATTCCACCTTCAGAACTAGTAGTACGAGCCAGACACATTTAAAAATTCATCCTCAGTGCTTTATGGTCATTTTGGGTGAAAATGTGGTTGTAACAAGTACATTCTACATACTATTTAGAAACTTTAGCTGCAAATTTTACTTAGTTGTTATCAGTTATCAAATTATTAAAAAACGACAATTGTCCATTAATTAGGATAGAAGAATATATGCTACAAGCCTTGTTAGTCACTGTAAGAAAGAATTTCCAAAACGTTTTGTGGATCAGCATATATGATTGTTGGAAGTAGAATATAGCCACATAAATAGGCTATTTTGAAGATTATGTGTTTGTTAAAAAAAGCACAACTCTATATCATGAATGAGGAGACATGAGTGCACAGCAGATTAATGTGTTTGGGCCAGGAAGTGTCAGGACCAGGAGGCAAATACAGTGGGTGGAATGACTGTCTTTGGTTATTGGTAAACTATGGCTTTGGGGGAGCAGGACATGGAGAAAGAAGATGGGGCAGAACACCAGTTACCTCTTAGGATGAAGAATATGTAGGTATAGTTATGGTGGTTTGCCAGCATAATCTGCAAAGTTGCAGAAGAAACCAATCCTGCCAACACTTGGATCTTAGACCTCTAGCCTCCAAAATTGTGAGGAAATAAATTTCTCTTGGTTAATCCACTCAGTCTGCTACTTTGTTGCAGCAGCCCTAAAAGACTATATACAGGGAAGGTATATAGAGAAGTGTACAGGAGAGGCACTCAGCATGATGACCAGCCTCTGGAGTCTGCTATACCTGGGCTGGATCCTAGATACTCCACCCACAGTGTATAACCCTGAGCAAGGTACTTAACTTCTCTAATTTGGGTTTCTTATATGTAAACAGGGATAATAACATCTATTTTCTAAGATAATTTGTGTTATTTAACATCACTTATCATCCTATCTAATAAAAGAGTAATATGCAAATTAATCACCACTCCATTACACCAATGAGTCATGCCCACGAGTCACGCCCACAAGCCACGCCCAGCAGCCATTTAGGAGTGAGCATGCAAATTAACCCAACCAAGATTGCTGTGGCCACGGAGAGAGCAGGAGGGAGGCTTGAGTTTCCCCGGTGATGGAGGAAGCCAAGCTTTCCGCACACCCTGGCCGGCCCAGGCCTCCACTCCAGGCTACAAAGTTTCAATTATAGAAGATAAATAAATCTCAACAAAAATGGAGGCAGCAATGGAGCTGGAGAGAGCAGGAGGCTAGGTTTGCCCCTGGTGATGGAGGAAGCCAAGCTTTTGCAGCCTTGGCCTGCCTTGGCCTCCACTACAAAGTTTCAATTGTAGAAGATAAATAAATCCCAGATACCAGGGCCTATGCTTGGGTCGCCGGGGGGCTTGGCCAGCCTGCAAACCACCACAGGCCCCTCACCCAGGCCACCCCATGCCCAAAGGGAACCCCCACCCTGATCTGGGACATCCTTCAGGGCAAACCAGCTGGCCCCCACCCAAGCACCAGGCCTCTATGCTATCTAATAAAACAGTAATATGCAGATTGACCATCACTCCAACACACAAGATGGCTGCCCCCATGTGGTCAAAGATGACTGCCCCCATGTGGACACAAGATGGCCACCACAAGATGGCCAGCAGGAGAGGGCAGTTGGGAGGGACCAAGCCTGCAAGGGAGGGCAGTTGGGGGCAATCAAGCCTGCTGTGGAAGGCAGTTAGGGGTGACCAGGCTGGCAGAGGAGGGAAGTTGGGGGTGACCCGGCCTGAAGGGAAGGTCAGTTGGGGGGGACACAGGCCTGCAGGGGAGAGCAGTTGGGGTGGACCAGGCCTGCAGGGGAGGGTGAATAGGAGCAAACAGGCTGGCAGGGGAGTGGTTAGGGGGTGATGAGGCTGGCAGGCAGAAGCGGTTAAGGGCAATCAGGAAGGCAGGCAGGTGAGCAGTTGGGAGCCAGCAGTCCTGGATTGTGAGAGGGATCCCAGATTGGAGAGGGTACAGGCTGGGCTGAGGGACACCCCTCCATGCACGAATTTTGTGCACCGGGCCTCTAGTTTACTATGTGCACTGTGAAAATATTAAGTGTTAATTAAATGGGAATAATGTAGGTAATGTGTTTAATACAATGTAAAGCATGGAGTTAGAGTGTAACAAATATATATCATTATTATTATTATTATTATTATTATTAATATGTGCTCTATAAGAAATACTTTTTTTCTAAAAAAATCCACAAATATTTCTCTAGGGAATGAAGACTATTCTTTAGCAATTACTACTGTATGATAGTTTAAACACAGTAGGATAATGATTGAAAATTCTGTCAGTATTTTGTTGGAAACTATTTTCCTAGTAAATGTGTAATTTTAAAATATTTGCTATATTTTAAACTGAAATCTTTATAATGCCTCAGGGACTATTTAAATGTGAACACATATTTGAAGTACACATATATCAATTAGAGTTTAATTTTATTTGAAAAAAAGTCTACGTATACACTTTAGCATTGCATAAAGGCTCTTCTGTACTCCAACAAATAATGTTTTATGCCTAAACATATTGAAGAAAATTTGGGTGCAGTTCCACAGATAGGCACTAGGCGGCACTCTTGTAAGGCAAACTCAGGCTTCCCTACTAAAAATAAGTCTGGTTTTCCTGGTAAAGTGGTCATTCTAAGTTGCTTCTCTCATTTAGTAGTAAGATATTCAACCTGCTAAGCATGAGAAACGGAGAAGAAATGATTTATTTAGATACTCTAAAAGAGACATTACAGGGAGCAATCTTAAAAACCCTATGAATGTAGGATTTAATGGGGCACCATTAAGAGAGGGACCAGAAAACAAGGAATTTGGTGGAAGTGCTCAGAATTTGGGTAGTGCTCAGTTCTTTTTTGAATATTTTACGATCAGCAATTATAGGTTTATCTTTCAAGTAATTTTTATTGTTTCCAGTTTGTGCGTCCACAGTCAACTGATGCTGTGTGGATGGAATAGATGAAGAAATGAGTCGGAGAGAGAATACCTAGCAATGCAGTTTGGGACTTTTCATTTTCACCTCCATGCTGCTCCAGTTTTCAGAACAATTTAGTGTTGTCTATTGAAGAGGAGTGTCGGTTCAGGAGACCTGGTCCTTGCCCAGTTCACCCACCAGGCTGTGTGTCTTAGGGATCTTGAGGCTATGCTGCTGGTGAGAGAGGAATTCATTTCAACTTTCCTTCTCTCTCACTGATACTTCACTCCTGGCTGATCTTCCTTCTCACTCTCCTGCCTGCTTCTCAGATGTGCCTCAGACTCTGTCTTCTGCAGGCAAATGGAATGGACTTTTGCTTGTTTGATTTTTTATTAATAATAATGGAAAAATTGTTACATATTCTAAAGAGGTAAGGAGAAGAGGGAAATCTTACTGAAGTAATCAAACTAATTCTCAGTTTTTTTTTAAAAAAATATACTTTATTGATTTTAGAGGGAGGAAGGGAGAGGGATGAGTCAGAAACATCAATCAACTGCTTCCTGCACGCCCCCTACTGGGGATTGAGCCTGCAACCAAGGTATATGCTCTTGACCAGAATCAAACTCAGGACCTTTCAGTCCACAGGCTGATGCTCCATCTACTGAGGCAAACTGGTTAGGGCTGTGTGTGTGTGTGTGTGTGTGTGTGTGTGTGTGTGTGTGTGTGTTTGTGATCTCATGTAGTAGTTTAGGTATAGGTATCTTGATATTAAGAAAGAATCTGTCAGTTGGATGATATTTTATTTATTTTCAAAAAATGTTTTATTGATTTTAAAAAGAGAGAGAAAGGTAGAGGGAGAGAGAAACATTGATGAGAGAGAACCATCGATCAACTGCCTCCTGCGTGACCCCTACAGGGGATGGAGCCCACAACCCAGGCATGTGCCTGATGAGGAATTGAACCTTCGCCCTCTTGGTGCATGGGACAATGCCCACCCAGCTAAGCCACACCGGCGAGGGTTTATCCTATGTAGCTTTTATTATGTTGAGGTATGATCCTTCTATTCCCACCTTGTTGAGAGTTTTTATCAAAAAAGGGTGTTGGATTTTGTCAAATGCTTTTTCTACATCAATTGATATGACTATGTGATTCTTATCTCTCAATTTGTTTATGTGATGTATCACGTTTATTGATTTGCGGATATTGTACTATCCTTGCATTCCTGGGATAAATCCTACTTGGTCATGGTGTATGATCTTTCTGATGTACTGCTGGATCTGATTTGCTAGAATTTTGTTGAGGATTTTGGCATCTACATTCATGAGGGATATTGGCCTGTAATTCTCTTTCATTGTGTTGTCTTTATCTGGTTTTGGTATTAGGGTGATGCTGGTTTCATAGAAAGAGCTTGGAAGTGTTCCTTCCTCTTGAATTTTTTGGAATAGTCTGAGGAGGATAGGTTTTAGTTCTTCCTTGAATGTTTGGTAAAACTCTCCTGTGAAGCTATCTGGCCCTGGGCTTTTGTTTGCTGGAAGCTTTTTGATGACCGCTTCAATTTCTTTTATTTATTTTTTATTATTTTTTATTTTTTTCTTAATTAAATCTTTATTGTTCAGATTATTACAGGTGTTCCACTTTTTTTCCCCCATAGCTCCCCTCCACCTGATTCCCCACCCCACCCCATGCCCTTACCCCCCGCCACTGTCTTCATCCATAGGAGTAAGATTTTTGTCCAATCTCTTCCCGCACCCCTCACACTTGCTTCCCCTGAGAATCGTCAGTCCACTCCCTTTCTATGTCCCTGATTCTATTATATTCACCAGTCCATTCTGTTCTTCAGATTTTTTATTCACTTGATTTTTAGATTCACTTGTTGGTAGGTATGTATTTGATGTCATTTTGTTGTTCATAATTTTTATCTTTACCTTTTTCTTCTTCTTCTTCTTCTTAAAGAATACCCTTCAGTATTTCATGTAATCCTGGTTTGGTGGCGATGAACTCCTTTAGCTTTTTCTTGTCTGTGAAGCTCTTTATCTGACCTTCAACTCTGAATGATAGCTTTGCTGGGTAGAGTAATCTTGGTTGTAGGTTCTTGCTGTTCATCACTTTGAATATTTCTTGCCACTCCCTTCTGGCCTGCATAGTTTCTGCCGAGAAATCAGCTGACAGTCGTATGGGTACTCCCTTGTAGGTAATTAACTGTTTTTCTCTTGCTGCTTTTAATATTCTCTCTTTGTCTTTTGCCCTTGGCATTTTAATTATGATGTGTCTTGTTGTGGTCCTCTTTGGGTTCCTCTTGTATGGGGTTCTGTGCGCTTCCTGAACTTGTAAGTCTATTTCTTTCACCAGGTAGGGAAAGTTTTCTGTCATTATTTCTTCTAATAGGTTTTCAATATTTTGCTCTCTCCCTTCTTCTGGCACCCCAAAAATTCGGATGTTGTTTCGCTTAAAGTTGTCTCAGAGGCTCCTTACATTATCTTCATATTTTTGGATTCTTTTTTCTTTTTGTTTTTCTGGTTGGATGTTTTTTGTTTCCACATATTTCAGATCTTTGGTTTGATTCTTGGGGTATGTTGATCTACAGTTGAGTTTCTGTATATTCTTTATTTCAGACAGTGTATGCTTCATTTCTGACTGATCCTTTTCCATTTTTTTGGCATTCTCATTAAGGTCCTTGAAGGTCTCACTAAGCTCCTCAGAAGTGTCATCAAGTTTCTCGGCGGTTTTTAGAAGATTCTTGAGTAACCTTATAAATGTGATTCTGAACTCTATGTCATCCAGTAGTTTGCTTTCCTCCGTTTCTTTCATTCGTGACATGTTTCTTTGTTTCTGCATTATGGCTGCTTCCCTGTGTTGATGGAGTGGCTTTGTGTGGTAGGTGACCTATAGGGGCCAGTAGCTCAGCCTCCCCAATCACCTGATGTGGATGCTCTTGGTACACCCCTTTGTGGGCTGAGTGCAAAGTCTTGGTGTAGTTAAGCCTGAATTGCTGTTGGTACGCTGGGAGGAATTGACCTCCAGGCCAATTAGCTGTGAGCACTCCCTGTGTCTATAATGGAAGAAGTGCTGCGCTGAAGACACGCTTATGGGGCAGGACTTGTTTCAGTAGGGCTTTGGTGCTCACTGAGTCTGCCTCTTGAATGTGTCACTTATGGATGTGAGGAGCTGAAATCTGGTGTCTCACACTGACCACTAGGTACACTGGCTTCTGGATCTCCAATGCGGTGCAGGTCAGCTACTGTCTGAGGCCACTCAGCAGGAGCTACAGTGAGAGCTCTTCAATTTCTTCCATAGTTACTGGCATATTGAGCTTTTTATATCCTTCCTGACTGAGTTTTGGAAGGTTATATTTTTCTAGGAATATGTCCATTTCCTCCAGGTAGTCCAGTTTGTTGGAATAGAGTTGTTTGTAGCATTATTTAACAATCCTTTGTATTTCTGTGGGGTCTGTTGTTATTTCACCTCTTTCATTTCTGATTTTGTTTATTTGGATCCTCTCTCTTTTCTTCTTGGTGAGCCTGGCTAGAGGTTCATCAATCTTGTTTATGCTTTCAGAGAACCAGCTCTTGGTTTTGTTGATCTTTTGTCTCAATGTCTTTTTTTTCTGCTCTGATCTTTATTATTTCATTCCTCCTGCTACAACGGGCTTTTCTTGTTGCTCTTTTTCTAATTCTTTGAGTTGTAGAGTTAGGTAATTTATTATCATTATTTCTTGTTTTTTGCAGTATGCTTGTAGAGCTATGAACTTCCCTCTCAAGACTGCTTTCGCAGTGTCCTATAGATTTTGGATTGTTGTGTTTTCATTGTCTTTTGTTGCCATGATGTTTTTTATTTCTTCCTTGATCGCTCTGGTAACCCAGTCATTGTTTAATAGCATGCTGTTTAGTCTCCATGTGTTTGACTTCTTTGTGTTGTTTTTATTGTAGTGGATATCCAGTTTTATGCCACTGTGGTCTGAGAAGATACTTGATATGATTTCTATCTTCTTAAATTTGAAGAGACTTTGCCTGTGTCCCAACATATGGTCTATCTTTGAAAATGAGCCATGTGCACTTGAGAAGAATGTATATTCTGTGGCTTTGGTGTGAAATGTTCTGAAGATGTCAATTATTTCCATCTGTTCTAGTGAGTCATTTAGGATTGATGTTTCTTTGCTGATTTTTTGTTTAGAGGATTTGTCCAATGGTGATAGTGGGGTATTAAGTCCCCTATGATTGTATTGCTGTTAATCTCTCCCTTGATATCCTCCAGGAGTTTTTTTTATGTATTTGGGTGCTCCTGTATTGGGTGCATATATGTTTACCAGAGTTATTTCTTCTTGTTGGATTGCTTCCTTTAGTATTATGAAGTGGGCTTCCTTATCTCTTGTTATGTCCTGCACTTTGAGATCTAATTTGTCAGATATAAGTATTGCTACCCCAGCTTTATTTTCATTTCCATTCGACTGGAAAACCTTTTTCCATCCCTTAACCCTCAGTCTGTGTGCGTCTTTTTTTCTGAGGTGGGTTGCTTGTAGACAGCAGATATATGGGTCTTGTTTTCTTATCCAATCCATTACCCTGTGTCTTTTGATTGGGGCATTTAATACATTTACATTTAAAGTTATTATTGATAGGTACTTATTTGTCACCATTTTTATTCTTTACCCCTGTGTTCCTTCCTCGCTTCCTATTTCTTATTTGTACAGCAGACCCTTTAGCATTGCTGGTTTGGTGGTAATAAATTCCCTTAGTCTTTTTTTGTCTGTGAAGCTCCTGATTTCACCTTCAATTTTGATTGATAGCCTTGCTGGGTGCAGTATTATTGGATTCAGACCCTTCCTTTGCATGACTTTGTATATTTCATGCCATTCCCTTCTGGCCTGATGAGTTTTTGTTGAGAAATCAGTTGCTAGTCTGATGGGGGTTCCTTTGTATGTAACTTCCTGTCTCTCTCTGGCCGCTTTTAAGGTTTTTACTTTGTCATTGGTGTTTGCCATTTTAATTATAATGTGCCTTGGCGTGGGTCTTTTGGGGTTCATTTATCTTGGGACTCTGTGAGCTTCTTGGATTTGTGTGGGTTTTTTCTCCCCTATATCAGGGAAGTTTTCTGTCATTATTTCTTCAAACAGGTTTTCTATTCCTTGCTCAGTTTCCTTTCTTTCTGGAACCCCTATTATGCAGATGTTGTTTTGTTTCTTGTTGTCCAAAAGTTCCCTTAAGCTCTCCTCTTGCTTTTTAATTTTTTTTTCTAGAAGTTGATCTACTTGGGTATTTTTTCCCATCTTGTCTTCTAGCTCACTGATGTGGTCTTCGGATTCTTCTAGTCTACTCTTGATGCTTTCTATTGAGTTCTTTACAGCAGCAATGTCATTTTTCATTTCTTCTTGGTTCTTCTTCATTTCCTCTTGGTTCTTACTCATATTGTTGAATTTGTCTTCCATTCTTTCAGCCACCTTATGACCATTTCTCTGAATTCTTTCTCTGGCAGGTTGCTTGCCTCTACTTTGTTTACTTCCTTTTCTGGTGATGCCTGCTTTTCTTTCATATGCGGGCTGTTTCTTTGTCTCCCCATGTTCTCTCTTCTCCCAATGTCTGGTTATGTAGTTCTCTCTCTCCTGCGTTGACTTTCTGTGGTGGAATGAAGAGCTCCTTTGAATTTGCGTGTTTGTGCCAATTGGGGACCAGTGTTCTGGGGCTCGCAGCTGTTCAGTGGTTGTTGCAGTTGTGGATTTTCAGGCTTCCAATAAGCTCCACTTTCCCTATCAAGATGGCGTGGTCTCCACGTTTGAGCCCGTAGCTCAGGGAAGGGACCCAGCCACAGTGGAGGCTGCCTGGTCAGGGGAATACCATCTAGCAGTCCCTCATCTTCTCCTGGAGTTTAGCTGTCCCTTAACTTGCCAACAAACACTCTTTGTGTGACCCTCAGCTGTTCTTTCTTTCTGCTCTGGGACAAAGCTTGGAACACATCTGTCTATTCCACCGCCATTTTCGAAAAACCAAGAATTCCTTCTTTTTTTAAAAAAACTTTATTGTTCAGATTATTACAATTGTTCCTCTTTCTTCCTCCATAGTCCCCCTCCACCTAGTTCCCACCCCACCCTCTGCCCTTACCACCCTTCCCCCCAACTGTCCTCATCCATAGGTGTACAATTTTTGTCCAGTCTTTTCCTGCACACCCACACCCCCTCCCCTCCCCCGAGAATTGTCAGTCCACTCCCTTTCTATGCCCCTGATTCTATTATATTCACCAGTTTATTCTGTTCATCAGATTTTTTTATTCACTTGATTTTTAGATTCACTTGTTGGTAGATATGTATTTGTTGTTCATAATTTTTATCTTTACTTTTTTTTTCTTCTTCCTTTTCTTAAATAATACCTTTCAGCATTTCATATAATACTGGTTTGGCTGTGATGAACTCCTTTAGCTTTTTCTTATCTGTGAAGCTTTTTATCTGCCCTTCAATTCTGAATGATAGCTTTGCTGGGTAGAGTAATCTTGGTTGCAGGTTCTTGCTATTCATCACTTTGAATATTTCTTGCCACTCCCGTCTGGCCTGCATAGTTTCTATTGAGAAATCAGCTGACAATTGTATGGTGCTCCCTTGTAGGTAACTAACTGCTTTTAATATTCTCTCTTTGTCTTTTGCATTTTAATTGTGATGTGTCTTGGTGTGGTCCTCTTTGGATTCCTTTTGTTTGGGGTTCTGTGTGCTTCCTTGACTTGTAAGTCTATTTTTTTCACCAGGTGGTGTAAGATTTTTGTCATTATTTCTTCAAATAGGTTTTCAGTATCTTGCTCTCTCTCTTCTTCTGGCACCCCCATAATTTGGATGTTTGAGGTTGTCCCAGAGGCTCCTTACACTATCTTCAAATTTTTGGATTCTTTTTTCTTTTCCAGTTGAGTGGTTTTTTATGTTTCACATTTTTGACTTGATTCTTGTGGTCCTCTAGTCTGCTGTTGGATCTCTGTATAACATTTTTTATTCCTGTCAGTGTATGCCTAATTTCTAGTTGGTCCTTTTTCATATCCTCAAGGGTCTCACTAAATTTATTGGCCTTTTCTAGGAAATTCTTGAAAAACCTTATAATGGTGGTTTTGAACTGTATATCCAGTTGTTTCCTTTCCTCCATTTATGTCATTTGTGACCTGTTTCTTTGTCTCTGCATTTTGGCTGCTTCCCTGAGTTGATAGAGTGGCTTTGTGTACTAGGTGTCCTATAGAGCCCAGTGGCTCAGCCTCCCCAGTTACCTGAGGTGAACACTCTTGGTGCACCCCTTTGTGGGCTGTGTGCACAGTCATGTTGTAGTTAATCCTTGATTGTTGTTGGTATCACTGGGAGTAATTGACCTCCAGGCAGTGAGGATGAGCTGTGTCTACACTTGGAGAACTTCTGTGCTGGAGACACCCTTATGAGACAAGACTTGCAAAAGGCTCTGTGCTCAGCTTGGATGGGGCAGAGTCTCACGGTGGAGCAAGCAGCAATGGATTCCCTTGAGACCTGCCCTAAGAGACCCCTGGGTCTCAGTGTCCCTTGGTAGTCACTGCAAGCACCTCTGAGAGAAAGCCGCCCTGGAGTTTTGCTTGCTGCTGGACAGTCCAGTTTCTCCCCTAATGAATCTGGGTCCCCAGAGTCTCGCCTGGAACTGGAGTTCAAATTGGTCAGCAGCTTTTTTCTCCCTTCCATTTGAGAAAGTCAGCTGAGTACTCAGTTGCCAGCCCTCTCTGCGCATGTGGCTCTGTACCTCTGTCTTCTGCAGCTCCTCTGAGTCTCAGTGTGCTTTTCTCTTTCCTTCTAGTTGTAGAATTTCCACTCAGCCAGCCTTCCTGTGGTTCTGGATGATATCTGTTTTGTCTTTTAGTTGTAGTTTTGAAATTGTTGTGCGAGGCAGCAGTTTAGGTGTTTACCTATGCTGCCATCTTGGTTTCTCCTCAAGAATTCCTTCTTTTTTTTACCACAGTGTAGTATTCCATTGTGTAGATGTACCATGGTTTTTTATTCCACTCATTTGTTGATGGGCACTGAGGCTGTTTCCAAATCTTAGCTATGGTGAATTGTGCTGCTATGAACACAGAGGTGTATACACTGAGTGGCCAGATTAGTATGATCTCTGAATGCATGATAATCTGGCCACTCAGTGTATGTATGTGTGTGTGTGTGTGTGTGTGTGTGTGTATGTGTGTGTGTATTAGAGGCCCGGCACATGAATTCGTTCATGGGTGGGGTCTGGCCAGCCTGGCCAGGGGGAGGGGTCATGGGCAGTTGCCCGGCCTGCCTGCTGGTTGAACTTCTGGTTGAGGGGACAATTTGAATACTAGCCTTTTATTATATAGGATATCACTGAGTGGCCAGATTATTTTGCGTTCAGAGATCATAATAATCTGGCCTCTCGGTGTATATCCTTTCTAATTGGTGTTTCTAGTTTCTTGGGAGAGTTCTTTCTTTTTTACAGTGGCATAGTATTCCATTGTGTAGATGTACCACAGTTTTTTATTTTTATTTTTTTCTTTATTGATGAAGGTATTACATATGTGTCCTTATCTCCCTATTGTTCCCTCTTCCCCCCCCCCACTCATGCCCTCACTCCCCTGTTGTCTGTGTCCATTGGTTAGGCTGATATGCATGCAACAAGTCCTTTGATTGATCTCTCCTCCTTACCCTCACTCTTCCCTGCCTTCCCTCTGAGGTTTGATGGTCTGATCAATGCTTCTCTGTCTCTGGATCTGTTTTTGTTCATCAGTTTATGTTGTTCATTATATTCCATAAATGAGTAAGATCATGTGATATTTATCTTTCTCTGACTGGCTTATTTTGCTTAGCATAATGCTCTCCAGTTCCATCCATGCTATTGCAAATGGTAAGAATTCTTTCTTTTTTACCGCAGTATTCCATTGGGTAGATGTACCACAGTTTTTTAATCCACTCATCTGCTGATGGGCAGTTAGGCTGTTTCCAAATCTTAGCTATGGTAAATTGTGATGCTATGAACATAGGGGTGCATATATCCTTTCTGATTGGTCTACATTCTACTTTCTAAATATTATAGTCCCTTCCTCACAAAGTTAACCACTAAGAGACACAGGACACTCACCTTTCCTGACCAAAAGAAAAATGAAATAGGAAAAAATATAAAGATGTGTACATATTGTAAGGAATAATTTCAGAATTTGTAAAATTAGCATTGGAATACATTGGCCAAATTTCTGTTCTTTTCTAGCTGGGGAAGATTGAAGGCATCATGTGCACTTTGCCCTGCCTCCCCTCTCCTATATCCTGTGCAAGATTTGAGTCCTTGGGAGTTTCCATGCTTTCCAAGTAGAAGTGTGACTTGGAAGACAGGACATGGATTGAAGCAAAGGGATTACTTCATTGCTTCTGGTTGTTGATTCTGAAATGCACCTGCTCCACTCACCCTTATTAGCTCAGAAAGCTTTAATTGCAAGGTTCCATGAAAATTTTGCTCTTCTTTAGCTACTAAGAGAAGATGAGGCTCAGTAATGCTTAGGTGACAAAAAAAAAAGTGCCCCAGCTTCATGCCTTACCCCTGAGTTTTGGTGATGGTAGGCAGCGGTGCCAATTCTCTCTCAGTCTGAGTGCTTGCAATTTGAGCATTTGAGCCACAGTTTTTGATTCACACATTGATTTTGGAAGACCCTATTAATATGCAAATGTCTAAGAGGAGAAAATTATCCTCGTTTTCTCTCATCTGTTAACTTAGCTGATTGGAAAAATTTGCGGGCAGAGAACAAGGTCCTGGGAGAAAAATGCCTTCAGAGACAATGTTCTGACAGGGAAGGGAGGACCTTCTGGGCTTGGGGTCTTGCTTAGGACGAAGACAGGTTCAGAAGGAAACTTCACAAAGAGGTCTGGGGCCTGGAGAAGGCAAAGTAAACCCTGGCAGGGAGATAGACTCCATCAAAGGCCAACCCTACCTGCCGCACAGGCTGCCTGGTTCGCTTAGAGATGGGCCAGGGCGTGGCCGTGCAAATGCTAGGCCTGCAGCACAGGCCTCCGGATGCCCCTACAGGCTCCTCTTCCCCATAAACCTCAGCTCATTTTGGTCCTGCCCTTGAATTCAGCAATAATAGTGTCATCAGTACTTTCACATTCTCTCGTGCACTCCACCTCAGGATTTGAATGCTGCAAAGAAGTGGAACTGCGGCAGGGGTGCCCTCTGGTGCCTAGTGCCGTGCCTCTTTCACGGGATCACTGAGCCTCATCTCGGGCTTTCCACCTGGAGGCATTGCACATGGATTCCCTCCAAGGAGCCAAAGAGCCCATTCACGGGTTATTTTTCTTTGCAATTCTGTCTCTCACAGCTGTGCAACTCATTTGGTCCTGGGGCTCTTGACTGGGCAAGACTTCTCCTGGGAGGTAAAGGACAGTTTAATTAGAAAATGATCCCCTTGCCTATGGTGGTGATGATCATACTTTATCAAGGACACAGTCTTGACCCCTGTCTGCTCCCCATTTTCAGTGCTTGGCCGGCGCCAGTAATCTAATTCCTATGGCTGATAGCGGCTTACTTACTGCTCTCCCACGGTTTGAAACGGAAAAGCACCTCTCTCCCCATCCCCACCCCTTAGCTAAACGAAATGGTTTTGTGAAAAGGCTTTGCACAAGGTTTTAAAACAGCTCACAGCGCTTCAGATAAGGCGAGAGAGAGAGAGAGAGAGAGAGAGAGAGAGAGAGAGAGAGAGAGAGAGAGAGAGAGAGAGGGAGAGAGAGAGAGTTTTTAGTGGAGATTTTATTAGCCCAAACTTTTAGGCTTTCATTGCATTTACCAGGAAATAGGGCCCTGGAAACAAATCCTCTCTGGGTGCCTCTCAGGTCACCGCTGTTGAAGGGTATGGGGCAGGGGCCTTAGACTTCCTTCCTCTGAGTAAGTGTAGTCAGCTGTAGGCTACACATTTTAAAGAGATGCAGCTCGTGTGTTTAAAGATTAAGGTTGGGCTGAGCCCGGTAGAGCATAGGGGCTGTGGGTCTGGGAACTGGCAGAAATAGGTCCTGCCTCAATCTTGCTTTTGTGACTCAGAGGCCATGTGCTGTGGCTTTGATTAAAAAATTTTTAAAATTTATTATTAATTTGTATTATTCTTCTCCTTAACTTTTAAAAAATATGTTTTTATTGATTTCACAGAGGAAGGAAGAAGGAGAGAGAGATAGAAACATCAATGATGAGAGAGAATCCTCTATTAGCTGCCTCATGCAGGGGATTGGCCCGCAACCCGGGCATATGCACTGACCTGGTATTGAACTGTGACCTCCTGGTTCATGGGAGATGCTCAATCATTGAGCTACACTAGGCAGCTACGCTAATTTAATTTTTTAAATTAATTTTTAGAGAGAGAGAGAGGATTGGAGGGAAAAAAGGCAGAGAGAGAGGAAGAGAGAGAAACATGGATTTGTTGTTATACTTATTTATTGGTTGCTTCTGGAGGTTGAACCTGCAACCGTGGCATATTGGGGACAACGCTCTAACCAACTGAGCTACCCAGCCAAAACATAACATTTTTAAAAATAGATTATGAACACTACTGCTATAAAGAATGGGCCTGGTTGACTGTTCGCTCAAGCTGAATTCCACAAACGGCAACATAATATCCAGAGATACTTCCCTGCACTAGAGATAGGACAGGGGCCTACAGGAATAGCAGGGTTCCCTGGGGCCAGGGCCACTGAGGAAGCTCTTCCTCTTCCCCTTTGTACCCCAAGATGCACAATCCCAGCCCTGTAGCAAGTCTCCATGCTCACAGTGTACCTCACACAGTTCTGTGTTACCTTAACATACAGTCCTTTCCAAAAAGTAAAAAGTGGGTGGGGACCTGTGTGCAGGATATAATTTATTCTAAATTTCTTGATGTTCTGGGCATCTAGATATCAGGACAAGGCCTTCAATTAAAATGCAAATTCCCAATTTCTGTTCTGTAGTTAGGGTCTCCTTTTTCAAGGAAAGAATTGGCAGTGGTCAAGGTAGCATGTTTTCAGAAGGAGAGGCTACCTGACTAAAAATATCTAAAATATCTGTATATCCTCTTCTCCATGATAGAATGTTGCATTTGGGTAAAGGAATTGCTCACTCCAGATCTTAAAAATTCTTAAACCTCTGAGAGGTAAAAGACAGGTAGCTACTCATTAACACTACAGTCTGAATTAGTTGTGCTAATAACTTTCTAATGGTAGCTAGGTGAGGGCTTATAGGGAGAGGGGGATGTTGTAGGTGAGTTGGTGCATGTGTGCCTCTGTGTGTGTTGGGGGAGTGGGAGGTGAGGAGGTTCCTGAGCACCTGAGTTGGGGGGTGAGTTGCTCAAAGACAACGTCCCTCTCTGTTGTGGTTTCCTCAGCGCACTCTTTCTGCTGCATCCCCACCGGCCTGGGGTCACAATTCACTGTGGTCTCTCCAAATTTAATGCTAATGCAATTATTGAGCAGTGTAGCCAAGCAATTAGAAAGACCCAATTGGAAACATTTCACTACATCTACTCTCTTCCTATGTAAAATGACCTTAGAGCTTACGAATTGTGCTGTCTTCTCAGGGATTTTCATTCTTTTGCTTGTAAATGTATAAGTTATTTTTGTTTGAAGCTTTGTGGGAGAGGGTGGTAAGAGAAAAATTTCACATCTATGAAAGACTTGAGTTTTTTGGTAATCTTTTCCTTGGAGAGTATCTTAGTCCAGGCTGGTAGTAGCTGGTATCCACCAGCATCCCGCATGGCCCTGACAGTTGTGAAAATGTCGGTAAACTTAAAAAACTATATCTTTATTGATTTCAGAGAGGAAGTGAGAGAGACAGAAACATCAATATGAGAAAGAATCATTGATTGCTGCCTCCTGCACGCCCCCTACTGGGGGTTGAGTCGGCAACCCGGCATGTGCCCTTGCCCAAAATCAAACCCGGGACCCTTCAATCCACAGGCTGACACTCTATCCACTGGGCCAAACCATCCAGGGTGGCAGTGACCTTTTTATACTGGTTGAAGTTAGCTGTTTCCCTGAAGCTCTTGACACCAGCCCTTCCACCCCTTCATCTGGAAGCCCCCTGTCCTCACACCCAACAAGGAAAGGGTTAGCAGCTGGTCCACAGGAGGCCTCCCAGCCTGCCCACTGTGCTGCCGTGGAAGCTGCTGGGGAGTGGTGTTTTGTGACCCCCTCCTCTCCTTGCTAACACTATTTTTAAATGCCAGTTGCATCATCATCCAGGGGTCTGCAAACCTGGCCTGTGGGGCATAGCTAACTACCTCCCTATGTTTGTAAAAAGGTTTTATTGGGCAGAGCCACGTCCACTGTTCTGGTTGCCTTCATCCTGCAAGGGAGGAGTTAAGCCATTGCAGCTGAGGCTCCGTGGCCCACAAAGCCTGAAATCTTTATTACCTGGCCCTTGCAGAGAAAAATTTGCCCACCTCTGCTAATCCATCCTTCAGGCTAGCAGCTGGGCTGAGGCATTTGCTTGCTGACCATTCTGGAGACTTGGCAGTACCGCCTGGGCAGGCAAGGCACCTCTTGTTTTCCTGACTTTGTTTCCTCCCTCAGCCTCCTTAGCCCTGTGTCCTGCATCACTCTACTGCCTTTAGTCAGTGAAAAAGGCAATAAAGAAAGGGGAGATGGCTGCTGGTTTTTGTTTTTTAAACAAATGTCAAAAAACCCTATGAGTATGCCTGATATTTTTTTAAAATGTTGGTGGTTTTCCATTTACATAGAGTTTTATGTGGTTCAGAAAGCCCATCTGTAATCCATTTGAGTTAAAGTCCCATTTGTCACTGCTGTCAGGATGGTAAAATATATTTGAAACCTTTTTGCTTTAAGGAAAATAGAAGGCTTCGCTGCACTTGACATTGAGCTGAAGACTTTGCCACTCTCAGGGAAATGTCAGTTCTGAGAAAGTCTTGTGCAAAATGAGAGCTGGACAAAATAATCACCCTGGTAAGAGGGTTTTGCTCTTTGCTTCAACAGAATCCATTTTCCCCCAAACTCTGTGGGTTCCTAAAACAACAACAAGCCTTGAGAGGGCTAGGGTCGGGGTAGCCAGCACAAGCAGCCTTGACTTCACTTATCTGCTTGATGGAGGGATCAGTAGCATGAACAGTCAAAATGGCAGAAAACCCTGGCGGCAGTTCTATTTAGCTCTGGGAGATGTTTTGTAGTCATTTTGGAATAAAGATCTTATTTACTTAGGTAAAAATGGCAAATCACTATTAAAAAGGTCATCAATATAGAAGAGTACAATGAATCAAAAAGAGAATTCTAAATCCCTGTTTTTGCATTTGAGAAAGTGTTTCTGAGGTTCTTGTGCCCCTTAAATTGCAGTCTTTTAAAGATCCATGTTGAAGGAGCAGGAAATCTGGCTACTTTATTCAAGGTCTCCTGGGCACCCCGCCTGCTTGGCTGCCGTCTTCTTTTTCTTTTTTTTAAAAGTTATTTATTGTTTAATTTATTACATATAGTATTACATATGTCTCCTTTCCCCCCCTTGACCTCTCCCCGGCCACCCCTACCCCCCAGCACAAGCCCTCACCCCCCTAGTGTCTGTGTCCATTGGTTATGCTTATATGCATGCAGACAAGTCTTTTGGTTAATCTCTTACTCCCTCCCCCACCTGCCTTCCCAGTGAAGTTGCCTTCTTCTGTTCTGAGGAATAACGCAAGGCTGTCAGAGAAGTGACTGCATCAGAAAAGCTGCATCCCTGTGTGTTCTTGCTTTCTCTGCAGCAAAGGAATGGTTGTTTTGGTTGCAAAGGTAACTTTTCAGCCTTTCTTCTCAATCAATTAAGAAAAGATCCTATTAGGTCCATCTATGGGTTTAGGTACTCAGATCAGAAGATGATGAAAAAGTGGCTGCTGAGACCCAAGCTCGGGGCAGTAGCTTTACTAGAGGAGATGAGCCCCCAGTGCAGCTGCGCTGCCCACAGGTCTGCAGTGGTGGCCAGCAAGGCTGTCCAGGCACAGATGCCAAGGTGGCAGCACTTCAGGTGAAGCTGCTTTCAATCTCCAGATAACCCGACTGTGCCTGAAGGCTCTTCTCAGGCAGTCTTCATGCTGTATTATTGCTTTTCTAATGTCTCATGTCATGTTCTTTCCCCGCTTGCTACCATCCACCCACTCTTTTTCTTAGATTTTTTCCCATGTGGTAGAGAAAAAAGAAATAAGGACACCTATGTAAAAAAATAAAAATTTAAAAAATTAATTAAAAAATTATAAAATAAAAATAAAATACTAAATCTAATCAATACTAGTGGTCACCATAGCCTAAGAGAAATTGTTTCATGTGACAAAAATTTTTAAATGAAATTCTCTGTAGATTGAAAATTATTTTGGAAGGAAACAAAGAGAAGTTTCCTTCAAAAGTCACAAGGATTGTAATTGAAAGTCAATATATTTGGCCTCTTGAACTAAAGTAAGTAATTTGTGTTTTTGCCTCCCTGACAAAGTTTATATAAAGCTACAAAAAGAAATCGACAGCCAGTTTGAAATGGAATTGCCAGGGCCTAGGGCAAAGAATATCCTTACATGATATTATTCTACAATGTCATTATAATTTTAGGTATTTTACAACAGCATATTTTACAATTATCCCAAAGAAACTTACAAACTAACTCTTTGAATGGTTGGCAGCCATTAAAAAAAAAAAGGGACATGAAAGGATTTAATCCCTTTCAGAAGGAATTAAGGCACTGAGAAGGCACTTGAGCATCCTTTATTGGCCCCTCTTGCCTTTTGTGCCAAGAGGAACCCCCTTCTCACAATCCAATTGCCCTCAGCTGTTGCCTGAGCTTTCTGTTCATGCTGAGATTGAAGCTTCCTGGGGGCTGGTACCATGGATCTGTCTCACACCCAATTGTGTGAGCTGGGCCCTCACTGGAGAAGAAACCCGAGTTCCCCGAGATATGTGATCAGCACTGGGACCCTCCCAGCAGGCCAGGGGTTCCCAGGGCAGGTGCTGGGTGTGGAGGCCACGGGGGCATAGGCTACCAAGGAGACAGAACTGAACCTCACACCACCCTGCTTGGCCCCGGAGGATGGCTGGTTAGCCAGAGACGGGTAAGATTCCTCAAGGAAGGAACAACCTAAGACAGGCACAGTCGCAGAGGGGCCATCAGGAGAGAACTTGAGGGGGCAACAGAAGTGGGGCACAGACCCTCACCCCCCAACATTGCAGGGGCTTGAACCCTCACCCCTTCTGAAGGAGGTCTCCTGCCCCCATGGCTGCTTCGTGCTTCCCACACCCAGGTCAGAACGGGACCCAGGCAACAGAAAGAGACCTGGCCTAGCTCACATCGAGATACAGGTGACAGAGAGACTTGGCCCAGCTCAGATCGGGACCCAGGTAACAGACAAGAGACTTGGCCAACAGCAGTTGCCCTATATCTAAATTCAGCCTAGCATCTGGAATGCTCAGGGCCCACTCAAAAATGCAAATAATCCTTCCCACTAATATTTACAGGGTAAACTAAGATTGTTGGTAGAGTATTAAATTTGACAGTAAAATAGTAATCAAGTTTTCAGATTAATTTAAATAGGCTAATTGAAATAAGTGAATATTCAAGTAAAGTTAATTGTACTGGACAAAAAGCTTTTCTTAAAGTAATAACTAAAATTTCTTTTGGTAGTTCATCTCATGGTAAAATTCCTGAATATGCAATGAACCTAAAGCAGTCATATGTGTGGGGAAAAAAAATAAAATTTAAATTTAAAGTTATCAAGACTGCATTATAGAGGAAGAATCCAAGATGGCGGCATAGGTAAACACCTAAACTGCTGCCTCCCACAACAATTTAAACTGCAGCTAAAAGACAAAATGTCTATCACCCAGAACAACGGGAAAGCTGGCTGAGTGGCAGTTCTACAACTAGAAGGAAAGAGAAAAGAACATTGAGACGTGCACGAGAGCTGAAAAGCTGAGGTACGGAGGCGCGTGATCCGGGCTGGCTGCGGGTGACTGGGTGCGTTGCTTTTTTCAACCCGAATGGAGACAAGCCCCCGATTACTCTGAAATCCAGTCTCTGGGGAGACGCGGGGGGACCCAAACTCCTACGGGGAGAAGCTGGACTGTCTGCCAGTGAGGGTGGCTTGCTTGCAGAGCTGCGCACAGGAATAATTGTTTACTGCACTGGGGCACGGGACTCGCGGATGCCATTGGGGACACAGAGCCGGCTAACTAGCAGCCATTGCTGTTTGCCACACCCTAGCCTAGTGACACCCTGAGGCCCCGCCCTGCACAACCTACAAACCCACCCAAGCTCCAAGCAGAGGAGTTAGCATAAGAAAGGCCTGCCCTATCGCAGCTTAACCTAGCAAACTTGCAGCCTGGGTCAGACAGCTCCAAAACCTCCAAACCCCAAGCAAAGAGGAGAAAACTGCATCTCTCACTGTAGCTCCTGCTGAGTGGTCTCAGACAGTAGCTGCCCTGCACCCCATTGGAGATCCAGAAGCCAGTGTACCTAGTGGTCAGTGTGAGACACCAGACTTCAACTCCTCACATCCATAAGTGACACATTCAAGAGGCAGACTCAGTGAGCACCAAAGCCCCACTGAAACAAGTCCTGCCCCATAAGCGTGTCTTCACTGCAGCAGTTCTTCCATTATAGACACAGGGAGTGCTCACAGCTAATTGGCCTGGAGGTCAATTCCTCCCAGCATACCAACAGCAATTCAGGCTTAACTACACCAAGACTTTGCACTCAGCCCACAAAGGAGTGTACCAAGAGCGTCCACATCAGGTGATTGGGGAGGCTGAGCTACTGCCCCCTATAGGTCACCTACCACACAAAGCCACTCCATCAACACAGGGAAGCAGCCAAAATGCAGAAACAAAGAAACATGTCACAAATGAAAGAAACGGAGGAAAGCAAACTACTGGATGACATAGAGTTCAGAACCACATGTATAAGGTTACTCAAGAATCTTCTAAAAACCGCCCAGAAAATTGATGACACTTCTGAAGAGCTTAGTGAGACCTTCAAGGACCTTAATGAGAATGCCAAAAAATGGAAAGGACCAGTCAGAAATGAAGCATACACTGTCTGAAATAAAGAATATACAGAAACTCAATTGTAGATCAACGTACCCCAAGAATCAAACCAAAGATCTGAAATATGTGGAAACAAAAAACATCCAACCAGAAAAACAAAAAGAAAAAAGAATCCAAAAATATGAAGATAGTGTAAGGAGCCTCTGGGACAACTTCAAGCGAACCAACATCTGAATTTTTGGGGTGCCAGAAGAAGGGAGAGAGCAAAATATTGAAAACCTATTAGAAGAAATAATGACAGAAAACTTCCCCTACCTGGTGAAATAAATAGACTTACAAGTCCAGGAAGCGCACAGAACCCCATACAAGAGGAATCCAAAGAGGACCACACCAAGACACATCATAATTAAAATGCCAAGGGCAAAAGACAAAGAGAGAATATTAAAAGCAGCAAGAGAAAAACAGTTAATTACCTACAAGGGAGTACCCATACGACTGTCAGCTGATTTCTCAACAGAAACTATGCAGGCCAGAAGGGAGTGGCAAGAAATATTCAAAGTGATGAACAGCAAGAACCTACAACCAAGATTACTCTACCCAGCAAAGCTATCATTCAGAGTTGAAGGTCAGATAAAGAGCTTCACAGACAAGAAAAAGCTAAAGGAGTTCATCACCACTAAACCAGGATTAAACGAAATGCTGAAGGGTATCCTTTAAGAAGAGGAAGAAGAAGAAAAAGGTAAAGATAAAAATTATGAACAACGAAATGGCATTAAATACATACCTACCAACAAGTGAATCTAAAAATCAAGTGAATGAAAAATCTGAAGAACAGAATGGACTGGTGAATATAATAGAATCAGGGACATAGAAAGGGAGTGGACTGATGATTCTCAGGGGAAGCAGGTGTGAGGGGTGCGGGAGGAGATTGGACAAAAATCTTACTCCTATGGATGAAGACAGTGGCGGGGGGTAAGGGCATGGGGTGGGGTGGGGAATCAGGTGGAGGGGAGCTATGGGGAAAAATAAAAGAGGAACACCTGTAATAATCTGAACAATAAAGATTTATTTAAAAATAAAAAATAAAAATAAAAAATAAAAAATTAAAAAAAAGAGGAAAAGACTGCATTATAAAATTTACAAAAACCTCCATTAATAAAAAAAAAGGGGGGGATAGTAGGGCAATATCATGTAAGGAAAAATATGCTATAAGTAAATTACATCTAGAAAATTTTTACTTTACCAAATTAAGTTTCATTTGCAATGCTAACAGCAAGACGGCCATTAAAAACACACATGGTGTCTAAATAAGACAAAGGAACATCGTTTGAACAAAAATAAAAAGGATCCCAAATCAATTATATAGAAAAGATTCCTTTATTAACTTGTGGTCAAGAATATATTTGTATGTTTTCAGAAAACAACCCCAAGACCAGATGGATTCCTGCAACAGAGAGGAATTGACAGGTGTGCTCCAACCACGAAGACAAGAAGAAAAAACAGTCCAGAGATGGAAGACGCTGACAACGCCTTGCCATGGGAGCAGTCAGCAGCTGTGCACCGCTGCAGGTTACCTAGGACCAAACCAGAGAGGGTCGGACCTGCATTGCCAACATATGCCCACCATTCAGATATCATTGCTGACGTGTACACATAAGGAACTGTTAGACATTGAAACGGGGACTCAGAACTGTTGGACATTGAAACTGGGACTCAAACATTTTTTTGTTTTGTTATTATATGTTTATTTCTAGTCTGCAAAGGCAAAACCTTTTAAAGGAAAGAATGGTGGGAAAAAGATACAGAGGCAAAGAAGCATTGAACAGACTGTCAAACTACGTTGGGAAGACAGGGGAGGTTGGGCGAGGGGGGCTGTAAGAGACCAACCAAAGGACTTGTACGCATGCATATAAGCACAACCAATGGATATAAGACACTGGGGCAGGGGGAAGGGCGGGCAGGTGAAGGCATGTACTGGGGGGTAGGGGAGGTTTGGGGGAGACCAATGGGGGAAAAAAAAGGAGACATATGTACTACTATTTGTAATACTTAAAACAATAAAAAAAAATTAAAAAAAAGAAAAGAAAAGAAGAGTGGCGGGAATGGGGTATTGGAAACATGAGAGGATGGCAGTGACCATACAGACCTTTGAGACAAAAACAAAAAAGGGAAGAAAAGAGAAAACAAAAGAAAGAAGATCTACATGAATAAAAGAGCAAGATGCAAATTGACCATTCCTTCTTGACACCCACCTGCCAATCAGGAGTCAATATGCTAATCAACCCAACAAAGATGGTGTATTAATTTGCATATACAGGTGCTGAGTGGCCGAGGGTGTGGTGGGACGGAGGTGTTCCGCACTGCCCCAGTTGCTCTGGGCCCTGGGCAGCGTGGGAAGGCGGAAAGGCAGCTCTGGCCAGAGGGAAGGTGGTGTCAGCAGCCAGGGGAAGGAAGGCCCATTCTTTTTTTTTTTTTAAATTGTTTAAAGTATTACATATATTAGTACATATATCTCCTTTTTCCCCCCCATTGACCTTCCCCCAGCCTCCCCTAACCCCTGTTGCATGCCCTCATCCCACTCCCCCAGTGTCTTGTGTCCATTGGTGTGCTTATAAGCATGTATACAAGTCCTTTGGTTGATCTATTTCCCTTCCTCCCCAACACTCCCCAGCCTTCCTGCTGTAATTTGACAGTCTGTTTGGTGCTTTACTGCCTCTGTATCTATCTTTTTTATTCATCAGGTTATAATGTTCTTTACTTTCCATAAATGAGTGAGATCATGTGGTATTTTTCTTTCATTGCCTGGCTTATTTCACTTAGCATAATATTCTCCAGGTTTCTCTATGCTACCTCAAAGGGTAAGAGATCCTTCATTTTAACAGCTGCATAGTATTCCATTGTGTAAATGTACCACAGCTTTTTATTTTTATCCAATCATCTATTGATGGACACACAGATTGCTCTATCTTGCTATTGTAAATAATGCTGCTATGAACATAGAGGTGCATATATTCTTTCTGATTGGTGTTTTTGGATTCTTAGGATATATTCCCAGAAGTGGGATCTCTGGGTCAAATGGCAATTCCATCTTAAAAAATTTATTTATTTATTTTAAAATATATTTTTATTGATTTCAAAGAAGAAGGGAGAGAGAGAGAGAGATAGAAACATCAATGATGAGAGAGAATCATTGATCAGCTGCCTCCTGCATGCCCCCTAATGGGATTGAGCCCACAACCTGGGTATGTGCCCTTGACCTGAACTGAAACCAGGACCCTTCAGTCCACAGGCCGACACTCTATTCACTGAGCAAAACCGGCTAGGCGGCCGTTCCATTTTTAATTTTTTGAGGAAACTCCATACTATTTTCCACAGTGGCTACACCAGTCTGCATTCCCACCAGTAGTGAACTAGTCTTCCCTTTTCTCCACATTCTCCTCAGCACTTGTTTGTTGAGTTGTTGATGCTAGCCATTCTGACAGGTGTGAAGTGATATCTCATTGTTGTTTTATTTTGTATGTCTCTGATTAGTGAGTGATGTTGAGCATCTTTTCATATGTCTCTTGGCATCTGTATGTCCTCTTTGGAGAAATGTCTACTCAGGGCCTAATTGGTTTGTTTGTCTTCCTACCATTCTCTTTTACTTTCTTTCTCTTTCAACACATGGCAGAGAACAAACTGGCTCAAATCTCATATCTGTAGGCCAACTAAGACTTTTTATTGAATGCATGTGAAGCAAATGTTTCTTATTTAGAAGAGATGCATAAAAAGAAATTGGAACTTTTCTTTGGATGAGAAGCCAGGAATGAGCCTTGAACACACAACCAGAAGTTGTGGAAAAAAGTTTTTAAACATCTGAGTGTGAGAGGAATGCAAAGATTCAGTCAACAGGTTTGAGTTTAGTTCAGTTATGCATTTAATACTCCTCAAGGTACTAAACAACTAGATTTATTTTTTGCCTGTCAGCTCATATTCCCCTGGAATTTCTAGGGAAGAGGCAAGGCCAGGTCTGAGTCCATGTGAGTTCTGGAGAGTGGCCGGGGTGGAAGGACGAGCCCCAGGCTTCCCAGGACCACTGCAGACCACTCCGGTTTGCAGTCTCTGTACTAGGAACCCTAGTGTAGAGACCCTTAGGGAGAAATGACATCGGGAGAATGTAGTTTCCTTCGCTTATGATTCACAAACTTTGGTGTTTGGCAGGGTTTGTGGGGTGGGTGGGTGGTGAGGGTGAGACAGCTCATTACTTGTTTTTACCACACATGGACACAATACAAATTTGTTTTAATAAACAGTTATAAACATTGGTAAGCCTCTCCGTGATCTCTTTGAAAAGTATGCTCTTTTGAGTTCCAGTTTTAGGCTGAGTGAAACTTGCTTTTCTGGTTGAAAATATGCTACCTGATAAAATGGGAATCATAGAAGAGGCTAAGGAACTGTGTCAGCTAAAAATATGAAAATATGTTTAGTTGAAGGCAAAAGAAAACTTGATGTAGAGTGGTTTGAACAAGTGAGAGTTTTTCTCACATAAGAAATTTAGAGGTTGATGGCAGCTGCTCTTAATTCATGGGCCCAGTGTTGTCAGGGTTGGCATCTCTCAGAGTCTCTTAGCCTTTCCTTTGTTCTTACTTCTTCTTGGGAGTAAGGCTGGTGGCCCCAACTCCAGAAATCATGCTGGCAGTCAAGACAGAAAGTAAAGGAAAGGGGTAGTGCTAGTTATAGCTTCCTTCTTTACTAGGGGAGTGAAACTTCTCCAGAAACTCCTATGAGATTTCTGCTTGTATCTGATTGACTGGAACTGTGTCACATGGCTATCTCTAATTACAAAAGAGGCTTGGAATGAAAGTAGGGGCAGATATCAAAGAATAGTTTTCAAAAAAAATAAAACATGACTCTCATATGGATAAAGAATATGCATGTATCAAACATTTAATTTATTAATGAGGCAACTAGAAGGATTAGTAAAGGTGGCTCAAAAATATTTGAAGAATAATTTGCTGACATAACTTTGCTAGGTTAGAGACAAAAGTGGTTCATGGTAAATAAACCATTATCTTCAGTGTTCTCTTTTTGAATGGCCAAAATCATTAGCATGTCTACTGTACAAAAATATATATAAACAAGTAGAAGCATATACTGTGTTCATGGATCGGTAGAATTAACATCATTAAAGTGCCCATACTACCCAAAACAAACTATAGATTCAATGCAATGCCTATTAAAATACCAACAGCATATTTCACAGATCCAGACCAAACTTCCAAAAATTTATATGGAACCAAAAAAGACCCTAAATAGCCATAGCATATTGAGAAAGAAGAACAAAGTGGATCATAATACCAGATATCCAGTTATACTACAAAGCCACTGTAATCAAAACAGCCTAGTACTGGCACAAGAACAGGAATATAGATTAATGGAATGGAACAGAGAACCCAGAAATTGACCCAAGCCATTATGCTCAATTAACATTTAATAAAGGAGGAAGAGCTATATTGGAGTAAAAACAGTCTCCTCAATAAATGGTTGGGAAAATTGGATTGGTACTTGCCAAAAAATGAAACTAGACCACGAACTTACACTATACACAAGAATAAAATAAAAATGAATAAAAGACTTTAAGTCATAAAACCATAAAAATTCTAGAAGAAGCCATAGGTAAGAAAATCTCAGACATCTCTTAGTAATATATTTGCAGATTCATCTCTTAGGGCAAGGGAAACAAAGGAGAAAATAAACAAATGGGACTACGTCAAAATAAAAAGCTATTGCATAGCAAACGAAACCATCAACAAAATGAAAAGGGAGACCACTGTATGGGAGAACATATTTGACAATGATACATCTGATAAGGGGTTAATATCCAAAACATATAAGGAACTCATACAACTTAATAAAACAAAAACAAAAAGTCCAATTAAAAATGGATAAAGGACCTAAATAGACACTTCTCTGAAGTGGACATACAGATAGCCAAGATACATATGAAAAAATACTCAAAGTCACTGATCATCAGAAAGATGCAAATTAAAATGACAATGAGGTATCATCTCACACTTGTCATAATGGCTACCACCAATATATCAACAAATGACAAGTACTGGCAAGGATATGGAGAAAAGAGAACCCTAGTACACTGCTGGTGGGAATGTAGACTGGTGCAGCTACTATGAAAAATAGTATGGAGTTGTCTCAAAAAATTAAAAATGGAATTGTCATTTGATCCAGTGATCCCATTTCTGGGAATATATCCTAAGAATCCAAAAACACCAATCAGAAAGAATGTATGCACTCTTATGTTCATAGCAGCACAATTTACAATAGCTAAGATTTGGAAACTGCCTTAGTAAAAAAATGAGGATCTCTTACCCTTTGAGACAGCATGGAGGAACCTGGAGAGTATTATAAGTGAAATAAGCCAGTAAGACCTGGCAGGTTTGGCTCACTGTTAAAGCATTGGCTCATGGACTGATGGGTCTTGGGTTTGATTACCAGTCAAGGGCACATACCTTGATTGCAGGTTCAATACTTAGCCCTGTCTGGGTGCATGGGGGAGGCAATCAATGGATGTGTCTCTCTTACATTTATGTTTCTCTCTCTCCCCCTCCTCATTTCCTTCCACTCTCTCTGAAAGAATTAATGGAAAAAATATCCTTGGGTGAGGATTAAAAAAAAAAAGCCAGTCAGAGAAAGATAACTATCACCTGATCTCACTCATATGTAAAATCTAATGAACAAATAAAATGCTGAACAAAATAGATGCAGAGACACAGAAGCATGGCACAGACTGGTGAATCTCAGAGGGATGGCAGAGGTGGGTGGGGGGAGATTAACCAAAGAATTTATATGCAAAGATGCATAACCTATGGACACAGACAATAGTGTGGTGAAGGCTTGGGTAGGGGGACAGGTGTGGGATGGAGGGGTCAATGTGGGGAAAAAGGGGACATATGTAATACTTTCAACAATAAAGATAAATGTAAAAAAAGAATGGGTATCTTATACAGGAATAAGTGTCAGTGTCTGCTACAGGAGTAGGTGTGCAGGTAGCTGGGTGAAGGTTAAAATTTGCTGTTGAAATATTATGGTTAATTGTGGGTCATGAAAAGCATTTGATAAGACAGGACAGACATTCTAAATACTTTCAAAATCCATAAATAAGTGCACCCCACTCTTGGAAAACTGAGCACCAAAATCCAAATTTAAAACCATTATATCGAAATGTGTATATTTTTTAAATTAGAAATGATTCCTGCATGTCACAGATTTTCCACCTTTAGAAGGGATTATATCATAACTGCTTCTCTGAATTTCTTTAAAATATTTGACATATAAAAATTTGATTTATTGCTGTTTTCCAGATCTACATGTCTGGCATGAAGTTGAGTATGCTTGCAATCTAAATTTTTTTCTTGTGAAAAGATATCTTTCTTTTAGTTATTTTTATAGAATGCTTTCTTGAAATTGTATTTATATGGCTTGCTTTGAAATCTCCCCAAATTTTCCAACCATAAAATCTTATCGAAAGGTTTTCCCAGAGGGGGCAAAACATATTCATCTAATGTCTACTGGACTTTTTATGTTGTTAAAATTCAGCTAGAATTAGAAAGGTCTCCTCACATTTTTATGATTTTTAACAAGCATGACTGAGTCAGGAATCATGCTTATATAATTTCAAAGTCATGAAAAGATATTAATCATAATTAAATTTCCTCTAAGAAGACATTTGAAACAGAGATCAGATGCCAGGCTAATTGATTACACAACTATAGGACAGTCACCCCGACAGCAGATGGAGGGGACAGTTTAGACTCACTGTCTAAATATTTAATATCCAGTGGGAAGCAGGGAATTGGAACAAAGGCTGTAATGAGGAATAATAGAAATCAGCTAGAAGGGCAATGGAATGTCCCTGTTGATTATGTAGTTGGTAAAGAGAAAAAGTGATTAATAGAAATAAGAGAATGAGCAGCAGGAATGACATTTTTTTTTTTTTAGCTGCAGACACAAACTACACACTTGTAAAGGTCATATCCAGTCATTTAGAAATAAAATAGCCATCTTAAGGAAGAGTAATGTTGCTTTAAAATGGAAATGCAGGGACCTTATATTCTGCCCAAATTCTGAATTCATGTGTTACTTTTAGTTGTAAAATAGTATAGTTTTCAGCTAGCCAAACCTTTAAGTATAAAACCAGTGGACCAAAGAGTTTTTAGTAGATCTAGTTTGGAATTGCTTAAAAGGAACAGTGGTTTTAGCTTTCTGGGTTATTGTGTTTTAAGGCTCTTTCTTCTTATGTGGGAATTAAATACCCATAGTCTGGAGGAAAAAAGACAAAAGCAAGTGTTTTTCAATTGGTAAGATGTTGTCTGGAATGGTTCATAATTGGTGTCAGGATAAGTGAGAATCAACACTAATTACCTGAAGCTGCTTAACACACTTTTTTCTTGATTAATAGTCTTCATGTGCTACTCATGAGGTCACCGTTTCCTTCTTTGATCTACTAGTATGTCCCATGACACTGCACGCAGCATTACAAACGTAGCAGGAAGGACAGTGAGGGACTGTCCTAGCAGAGCCATCTGTTCTTGTCACACAAACCATACATTTTGCTGCTCAATGAACACTGCATTCCTCTTTGCAGTGACCTCTCTTGCACTCCATTACCGGCTGTTTTGTTTAAAAGCTCAGGCACCTTCGATGGATGTTTCTGGAGAGGTACACTTCTACAGCTAGCTCCCAGGGAGGGACTTTTTGTTTCTGCCCAGTGTCCTTTTTCACTTTCTCATTTACTTTTTCTCCTGCCTTTTCCTCTCTGGAAAGCTCAGAGCACATTTTTCTCCTAAGGCTTTAATTATTGTCTTGTACTCCATGACTGCTCCACAGGTGGCTGTTGATTGTAGGACACCCCATTTGCCTTGAGAGCCTCTCTTTTCAGTAGGCAAGGAGGCTGCCATTACTTGCTCCATTACAGCTCAGGATACTAAAATGCTGGGAAAGACACTTGCCTGAAGTCGTGTGAAAAGTTGAAGCCTGAGACTCACTCAAAACTTAAGCCTCTTGACTTGGTTGACTGCTTGTGTTTACATTGTTTCTGAATCTCTCTCTCTCTCTCTCTCTCTCTCTCCCTCTCTCTCTCTCTCACACACACACACACACACACACACTAGGGAATGCTATTCTTTTACTGACCTCCATGCATATCCATAAAAAGGGATTTTAGATGTGAACTAACTAGGGTGGAATATACTGAAAGCACCATCTCCCTCAATTCAGGCACTCTATCTCAGTTGCTATACTTTAAATTCTAGGCTCTTAATTTTCAGGTGAATCACACTGCACATAAGTTCCACTAAGACCCCTCTCTCGCTGGCGTGGCTCAGTGGTTGTGTCATAGTTCGATTCTGGGTCAGGGCATGTGTCCGGGTTGTGGGCTTGATCCAGGTGTGGGGTGCATGCAGGAGGCAGCTGGCCAGTGATTCTCTCTCATCATTGATGTTTCTATCTCCCTCTCCCTTCTCTTTGAAATCAATAACAAATATTGAAAAAAGACCCCTTGTTCATTTTTTCATAGATTACTATAAGGCCAGTTTTCTCTTATCCTGCATTTTTTTTTTCAGTTGAATTTTAAAGTCCAAGAGCTGTGTTGACATGTACTTATTACATTTTATTTTTTTGAATATTTAAGATTATTCTGAATTCCTTTTCTGTTATCTATCAAAATTCTCAGGGTCATTGTTGGCTTCTTCTTTTCACATCTCACATCCATTTTGTTTGCAAAGTTTGTCACCTCAGGCTTTAAAATGTATTGGATTCAGTTCTTTCTTATGCACTTGCTATTATGACTATAGCATTAGCCACTGTCATTTCTTGCCTACACCAATGCATTGGCCTGTACCAGGCCTCTCTGCTTCCATCCAAATTCCCCTACAGTCTGTCCTGCGCCACTGTTAAAAGTTAATTACCTTCTTCCTAAGGGGAGGGTAAAGGGCACAGACACACAGAGTGGCAGCCTCAGCCATGAGTCAGAAGTAAATACAAAGCCCAACTTGTCAGGTCTCAGCAAAAACTCACCAATCAGTTGCAGCAGTTTCAGGTCAAGAAGAGAAGGGACACATGCATGTCAAAGGCATCCTCGCAGTGGCATTACTTGACGAGGTGTGATTCTTTGTTTTGGGGAAAGGGGCGCAGAACTTTATTTATTTTTTTAACCCTCACTCGAGGATATGTTTTTATTGGTGTGAGAGAGAGAGAGAGAGAAAGAGAGAGAGAGAAAGAGAGAGAGAGAGAGAGAGAGAGAGAGAGAGAGAGAGAGAGAGAGAGAGAAACATTGATGTGAGAGAAACATTAATCAGTTGTTTTCTTATGTGCTCTGACCAGGGGTTGAACCTGCAACCCCTTGGTGTATGGGATGATGCTCAACCAACTGAGCCACCCAGCCAGGACAACTTTTATCTTCTTTATTTTGAGTTATTTGAGCTAATAGTTGACAAGCCAAACTGAAGATTTTACTGATAGTTGGAAATAAAAATGTATGATGAGTGGTTTAGGATGTGACATGAGTGAGTTCTCAGCACTATGGTTAAGCAGCCAGTGACTAACTAAACTAGTTTAATGACTTGGTGACAAAGAGAAGGGTTTTCTGATGGCAGAACATATCAGAATTTCTCAAGACATGGATAAATAAAAATGTAAAAGATAAAAAGAAGACCAGTCTCTGCTGTCTGCTGCCCATCAGAAACCAGGTGGTCCCATCCTAGACTAGAAACCTGTCTCTGGTTTCTGCTGTCACTTCAGAGGGGATAAAGCCGTGGACATGTGTAAGCAGAGCCAGATGTGGCTAAGAACCACACTTAATACAGAAAGATGAATGGTTGGAAATGGACGCCGAGTCACCCAGAGTAAAAGCTACATCTCCACAGCTTTTTACTCCAGGAGATGAGAAAGGTAAAGGGGGTCTAAGCGCTGAATTTTTCTAGTTACATAGCTTATTTAGACCCAGTGGGTGGAAGAAAAACCCAGATAAAAACAATAAGAAAACAAAAGGGTATTTACTTGCCATGTTTGCAAGGAAGACCGGCTTTCAGAATTGGCTCTCCAAGTATAAGACATAGCAAATACATAAGAAAAAAAACCCCTCAAGGTTACTATTAGCTGTTCACGATGGGGAAAATGGCAGCTTTCTCAATCATTACACCTGTAGGATCATCAAATATCTGCAGATGCTAGTATTGTAAAAGTCAGGGATAAACATATGCACTTTTGAGTTAGCAATTTTTGGGAAAGAGCTCAAGGTCTTATTTATTTTGAGGACTAAGGTTAGGTACGATATTTCTGTTTTTAAAGTTTATCTCAGGATGGTAAAGTGCCTCCCCACCCTCCCTGATTGTAGTATGTAGTGTGCTGGTCACAATGATGGCAGGCAAGGTGTTGGTTTTGCTTATTCATTATATGTATTGGTTTGTCTGTTTAATAACAGAGAATTTGTTTACTATTAAAATTAGTTTCATCATTAATTAACCAGTTAATAAGTTACTAGGCTGGGTGTTAGATGCACAAAAATGAAGGGTACCTGGTTTTTGCCTTAAAAAAGTTGAAAGTCCTATGGGAAGAACTGTATAAAAAAATCATGATTCTGCATTGAAGATGTTTGCAGTGTGCCATGGAGTGCTGGGCAAGACCAGAGGCTGGGGAACAAGGAAGGCCTCTGTTTAGAACAGGGATGGGGAAACTTTCTCCTGCCAAAGGCCACTTAGATATTTATAACATCATTCGTGGACCATACAAAATTATCAACCTAAAAATTAGCCTGCTATATTTGGTCAAATATTTAATTAACTCACTCCTGAGTTAAAGTCCGACGGGAAGAACTGCTCCCTCGTACTGAAATGTAAGCTCTGCAAAAGCTCTCTTTTCTGTTTGGGTTTCTAATATATTTCTCACCCTCATACCAGCCCCTGGCAAAGAGTAGGTATGCAGTGAATATGTTTACCCCTGACTTTTACAATACCAGCATCTGCAGATATTTGATCATCCTACAGATATAATAATTAAGTGAGAAAACTGCAGGGGCAGACCAAATGATTTTGCAGGCTTTATATGGTTCAAGGGCCCGATGTTCCCCACCCCTCGTTTAGATGATCCAGGTCAGTTGTGATAAGTGCTGTTGTGAAGGCAGAGGTAGTAGGTATGGTAAGAGGGGACAGAAATTAGAGATGTCAAAGCATTCAATATTTATTTACCTAGCACTTACTCAGCATCTCTAATATGACTAGGCTAAGTACTGGATTATAGAGTTGAACAAAACCTAATCTCAATCTCTCTGAGAAACCTGTAGTCTTCTGGGGTAGACAGACACAAAAATAAATGCTATGATGGAGATATGTATATACTATGCTATGCTATGAGCACAAAGAGGAGGGTGAGTGGCAGGTGGTGGAAGAGATTATTAGGGAAAACCAGATGGGGAAGGCATCCCAGGAAAAAGAAGAGGAGTGCTTAGACAGAGGAGGCTCTAGAAAAGTTTTCATCACTACTTAAGAATGGAAGGTAATAAGCATAGGAAAACTTCTAGACAAGTTTATCATTTAGCTTTTGTTGTGTAACACACCATCCTAAAACCTTCAGGCTTAACACAGCTAATATTTATTTCATGATTCTGTGGGCCAGCAATTTGGGCTGGATTCAGATGGGTGGTTCTTTTGGTCTTTGCTGGGCTCACTTACGTATCTTCATTGCTTCCAGGTAGCTGGGATGGCTGATCTAGGATGGCCCTGGCTGGGATGATGTATCTCTGCTCCATGTGGTATCCAACGCTCTAGTAGGCTAGCTAAGAGAGTGAGCAAAGTGTGCTTCATTCTGCTGAAGACTAGGATCAGAATTTCCATGCATCCCTTCTGTTGCATTTTATGGGGCAAAGCAAGTCACAAGATTAGCCCAGATTTATTGAAATAGGGAAATAGACTCCACCTCTTGATGGGAGGAACTCAAAATTCACATAGCAAAGGATGTGGATACAGGGAGGTGTGAACAACTGTGATCCTTTTTGCTATTTACTACAACTCGTTTGAAAATGAAAAAGAAAGATAGCAATGGCTTCTCTTCTCTACAAATGAGAATTGGGATAGAAAAGTGTGAGGAAAGAAATAAGAATTGGGAATATCAGGCTATAAAACATAGAACACAAATAAGATTGGCATAAATGGCTTACTGAGTAAGATGGGAGCGTCAGCTGAGAATGGAAACTGTATACTGGAAATCCATCATGATCAGGCTATTTTTCTCCTCTGACAAGTACAATTAACAGCAAAGATTTATTTGCAGCATTATGATTTTAAAGGATTTTCAATAATTCTTGTAGAATGCTGGCAAAAAACAAAGTTGGCTCTTTTTTTTGAACCAGGTGTGTCTGGTTTTATTTATTTATTTAACTTCATTTTTATTGTTTACACTGGTACAGATGTCCCCATTCCTCCTTCCTCCCCCACCACTCTTCCTTTGCCTATCCTCCCAGCCCTTGCCCTCAACTCACCCTTTCCTCTGGCTATCACCACATTGTTGTCTGTGTCCATGGGTTATGCATATATGTTCTTTGGTTGATCCTTTCTTCTTCTTTCATCCGGTCCCTCCCCACCCACCTTTTGTAGCATTATTTACTGATTAATATAAATATCAGTGGAAGATTTTAAAATTCAAGTCAATTTATTTCTAAGTATTACAACAACAATTTTCATTTTTATTGATTAATTAGTTAATTCACTCATTCAATAAATATTTACTGAAAACATACTCTGTGCCAGAGGCTGTCCTAAGGGTGGGATATACATTAGAGATCCAAAAAAAAAAAAAAAAAAAAAAAAAAAGAGAGAGCTTTTGTGGAGCTTACATTTTAGTAAGAGGGGACAAAAAGTAAACAAGATAAATTAGAAAACACAGACTATGTTAATGAGAAGTGCTAAAGATAAAAATAAAGCAAGAGAATTTCGCTTCAGCACGTGTCCCGCCACGTGCTGTGCATGCCTTTGCCTGCGGCCCAGACACCAGACTGGAAGCCACAGCACCTGTGGAGGAAAGGTGGCCGCTGACGGGAGCCCCTGACTTAAGTCTCTGAGGAACCTGTGGAGGAAAGGTGGCCGCTGACGGGAGCCCCTGACGAGGGGAACCTGTGGAGGAAAGGTGGCCGCTGATGGGAGCCCCGACAGGAAAGTCTCCGCTAGTGGCTGGGAGTCGAGTCCCCAGGCCAGACAGGGCCTGTCCCCTCCCAGGGGCCCAGAGCAGGATAAAAGTGAAAACCAGCACCAGGAAGCACAGGAAAGCTCTACTTCCAAAACAAGAGGGACCCAGGCGGGGATTGTTTTTCGCATTTGCAAGGGCGAGCCCCAGGGTCGGTGGACAGAGGCGGCCCACCAGCCCCCCTGGCCGGCCTAGCACAGTGGTGCGGTGGCGGCCCAGACAGCAGCCCAGACAGCAGCTGGATCTGTCCATCATTCATGATAGCTGGCTCGATTTCTTAAGCTCCAAGTGTTTGGTGACCCTGGCCCAGGGACTTTCGCCAGCCTTTCTGCGCTTCAGGGGCAAAAGGACTCACTTCCTGCAGTTCCAGAACCTGAGGAACCCAGCGAAAAGCCAGGGGCCCCCCCGGCCCTGATTACTATCTCAAAAACTATGAGGATGACATTGTTCGGAGTGATGTTGCCTTGGATAAACAGAAAAGCTGCAAGATTGCCCAGCACCCTGATGTTATGCTGGAGCTCCAATGGGAGAAGGCAGCTCAGATGCATCTGGTTCTTCTAAAGGAGCAATTCTCCAATACTTACAGTAATCTCATATTAACAGTTTCCATTGTTCTAGGAGCTGTATTGGTAACGATATTGCTACAACAGACAGAGAAACCAAGATGGCGGCCTAGGTAAGCACCTAAACTGCTGCCTCGCACTACAATTTCAAAACTACAACTAAAAGACAGAATGGACACCATCCAGAACCACAGGAAAACTGGCTGAGTGGAAATTCTACAACTAGAAGGAAAGAGAAAAGCTCATGGAGAACTGGAGGAACGGCAGAGGGTTGAGGTATGGCAAAGGGTCTTTGTGCGCGCAGAGGGGAAGGGCGGCTGAGAGCCTGGCTGACTTTCTCTGGTGGGAGGGGGAAGGAAGCCCCCGACTGCACTGAACCCCAGTTCCCACTGCACTGAACACCAGTTCTGGGCGAAACCCCGTGGACCCAGGCTCATACAGGGGGAGTCTGGACTGTCAGGTAGAGAGAAAGGCACTCGGAGACTCGGAGATCTGGGGGGGAGCCTCAGTGGGCAGGGATCTGGCAGGGATCTGGAGGCGCGTGCGCGCCAGTGCACACAAAGACTGCGGAGGTTGCCATAGGCTTTCCCTAACAGAAGGGAGTCGGAAGCTCCTGAATGCACTGAACCCCAGTTCCAGGCAAGCCCCTGAGGACCCACACTCTTGCAGGGGGAATCTGGACTCTCGGGCGGAGGCTCGGGAGCCGGGGAAGGCAGAGGTCTGGAGGCGCACGCGCAAGGGCAGGGCTGACGGGATGCCAAGACTGTCTGCTCCGGCCTGAGACTCCACCTCATCCAAGGTGAACACAGAGGCTTTTGCAATTTGGCAAGTCTAATCCTATAAGGCTGTCTCCAGCACCAAACTTCGCCCAGCGTAGACACAGCTGATCCTCACAGCCAACTGGCCTGGAGGTCAATTCCTCCCAGTGATACCAACAACAATCAAGACTTAACTATAACAAGGCTGTACACACAGTCCACAAAGGGGTGCACCACGAGTGTCCACCTCAGGTAACTGGGAGGCCGACCCACTGGGCCATATAGGAAACCTAGCACACAAAGCTACCCTACCAACTCAGGGAAGCGGTGAAAATGCGGGGACAAAGAAACAGATCACAAACGAAAGCAATGGAGGAAAGCAAACGACTGGATATAGAATTCAAAACCACGGTTATAAGGCTTTTCAAGAATATCCTAGAAAAGGCCGATAAATATAATGAGACCCTCAAAGATATGAAAAAGGACCAACTAGAAATTAAACATACACTGACTGAAATAAAAAATATTACACAGATACCCAACAACAGACTAGAGGAATGCAAGAATCAAGTCAAAGAATTGAAATACAAAGAACCAAAAAACACTCAACTGAAATAGCAAAAAGAAAAAAGAATCCAAAAAGTTGAAGATAGTGTAAGAAGCCTCTGGGACAACTTCAAGCGTACCAACATCAGAATTATGGGGGTGCCAGAAGAAGAGAGAGAGCAAGATACTGAAAATCTATTTGAAGAAATAATAACTGAAAACTTCCCCCAACTTGGTGAAAGAAAAAGACTTACAAGTCCAGGAAGCACAGAGAAGCCCAAACAAGAGGAATCCAAAGAGGACCACACCAAGACACATCATAATTAAAATGCCAAGAGCAAAAGACAGAGAATATTAAAAGCAGCAAGAGAAAAACAGTTAGCTACCTACAAGGGAGCACCCATACGATTGTCAGCTGATTTCTCAACAGAAACTATGCAGGCCAGACGGGAGTGGGAAGAAATTTTCAAAGTGATGAATAGCAAGAACCTACAACCAAGATTACTCTACCCAACAAAGCTATCATTCAGAATTGAAGGGCAGATAAAGAGCTTCACAGATAGAAAAAGCTAAAGGAGTTCATCACCACCAAACCAGTATTATATGAAATGCTAAAGGGTATTCTTTAAGAAGAGGAAGAAGAAAAAGGTAAAGATAAAAATTATGAACAACAAATACATATCTATCAACAAGTGAACCTAAAAATCAAGTGAATTAAAAACCTGAGGAACAGAATAAACTGGTGAATATAATAGAATCAGGGCCATAGAAAGGGAGTGGACTGATAATTCTCAGGGGGAAAGGGGTATGGAGGTGCAGGAAGAGACTGGACAAAAATCGTACACCTATGGATGAGGACAGTGGGGGGGGGAGGTAAGGGCAGAAGATGGGGTGGGATCCAGGTGGAGGGGAACGGGGGGGGGGAAGGAGAAAAAATTGTAATAATCTGAATAAAGATTTATTAAAATAATAAAATAAATAAAAATAAAGCAGGAAAGGGGGATATGAAAAGATTTAAAAATTGTTTCAGTTTTAGATAGGATGGCTAGGGATGGCCTCCCTGGGAAGGTGCTGTTTGAGTGAAGATGGATGAAAGTATGAAGTGGTAGTGGTATAGGTGGGGGCAGATCATAAGGTTTTCAGCATTGTAAGGAATTTCTCTTTCCTCTGAGTGAATTGGGAAGTCAATTGGAGAGTTTTGAGCAGAAGAGTGAGGTGATCTGACAATATTTTGGAAGGACAAAGTAGCAGTTGTCTTGAAATGAGACATCCCTTGATATATGGGGCAAGGGTAGAAGCAGGGGGGTTACTGAGGAGGCTGTTGCCATCAAGTAGGAGACTGGGGCTGGTGGTAGAAGTAAAGCTAGTGAGAAATGGTCAGATTCTGGACATATTTTGATGACAATGTTCAATCTTCCTCTTCTCTGATGGACTTTTAATGCTTTGACCTGTGGGAAGCCATGGCATGCCAACACTGTCATGAGAATGCACCAAGGAATGTGGAGGAACCTTGAATATTAGCAGGGCTTATGCTAGGCACCGATTGTTCATGTTGAGCTAGCAGTGGCTCAAAGCAATTTCCTGACCTGATAGCCTCCAAGTAAATGTTTATTGGACCGTACTGATTTTTACTGACCTTAGAGACTGTCTATCTGTTACGTGCTTGCTGTGCTTTACTGAGGGCAAGATGTGTGTCTAAAACTGAATAAAAAACGAACAAGGCCAGGACTCTGGGTATCTCTTCAAGAAAGAGGCTCCCTGGCCCCCCATTGCCTTCTAAATTCATATTTCTTGTATAGCATTTTGATTTGTGTTTCGGCCCCTCCTTCAGATCCTGAACTGCGCTGTGCAGATTGTGGCATTGACCAAAATTATTTTCATGAATGGTACTATCTTTATCTTTGGTTCTCTAAACAAACTTTCTTTGTATGCTTTGTTTGAGAGTATCTTAAACAATCTCAGATCTATGAGTGATCCTTGAAGTCTACACTTGATAAACAAGGATGCGAGGAATTGGGGGGTGGGGAGGGGGAAGGGTGAGGAAGAAGTGAAGGTGCAAAAAGAAAAAAAAGGGACATGATTAAGGGTCTGGTTTGTGCTAGGTCTGGTTCTGGACACCTTACCTGTTCTATTAGTCAAGGAGAATAGGATGTCTTGCCAAAAGTGTTGCTTTGCTTTTCAGCTTATTTGGTTTTATCTTGGAAAAAGAAATAGAAATGTTTTCACAGACTCTATTGTAAGATGTTGGTGATTAGGCCAAGAGAGTGGGCCATGCCATTCACTGACTAATATTTGTTGAGTACCTACTAGTGCTGGGTACAGTTTAGATGTTGGGGACAGAGGGACAATAAGACACAGTAATAACTTTCAAGATGTTTGCAGCCTTGTGGGTCCTACAGATGAGCACACAGGCAAATTTAAAACAGGGCAATGGGCAGATGGGATGAGTATCTAACTTAGCTTTATAATATCAGAGAGGACTTCCTAGAGAAAAAGACCAAAAAGATGAGTAGGGATTACACAAAAGTGAAGAGGTAGAAGATAGTATTTTAGGTCAAGAGAACAGAATATGCAAAAGAGGGGCAGATGAGAAATACTCAGAGTGCCTTAAGTGAAGGAAGCTGTAAAAGATGAGACCAGATTATATAAAGAGGCTCTCAAAAGCCACAGGACTTCCACAGTATAAGACATCATCATATTTCTGTCCTTGGGCCTTTTTGTTTTATTTTGTTTGAACTGCTTGTGGTTTCCTATTTTGTATCAATGAAGATATTAGAAATGAATCAAGGATGAATCAGAGTTCATGATCAGCACTGGAGATTGATTACTGATATTAACAACCTCCACTCTTAACTTAGCCTACTTTAATGTTTGCTTTTATTGTTTATTCTCCATGAGCATGTAAAAGTATCACAGAAACAAAGGCCCTGTCACTGAAGCTTACAACTTGTAACAGATAATATGAAAACAAGACACATATTATTGGCTAGTCTATTTTCTTTTCTGTTCTTTTATCTCCATCCTTTTATTCTTATTTTATTGGAAGCACCTCCTTTGATGACCAGGGCAGGAACTGTGTCTCACCTGGGCCCTGGATGCACATAGTGTCTGTTTAATAAATACTTGATAAAGGGGTCTGGGTGAAGGAGAAATGCAAACTTGATCCATTGAAAAGTTTTTACCTGATAGAGGGATACTTTATAACAGCAGCAGCAGCAACAACAACACATTCTCTAACCTCTCTTTCAGAAATGTTCCAGTTTGTGCAGAGTTGGCCTCAACCTGTCCTTCCAATCTACACTATTGTTACCCTGCAATGAGAGTAGAGGTTAAATTGCTCACTTATTACTTAAGAGACTATACCTTTGGAATCAAGTTTAGAGATTATTTGGATTCTTTCCCACCCCACCCCCAAACCCATTGACTGATAAGAAAGCAGCCTTATAGAGGTCAAGAATTTGCCCAAGGGCACATGCCCACTGCAGATGAGGCCTCAGACCAGAAGACAGGTCTTCTGATTTAGAGTTGAGGGTCTGTTACCCTCATCTGTTGACTCTTTCCAGAGGCAGAAATCAAAATAAATGAGGGAAATCAGCAAACTCAAGATCCTGTGTTTCTGCCTGGCCAGTGTGGCTCAGTGGTTGAACAATGATCTATAAATCAAGAGGTCACAGTTTGATTTCCAGTCAGGGCACATGCCTGGGTTGCAGGTTTGATTCCTGGGTGGCTAGGGGTGGGGAGGGGGGGATGTGAGGCAGCATGCAAGAGGCAGCAGATCATTGAAGTTTCTATCTCTCTCTCCCTCTCCCTTCCTCTCTCTGGAAAAAAAAAGATCCTGTGGGGTTTCATTTGACATGAGTACTCATTCAAAGACACTTAGGTAGTTGGTTATTTTTATTAAAGTATTGATCTCTAGACATTTATGCAAAGTTATAATATATGGCAAATTGTATAAAACCTAAGATTAATAAGGGATTTTGAAAATGTTTAGTTAAGGAGAGCTCTGACTGTGCAACCAAGAGCAACAGGTGCCCACTCCACCCTGGCCCCTGGGACAGTCCTGTCGGGGCAACCAAAAATAATCCAGCACACATCCCAATCAAGGCCACAAGAGAGTGCGGACTGTGCAACCCAGAGCAACCCATGCTTGATCCACCTCGGCCTGATCCACCTCGAGCCCGAGGACTTACTTCCAGGGCGACCTGGAGCAACCCAGCACACACCCCACTCCAGGCCACAGGAGAGCTCTGACTGTGTGACCCAGAGCAACCCACACCCACTCAACCCCAGCTCCTGGGACAGTCCTGCCAGGGCTACACAGAGAAACCCAGCATATGTCCCACTCGGGGCCACATGAGAGTGCTGCCAGGTCAACCAGGAGCAATCTGGTGTGCCCAGCCAGTGGCCACAGGACTGCACTACAAGTGCACTGCCTGTGGGACCTAGGGCGCCACTCTGACAGAGGGACATAATGTACCGCCTTGCCATTATGCTGAGGCCACACAGCGAATTGCATGCCAGAGGGTTCTGGGTCCTCACAAGGAGTTGCACACCAGAGGAACTATGCATGTGCTCCTGCCACCCTGAGCATCTGAAGTGGACAACTGAGGGACCAGATCCATGGGAAAAGGGGATACAACTCAGAGCAGAGACAATAAAGGTGTGAGACTCAAGGTAGACTCAGCCCCTGGGCTAAGGATTTCCAGACCATTGATCTGATAGGGTCTTCAACCTCCCAAACCCCAAGCAGGGTGCCAATGACCAGAAAGAGACAGCAAAAATGGGGAGACAAAGAAACAACCCCTCAAGGAAAGGAAAGGAGGAATTTCCAGAAAAGGAAGTAAATGAAACAGAGGCAAGCAATATGTTAGAGAAAGAATTCAGAGTAAGGGTCATAAAATTTCGAAACCAGCTGGATGAGAAAATCAACAATATATGTAAGAACCAAGAGAAAATGAAGATTGATATAGCTGCAATAAAGAACACAATGGAAGGTTTAAACAATAGACTAGAAGAAGCCAAGGACCGAATCAGTGAGTTAGAAGACAGGGTAGAAAAAACACACAATCTGAACAGCAATTGGGAAAAAAAATTAAGAAACAGGAGGACAGTTTAAGGTAGCTTTGGGACAACATGAAATGAAGCAACATTCACATAATAGGGGTGCCAGAAGGTCAAGAAGAGGAGTAAGGAATAGAAAACCTATTTGAAGAAATAATGACAGAAAACTTCCCTGACTTGGGGAAAAAAAAGTCACACAAGCACAGAGAATCCCAAACAAGATTAACCCAAAAAGACCCACACCAAGACATGTCGTAATTACAATAGCAAATGTTAATAACAAAGAAAGAATCTTAAGGTCTGTAAGAAAGAGACAGAAAGTTACCTACAAGGGATCTTCCATTAGACTATCAAATAATTTCTCAACAGAAACACATCAGGCCAGAGGGAATGGAATAAAATACACAAAGTGATGCAAAGCAAGGTACTGAATCCAAGAATATTCTATCCAGCAAGGCTATCAGTCAAAATTGAAGGGGAAATCAGGAGCTTTGCAGACAAAAAAAGGCCAGCAATAAAAGAAATGCTAAAGGGACTGTTGTAAAAAGAAGAAATAGAAAGGGAAGAAGGAACACAGGCATAAAGAATAAAGATGGTGACAAACAAGTACCTATAAATAATAACCTTAATGGTAAATGGATTAAATGCCAAATCAAAAGACATAGGGTGGCTGAATGAATAAGAAAACAAGACCCATGTATTTGCTGTCTACAGGAGACCCACCTCAGAACAAGGGACTCACACAGTCTGAAAGTGAAAAGACGGAAAAATATTTTTCAGGCAAACATAAAAAAAAAAAAAAAAAGCTGGGTAGCAATACTTATATCTGAAAAAAAAATCTTAAAGTGGAGGCCATAACCAGAGATAAGAAAAGACTCTTCATAATACTAAAGGGCATAATACATAATACATAATACAAGAGGATATAACACTGGTAAACATATCTGCATCCAATACAGGAGCACCCAAATACATAAAAAAACTTCTGGAAGGTATCAAGGGAGAGATTGACAGCAATACAAAAATAGTAGGGGGCTTTAATACCCCACTGATATCACTGGATAAATCTTCTAGACAAAAAATAAACAAAGAAATAGCAATCCTAAACAACTCACTAGATCAGACGGAACCAATTGATATCTTCAGATCATTTCACCTGAAAGCAACAGACTATACATTTTTCTCAAGTGCACATGGTACATTTCAAAGATAGACCATATATTAGGATACAGGCTAAGTCTCTTCAAATTCAAGGAGATAGAAATCATATCAAGCATCTTCTCAGATCACAATGGCATAAAATTAGAAATCAACTACAAAAAAAACCAATAAAAAATAAATACTTGGAAGCTAAATAGTATGCTATCAAATAATGATTGGGTTACAAAAGAGAATAAAGAAGAAATGAAAAGCATTCTGGAGACAAATGACAATGAAACCACCACAATCCAAAAATCTATAGGACACAGTAAAAGCAGTCCTGAGAGGGAACTTCATAGTTCTACAGGCCTACCTCACAAAACAAGAAAAAATGGTAATAAATTACCTAACCCTACAATTTAAATAATTAGGAAGAGAGCAACAAGAAAAGCCCAGAGTAAGCAGAAGGAAGGAAATAATAAAGATCAGAGTGGAAATAAATGTCAGAGAGACCAAAAAAATCAATACAAAAGATCAATAAAACCAAGTACTTGTTCTTTGAAAGGATGAACAAGATTGATGAAGCTCTAGCCAGACTCACCAAGAAGCAAAGAGAGGGGACCCAATAAACAAAATCAGAAATGAAAGAGGTGAAGTATCAACTGACCCCACTGACATACAGAGGATTGTAAAAAAAATATTACGAACAACTCTACTCCAACAAACTGGATAACCTAGATGAAATGGACATATTCATAGAAAAACACAATCTATTACTATATTTCCCCAATGCTTTAATATAGCTCTGAATGTCTACCACTAGTTTTTTCACATGCTCAAGTACAGCATTCATCCTGTCAGTTACACTATTTCCTTTGGCAGCTCTGCCCTCTTGCTCCATGCTGGCTGGAGTACTTCTAGGCTTGAAGTACAGTTGATGCCCTGGGACTTCGCTCTTCACTCATTCTTTATGTTGAATACTACGTTCTTTTGTCTTAAGCTTACTTTTGCCTCACTCTACCTTGCTTTCTTTTTCCTGGAAACTTTTACCATTTTTATTCCTGGTGTGAGACTTTCTTCATTCATTGTGCTTGGAACATGGTGGACTTTCTGTATTATTTCATATTCTTTGATAGTTCCTTTCTTCTGTTTTTCTCTGTTCTCTTATTTTTAAAAAAAATATATTTTATTGATTTTTTACAGAAAGGAAGGGAGAGGGATGGTTAGAAATATCGATCAGAGAGAAACATTGATCAGCTACCTCCTGCACACCTCCCACTGGGGATGTGCCCACAACCAAGGTACATGCCCTTGACCGGAATCAAACCTGCGACCTTTCAGTCCTTAGGCCGACGCTCCATCCACTGAGCCAAACCGGCTAGGGCTCTCTGTTCTCTCTTAATGGAACTTAAATTATTTCAGTATTATAGCCCTTGAACTAATTCTCTAATTTTCCCACTCATGGTCTATTTTCCATTTCTTTGTGTTTTTGTTCTACTTTGGAGATTAACTTGGCTAAGATCACATTCCAACCTTTACTGAGTTTTTTTTTTTTTTTTTTTTTTTTTTATGTTGTATCTCTTTAAAAGTGTCCCATAACTCTTCCTTTTGCCCGCATTGCTACTTTTAAAAAAATAGTTTCTTGTTTCTGTTTCATGAATGTATTACATTCTTATCCCTGATTGAGGGCATTTAATATAGATTTTTAAAAGTTTCTCCTCTTTTTCCTTGAAGTTTATTTCCTCCAAGTGTTTCTTTCTATTTGCTTTTATGCTTTCCCTCTTTCATCATGTCATCTTCTGCCCAATTTCCTATGACTCTTGGTTTTCTGTTTTCATTTAGAAGCAAGACACAAATGCACTGATAGAAAATGTAAATATAAGGTGAGTTTCTCTGTAAGGTAATTAGGTTATGAGCTGACCTTGTTTTCAGGGAAACCTTAGAGATAAGAATCTTTTGGTCTTTTGTTCCTGCTCTGAGCTATTCAGTTTATCCTCAAAAGAATTCCCCAGTTTCTTGACAAGAGCTGTGTGCCCTGCTGTTAGCATCCTGGACATGGAATGAGCCTTAAATAAGCAGGCTTTAGTTTAGGTTCTGTTTTTAGTTTTGGCACATCACTTCTTATCTCTGTTGTCAGTACCTCTGAGCCTGGTGATTATAATGTTGATTAAACTGACTTTCTAAAGTTACAATTTGATATTTATCAGTTGATACTACCAATTCTAATTTGCATTACTGGTGATATAAAAAAAACAGAATAAAAAAATCAACATTTAACATTCTGGAAAGACAGCAAATGCTTTTAAAAAGTTTCACACAGAGATTCCAACTTGGCAGCCGTCAGGACTAAAGTGAGGGTGAGAATGTGAGTGAGTGAGTGAGTGAGTGAGAGGGTGAGTGTGTGGATGTGTGTGTGTGCGTGTGTGTGTGTGTCAGGGTCAGAATGATCCCATGTGGGAGTCTTGGGGCAGATGGTTCGGACTCTTCTGGCTCAGAAGTCACTGCTACCACCACAGCCACTCCCCAGCGGGGCTCTAGTTTGGAGATCATGTCATCTTGAAGGGTTTACAAGGTCCTTCTTGTGAGGAGGCTGCAGGGAGTAGCAGTGGCTAGGTGCCCAGCTTTGCCACCACCCATGCCACCCTGTCCCAAATCCTGTGCATCTGCTGTGGACATAGCCGCCTAAGTGGACACTGACAGCACCCTGTGCACCTGCAGTTGACACAGCGGGGAGGTGAGGAGGACCCCACATGCCGGCAGCAGACACCAGTGGGACCCCGTGTGCCTACCATGCACCCAGTCTGACCCTGCTCATCCCATGGGGAACCAGCTGGGACCCCGTGCCACCCAACCTGCAACCGTCACAGACCCAGTAGGACTCTTGTCCCTGCTGTGGACTTACCAACCATGCCACCACTGCTACTGTGCTGCCACCACCTTCCTAGAGCCAACCTGCTCAGCTCAACTGCCAGGGCTCAGGGCAGGAACTGTGTTGAAGGCCGGGAGGTGGATGTACCTGCCTTGGACCTGTTAGAACTGAGGACCTGAGGAGATTGGAGAGGCTGCAGATCTGTGGGTGAAAGTGGAGTGCCTGGCACTGAGATAAGAGACCTCCCAGGGCACTGGTTGTGGAGACTGCAAAGTGGGTGCAGCAGTGGAAGCCTGGAACTGAAGTCCCTGGATAGAGCAGCTGGCACCCCACCATGGGAAAGACACATCAAGGGACCAGATTTAACAACATCAGAGCAAAATCCAGTGAGCTCCACAAATAGTGGACCCAAAGGTTTTTGAGTGTGTGTGGTTTTCTTTTTTTGAAAATGTGTGTGTGTGTGCCTTTTGTTGTTGTTTGTTTTCCCCCCATTTTTCTTTCTTCTCTTTTATCTCTAATTTCTCTTTTTCCTTGGATTCTATTCTTTTTGTCTCTTTTTATTGTCATTATTAAGTTTTCTTACTTTATTTTATTTTTATTTTCTTCCCCCCCCACCCCCATTAGTACTGTTGTATCTTGTTCTGGTCTGTCAGTACCTGTATAACAGCTAGCATAATGAGGTTGGGGTTAAGCCTCACTGTTAGAAAGTCAGAGGGGAGATCTCTCCCATGAATGGGACATCAACAATCAAGTTGATGTTACCTTTTAGTACATCCCAATTACAACAGGAGAGCCCAAATAATGCACACAAGGGGATTTCCTAGAGCATCCAGCTCAAGAGGTCAAAAGAGCGTGCACCACTGGACCCCTCAAGACACATTCTACATTAGGTCATCTCACAAAAACTGGGAGGCATAACAGTTATATCTAATACATAAAAATAAATACAAAGAGATAGTTAAAATGAAGACACAAAGAAACAACACCCACATGAAAGATTAGGGGGAATCTCCAGAAAAAGAACTAAATGAAATGGAGGCAAGCAACCTATCAGACATAGAGTTTAAAGTAATGATTATAAAGGTGCTTAAGGAACATAGTGAAAATTACAAGGAACTCAGTGGGAACTGCAATAGCATGAAAGAGGAAATAGAAACCAGACAGAAATGAAGAATAACATATCTGACATCAAGAATACACTGGAAGGGGGGAGAAAAATGGTGGCGGAATAGACAGACCTGTTCTGAGCCTTGTCCTGGAGCAGAAAGAAAGAACAACTGAGGGTCGCATGAGGAGTGTTTGTTGGCAAGTTAAGGGACAGCCAAACTCCAGGAGAAGGTGGGGGACTGCTAGATGGGGTTCTCCTGACCGGGCAGCCACCACTGTGGCTGAGACCCCTCCCAGAGCCACGGGCTTGGGCGCGGAGACCCTGCCATCTTGATATGGAAAGTGGAGCTTATTGGAAGCTTGAAAATCCACAACTGCAGCAACCACTGAACAGCTGCGAGCCCCAGAACACCGGTCCCCAATTGGCGCAAACTCGCGGATTCAAAGGAGCTCCTCATTCCACCACATCAATGTCAGATTTCACCTGGGATCAGGTGAGGTCTCTGGTTCCGGCGGGAGAGAGAAACGCGTGTTTTGTAGGAGCTGGAGGACCAGGGAAGTCTGTGCCTAGAAAAATCCGTGGCTGGTGGGGCTGGCGTGATCTGTGAATGTTGAAGGGGGTCCTAAGAGCTGCTAACAGAAGGGATCACTAAAAAGTAACCCATTTTGATCTGATGTGCAGGGACAGCCTAAGAATTTCAAAGGTGTGCCGGCTGCTTAGACTTGCGCACAGACCCATTGTTCGCGCACTTGGGCTTTTTCCTCTTCAAATCTTTGCTTCTGATTACTAAGCCCAATACATAGGATCACCCAGTTGGGGACACCCTGGGAGACTGCAGGGGAAAGTTGTTTTTCTGGAACTTGGGGGTCGGAGCTGGGCGTAACCATTGGAGAACCAGCTCTGAGGCAGCCCACTTCCACAAACCGGTATTGAGTGCCACAGGGATAAACACAGGCTAGAGAGGCCATAAATAGACCCAGAAGTCAATCCAGAAACACTGCCACCCAGGGGCTGAATCACAAATTGACTCTTGTGTAATCAAAAATAAAGGAATAAGAGAAATTAAGACACCGCCTGCTTAAAAATCAGGACTGGCTTACAACACTGAGGAACAGTAGAACGCAGGGAACTGCAATACTGACCGGACTGAGAAACAGGTGTGCCAAACAGAACAATAGAGGCAGTGAATGACCTTCACTATTGCACATTATATATATTTTTTTATTTTTATTTTTTGCATCTTTTACTTGAGAAACTATTTTTTATCACTTGACTTTACCTTTTTAATTATTACATTTTTATTTTTAATTAGTATTATTACTACTACGATTTTACTTTTTTTTTTAAAGTGTCATTTTATTTTCTCTTTATTTTACTTTGGGACTAGTGTTCTACATTCTATTTTCATCTATCCTTTAGCATCGTTTTACTCTATCTCAACTCTACCTTTATGCCATCACTCTCTTCGTGTCCTGTTTATATTACTCCTTTCCTGCTTTAGATTTTCCCTATTCTTTCTATTTACCCCCTGTTAAAATTTCACCCTACATATATATCTAATTTCCAATCACGTTCTCCAACTCCATAAGCACCTCTCTCTTCGCTGTCTTAACTACCCAAAAATTGTTTTTCTCTCTGTCCTTTAGTTGTTGTTTGCTTGAATGTTGAGTATATCGAATTCTTATGCTTTTTTATGAGATTGTTTTGCTTATTCTTTTTTTTTTAATTCTTTGTTTTTGTTTGCTTTGTTTTTTGCTTCTGTTTTCCCTTGCCTTGCTTGATATTAGTTGGTGTTGTAGTTTGTATTAATTCCCAGGTACTTGTGGCTGGCATTTGCTGGGATTACTGGTAGCTCTATTGGATTTTTCTCCCCATATATATAATTTGTTCCCCTTTTCACTCTTAGTCTCTTTCTTGTCTCTCTTATTTTTTTCTTTCTTTTCCCAATTTCATTTTGACACTCCTTTTTTTCTTTCTTTATTTTTCCTCTTTTTCTTTCTTTCCTATGCCCTAATTTGCCTTTCTCTGGTGTCACCTTTATTAGAGGTTATTAATATTGTGAATACATTTCTGTTCAGTGCCTTGTGTGTTGTACCTGGTTGTGTTGTATTTTGTGCCTTTAGGTCAATGCAGGAGAGAGAGAACTACATAACCAGACATCTGGAGAAGAGAGAACATGGGGAGACGAAGAAACAGCCCGCATATGAAAGAAAAGCAGGCATCACCATAAAAGGAAAAAATGAAATAGAGGCAAGCAACCTGCCAGAGAAAGAATTCAGAAAAATGGTCATAAGATGGCTGAAAAGAATGGAAGACAAATTCCACAATATGAGTAAGAACCAAGAGGAAATGAAGAAGAACCAAGAAGAAATGAAAAATGACATTGCTGCTGTAAAGAACTCAATAGAAAGCATCAAGAGTAGACTAGAAGAATCCGAAGACCACATCAGTGAGCTAGAAGACAAGATGGGAAAAAATACCCAAGTAGATCAACTTCTAGAAAAAAAAATTAAAAAGCAGGAAGAGAGCCTAAGGGAACTTTGGGACAACACAAAACAAAACAACATCCGCATAATAGGGTCTCCAGAAGGAAAGGAAACTGAGCAAGGAATAGAAAACCTGTTTGAAGAAATAATGACAGAAAACTTCCCAGATATAGGGAAGAAAAACCCCACACAAATCCAAGAAGCTCACAGAATCCCAAGCAAAATGAACCCTAAAAGACCAACACCAAGGCACATTATAATTAAACTGGCAAACACCAACAACAACGTAAGAATCTTAAAAGCAGCCAGAGAGAGACAGAAAGTTACCTACAAAGGAACCCCTATCAGACTAGCAACTTATTTCTCAACAGAAACTCATCAGGCCAGAAGGGAATGGAATGAAATGTACAAACTCATGCAAAGGAAGGGTCTGAATCCAAGAATACTGTACCCAGCAAGGCTATCAATCAAAATTAAAGGTGAAATCAGGAGCTTCACAGACAAAAAAAGACTAAGGGAATTTATTACCACCAAACCAGCAATGCAAGAAATGCTAAAGGGTCTGCTGTAAAAAAAAAAAAAAAAAAAGGATATAGGAAGTGAAGAAGGAACACAGGGGTAAAGAATAAAAATGGCGACAAATAAGTACCTATCAATAATAACTTTAAATGTAAATGTATTAAATTCCCCAATGAAAAGACATAGGGTAACTGACTGGATAAGAAAACATGACCCATATATCTGCTGTCTACAAGAAACCCACCTCAGAAAAAAAGACACACACAGACTGAGGGTGAAAGGATGGAAAAAGGTTTTCCAGGCGAGTGGAAATGAAAAAAAAAGCTGGGGTAGCAATACTTATATCTGACAAATTAGATCTCAAAGTGAAGGACATAATAAGAGATAAGGAAGCCCACTTCATAATACTAAAGGGAACAATCCAACAAGAAGAAATAACTCTGGTAAACATATATGAACCCAACACAGGAGCACCCAAATACATAAAAAAACTCCTGGAGGATACCAAGGGAGAGATTAACAGCAATACAATCATAGGGGACTTAATACCCCACTATCACCATTGGACAAATCCTCTAAACAAAAAATCAGCAAAGAAACATCAATCCTAAATGACTCACTAGAACAGATGGAATTAATTGACATCTTCAGAACATTTCACCCCAAAGCCACAGAATATACATTCTTCTCAAGTGCACATGGCTCATCTTCAAAGATAGACCATATGTTGGGACATAGACAAAGTCTCTTCAAATTCAAGAATATAGAAATCATATCAAGCATCTTCTCAGACCACAGTGGCATAAAACTGGATATCCACTACAATAAAAACAATACAAAGAAGTCAAACACATGGAGACTAAACAGCATGTTATTAAACAATGACTGGGTTACCAGAGCGATCAAGGAAGAAATAAAAAACATCATGGCAACAAAGGACAATGAAAACACAACAATCCAAAATCTATGGGACACTGCGAAAGCAGTCTTGAGAGGGAAGTTCATAGCTCTACAAGCATACTGCAAAAAACAAGAAACAATGGTAATAAATTACCTAACCCTACAACTCAAAGTGTTAGAAAAAGAGCAACAAGAAAAGCCCGTTGTAAGCAGAAGGAATGAAGTAATAAAGATCAGAGCGGAGATAAATGACATTGAGACCAAAGAAACAATACAAAAGATCAACAAAACCAAGAGCTGGTTCTCTGAAAGGATAAACAAGATTGATGACCCTCTAGCCAGGCTCACCAAGAAGAAAAGAGAGAGGATCCAAATAAACAAACTCAGAAATGAAAGAGGTGAAATAACAACAGACCCCACAGAAATACAAAGGATTGTTAAATAATGCTACAAACAACTCTATTCCAACAAACTGGACTACCTGGAGGAAATGGACATATTCCTAGAAAAATATAACCTTCCAAAACTCAGTCAGGAAGGATCTAAAAAGCTCAATATACCAGTAACTATGGAAGAAATTGAAGCGGTTATCAAAAAGCTTCCAGCAAACAAAAGCCCAGGGCCAGATGGCTTCACAGGAGAGTTTTACCAAACATTCAAAGAAGAACTAAAACCTATCCTCCTCAGACTATTCCAAAATATTCAAGAGGAAGGAAGACTTCCAAGCTCCTTATATGAGGCCAGCATCACCCTAATACCAAAACCAGATAAAGACAACACAATGAAAGAGAATTACAGGCCAATATCCCTCATGAACATAGATGCCAAAATCCTCAACAAAATTCTAGCAAATCGTATCCAGCAGTACATCAGAAAGATCATACACCATGACCAAGTAGGATTTATCCCAGGAATGCAAGGATGGTACAATATCCACAAATCAATAAACGTGATACATTACATAAACAAATTGAGAGATAGAAACCACATAGTCATATCAATTGATGCAGAAAAAGCATTTGACAAAATCCAACACCCTTTTTTGATAAAAACTCTCAACAAGGTGGGACTAGAAGGATCATACCTCAACATAATAAAAGCTATATAGGATAAACCCACAGCTAACATCACACTCAATGGGCAAAATCTAAAACCATTTCCCTAAGAACAGGAACAAGACAGGGATGCCCACTCTCACAACTCCTGTTCAACATAGTACTGGAAGTATTAGCCATTGCAATTAGACAAGAAGAAGAAATAAAAGGCATCCACATTGGAAAAGAAGAAGTAAAGCTGTCATTTGCAAATGACATGATATTGTACATAAAAAACCCAAAAGACTCCATCAAAAAACTAACAGACTTAATAAATGAATTTGGCAATGTAGCAGGATACAAAATTAATGCCAAGAAATCTATGGGATTTCTATACACCAATAATGAACTTATAGAAGAGAGACTAAAAAAGCAATCCCATTTACCATCGCACCAAAAAAATTAAGATACCTAGGAATAAACTTAACCAAGGAGGTAAAAGACCTATACGCGGAAAACTACAGGACACTGAAAAAAGAGATAGAGGAAGACGTAAACAGATGGAGGAGCATACCATGTTCATAGATTGGTAGAATCAACATCATTAAAATTTCCATACTACCCAAAGCAATTTATAGATTCAATGCATTCCCCATTAAAATTCCAATGGCATATTTCACAGACCTAGAAAGAACTCTCCAAAAATTCATCTGGAATAAAAAAGACCCTGAATAGCCACAGCAATCCTAAGAAAGAAGAATAAAGTAGGAGGGATCTCAATACCAGATTTCAAGCTGTATTACAAGGCCACTGTTCTCAAAATAGCCTGGTACTGGCAAAAGAACAGACATATAGACCAATGTAATAGAATGGAGAATCCAGATATCAACCCAAACCACTATGCTCAATTAATATTTAACAAAGGAGGCATGAACATACAATGGAGTCAAGACAGTCTCTTCATTAAATTGTTTTGGGAAAATTGGACAGATACATGAAAAACAATGAAACTAGATCACCAACTTACAACATACACAGAAATAAACTCAAAATGGATACAGGACTTACACATAAGATGGGAAACCATAAAAATACTAGAGGAATCTACAGGCAGCAAAATCTCAGACAAATGCCGAAAGAACTTCCTCATTGATATAGCTCCTAGGGCAATGGAAGCTAAAGAGAAAATAAACAAATGGGCCTACATCAAAATAAAAAGCTTTTTCACAGCAAAAGAAACCATCAACAAAACAACAAGAAACCCCACTGTATGGGAGAACATATTTGCAAATGTTATCACTGATAAAGGTTTAATCTCCAACATCTATAGGCAGCTTATACAACTTAATAAAAGGAAGATAAATGACCCAATAAAAAAATGGGCAATGAACCTAAATAGCATCTTTTCAAAGAAGACAGAAGGAAGGCCAAGAGACACATGAAAACATGCTCAAAGTCACTAATTATCTGAGAGATGCAAATCAAAATGACAATGCGGTACCATCTCACACCTGTCAGAATGGCTATCATCAACAAATCTACAAACGACAAGTGCTGGCGAGGATGTGGAGAAAAAGGACTCCTCGTGCACTGCTGGTGGGAGTGCAGACTGGTGCAGCCACTGTGGAGTTTCCTCAAAAAACTGAAAATGGAAATTCCATTTGACCCAGTAATCCCACTCCTAGGAATATATCTTAAGATACTAGAAACACCAATCAGAATGGATATATGCACCCTTATGTTCATAGCAGCACAATTTACAATAGCTAAGATTTGGAAACAGCCTAGGTCCCCGTTAGCTGATGACTTGATCAGAAAACTATGGTACATCTACACAATGGAATACTGTGCTGCCATAAAAAAAGAAGGAGTTCTTATCATTTGTAGCAACCTGGATGGAACTGTAGAACATTATGCTAATTGAAATAAGCCAGTCAATTAAAGAAAAATACCACATGATCTCACTCATTTGTGGATAATAAAAAACACATTATAAACTGATTAACAAAAAGATAGATACAGAGGCAGTAAAGCATCAAATAGACTGTCAAGTTACAATGGGAAGGTTAGGGAGAGGTGGGGCAAATAAGAGATCAACAAAAGACTTATATGCATGCATATAAGAATAGCCAACTGATGCAAAACATTGGGGGGTGAGGGCATGTATGGGAGTGGGGTTGGGGGGGGGGACAATGGTAAGATATGTACACATATAATACCTTAAAAAATGGGGAGAAAAAGAATACACTGGAAGGATGAAGTAGAGGACTGAATCAGCAATTTGGAAGACAAGACAGAAATAAATACCCAATTAAAGCAGCAAATGGAAAAAAGAATTAAAAATCAGGAGGATAGCTCAAGGGAGCTCTGGGACAATATGAAAGGTAACAACATCCACATCATAGGAATACCAAAAGGAGAAAAATGTGAGGAAGCAACAGAGAACCTGTTTCAAGAAATAATGACAGAAAACTTCCCTAACCTGGTGAAGAAAATAGTCACACAAGTTTAGGAGACACAGAGAGTCATGATCAAGGTGAACACATCATATTTTAAATGGCAAACATTAAAGACAAAGAAAGAATCTTAAAGGCAGCAAGAGTGAGACAGAAAATTACCTACAAAGGAGTTCCCATTAGAATGTCAACTGACTTCAAAACAGAAATACTTCAGGCCAGAAGGGAGTGGTATGAAGTATTCAAAGTAATAAAAAGCAAGGGCCTGAATCTAAGACTACTGTATCCAGCAAGGTTATCATTTAAAATTGAAGGGGAAATAAAAAGTGTTCCAGACAAAAAAAGGTTAAAGGAGTACATTTACCCCAGACCAGCATTATGAGAAATGGTAAAGGGACTGCTTTAAAAGAAGATGAAAAGGAGAAAGAGGATCATATGCATAAAGAAAATAAAAATGACAATAAATAAATATCTATCAATAATACATGTAAATGGATTAAATACTCCAGTCAAAAGACATAGGATGACTTAATGGATAAGAAAACATGACCCATATATATGCTGCCTACAAGAGACCCACCTGAGAACAAAAGATACACACAGAATGAAAGTGAAGGGCTGGACAAAAATATTCCATGCAAATGGAAAGGAAAAAAAAGCTGGGGCAGCAATACTCATATCTGACAAATTTCAAGGCCATAACAAGAGACAAGGAAGGCCAGTACATAATACTAAAGGGAATCATTCAACAAGAAAATATAACCTTTGTGAACATATATGCACCCAATACAGGAGCACTCAAATATATAAGAAAACTCTTGATAGATTTTAAAGGAGAGATCAAGAGCAATAAAGTCATAGTAGGGGACTTTAATACCCCACTGACATCACTGGATAGATCTCCCAGACAAAAAATCAACAGGGAAACAGAGGCCTTAAATGATACATTAGATGGATCTAACTGATATTTAAAAACATTTCACCAAAAGCAACATAATATCCATTCTTTTTTAAAATACCCATTCTTTTCAAGTGCACATGGAACATTCTCAAAGACAGACAACATTGTAGAACACAAAACAAGTCTATACAAATTCAAGAAGATTAATATCATACCAAACATTTCCTTGGGTCACAATGGCATGAAACTAGAAATCAACTACAATAAAATACCTCAAAAATACTCAAATACACGGAGGCTAAGTAGCATGTTATTAAGCAATGAATGGATTACTAGTGATATCAAGCAAGAAATTAAAAACTTCCTGGAAATAAATGAAAATGAACACACAACTACCCCAAACCTATGGGACACAGCAAAGCAGTCCTGAGAGGGAAGTTCTACAGGCCTACCTGAAGAAACAAGAAAAAAGCATTAATAAACTATCTAAACCTACAACTAAATGAATTAGAAAGAGAACAGCTAGAAAATCCCAAAGGAAGTAGAAGGAAGGAAATAAAGATCAGAGTGGAAATAAATGACATGAAAAGTAAAAAAACCAACAACAACAGTACAAAAGATCAATGATTCCAAGAGCTGGTTCTTTGGAAAGACAAATAAGATTGATGAACCCTAAGCCAGATTCATCACAGAACAAAGAGAAAAATATTCACAGGAGAACACACACACACGCGCGCGTGCGCGCGCGCACACACACACACACACACACACACAGGCACACACATAGAAAGGATCCAAATAAATAAAATCAGAAATGAAAGAGGTGATATATCAATGGACACCACAGAAATACAAAGGGTTGTAAGCAAATACTACGGACAACATGGGGAAAATGGACAAATTCCTGGAAATATACAATCTCCCAAAATCCAATCAGGAAGAATTAGAAAACCTGAATAGACCAATAGCAACTGATGAAATTCAAGCAGTAATTTAAAAATTCCCAGCCAAAAATATTCCTGGACAGGATAGATTTACAGAACAATTTTACCAAACATTCAACAAAGAGGTAACATCTATCCTCCTCCAAGTATTAAAAAAAAATTCCAGAGAAAGGAAGACTTATAAGTTATATTTACAAAGTCAGCATTATCCTAATTCCAAAACTAGATGAAGACACTACAATGAAAAAAAATTATATGTCAGTATAACTGATGAACATGGATGCTACAATCCTTAACAAAATATTAGCAAATGGCATCCAGCAATATATTAAAAAGATCATATATCAGGATCAAGTGTAATTTATTCCAGGGATGCAAGGCTGGTACAATATTCATAAATCAATACATGTGGTACCTTACATAAACAAAATGAAAGTTAAAAATCACGTGATCATATCAATAATTGCAGAAAAAACATTCAGCAAAACCCAACACCCATTTTTGATAAAAGCTCTCAGAAAAGTGGGAAGAGAAGGATCATACCTCAACATAATAAAAGTCATATATGACAAACTTACAGCTAACATCATACTCAATGGGCAAAAACTAAAAGTGTTTCCCTTAAGAATAGGAATAAGACAGAGATGTCTGCTTTCACCACTCTTATTCAACATAGTACTGGAATTCCTAGCCACAGTGATCAGACAAGAAGAAGAGATAAAAGGCATCCAAGTTGGAAAGGAGAAAGTAAAACTGTCTTTATTCCAAGATGACATGATATTGTACATAGAAAACCCTAAAGACTCCACCAGGAAACTAATAGACATAATAAATGAAATCAGCAAGGTAGCAGGATACAAAATCAACATCCAGAAATTGATGGTATTTTTATACACCAATAATGAACTCTCAGAAAGGGAAACTAAAAAAAATATCTCATTTACCATTAAAACAAAAAATTAAGATACTTAGGAATAAACTTAACCAAGGAGTTAAAAGACCTGTACTTGGAAAAATAAGGATATTGAGAAAAGAAACATAATGGTTTTATAGTATGGTTTGATATCTGGTATTGTGATCGCTCCAATTGTGTTCTTCTTTCTCAAGTTTGCTGCAGCTATCAAATGGAAGCATATACCACGTTCATGGATTGGAAGAATTAACATCATTAAAATGTGCATACTACCCAAAGCAATCTATAGATTCAATACAATCCCTATTAAAATATCAATGGCATACTTCACAGAACTAGAACAAATACTCTAAAAAGTTATATGGAACCAAAAAAAGGCCCCAAATAGCTGCAGCAATCTTGAGAAAGAAGAACATAATTGGAGCGATCACAATACCAGATATCAAACCATACTATAAAACAATTATAATGAAAACAGCCTGATACTGGCACAAGAACAGGCATATACATCAATGAAACAGAACAGAGAACACAGCAATTGACCCACAGCATTAGTCAATTAATATTTGAAAATGGAGGCAAGATCATTCAATGGAGTAACAGATAATCTCTTCAACAAATGGTTTTGGGAAAATTGGACAGACACATGCAAAAAGATGAAACTAGAACACCAACTTACACCATATATAAGAATAGACTCAAAATGGATAAAAAAGACTTAACTATAAGCCATGAAACCATAACAATCCTAGAAGAAAACATAGGCAGTAAGATTTCAGACATGTCATGTAGCAGAATTTTTGCTGATACATTTTCTAGGGCAAGAGAAAGAAAGGGAAAAATAAACAAATGGGACTACATCAAAATAAAAATTTCTGCACAGCAAAAGAAAACACCACCATCAAAATGAAAAGAGAACCCACTCCATGGGAGAACATATTTTTCAATGCTACATCTTTTAAGGGGTTAATATCCAAAATATATAATGTATTTATATAACACAACAAAAGGAAGACAATCCATTTAAAAAAGGGGCAGAAAACTAAATAGACACTTCTTCAAAGAGGACATACAAATGGTCAAGAGACGTGAAAAAATGCTCAAAGTCACTGATCATCAGAGAAATGCAAACTGAAACTGCAATGTGATATCACCTCACACCTGTCAGAATGGCTATCATCAATAAATCAACAAATAACCAGTGTTAGGTAGGATGTGGAGAAAATGGAATCCTAGTATACTGCTGGTGGGAATGCAGATTGGTACAGCCACTATGGGAAAAATTAAAAATGGAACTGCTGTTTGAATCAGTGATCCCACTTCTGGAAATATACTCTAAAAACCCAGAAACACCACTCAGAAAGAATATATGCACCCTTATATTCATAGCACTGTCATTTACAATAGCTAAGATTTAGAAACAGTCCACGTTCCTATCAGTAGATGAATGTATAAAAAAGTGGTGGGACATTAGCACAATGAAATACTACGCAGCTCTTAAAAAGAGGAATTTCTTATCCTTTGTGACAGCATGGATGAACCTGGAGACTATTATGCTAAGTGAAATAAGCCAATCTGAGAAAAACAAATATCACATGATCTCACTTATTCATGGACTCTAATGAAGAAAATGAATTGACCAACAAAATAAGACCTCACTGACATACCTTAATGTGGGGATGGAGGAATGAGGAGAAATAACCAAAGAACTTATATACTTACTAGAGGCCTGGTGCATGAAATTCGTGCAATAAAAAAAATTATATACAAAGAGAAAAATTAGTCACAAGAAAGGAGGAAAAATGTTCTATAGGCAATGATGTTTTTAAGAGATTTATTATTAAGCTGATAAATACAATTGATGAAAATAGGAAAGACAAGTTACTAAGCTGGTATTTATGATTGAGTAGTGATCCAAAGCACAGGACAACTTACACATGGGCAGCCACGATGAAGTTAGAATTATTAGTTATTTCAAATGAAAACAGAAGATTATGCACATGAAACTACAGATTGGCCTTTGAAACCTGGAGGCCAAGAGGAGCCTGCAGGAGAAAGCAGAGTTTTGTTTTTTTTAAGTCAAGAGCGGGGAAAAATTGCAAGGAAGAGAAAAGCTGTAGCATAGAGCATGATATAGTTAATAGGAGCCTTAGAAGCTGGGACCAGGAGGTGCCAAGTGCCACATGGCTTTGATCCATGACCGTGAACTATGACCTCCTTACTTAGTGAGACAACCTGTCTTAGGATTGATTCCTTATCTCCAAACTATAGTCTTGTGGGGACCTGTGAAAGGAGGGTTCTTTGGTCCCAGGGGTCTGGCCATATGGCTTATTCAGGTCTTCCTCATGTCCAGTGGTGGAGTCAGTTTTTCTTCTTTGCCCTTAGTACGCCTCTATAGCTAGAGTGTCAGAAAATACTTAAGTCCTTCTGGATGTTAGCACTCTGACAGGATGGCTTTTATGTCCAATCCAGGATGGCTTTTATTTACCAATTACCTGTAGCTCCCCCAAGGGTTCATCTTCTACTTCAGTTTCTCTTGTAAGTAAACCTCATTCCTTTTCCTTCCTTTGGAGATGAATGGCCCAGGCCCCAGGATTTATTTCTCCCAAAGGTTTCCATTTCTCAGCCTACTTCTTAGACTCTGTAGTCAGACCCAGTCTGGGGGAGAGTGAATGATAAGAGCTTCCTCCACTTTTGTGGGGCACCCTGACTCCCTGTACTCCTTTGGGAAACCTGGGGGTTAGTCCAACAAGGCTTCTTTGAAGTCTCCTATTGTATTTTGAAAAAATCATGCAATTAAAATATTTCAAATCCATACTGTTTTTGTATTATTTTAATATTTAAATATTAGAATGATATAAAGTTATATAAATAAAATAATATTATTTCCCTTTCAATCTTCAAGTATATTTAACACTTGAGCTTTATCCTATGACTGTGAGCCCTTTGTGGCTCTCTTCTGTGAACCTCTGGGGGTTATATATAAACTAGCTTGAGAAGTAAAACTGTGAAGAACAGTGAACCAGATGTTAGAGAATGTGGCTCTGGTCCTGGTTCTCCACTCACAGGCCCTGTGCTTAAGGGTCAACTCCCTACTCTCTCTGAATCTCTGTTTTCTCATCTGTAAAATGGGGTGATTGGAATCAAAGTTCTCTTCCCCTCCATTAATTAGCATTTTCTGTCTTGAATCACCTAGATTTTGTTTAAATATTTTGCTTTATTTCACACAAAATCATAGCCACCCTGTAATCTCTATAGACCTTTTTTGGTTGCAATATTTGCAGCTAAATATTAGTTCTTCCCGGAAAGTTGTTGGGAGCCATCAAGAATAAAAGTTATTGCAAAGCTATCTGCATTAAGTAGAGAATAACAATGTCATTTTAATTAATTTTATGCCCATTTGTTTTCAGTTGCAACCTGGCGTTTTCATTTGAACATACATATGATATACTAGAGGCCTGGTGCACAAATTTGTGCACTGGTGGGGTCCCTCAGCCTGGTAGGCAATTGGGGCCAATTGGGGCCGTCTTGCCCAGTCCCAATTGGACCGATGGGAGCTGGCTGGCAGGGGATGGACTGATGGAGGGCTTTAGGGCATGTCCGGCCCTCTTGCCCAGTCCTGATTGGCCGGACCCCAGCAACAAGCTAACCTTCCCTTCAGAGCATCTGCCCCCTGATGGTCAATGTGTGTCATAGTGACTGATCGGACACTTAGCATATTACATAGAGGAATATGCAAATTGTTCAGGACGCCATCAGGGAACAACCAATCAGGATGGGGGTGGGGCCGCAGTTGAGAGCTCTCAGCACGCTTGTGCTGGGGTCTGAAGGGTGCAGATAGGAAGGGAGAGCAGATAGGCAGTTAGGGGGATCAGGCCAGGAGGGGAGAGCAGATAGGCAGTTAGGGCAATCAGGCCAGCAGGGGAGCAGTTAGGGGCATCAGACAGGCAGGCAGGTGAGCCATTAGGAGCCAGTGGTTCTGGATTGTGAGAGGAATCCCAGATTGGAGAGAGTGAAGGCCAGGCTGAGGGACCCCTCTTCCCATGCACGAATTTCGTGCACCATGCTTCATACATAAATATAGGATATTTATGTATGAAGCATGTATGAGCCTGTGTAATTAGGTTTGTCAAATTATATTAATGGCTTAAAGTCTCTTCCAGGTATTAATAATGGCAGATTTTGTAATTGAAGAAAACATGATAATTTCAGGAGAAACATCAAAAGTGCTTTAAAGTAATGTCCATTGCTAGCTACACATTTAACTCTTCTTTCAGGTAATATGTGGATACCATCCCAATAGAACTTTTCTTGTTTTGAGGCAAACTATTCAGAGACCCAATTTTCCACTTCTTTGTATGTTTTGAAGTTTTGCTCAGAAAGTGTGTGTACCATCAATCGGAACAAGTGGTAATCTGAAGGAACAAGGTCTGGTGAATACAGAGGGTGGGTTAATACTTCTTAGGCAAGATCTTTTAATGTGTCTTTAACTGGTTTTGAAGTGTGTGATGGTGTGTTATCATGAAGCAAAATTACTTTGCCGCATCTTCTGGCACATTCTGGTCATTTTACGATCAAAGCATGGTTCAAATGGATTATTTGTTGTCAGTAGCTATCAGTATTAACGGTTTCACCTGGTTTTAGAAGCTCATAATACACCACACCTTCCCAGTCTCACCAAACGCAGAGCATTGTTTTCTTTCCGAAGCGATTTGGCCTTGAAGTTGATGTTGATGATTGACCTGGATCAACCCATGATTTTGTGCATTGGGGAGTCTCAAAATAAATCCACTTTTCTTTTTCTTTTTTGTTTTTGTTAGAACAACTCAGCAAAATAAAGTTCCTGTTTATTGTGGATAACATTGTTTCACACATACATCAAACAGGCCAAAAATAAAATAAAATAAATAAACAGCAATTTCATAGACAAAAAAAAAGGTGAAAAAAAACCTTTTTATCTTTGGCATTTTTAACCATATCATACAAACCAACTACTTATAGTACAGCTAAGCACATACACGAAAAGTTACTGGAATACACAGAATAAAATTTTTTTGTGGTTGTTTTTGCTTTTTTACAAGGTTTTTTTTCTCCTTTGAGATTATAATGAACATGGTCACACCACAAGTAAAGTCAGAAGTAGGACAGAGAATGTTCCACGGGCTGGTTTGGTCATCCCAAGATCATTAAAAATAGCTGACCCCAACAATATGTACAAAAAAAAAAAGTGTAAATAAAAAATACAAACAAATTTCCCTTCCTAAAGTACTTTTAAGAAAAAAAGCAAGGCTTTGGAAGTTTTGGTTCTTTTCTCCTCCCCTGTTGCAAATTCAAGTTGTGGTTTTTTTTTTTTTTTTAATTTAATAAATCTTTATTGTTCAGATTTATTACAATTGTTCCTTCTCCCCCCCCCCCCCCCCCATAGCTCCACTCCACCCGGTTCCCACCCCACCCTCTGACCTTACCTGCCCCCTCCCCACTGTCCTCATCCATAGGTATATGGTTTTTGTCCAGTCTCTTCCCCCAGCCCCACAGCCCTTTCCCCCCAAGAATTGTCAGTCCACTCCCTTTCTATGCCCCTGATTCTATTATATTCACCAGTTTATTCTGTTCATCAGATTTTTTATTCACTCGATTTTTAGATTCACTTGTTGATAGATATGTATTTGTTGTTCATAATTTTTATCTTTACCTTTTTCTTCTACTTCCTCTTCTTAAAGAATACCTTTCAGCATTTCATATAATACTGGTTTGGTGGTGATGAACTCCTTTAGCTTTTTCTTGTCTATGAAGCTCTTTATCTGACCTTCAATTCTGAATGATAGCTTTGCTTCGTAGAGTAATCTTGGTTGTAGATTCTGGCTATTCATCACTTTGAATATTTCTTGCCACTCCCATTTGGCCTGCATAGTTTCTGTTGAGAAATCAGCTGACAGTCATATGGGTATTCCCTTGTAGGTAACTAACTATTTTTCTCTTCCTGATTTTAATATTCTCTCTTTGTCTTTTGCTCTTGGCATTTTATTTTTCTTTTTTTAAAATTTTATTTATATTTTTAATTTTTTAATTAAAGTATTATATGTGTACATATCTTACCATTGCCACCCACCCCACCCCACTCCCATACATGCCCTCACCCTCCAATGTTTTGCGTCCATTGGTTATTCTTATATGCATGCATATAAGTCCTTCAGTTGATCTCTTATTTCCCCCACCTCTCCCTAACCTTCCTGCTGTAATTTGACAGTCTGTTTGATGCTTTACTGCCTCTGTATCTATCTTTTTGTTAATCAGTTTATAATGTGTTTTTTATTATCCGCAAATGAGTGAGATCATGTGGTATTTTTCTTTCATTGACTGGCTTATTTCACTTAGCATAATGTTCTCCAGTTCCATCCAGGTTGCTACAAATGGTAATAATTCCTTCTTTTCTATGGCAGCATAGTATTCCATTGTGTAGATGTACCATACTTTTCTGATCCAGTAATCTGCTGACGGGCACCTAGGCTGTTTCCAAATCTTAGCTATTATACATTGTGCTGCTATGAATATAGGGGTGCATATATCCTTTCTGAATGGTGTTTCTAGTTTCTTAGGATATATTCCTACGAGTGGGATTACTGGGTCAAATGGGAGTTCGATTTTTAGTTTTTTGAGGAAACTCCATACTGTTCTCCACAGTGGCTGCACCAGTCTGCATTCCCACCAGCAGTGCAAGAGGGTTCCTTTTTCTCTGCATCCTTGCCAACACTTGTTGTTTGTTGATTTGTTGATAATAGCCATTCTGACAAGTGTGAGATGGTACCGCATTGTCGTTTTGATTTGCATCTCTCTGATAATTAGTGACTTTTTCTCATGTTTTCATGTGTCTCTTGGCTTTCCTTCTGTCTTCTTTTGAAAAGATTCCATTTAGGTTCATTGCCCATTTTTTTTATTGGATCATTTATCTTCCTTTTATTAAGTTGTATAAGTTGCCTGTAGATGTTGGAGATTAAACCTTTATCAGTGATAACAGTTGCAAATATGTTCTCCCATATAGTGGGGTTTCTTGTTGTTTTGTTGATGGTTTCTTTTGCTGTGAAAAAGCTTTTTATTTTGATGTAGGCCCATTTGTTTATTTTCTCTTTAGCTTCCATTGCCCTAGGAGCAATATCAGTGAAGAAGTTCTTTTGGCATATGTCTGAGATTTTGCTGTCTGTGGATTTCTCTAGTATTTTTATGGTTTCCTGTCTTATGTTTAAGTCCTGTATTCATTTTGAGTTAATTTTTGTATTTGGTATAAGTTGGTGATCTAGTTTCGTTTTTTTTGCATGTATCTGTCCAATTTTCCCAACGCAATTTATTGAAGAGACTGTCTTGACTCCACTGTATGTTCATGCCTCCTTTGTCAAATATTAATTGAGCATAGTGGTTTGGGTTGATATCTGGATTCTCTATTCTATTCTATTCCATTGGTCTATATGTCTGTTCTTGTGCCAGGCTGTTTTGAGAACAGTGGCCTTGTAATACAGTTTGAAATCTGGTATTGAGATCCCACCTACTTTATTCTTCTTTCTCAGGATTTCTGTGGCTATTCGGGGTCTTTTTTTTTTTATTCCATATGTATTTTTGGGGAGTTCTTTCTTGGTCTGTGAAATATGCCATTGGTATTTTAATGGGGAGTGCATTGAATCTATAGATTGCTTTAGATAGTATGGACATTTTAATGATGTTGATTCTACCAATCCATGAACATGGTATGTTCTTCCATCTGTTTATATTTTCCTCTATTTCTTTTTTCAGTGTCCTGTAGTTTTCCGTGTATAGGTCTTTTACCTCCTTGGTTAAGTTTATTCCTAGGTATCTTAATCTTTTTGGTGCAATGGTAAATGAGATTCCTCTTTTAGTCTCTCTTTCTGTAAGTTCACTATTGGTATATAGAAATGCCATAGATTTCTTGGCGTTAATTTTGTATCCTGCTACATTGCCGAATTCATTTATTAAGTCTGTTAGTTTTTTGATGGAGTCTTTCGAGTTTTTTTATGTACAATATCATGTCATCTGCAAATAAGGACAGCTTTACTTCTTCTTTTCCAATTTGGATGCTTTTTATTTCTTCTTCTTGTCTAATTGCAATGGCTAATACTTCCAGTACTATGTTGAACAGGAGTGGTGAGAGTGGGCATCCCTGTCTTGTTCCTGTTCTTAGGGGAAACGGTTTTAGTTTTTGTCCATTGAGTATGATGTTAGCTGTGGATTTATCCTATATAGCTTTTATTATGTTGAGGTATGATCCTTGTATTCCCACCTTGTTGAGAGTTTTTATCAAGAAAGGGTGTTGGATTTTGTCAAATGCTTTTTCTGCATCAATTGATATGATTATCTGATTTTTATTGCTCAATTTGTGCCAGCAACAAGTACCTGGAGATTAATACAAACTACAAACAACCACTAATATCAAGCGAGGCAAGGGAAAACAGAAGCAAAAAAGAAACAAAAACAAAGCAAAGAAAAAAAACCAAACAAAAAAAAAGAATAAGCAAAACAATCTCACAAAAAAGCATAAAGAATCAATATAATCAACATTCAAGCAAACAGTAACATACGGGCAGAGAGAAAAACAATTTTTTTTGGATAGGTAAGACAGAGAAGAGAGAGGTGTGTATGGACTTGGATCAGGGGATTGGAAATTAGGTATATATGTAGGGTGAAATTTTAACAGGGGGTAAACAGAAAGAATAGGGAAAATATAAAGCAGAAAAAGGGTAAGAGAAACAGGACACCAAAAGGGGAAAAGTTAGGAAGAGAGTGATGGCATAAAGGTAGAGTTGAGATAGAGTAAAATGATCCATAAGGAAAGATGAAAATAGAATGTAGAACACTAATCCCAAAGTAAAATAAAGAGAAAATAAAATGATACTTAAAAAAAAATAAGGTAAAATAGTGGTAGTAATAATACTGATTGAAAATAAAAATGTAATTATTATAAAGGTAAAATCAATTGAGGAAAAAAAGAAATAAATTAGTTTCTTAAGTAAAAGATGAAAAAAATAAAAAAATAAAAAGAAATAAAAAAAAAATGTGCAGTAGTGAAGGTCATTCGCTTCCTCTATTGTTCTATTTGGCACACCTGTTTCCCAGGTAGGACAATATTGTAGATCCCTGCATTCCACTGCTCCTCAGTGTTGTATGCCAGTCCTGATATTTAAGCAGGCGGTGTCTTAATTTCTCGTATTCCTTTATTTTTGATGGCACAAGAGTCAATTTGTGATTCAGCTCCTGGGTGGCAGTGTTCTGGATTGACTTCCGGGTCTATGTGGCCTCTCCTGCCTGTGCTTAGATCCTGCTTTCCCTGTGGCACTCAATACCTGTTTGTGGGAGTGGGCTGCCCCAGAGCTGGCTCTCCGACGGTCATTCCCTGCTCTGATCCCCAGGCTCTAGAAAAACAACTTTCCCCTGCAGTATCCCAGGGTGTCCCCAACTAGGTGATGCTATATATTGGGCTTAGTCATCAGAAGCAAGGATTTGAAGAGGAAAATGCCCAAGTGTGCAAACAGCAGGACTGCAGGCAAGTCTGCGCAGTCTCCCTTTCCCACTTGTGTCTAAGCAGCTGGCACACTTTAAAATTTTTTAGGCTGTCCTTTTGCATCAGATCAAAATGGGTTGCTTTTTAGAGATCCCTTCTGTTAGCAGCTGTGAGGACTCCCATCCACATTCGTGGATCACGCCAGCCCCAACAGCCATGGATTTTTCTAGTCACAGACTTCCCCCGGTCCTCCAGCTCCCGCAGTGTGTGCATTTCTCTTTCCTGCCAGGACCAGAGATCTCACCTTATCCCAGGCGAAATCTGACTTTTCTGTGGTGGAGTGTAGAGCTCCTCTGAATCCACGTGTTTGTGCCAATTGGGGACCAGTGTTCTAAAGCTCGCAGATGTTCGGTAGTTGCCGCAGTTATAGATTTTAAAGCTTCCTATAACCTCCACTTTCCCCTTCAAGGTGGCGCAATCTCTGGGTCTGAGCCCGTATCTCTGGGAGAGGACCCAGCAGCAGTGGGGGCTGCCTCGTCAGGGGAACCCCGTTCAGCAGTCCCCCACCTTCTCCTGGAGTATAGCTGTTCCTTAACTCGCCAACAAATATTCCCTGTGCAACCCTTAGCTGTTCTTCCTTTCTGCTCCTGCACAAGGCTTGGGACCCGTTTGTCTATTCTGCAGACATTTTTCTTCCTCCACTCTTGGCATTTTAATTATGATGTGTCTTGGTGTGGTCCTCTTTGGATTCCTTTTGTTTGGGGTTCTCTGCATTTCCTGGACTTGTAAGTATATTTCTTTCACCAGGTGGGAGAAGTTTTCAGTCATTATTTCTTCAAATAGGTTTTCAGTATCTTGCTCTCTCTTCTTCTTCAGGCACCCCCATAATTTTGATGTTGATACGCTCGAGGTTGTCCCATAGGCTCCTTGCACTATCTTCAAATTTTGGATTCTTTTTTCTTTTCTGGTTGAGTGTTTTTTGCTGTTTTGTATTTCAACTCTTTGACTTGATTCTTGTGGTCCTCTAGTCTGCTCTTAGGTCTCTGTATAATATTTTTTATTTCAGTCAGTGTATGTTTAATTTCTAGTTGGTCGTTTTTCATATCCTCGAGGGTCTCGCTAAATTTATCAGCCTTTTCTAGAAAATTCTTGAAAAACCTTATAACCATGGTTTTGAACTTTGTATCCAGTCATTTGCTTTCCTCCATTTCTTTCATTTGTGATCTGTTTCTTTGTCTCTGCATTTTCACTGCTTCCTTGAGTTGGTAGAGTAGCTTTGTGTGTTAGGTGTCCTCTAGGGCCCAGTGGCTCAGCCTCCCCAGTTACCTGAGGTGGACACTCTTGGTGCACCCCTTTGTGGACTGTGTGCTCAGCCTTGTTGTAGTTAAGTCTTGATTGTTGTTGGTATCACTGGGAGCAATTGACCTCCAGGCCAATTGGCTGTGAGGATCAGCTGTGTCTACACTGGAAGAACTTGTGAGCTGGAGACACCCTTATGAGACAAGACTTGCAAAATTGCAAAAGCCTCTGTGCTCAGCTTGGATGGGGCGGAGTTTCAGGGCAGAACTGGCAACCTTGGCTTCCCGTCATCACTGCCCTATGAGGCACCTGGGTCTCAGTGTCCCTTGGTAATCGCTGCAAGCACCTCTGAGAGAAAGCTGCCCTCTAGTTTTGCCCCCTGCCAGAAAGTCCAGTTTCTCCCTGAATGAATCTGTATTCCCAGAAACTCTCCCAGAACTGGATTTTAGTGCAGTTGGGAGCTTTTGTCTCCCTCCTGCTTTAGAAAGCCAGCCGCACACTCAGCCACCCAAGCACTCAGCAGTCAGTCCTCTCTATGCGTGCATGCCTTCAGACCTCTGCCTTCTGCAGCTCCCCTGAGTCTCAGTGTGTTTTCTCTTTTCCTGACATTCCAGATTCCCCCCGAATGAATCTGGTTTCCCAGAGTATCACTCGGGACTGGAGTTCAGTGCAGTTGGGAGCTTCCATCTCCCTCCCGCTTTAGAAAGCCAGCTGTGCACTCAGCTGCCCGTGCACTTGCCACCGGTCCTCTCCACATGCACGTATCCATACCTCAGCCTTTTGCAGCTCCTCTGAGTCTCAATGTGCTTTCCTCTTTCCTTCTAGTTGTGGAATTTCCACTCAGCCAGTTTTCCTGTGGTTCTGGATTGTGTCCGTTTTGTCTTTTAGTTGTAGTTTTGATATTGTTGTGCGAGGCAGCAATTTAGGTGTTTACCTGTGCCACCATCTTGGTTTCTCTCACGTTGTGGTTTTGGTTGGGTGGTGGAGAGTGTGTGTCATCTGCAGGTGGCGCTGCCCCAGGTGGGAGTTTCTACTCGAAAGTGACCACATTTAGATTCTGAGAAGGGAAGTGGAGGGTGTCGAGGTCTCAGAGGCCTTTAACTTTTCCTTTTTTGCTGTTAGTCATCCTCATCGGTCTTCTGCTCCTTGGTGTCAACATCATCATCCTCATCATCTTCAGCTGCCCGTTTGTCTGTAGCTGCCTCAGCCTCCTCATCTCCATCTCCATCTCTTCCTCACAATCACTTTCCTCTTCCTCCTCCTCTTCCTTCCCTCCTTCTTCCTCTACCTCATGGTCAGCCTCCTGCTCCCCATTTTCCTCGTTAGCGTTTCCATTCACAGGTGCATTGTTTCCATTCTCTGCCTTCTCCACAACTCCCTTCTTTTCCTTTAAGTCCTTGGTGGTGATCTCGGAGCTGGTGTCCACAGCAGTGTCTGACATGGTGAGGCACACTGGTGATCCTATGCAGCGGATTTTTTTTTTTTTAAAGTGAGAATTGGAGGACTCTGGAGAAGAAGCTTCCTGAGTCCACTGGGGTGGAGGAGGCAGCAGCAGAGGTGGTTGCAGCGAGCAGAGAGGGAGCCACAGGAACAATGCAAAGATGGCTTTTTGGAGCAGCCAGTCAATAAATCCACTTTTTCATTGCCAGTCACAATTCGGTGTAAAAAAGACTCTTTTGTGCTGTTGAAGCAACATTTTATTGATGACTTTTAGGTTTTCCATTTGTCTTTCTTTCAGTTGATGTGGAACCAATTTTCCTTCCTTTAAAATCTTTCCCATTGCTTTTAAATGATCAGAAATTGTTTGCTGAGCAACATTTAATCTTTCTGCCAGTTGTTTTTGAGTTTGACACACTCCTTCATCCAATAATGCTTGTAGTTGTTGGTCTTTAAACTTTTGAAGTTGACCTGGATGTTCTTTGTCTTTCACATTGAAATAATCACTTTTAAAGCGTTTAAACCAGCATTCACAAATATCTTGAGATGGAGCATGTTCACCATAAGCTTCCTGAAGTATACGATAACTTTTTCTTCAAAATAAAGTAATTAATTAAAACTTCCTGCAAATGTTCTTTTTTTTGGCATGAAATTAGACATTTTTAAGTGTAAAAATATCTATAATGTTTATCTATAATGTTAATACCTTCAGCAAATTTGACATATGAAGTTCTGAAGCTTGCTGTCAATACAACAAAATTGCATACATATAAAATTACATATATATCAACATATGTGTAACTCCATCTATTGAAAAAAATCCTCATTATTAACTGGTACACATAGTAATGCTTAAGAAAAATCAAAACATTTAATTAAAAGTAGAACTGGCTCAGCTGGAATGCCTTAGTGGTTGAGTGTCAACTTATAAACCAGGAGGTCTCAGTTTGATTCCTGGTCAGAGCAAGATCCCCAGTGTTGGGGGTGCAGAGGCAGCTGATCAATGATTCTCTCTCATCATTGATATTCCTATCTCTCTCTCCCTTTCCCTTCCTCTCTGAGATCAGTAATATATATATGATTTTATTGTTTAAGGTATTACAAATAATATATGTATTTTTAAAAGTACAACTCTTTTGACTAGTATAATTAAGGGAGACATGTTAAAACCCACAATGGCTGGAGGTATTTTGAAGACACAAGCATACACATCTGAAATACTGCTCTGTGTCTTTATGTGACAAAAGTTGATAAGTGTTTCAAAGTGATTGTGTTGGGATTTAGGGATTTATTTTTATACTTAGTGTAGAGTTCAGTTATTTTTCAGAGGTACAGAAGTCTTGAGGTAGAGTATTCATTCCTTTTGTAAGGTATTACTCCATGTTACTCATAAGATTTGGATGTCAGCTCCATGGGGAAGGAATGTGGGGGATGCTGCTGTTTCAAAATTCGGTTCCAGGGCAAAGACTTGGGACCTGGAGAAAAACACTTTAGCAAAGATCTCTGGCCAAGAAAACACCTGAACAATCCATAGAGACATTTGTCATTGCTTTCAGGATGTTCGTACATATGACTGGTTATGTAAGCAGAATGTGCAATTTTTGAGAGTGCATAATGATTTCTTTTAGGAAACAAAAAATTGTTCAACTTAGCTAGAGATTGGGGGGAGGGGCTTGAGGGGAATGGCAGGAGATGGGACTGGAGATGTGGGATGTTTCAGGCATGTTTGAGTAGGACTGTCCTCTGACAAACACTCAGAGAATAGCTAGTTAACTACAAGGGAGTGCCCATATGACTGGTTTGGTGGTGATGAATTCCTTTAGCTTTTTCTTGTCTGTGAAGTTCTTTATCTGACCTTCAATGTTAAATGATAACTTTTCTGGGTAGAGTAATCTTGGTTGTAGGTTTTCAAACCCAAAACTGATGCTCTATCCACTGAGCCAAACCTGCTAGTTGCAATTTTGATGTGGTTGAGGGATGACTTGAGTACCAGTGTTTAGCATCTTGGTTCCTCTCTGCAGGTGTATTTTAAATAAATAAAATAATTTGAGGGCTCTGAATCAACACAATAGACAGAATGTTGTAAGTATGGGTCTAGTCCCCAGATTGTACAGAGAATGACCTTTACTGATAGATCCCACGCAAATTTACATCCTATAAGAAAATAGTTAGAAACCAGAATAGATCTCACTATAGGAGTGAAACCTTCTTTATTGCCAACTGAAAAACAACATAGACTTTTGACTCATAAAATAAAACAATTTTAATATCCTCTTCACCTATTTTTTTAACCTTTAATATGTGCAGCTTTTATTTAACCACATCCCTACCCTGTTTAAAGTATGAATTGCCTTCATAATGCCCCCAATTTTTCCATGTGGCTTCCAAGGTCCCACTTACTGTTTATAGCCTCATCTCTTGCCACCTTATTTCTCTTCTTTTTAGCATTAAGTTCCAGGCATTGCACTTCCTTCTGTTCCCAAACCAGCAAGGTTTTTTCCTGACTTTCCTGGGCTTTCTCTTTCTTCTGTCTGTGTAAATGTACCTCTTCCCATTGCCCTGGTTTTCAATTCAATTTAGGCATCACCTCTTCTGGGTTATTTCAGGGGCCCTTGGCTGTCTGTTCCCCAAGCATCTGAAGCTCCCTTATCATACCATTTGTTACCTGTAGTACATTTATTGCTTAACTGTCAGCCTTTCCTATCCTATATAATAAAAACCTAATATGCTAAGTGTCCGTTCATCCATTCAACCAATCTAAGTGTAATATGCTAATAATATGCTATGGCCCCTCAGCCAATTGCTATGATGTGCACTGACCACCAGGGGGCAGACAGTTGACTGTTCAAACAGTCGCTATGATGTGCACTGACCACCAGGGGATAGATGCTCCATTCGGTAGGTTAGCTTGCTGCTGGAGTCTGGCCAATCAGGACTGAGTGAGATGGGCCGGACACACCCTGGAGCCCTCCCATGGTCCCTCCCCAGCTGGCCCACCAGTGGTCGGCAAACTCATTAGTCAACAGAGCCAAATATCAACAGTACAAGGATTGAAATTTCTTTTGAGAGCCAAATTTTTTAAACTTAAACTTCTTCTAACGCCACTTCTTCAAAATAGACTCGCCCAGGCCATGGTATTTTGTGGAAGAGCCACACTTAAGGGGCCAAAGAGCTGCATGTGGCTCGTGAGCCACAGTTTGCTAACCACTGGGTTAGTGCATGGATAAATGTAAACTTGCTATCCAGCAGAGACAGACGGAGTGATACCCTCATAGAGCCATTGGCAAAGGATAACACCGAGATTGAAACAAAGCTGCATTCCAAATAATGCTCAGTGCCTTTCTCATGTTCCATTATAATCCATTTCCATGAGAGGCACGTTGGACCACTTTAAGGCTATTACGTTGTAATTTCCGGGCTGACTGTAAATTTAAAAGAATACATATGCACAGTTGCTTAACAATTGAGACAAAATGGATAAAAATGTAAGATCTGCCACCCAGAATCCAAATTCCAAAGCCAGTGAGATGTTGAAATACTGCTCTGCATTTTATTTGAACTCAATAGACAACATATTTCAGAAAAAAATCCAAACTTTAAATAATTGTTCATGTGCTGATCGCATAAAGATATATATCAAAGAGGGTAGACAATCAAAGATTCAAAGCAGACAAGGACCTTTCAAGAACCAAACAATCCCGAATTTAGATGGACTCTTCAGCTAAGGTGTATTAAAAATGTGAGCAGTTGCTTCCTTGTTCAGGTGGCAGTTAAATTATGAGACTAGAACAAAGTACAAAGAATAGTGTATCTTCTACAAAAAGCAAGTGCCCAGTATGTTATTCAATAGTACTAATTCTCCTATATTTGGGGAACTCAAGGGGAAAAAAAAGTCTGAATGAAAGCTCTTGCCAAGAATTTTAAGACTCAGATTTTGCGAAGCAATAAAATTTATGTAGCTGTACCGCATGGGCTACTTTGTAGACAATCTGTGGTTCAGGCACATTGCAGAATTTTTTTTTTCCTTCTTTTAATAAACATTCCTCACAGTTAGACTTGTTGATAGTTTTCATTTAAATAACTTAAACTTTTAGTACTTTCTTCCTAAGTCAGCAACTACCTGAGGCAGCTTTGGATTAGAGGGAGAAGTACAGGAAGAAATTAAAACCACATTATTCATTCTGTTGTCAGATGGGTCCCTACCCTGACCTAAGCTAGAGGAAAGGTCTCCTTTTTCCAATACTTTCTCTAGTATCAGGGGGCCCCGTGATCAACTCAGGACCATTTCTGGGCGTGAAGCCAACTTTCTTAGACAGTTACTGTGCTCCTGGAAGTAGTGCTGAATCTTGTCATAGCAGGAAATAGTGGTTGAAGCTTCAAACAAACAAACAAACAAACCCAAACAAAAAAACCACAGAAAACAAACCATACCCTGATTTATAAATGGAAAGTCCTGGAAATATTTTAATAGTTATCTAGTCCCAATACCTCCTTTTATAAATGAGAAAACAAAGGCCTAGAGAAGGAGCCTACCTAAGTGACATAATGAGTTAGGTTGGAACAAGAACTGGTGTCTTCTTGCCGGTTTGGAGGCACATGTCCTGTTACTATGTTTATCTACTTGGGTTCCCCTTTTAATGAAGAGTAGTTACATTGCTTGGCACACTTTGGGTTTCATGCACTCAATATGGCTGACATTATTCAGCTCTACATAGAAACGCTTGAATTAATTCACCAGTACTTGTGCACTGGATGCTATTGCAGTGCCATCTTTGAACCCTGTGAAACTTTCAGGTTATTATGTAAAAACAATTCAGTTTGGAGAGAATTATTATGCATCAAGAGAGTGAGGTCTTCAATTCCTTTTCTACACTCTTCCAGTGGGAACACTTGTGGAGTGAGTACCAGGTGGCGCCTCTCACGCAGTAGACTGTCTCCTGAAAGGTATATAGTTCCAGCAGGCCAGGCTCTGTGGTAGGTGTGGCTTGAATGTGGTCCGTTTTCTATTTCTAAACATGCCCTAGGTACATCTGCTCACACTGCCCCATGGTTCTGGTGGTCCTCACATGGACCGACCCTGGGATTCTACCCTGGACCCCAGCACCTCCTCATGGCCACCACAGCTCAAGAATCCCTGGGACATGGAGGATTAGACAGTGAAGCTTTGCTTCAGGTTCTCAGCTTTTTATCTTTCCTGTTAACCTCTCAAATATGGACAGTGAGTAAGCCACAGGTTTGCAATCTTGTTTTCAGTTTTCTGTTTCTATATTCACCTTAATTGTCATTCTGACTGAGTTCTAATACTGGTCTTGCCTCTTAGGTCTTTCTAACATTTCACACATTACTGTTTTGTTTATGTTCAATGGTCATCCTCAAAAACTCCCATCAGAAGCATCCTGTTTGGCTTCTCATCCTGCTAGGGATCCCTCATCATACTGAGGTTTCTTCTTTTTTTTTTTTTCATTCAGTTCTGTTATCTAATCCCCTTTCTCATATAAATAATGTCTTACTCCACTTTAACTTTCCAGTATATATTAGAAGACTTGCCTGATACATTTATCATCATAACATTCCTATGAGATAGACCCTATTATTACCTCTACTTTGTAGATGAGGAAACTGAGGTCTAAAAGATTAAATAATTACTGGTAAATTAACATATTCAAGTTTCAATGACAAACTGGGAAGGAGAATGATTTTCTTTACTATCTTGAAAAATCTCCCATGGATTTTGTGTAATTGGAGAGCAGCTTTTCCAGCACGCAAGTAGAGAATTTGTTCCATTTGTATCTATTGTTTCAATTTTTTGTGAATCTGTAAAACTGAAATATTGTAAGGATTACTTTTGATTTGAAAGTCTGTTTTGAAGGAGCTCACATACTGAAGAAGACAAGTTGACGAGACATGTGGTGAGGGATGTGATTCTTCAGTAAGAAAGTCAGCTCCTGGAGTAAGACTTTTGTGTTGCTTAGGGTGCGTAAAGCTGTGTAAAGGTATTTTTAGATATAAAAATACACAGAGGCACATTTTATTGGCTTTGAGGATAATAAGATAGAAAGTTTGGAACCTGGAATGGTCCCAGAGAGTCTGAGTGCTACAGTATTGATAATCAGAGAACTTTCTTTCACATTGGTTTGAGAGAAGTCAGATGGACTAAGCATAAGTTTCCTCTGACATTAGTATCTTAATAAAAAATGTGGTACATTTACACCATCGAATACTGTGCAGCAGTAAAAAAGAAGGATCTCTTACTCTTTGAGATAGCATAGGGGGACCTGGAGAGTATCAGGCTAAGTGAAATAAGCCAGTCAGAGAAAGACAAGTATCACATGATCTCACTCATATGTGGAACTAATGAACAAAATAAAGAGAACCAAGATGGTGGCATAGGTAAACACCAGTTCTGGCTACTTCCCACAATCACATAAAAATTACAACTAAAATACAGAACAACCATCATTCAGAGCCACCTAAAATCTGGCTGAACAGAAGTCCTACAACTAGAGAGGTAAAGAAGAAAGCACATCGAGACTGGTAGAAGGCAGAGGAGTGGAACTGGCTGGTCTGACACCCATGTGAGTTTTTTTTTTTTAACGCAGTTCCCCACTACCACAAATTATGCGATTGAGTTTCCAACATTTGGGGGAATCGCAGAGGTCAGCACCTCCGGAGTGCAATAAATAAGCCTTACCCTGGGAAAACCACCTTCGTAATCATGGTAAGTATGTGAGGTGTTTTTTTTGTTTTGTTTTTTTAAATCAATCAGGAAGGATATCTCCTCTGCGGAGGCCACCTGTAAGAAACAAGGGGTCCCGGTCTTACACCAGACACCCATCTCAGGGTTCCAAAGCTGGAAAGAGAAGTCCCTATAACTTCAGGCTGTAAAAATGAGCCAGGATTGTGGCTGAGTGACACAGAGGCTGCTGGCAGTTCCTCTTAAAGGGCCAGTGCACAAAATTACATGATTCTTCTCCCTCTGAGCTCCAGTGCTGGTCAGTGGCAATGGGGAAACCAAGGACATATGGGGAGTAACTGGATTGTCTGGCATCTGGGCAGGAACTCAGGGGTGGCTTTCCCCCAGACAAGGGTGCTTACAGGGGTCATTGTTTCTGTGCTGGGACCTCCCCTGTTGCAGAGCTATCTGGCAGCTATATCTGAATTTCCATCAGCATGGTTCATACTGTTTGCTCCACCTGATAATTCTCTGAAACCCCCTCCCCCAATTCAATTTGCAGTCCCACCCAAGCTGTTTGCAGTAGCTTTTCCATATGAATGGCCTTATCGTGGCTCAGGCTTCAGAGTTTCCTAAAATCTCCTAAACAAGCAGCTGGTGTCAGCATGCCCCAAACCTATCAATAAGAGGCCAAAGACTCAGCACTAGTACCAGCCTGCCTTGCTTCACAGCTGGGCCTTGCCTGGGCACTTCCAAGCTGAACACAAGTAGCATCCATCAGCAGATCGCTCTGTAGCTCCTGTTGGGACACCCCAGGAAGTGCTGACTTTGAACCTCCCACGAAGCTCTACAGCCAGTGCACCTAGTGGACAGCTTAAGACCATACCAGATGACAATTCTACACCATCCACAAGCGGCACACTCAAAAGGCAGACTCAGTGAGCACTAAAGCCCCATGGAAGCAAGTCCTGCTCCACAGGGGTGTCTCTTGCACAGCTGCTCTTCCACCAGAGTCACAGCTGATCCTCACAGTCAATTCGCCTGGAGGTCAACTCCTCCTAGTGACACCAACAGCAATCAAGGCTCAACTACAACAAGACTGTGCACACAGCCCACACAGGGGTGCACCTAGAGGGCCCAGCTCAGGTAATTGGGGAGGCTGAGCCACTGAGCCCTATAGGACACCTACTACTACTGATTCCAGGAGGCATAGCCGAATACATAGAAACAAACAAAGGAAAACAAACACAGGGAAGCAGCCAAAATGAGGAGACAAAGAAACATGTCACAAATAAAAGGACAGATCTCCAGAAATAGAATTAAGTGAAATGGAAGCAAGCGAACTACTTGGTACAAAGTTCAAAACAATGGTTATAAGGTTGCTCAAAGATCTTAATGAAAGCTTTGAGGAAATCAATGAGAGCTTCAAGGGACTTAGTGAGACCTTCAAGGGTCTTAGTCAGAATTTCAAAGACATGAAAAAGGACCAGTCAGAAATTAAGCACACAGTAACTGAAAGAAATTTACAGAGATTCAACAACAGAGTAAAAAGTTCCAAGAATTAAATCAATGATTTGGAATATGAGGAAGCAAAAAACACCTAATCAAAAGAGAAAAAAGAATTAAAAAAATATGAAGATAGTGTAAGGAGCCTCTGGGAAAACTTCAAGTGCATCAATATTCACATCAATGGGGTACCAGAAGGAGAAGAGAGAGAGTAAGATATTGAAAACCTATTTGAAGAAATAATGACAGAAAACTTCCCCTACCTGGTGAAAGAAATAGACTTACAAGTTCAGGAAGCACAGAGTGTCACAAACAAGATATAACCAAAGAGGCCAACACCAAGACACATCATAATTAAAATGCCAAAGATTAAAGACAAAGAGAGAACCTTAAAATCAGCAAGAGAAAAACAGTTAGTTACCTACAAGGGAGCACCCATACAACTATCAGCTGATTTCTCAACAGAAACTTTGCAGGGCAGAAGGGCGTGGCATGAAATATTCAAAGTGATGAATAGCAGAGAGAGATAGACATAGAGAAAAATTGATGTGAGAGAGATACATCAATTGGTTGCCTCCTGCATGCACCCCAACTGGGCCAGGGATTGAGCCTGCAACTGAGTATGTAATCTTGACTGGAATCGAATAGCAATTACAAAGATCTATCACTATTATCATCACAGCCTGTGTCATCTGTCACTTTGCCAAATATGAATAAATAAAATGTGATTGCTGCATAGTTTCTAATGGAAAAAATTTTATTACCCGCAAATCTGGAATATTTTTATCTATAACATGAAACCTTGAGGGTGGGGGTGTGCTTATTTTAAATCTGTGAGTTTAGTTGGTTTTCAGGGAGAAAAAATGCAAGTAGGAATTTCCCCCTTACACATACCTCAGAATCCTCACTGAATCTGGAATCTCTGTGGCTGCCACTGTTCTCTCTTCCACCACTGCAAGCACACAATTTTTGGGAATTCACAATATATGCTGATTAAGGAATTTCCTGGAAAGGAAGACCTATCACAACATCAGTGTTAGAAAGAATAAAACTATGTGAACTGTGCAATGCTGGTCTTGAATTTGTGCCATTTGGAGGAAATCAATAGCTTCAGTTTCCAGGTGCCTTTGTCTGCTTGATCGTGACCACCTCTGTGAGGTTGGATTCAGTATCCTCAGCTGCTCAGTCTTTCTCATCTTACTTCAGCACTTACCTTTCCCCCATTCAAAGCTGGGGAAGATCTGAGGTCAATCAATCATTTATATTTGTTCACTATATTTTTATTATAGTGCTATCTCAACCAGTCACTTATATGTTAAGCCTTTTCATTTCTACGTAGGGGAATTGTTTGCTTCCTATTTTAACCAAGTTTCTGACAAAGAATTGTTCTTAGGAACTCATGGTCTCCACTAATAAAAGCAATACAATTCTAGCACAGTAGACCATCAAATTATGCAATTGTTTGATGTCCTTAGCAAAATAATACCAGCCCATATATGGACTTTCTAGTTATAGATATAATCACTATGCACAAAGGAATAGAGGCTCTCACTTTTGGGAGATTTTTTTGGTTTAAATTTCTTAATTATCATGTAATTCATAACCAGTATAATCCATAAACCAGAATATTGTCTTTCTACTTTCTCTAACACTTTTTATGCATCTATTTGTAATTTCCAATCACTAGACATTCATTTATTCATCCATTCAGTTATTCATTAGTTCATTTATGCTACTGCATACATGTGCAAATGAATAGCATGTGCAAAAAGAGTGGCAATTCAGAAACTCTCTAGCTTGCTAGAAGGATCCGACATTCTTATTGGTTTTAAAGTCAAAGTGTTAGTTTTGAGTCCATTACTGCTGTAACAAATGATCACAAACTAAGTGTGCTGAACATATAAATTTATTATCTTACAGATTTCTTTCAAAAATCCAACATGGGCCTCATGGGGCTAAGATCGAGGAATTGGCAGGGCTGTGTTCTTTCTGGAGTCTCTAGAGGAGACAAGTTTCCTTGCCTTTTCCAGCTTTGAGCGGTCACCTGAACTCATTGGTTCATGTCCCTTCTTTCCATCTTCAAAGCTGGCAATGGCGTGTCGAGTCCTTTTTACATTGCATCTCTCTGACGCTTCTTATATACTAGTAGTTGAATATTATATATATCCTTAGCTAGCAAAGTTTCTCCACTTTTAAGGACTCACATGATTAGATTGAGCACATTCAGAAAATACAGAATAATCTTATCTCAAAGTCCTTAACTTTAGCGACTTTTTTTTTTTTGCCATATAAGGTAACATATTCATAGGTTCTGGGGAATAGGATGTGGGCATCTTTGGGATTATTCTGCTGAACAAGTAGAATATGAAGACACTCTTCAACCCTTAATAGTCTTTGCAAGTGCATTTTAAATAAAGAAAAGTGCTATTTATGAAAATAGTCTCATTATCCTATATAATCATATAAAATAAAAGCCTAATATGTTAAGTGTCTGGCTGCCTGCTTGTCCATTCAACCAATCAAAACATAATATGCTAATGATATGCTAAGGCCACTCAACTGCTTGCTATGATGTGCACTGACCACCAGGGGGCAGATAGCCAACCGGCTGACCAGTCACTAAGATGTGCACTGACCACCAGGGGGCAGACACTCCAACTGGTAGGTTAGCTTGCTGCTGGGGTCCAGCTGATCAGGACTGTGCGAGACGAGCTGGACATGCCCTGGAGCCCTCCCGCAGTCTCTCCTTGGCTGGCCAATCTCCTGTGTCCCTCCCCAGCCCTGATCATGCACTGGTGGTGTCCCTCAACCTGGCCTGCACCCTCTCGCAATCTAGGACCCCTCAGGGGATGTGAGAGAGCTGGTTTTGGCCAATCCCACAGGCCAAGCTGAGGGACCCCACTGGTGAACGAATTCGTGCACCAGGCCTCTAGTTAATAAATAAAAGATAAAGCTACATTCTTTACTAATTTACTGAAGTGCATGCTACAGATCTGTTAGGTGCAGTATTTGGCTCCTAGAGGGCAGAACACTTTTCCATCACCACAACATAAACATACTGAGAGACCAAAATATTAATAACAAAAGACTCAGTTAGTGGAGAATGGAATAAGATCCGCAGGCCTGCCAATTTCCAGGAAAATCTAGACTAATGTTCTGTATTGTATTTTCTTCTTTACAAGAAAAGACAAAACCCAAACAGCCTAAATGAATACAGAGAACTTCACATGAACAAAGACATTTCCATTTTCCCAGCACACATTCTGGTACATACACCATCTCTTTTTCTCAATAATTTACTTTCTGGGTGAATTTGGTAGAAACAGGGATACTGAAATGCTTTATTATCTTGGAACAAACAGAATGAGAATATTTATTACAGTTTCCTAATATGTAAATGAGGAAAAGCTCTAAAACATGTTCTGTATTCTGAGCAGTTACAGGATTGCCAGTGCAGAGATGACTACACTGGAATGTGGGTGAAGTGACATTTGACCACAAAAAAGGGACAGGACAGTTTCAGTGTGTTGTACGTGACTGGGGTCAGGCTTAACACCTGGCCATCATTTTTTTTTGTTTGTTTCAAATGTAATCCTATATAATAAAACCCTAATATGCAATCGACCAAACAGTGCAATGACCAGTTGCTATGACGTGCACTGACCACCAGGGGGCAGGTGCTCAATGCAGGAGCTGGCCCCTGGTAGTCAGTGTGCTCCCATAGCGGGAGCGCCGCTCAGCCAGAAGCCAGGCTCAAGGCTGGTAAGCACAGTGGGGGTGGTGGGAGCCTCTCTTGCCTCTGCTTCAGGCGGGCGATAAGGACCGAGGGGTCCTGGACTGTGAGAGAAATGTCTAACTTCCAATGGGGACCAGGCCTAAATCGGCAGTCAGACATTCCCCAAGGGGTCCTAGACTGAGAGAGGGCACAGGCAGGGGTAAGGAAACCCTCCCCACAGGACACCCCCTCCCCCCAGTGCATCAAATTTCATACACCAGGCCTCTAGTTTAGAATAAAGCCTTGCACTTTTCTGTTTGTAGATAAAGTTAGAAGTGGAGGGAGATGGGGAAATAAAAAAATTGAAGGATGAGCGTGGGTGAGGAGGAAGGGAAAAGCTAATAGATTCCTGCAAAAATACTTGATGCATAGTAATTTAGGACAAGAGAGAAAAAGTGCAATTTTGGATTTCAGTGACATAATCATTATTCAGTGAATAATCACCATCCATTATGGAATGGCAAGCACTGTGTTAAGCATGTCACTCATTTGGTTCATGCAGTGAGGTAGGTATTATGATCTCCATTTTATAGATGAGAAAATTGAGAGAGTGAAGTTAAGCAACTTGTTGGAGGTCACACAGTTATAGGAGCCAGGATTTCAAATTCCATTTGGTTTGTTTATTGTCCCTCTCACCCCTAGAATGGCTTGGGTTGGGTTGGGGAGATGCCATCTCAGCTGCCTGGCTGGCCGCCAGGAGTTGTCTTAAGGGCTGGTGTTCTCCTGGAGTTGCCCTGATGTGCCATGTCTGGGAATTGCTGTCTCCACAGTCAGCATGTCAGTGTTTGGTTGTGAGCAAAGTAAACACTTGTTGGTGGGAGCTGAAGGAGAACCTTCCCCATCTGCTTCACTTAGGAGGCTGGGCCCTCACCACCTGGCTGCCAGCTGTGCAGGTTCTGGGACACTACAGGGGAGTCAGGATCTGCAGAGGCTGAGCAGGTGTGACTGTGATGCTTTCATGCCAGGTCCCCAAGCTGTCTCTTCATCCCAGCAAGTGAAAAGGGCGTGTTCTGGAAGAGAGTCCAAGGCTCATCCCCACCCCACAGTGGGATGACTTATGTGGTGTTAGTTGGACTATTCTCCCTGCTCTGATGGGGAGTAAGTAGCAAGCTCAGTGCTTAAAATGATGTCATTCCTGCTCATGTAGAGATAGCCTTCCATATGCTAAAAATCTACAGAGTAGTTATGTATGTATTTATTAGGCTTTTCCTTCCTACAAGAATAAAAAGGAATTGTGGAACCCAAATGAGCATGTTGGGCTCTGAATTGATTTATTAAGTCAACAAATGTTTATTCATTTATTCACAGCATATTCTATAGTATCATTTTGATACTTTGAGAGATAGCATTATTGGCACATAGGCATCATAGGAAACAAAAGAAAAAAATTGGATGTTTAAATGGGGCAAATGTTGGAAATGACAGAGCATGTAGGGTAGAAGTCCTCAGCAAAAATTTGCTGAATATGGGACAAATGTGAGGAGCCTTTGGAGGAAAATGTAGGAAAAAATTGAGACCAAGTGGGAGGGGGGTTGTTTGGGCAGAGATCTCTGGGAAGACATGAAGATGTAGAGGCTGGGAATGAACACAGTGAATCACAGAAAGAACAGAAGAGACACTGTGAGGAACTGGGTGGCTGTTCTGAAGTTGGTAGAGAGCTGCAAGGGCGGAGCTCACACAGGACAATCTTTGGAGAGATGACTGATGGGGAATAGGAGCGGATATGGTTGGACATAGGATGGGGCTGACTCACAGATGGCCTTGACCACCAGAGAAATGGTTGGCTCTCAATCTGAGTAATATTGGGAAGATATAGGTTCATTCATTCAGTACACACTTGTTGAATTGGATTGAAGACAAATTTAGAAACAATATATGAAATGAATTGGGAAGGGGTTTTAAATCTATAGTTCTTATTGGAAAATATAACTCAGAAGTTATTGCCAAGATTCAGAGGTAGCTTTTAAAATATGTTTTTATTGATTTCAGAGATAGAAACATCAATGAGAGAGAATCATTGATGGGTTGCCTCCTGCACGCCCTCTACTGGGGATCAAACCCAAAACCTGGGCGTGTGCCCTGACCTGTAATCAAACTGTCACCTCCTGGTTCATGGGTGGATGCTCAACTACTGAGCCACACTGGCCGGGCCAGAGGTAGCTTTTTATGGGACCAGGGTTGTGGGGAAGGTATAGCATAAGAACTAATTCTAAAAGGGTGTATATAAAGGGCTCTGCCCTCCTCACTCTTTTTTTTTTTGTGGGGATAAAGGAGGCCCAGTGGCAATAGAAAAATAACTAGTTTTCTGGTTCCAGAGTTCCTTCCTCCACCACGGGCCTGTGTGGAGGCCTCATATGTGGCTTTTATGAGCTATGTCTTGTCAGTCTCATGGAACAAGGGGGCAAATGGACAGGCTGTCGGAACCAGCCCAAGATGGGGCGAAAGCCTGCACATCTCTTCTGGTGCAGAGAAGCTTTTGTTCTCAGAAAAGCTGGGCCCTGCACTTACTTCATCTGGTAAAACCCTAAGCCCCGTTATTATAGGCGCCCTGCAAGGAAGCCACTCTGAAGGCCTGTGTGGGGCCCATTAGTACCTCAGCAACGGCTCCAGTGTGCCCAGGAACAGCAGGACATCTTTTCGTGACTCTAGTCTGTATCCACAGCGTGAGAACCATTTTAATCTTGACGTTGCCTCTTCATGCTTCATTGTATTTAAAGCCGGGTGTTTTTCTGCCATTATTTAGTGATTTTCTTGCAAGGAAGCCATTTTATGAAAAATGCCTGATTATTGCTGCCAGAAAAATAATATCCAACAATTTACTTTGAATGACATAGTCTTAAGAGTTAATGTTATTCAGACAAATGCAAATAATTTCAACAATTACTCTGCATTTAATCACTACAAAATTGAGTCCTCTCCATGTCCCTTCTCTCATGCAGTGTGCAATAATTGAGGGTTTTAGAGAAGTAAACACTGAACAGAGTCTTTAAGGGAAGGTATTTACCCCTTTCCAGCATGTCTTGTGAGAAGCCTGATCCATTTAAGCAGAAACCAGTTGACGATTAGAATAACCCTGAGCAAATATTTATGCTATTAAGTACCAAGAGCTGATCAAGGGACATCACACATTCCTCCCAAGTGGTTAGGTTGAAAGAGTCAAACCTTGTGACATGATGAATTCCTAAGCAGGAGAGTTGAGCACAGAGATGGACTGCATTAGGGGTCTCTGTCATTTGGAACTGAATTCTCCCTTTTTAAAGATGAAAAGTTGGACCATCAGTGAAAACCTGTGAAGTGGAGCAGGTCTCAGCTAGCTAAGGAATGGGTCCTGTATTGCTCTCTGAGGGTGTTGGTGCCTCTGTGAGTGGATCCTGTGCTCTCTGGGTTGTGTGGCATGACAGTTCTCTGCAGTGCTCAGAAAGGGCTAAATGAATGTTTCTGACCTCCCGGTATCCTGGAGAGTAAATTCAAACCTTCCCAGATACTCAGCGCGGACTCTCACTAACATTTGCAATACGAACAGCTAAGTATGTATATCTAGGCAATGTCTTCCCACCTCAGCCAGCAGCAGCCAGAAATTCTCTGCTAGAAGCCTAGGAAGAATAAACCCAGTATGCTGCAGTCTTTTTGCAGCTAGGAATTTTAGGGAAGCCAGATGGAAACTTAGCTCTAGTGACTAAGCTCCCTGAATCTCTGGACCCATGGCTTTTTATTAACACATTTTGCCCTTTAGCAAAGCAGATATACACATCAAAGGTAAGGTTTGGTAAACAATAAAGGATTATCAGGTTAGGGCAGTGGTCGGCAAACTCATTAGTCAACAGAGCCAAATATCAACAGTACAATGACTGAAATTTCTTTTGAGAGCCAAATTTTTTAAACTTAAACTTCTTCTAATGCCACTTCTTCAAAATAGACTTGCCCAGGCCGTGGTATTTTGTGGAAGAGCCACACTCAAGGGGCCAAAGAGCTGCATGTGGCTCGTGAGCCGTGGTTTGCAGACCACTGGATTAGGGGAACTGCCTTTGGCCATTCAACCAGCAGCAGGTAATGATATGCAGATTTTCAGCTCTCTGACGAACTTCTCACATTTATTATGACCTGCTGGACTTAGCCTCCAGCACCAGTATAGGAGGCTGCTCTTTTACCTATGTTGTCTTAGGGGAAATGGTAATCTTTGCTGGGTGTTTGTTACCATGAGATTTCTGAGTTTGCTGAAATGAGGATTTTAGAGTGCCTCTGCCTTCTGGAGAGGAGATCCTGTTTGCCACCTTTAGTGAGCATGTACTCAGGCCAGACATCACGACTGGCACTTTCCTAGGCATGTCCTTCCAGGTATGGGCCACGTGTGTGGTTGTCTTGAATGGAGGGGACTGTTTCTATCCCTAACTCCTGGTATAAGGGCAGAGTATTTTTGGATGGGATTGTAACATCAAGGAATCATTGTGGGTGTGGCTAAATGGGGCTCTGGATTGTTGTGTGCACAATATCTTCTGTGCAGAGGGTATAAAGATAGTCTCACTGTCAGCAAACCATTTAGTCTGCTGGCAGCCTTCCCTTTGCTTTTAGCAGAGTTCGCTCTCTCTCCCCACCCCCAGCCCCCTTTAGGGGGCCACTTGCATTAGAATCACCTGCTTGTCAAATATGCACCTGTGATTTGGAAGCTCTGGGAGCAGGCCTGGAGATCTGAATTTGTAACAAGTACTCAAATAAGTTTTATGGACATTAAAGTTTGAGAACCGATGGCTTAAAGGATAATTTTATTCCCCTATGTGGGATGGTTGATCTTGAGCTTTCAGGGAGCAAGCTGGCTTCAGACTTCTCCAAGTCCACATTTTTTTTTGCCTCCAATTCTTACGTGTTCAAAGACAGGGAACCATAGACATGCTTTTGTAGGAGGGTTAAAGGATACATTTTTAATTTCGTGGCCTAAGGTCTGTGACCTTTCATTCAGGCTCCAGCCCATCTTCCCAACCTCCTGTCCTGGGCTCAGAACTTCGCATGGTCTCCTCCCACCTCTGTATTCTTTTGCTCCTGTTCTTCCTTCCACCTTTCTCCTTTCTCTACTGACCAATTACTATATATACTCCAAGACCCTGCTCGAATATCAGTGTCCTTGTGAAGTCTTCCCTGAGTCTGGCAGTAAGAGTTTCTGATTCCATCCTGTCTTCTTACATGTCTCTCTCTCTCTCTCTCTCTGGCTTTGAGCATCTTGGGGCAGGACCTAGATTTTTAATTTTGTTTTATTTTGTTTGTTAATTCTCACCAGAGGATATTTTTTCCCCCATTACTTTTCAGAGAGAGAGTGGAAGGGTGGGAAAGAGGAAGGGGAAGAAAGAGAGAGAAACATCCATGTGAGAGACATATCAATTGGTTGCTTCCCCCATGTGCCCCAACCAAGGGGTGGGGAGTGAACCCACAACCCTGGTACATGCCCTTGTGAGAATCACACCCAAGACCTTTCTGTGCTCTGGCCAGCACTTTAAGTGATGAGGAACATAAGACATTTTTTGGGGAGGAGACCAACAGCCTGACTCTGTACCTAGTTAATTAGTATCAGTTCCCTAATGCACATTCCTGTTAGCCTGTAGTCTAGTCACTGCCCTTTCCTCAATTATCTGGTCTTGCAAGACCTATTTACCTAAGCACTCCCATTTTACAGAGGCCATAAACCATGAACAATACACAACCCCCAGAGGGGGTTATCAGTGCTGGCACCAGGCCAGGCCTTTAGGTGTGGTCTCACAGCCCCCATCCCAATACATGGGGCTTTTTGCAAAGCCTATGAAAGGTCTGGAAGTCTGATCTTTATTTGGGGAACAAAGAAACCAAAGGGTATAAAGAGAAAGCTTCCTCCATATTGGTTTGCTCAGGATTTTGAAACAGGCTCCCCTGAGTCACGGTACTAGTACATTTGGAAATAAATGGGTTTTTACTCTATCTCCAAGTATTCCTGTGTATGTATTTTCTGGTCACCTGGTAAATTCTATAACATAACCACTGAGCAACACCAGCCAGGCAGGACCTAGATTTTTTTTTTATTTTTTTAAGACCTTTATTGTCTTCAATAAAACATATACTGCTTTCAGTTTTCCTCTTAACACTGCTTTATCTGCATTACACAAATCTTAACATACAATAACTCAATTGAAATGTTTTCATTTTTCTTTGTGACACATTTTAATAACCATTAGTTACATAGAAATGTGCTGTTTAGTTTCAACCTATTTGGAGATTGTCCAAATGTCGTTCTGTTATTAATTTCTATGTTATTCCTGATATTAAAATAGAGCTAACTTTGTATGGTTCTCATTTTAAAAAATTTTTACAATTTGATTTATGGCCCAGAATATGGTCTATCTTAGTGAATTTTTCATGAACACTTATAGGAATATTTGCTCTATAGTTGTTGAGTTGGGTATTCTATAAATGTCCATTAATTTCTAGTTCAGAGATTAGCAAAATTTTTATTAAAAATAAAAGTAATAAATATTTTAGCCTTTTCAGACCAAGAGGCTAAATTGAGAACATTATGTAGATACTTACATAACTCTTTAAAATGCAATAATTTTAAATTATAAAAACCATCCTTAGCTCCTGGGCCACACCCCAAAACATGGTAGCTCAGATTTGATTGGTAAGCCATAGTTTGCTAACACCTTTTCTAGTTAGTTGATGGTATTACTAAGTTTTTGTGGTTTTTTTTTAATCCTTGCTAATTTTCTACCGGCTCTTTCAATTACAGAGAACACTGTGTTGAAATCTTTGCTTATAATTGTGAACTTGCTATTTCTTTTTTATTACATCAGTTTTAAATAGTTCTTATGTTTTGAAGATTAATATGTATTTGGAATTTACTGAGTTTCTTGAATATGTAAATGTATCCCTGTCACTAAATCTGGCATGCCTGCAACTACAGTTTCTTCAAATATGCTTTATCCCACAATTTCTTTTTCCTTTTCCAGGAACTTTTTTTTTTTTTTTAGGTTATTATTTTATTTTATTTTATTCTTTATTGTTTTAAGTATTACAAATAGTAGTACATATGTCTCCTTTTCCCCCCCCCCCCCATTGACCTCCCCCCGACCTCCCCTACCCCCCAGTACATGCCTTCACCTGCCCGCCCTCCCCCCCGGCCCCAGTGTCTTGTATCCATTGGTTGTACTTATATGCATGCGTACAAGTCCTTCGGTTGGTCTCTTACAGTCCCCCTCGCCCAGCCTCCCCTGTCTTCCCAATGCAGTTTGACAGTCTGTTCAATGCTTCTTTGCCTCTGTATCTTTTTCCCACCATTTCTTTCCTTTAAAAAGTTTTGCCTTTGCAGACTAGAAATAAACATATAATAACAAAACAAAACAAAACAAAAAAATGTCTGAGTCCCAATTTCAATGTCCAACAGTTCTGAGTCCTGGTTTCAATGTCTAACAGTTCCTTATGTGTACATGTCAGCAATGATATCTGGATGGTGGGCACATGGTGGCAATGCAGGTCCGACCCTCTCTGGTTTGGTCCTAGGTAACCTGCAGCGGTGCACAGCTGCTGACTGCTCACGTGGCAAGGCATTGTCAGCGTCTTCCATCTCTGGACTGTTTTTTCCTCTTGTCTTCATGGTTGGAGCACACCTGTCAATTCCTCTCTGTTGCAGGAATCCACCTGGTCTTGCGGTTGTTTTCTGAAAATATACAAACATATTCTCGACCACAAGTTAATAAAGGAATCTTTTCTATATAATTGATTTGGGATCCTTTTAATTTTTGTTCAAACGATTTTCCTTTGTCTTATTTAGACACTATGTGTGTTTTTAATGGCCGTCTTGCTGTTAGCCTAACAAATGAAAATTAATTTGGTAAAGTACAAATTTTCTAGATGTAATTTACTTATAGAATATTTTTCCTTACATGATATTGCTCTACTATACCCCCCCTTTTTTTTTTTATTAATGGAGGTTTTTGTAAATTTTATAATGCAGTCTTGATAACTTTACATTTAATTTTTTTTTTTGCCCAAAAATATGACTGCTTTAGGTTCATTGCATATTCAGGAATTTTACCATGAGATGAACTACCAATAGAGATTTTAGTTATTACTTTAAGAACAGCTTTTTGTCCAGTACAATTAAATTTACCTGAATATCCACTTATTTCAATTAGCCTATTTAAATTAATCTGAAAACTTGATTACTAATTAACTGTCAAATTTAATTATCTACCAACAATCTTAGTTTACCCTGTAAATATTAGTGGGAAGGATTATTTGCATTCTTGAGTGGGCCCTGAGCATTCCAGATGCTAGGCTGAATTTAGATATAGGGCAGCTGCTGTCGGCCAAGTCTCTTGTCTGGTCCCGATCTGAGCTGGGCCAAGTCTCTGTCTGTCACCTGTATCTCGATGTGTGCTGGGCCAGGTCACTTTCTGTTGCCTGGGTCCCGATCTGAGCTGGGTGTGGGAAGCGCGAAGCAGCCATGGGGGCAGGAGACCTCCTTCAGAAGGGGCAAGGGTTCAAGCACCTGCAATGTTGGGGAGGTGAGGGTCTGTGCCCCACTTCTGTTGTCCCCCCAAGTTCTCTCCTGATGGCCCCTCTGCGACTGTGCCTGTCTTAGGTTGTTCCTTCCTTGAGGAATCTTACCTGTCTCTGGCTAACCAGCCATCCTCCGGGGCCAAGCAGGGTGGTGTGAGGTTCAGTTCTGTCTCCTTGGTAGCCTATGCCCCCGTGGCCTCCACACCCAGCACCTGCCCTGGAAACCCCTGGCCTGCTGGGAGGGTCCAGGTGCTGATCACATATCTCCGGGAACTTGGGTTTCTTCTCCAGTGAGGGCCCAGCTCACACAATTGGGTGTGAGACAGATCCATGGTACCAGCCCTCACGAAGCTCCAAGCTCAGCATGAACAGAAAGCTCACGTAACAGCTGAGGGCAATTGGATTGTGAGAAGAGGGTTCCTCTTGGCACAAAAGGCAAGAGGGGCCAATATAGGATGCTCAAGTGCCTTCCCAGTGCCTTAATTCCTTCTGAAAGGGATTAAATCCTTTCATGTCCCTTTTTTTTTTTTAATTGCTGCCAACCATTCAAAGAGTTAGTTTGTAAGTTTCTTTGGGATAATTGTAAAATATGCTGTTGTAAAATATGTAAAGTTATAATGACATTGTAGAATAATATCATGTAAGGATATTCTTTGCCCTAGGCCCTGGCAATTCCATTTCAAACTGGCTGTCAATTTCCTTTTGTAGCTTTATATAAACTTTGTCAGGGAAGCAAAAACACAAATTACTTACTTTAGTTCAAGAGGCCAAATATATTGACTTTCAATTACAATCCTTATGACTTTTGAAGGAAACTTCTCTTTGTTTCCTTCCAAAATAATTTTCAGGCTACAGAGTTTCATTTAAAAATTTTTGTCACATGAAAAAATTTCTCTTAAGGTTATGGTGACCACTAGTATGGTTTAGATTTAGTATTTTATTTTTATTTTATAATTTTTTAATTAATTTTTAAAATTTTTATTTTTTACATATGTGTCCTTATTTCCCCATAACCCCCCACTCCCCACTTATGCCCCGCCCCCTTGTTGTCTGTGTCCATTGATTAGGTTCATATGCATGCATACAAGTCCCTTGGTTGATCTCTCCACCTTACCCCCACCCTCCCCTTCCTTACCTGAGGTATGATGTTCTTATTGCTGTTTCTCAGTCTCTGGATCTGTTCTTGTTCATCAGTATATGCCATTCATTATATTCCACAAATGAGTGAGATCATGTGATATTTATCTTTCTCTGCCTGCCTTATTTCACTCAACATAATATTCTCCATCTCCATCCATATTGTTGCAAATGGTAGGAATTCCTTCCTTTTTACGTCAGCGTAGTATTCCATTATATCGATATACCACAGTTTTTTAATCCATTCATCTGCTGATGGGCATTTAGGTTGTTTCCAAATCTTGACTATGGTGAATTGTGCTGCTATGAACATAGGGGTGTATATTTCCTTTCTGACGTGTGTTTCTAGATTCTTGGGATATAATCCTAGAAGTGGGATCACTGGGTCAAATGGGAGTTCCATTTTTAGTTTTCTGAGGAAGCTCCATACTGTTCTCCACAGTGGCTGCACCAGTCTGCATTCCCACCAGCAGTGCAAAAGAGTTCCTTTTTCTCCGCATCCTCGCCAACACTTGTTGTTTGTTGATTTGTTGTTAATAGCCATTCTGACAGGTGTGAGATGGTACCTCATTGTTATTTTGATTTGCATCTCTCTGATGATTAGTGACTGTGAGCATATTTTCATATGTCTCTTGGCCTGCCTTCTGTCTTCTTTCGAAAAGTGTCTAGTTAGATCAGTTGCCCATTTTTTGATTGGGTTGTTTATCTTCTTTTTGTTAAGTTGTATGGGTTCTCTGTATATGTTGGAGATTAAACCCTTATCATTAATATCATTGGCAAATATGTTCTCCCATGCAGTGGGCTTTCTTGTTGTTTTATTGATGGTTTTCTTTGCTGTGCAAAAGCTTTTTATTTTAATGTAGTCCCATTTATTTATTTTCTCTTTAGCTTCCATTGCCCTAGGAGTAGTATCAGTGAAGAAGTTCTTTTGGCATATATCCGAGATTTTGCTGCCTGTGGATTCCTCTAGTATTTTCATGGTCTCCCGTCTTACGTTTAAGTCCTTTATCCATTCTGAGTTTATTTTTGTGTATGGTGTAAGTTGGTGATCTAGCTTCATTTTTTTGCATGTATCTGTCCAATTTTCCCAACACCATTTGTTGAAGAGACTGTCTTGACTCCATTGTATGTTCATGCCTCCTTTGTCAAATATTAATTGAGCATATTGAGTTGGGTCAATTTCTGGGTTCTCTATTCTATTCCATTGGTCTATATGTCTGTTCTTGAGCCAGTACCAGGCTGTTTTAAGAACAGTGGCTTTGTAATACAGCTTGATATCTGGTATTGAGATCCCACCTACTTTGTTCTTCTTTCTCAGGATTGCTGCAGCTATTCGGGTTCTTTTTTTTATTCCAGATAAATTTTTGGAAAGTTCATTCTTGGTCTGTGAAATATGTTGTTGGTATTTTAATGGGAAGTGCATTGAATTTATAGATTGCTTTGGGTAGTATGGACATTTTGATGATGTTGATTCTACCAATCCATGAACATGGTATGTTCTTCCATCTGTTTATGTCTTCCTCTATCTCTTTTTTCAGTGTCATGTAGTTTTCTACGTATAGGTCTTTTATCTCTTCAGTTAAGTTTATTCCTAGGTATGTTAATGTTTTTGGTGCGATGGTAAATGGGATTGCTTTTTTAGTCTCTCTTTCTGTAAGTTCATTATTGGTGTATAGAAATGCCATAGATTTCTTGGCATTAATTTTGTATCCTGCTACATCACTGAATTCAGTTATTAAGTCTAATAATTTTTTTATGGCGTCTTTAGGGTTTTCTATGTACAGTATCATGTCATCTGCTAGTAAGGACAGTTTTACTTCTTATTTTCCAATTTGGATGACTTTTATTTCTTCTTCTTGTCTGATCACAATGGCTAGTACTTGCAGCACTATATTGAACAGGAGTGGTGAGAGTGGGCATCCCTGTCTTGTTCCTGTTCTTAGGGGAAATGGTTTTAGTTTTTGCCCATTGAGTATGATGTTGGCTGTGGGTTTGTCGTAAATGGCTTTTATTATGTTCAGGTATGATCCTTCTATTCCCACCTTGCTGAGAGTTTTTATCAAGAAAGGGTATTGGGTTTTGTCAAATGATTTTTCTGCATCAATTGATATGACTATGTGATTTTTACCTCTCAATTTGTTTATGTGATGTATCACGTTTATTTATTTGCGAATATTGTACCATCCTTGCATCCCTGGGATAAATCCTACTTGGTCATGGTGTATAATATTTCTGATGTACTGCTGGATTCGATTTGCTAGAATTTTGTTGAGGATTTTGGCATCTATGTTCATGAAGGATATTGGCCTGTAATTCTCTTTCATTGTGTTGTCTTTATCTGGTTTTGGTATTAGGGTGATGCTGGCCTCATATAAGGAGCTTGGAAGTCTTCCTTCCTCTTGAATTTTCTGGAATGGTCGGGGGAGGATAGGTTTTAGTTCTTCCTTGAATGTTTGGTAAAACTCCCCTGTGAAGCCATCTGGCCCCGGGCTTTTGTTTGATGGAAGCTTTTTGATGACTGCTTCAATTTCTTCCATAGTTATTGGCCTATTAAGATTTTTAGAATCTTCCTGAGTGAGTTTTGGAAGGTTATATTTTTCTAGGAATGTGTCCATTTCCTCCAAATTGTGCAGTTTTTTAGAATAGAGTTGTTCATAGTATTTTTTAACAATCCTTTGTATTTCTGTAGCGTCTGTTGTTATTTCACCTCTTTCATTTCTGATTTTGTTTATTTGGGTCCTCTCTCTTTGCTTCTTGGTGAGCCTGGCTAGAGGTTCATCAATCTTGCTTATCCTTTTAGAGAACCAGCTCTTGGTTTTGTTGATCCTGTGTATTGTTTTTTGGTCTCTATGTCATTCATTTCTGCTCTGATCTTTATTATATCCTTCCTTTTGCTCACTGTGGGCTTTTCTTGTTGCTCTCTTTCTAATTCTTTGAGTTGTGGAGTTAGAAGATTTATTACCATTTTTTCTTGTTTTTTGAGGTAGGCCTGTGGAGCTACAAACTTCCCTCTCAGGACTGCTTTCATTGTGTCCCATAGCATTCGCATTGTTGTGTTTTTATTGTCATTATTCTCCAGGATGTTTTTAATTTCTTCTTTGATCTCGTTGATCACCCAATCATTGTTTAATAATAGCATGCTATTCAGTTTCCACATGTTTGAATTTTTTGGAATGTTTTTATTATAGTTTATTTCTAATATTATGCCATTGTGGTCTGAGAAAATGCTTGATATGATTTCAATCTTTTTGAATTTATGGATGCTTTTTTTGTGACCCAATATGTGGTCTATTTTTGCAAATGTCCCATGGGCACTTGAGAAGAAGGTATATTCCTAGGCTTTGGGGTGAAATGCTCTGAAGATGTCAATTAGGTCCATCTCATCTAGTGCATCATTTAGAATTGCTGTTTCTTTGCTGATTTTTTGTTTAGAGGATTTATCCAGTGATGTCTGTGGTGTATTAAAGTCTACTACTATGATTGTATTGTTTTCGATCTCTCCCTTGATATCTTCCAGGAGTTTTTTTATGTATTTGGGTGCTCCTGTGTTGGGTGCATATATGTTTACCAGAGTTATATCTTCTTGTTGAATTGCTCCCTTTAGTATTATGAAGTGGCCTTCCTTATCTCTTGTTATGGCCTTTACTTTTAGGTCTATTTTAACAGATATAAGTGTTGCTACCCCAGCTTTTTTTCTCATTTCCATTTGCCTGAAAAATAGTTTTCCATCCCTTCACTCTCAGTCTGTGTGAATCCTTTGCTCTGAGGTGGGTCTCTTGTAGACAGCAAATATATGGGTCACGTTTTCTTATCCATTCAGGTACCCTATGTCTTTTGATTGGTGCATTTAATCCATTTACGTTTAATGTTATTATTGACAAGTACATGTTCGTTGTCATATTTTTCCCCTTAGTGTTTGTGTTTCTTTTTGCCTTTCTCTTTCTTCTTTTTACAGCAGTCCCTTTAGCATATTTTGCATTGCTGGCTTGGTAGTGATAAACTCTCTTAGCCCTTTTTAGTCTGTGAATCTCCTGATTCTACCTTCAATTTTGAATGATAGCCTTGCTGGGTATAGTATTCTTGGATTCAGTCTCTTGCTTTGCATCACTTTGTATATTTCATTTCATTCCCTTCTGGCTCTGAGTCCCCAACGGCATCCGCGAGTCCCGTGCCCCAGTGCAGTAAACAATTATTCCTGCGCGCAGCTCTGCAAGCAAGCCACCCTCACTGGCACACAGTCCAGCTTCTCTCCGTAGGAGTTTGGGTCCCCCGCGTCTCCCCAGAGACTGGATTTCAGAGTAATCAGGGGCTTGTCTCCGTTAGGGTTGAAAAAAGCAACGCACCCAGTCGCCCGCAGCCAGCCCAGATCACGCGCCTCCGTACCTCAGCTTTTTAGCGGTCGTGCACGTCTCAATGCTCTTTTCTCTTTCCTTCTAGTTGTAGAACTTCCACTCAGCCAGCTTTCCCGTGGTTCTGGGTGATAGACGTTTTGTCTTTTAGTTGCAGTTTAAATTGTTGTGGGAGGCAGCAGTTTAGGTGTTTACCTACGCCGCCATCTTGGATTCTCTCCTCTCCTGTAATGTTTTAATTGTAGATCCAATTGCTTTGCTACCCAGGATCTTTTGGTGATGGTGCTACTGGTGAAATCTCTCTGTTCTCCTGGGCTTGGTTATCTAGTGTAGCTCCCTACTTGAGCTATTTGGGTTCTCTTGATGTAGGCCTGTGAGCTTGAAAGGCACAACTGTGGTGCCTAGAAGTCAGCTGCTATGGAGGGGAGTGTCCCAATTTTTGCTGTCTTGCACCCTTAATTGAAATCATGTGTGCCCAGTGGGGACTCACAGTGGCACCAAGGAACCGTCTGTCAGGGTGATGTGGCTCAGGGGACTACACTTTGGAAAGGGGTAACTGTGTTGCCCAGAGTTCTATACTTGTGGGGTGGGCAGACTCAACTTTTGCTGCTGTGACTGTGGTGGGTAGGCGCTTTCTCCAGGTGGCGGCTCACAGCAGCACTGGCGATAAGTTTGCCAGCGAGGTACACTGAAGCACTCTGGAGGGCCCTGGCAGTGTAGCTGCCTAATTGAGGTGCTTAGCTTCTAAAGATTTCTCTTTAGACTAGATCCTATGGCCTCAGGGAGTATTCAGATTCCATGGTGTTAATCAGGGTGGAATCTGGGTGTGGCTATATGGTTGCCTGGAGACTGGGGGGAGGGGCTATCTCTCAGGAGAAAATGGATTCTGTGGGCTTAGATATGACTCAGCACCAGACTCGCTACCACTTCTCCTGGACCCTTGCCCACTCTCCCCAGATTCCACAACTCCACCCCTTCTCCCGCACTTCTGTCACAGGTAAGTGCCTGTCTCCAAAAGGTCTCACGAACTAGGTTCAGTGGGGAAAGGTGCAGGCCCCAGTGCGAGGAAGGACCGTGCCTCTGCCATTTCCTCTCTTGCCAGCACTCCGCGGTCCGGCAGCTCTTAAAGGCTGCCTTTGAGCTCAGATCCCAAATCCAGACACTAAGTTCTAAAATCCACTACCTCCCGCATTCCCTTTGACCCTTTCTTTTTTAAAAAGAAATTATTCAGACCTTGCCTGTCCTCAGGGACGCGGCTTGGCACTGTGTAGTTTCTCCCTGACCTTCTGGGTATAGAGGTCCGGGAGATTCTACTGCCTAGGTCTTTGATTTTACCTTTATTCGGGGGATCCCTGCTCTTCCCAGCTGCAAACTGTCTCACCACCTGTGCCTCCTTTGCCAGTTCGGGCTGGATTCCGCTCGTCTCAGCTGCTCCCTCTATTTGCTCTGGGACAAGGCTCAGGACACTTCCTTCTATTCCGCTGCCATTTTGTCTCCTCTCAGGACCTAGATTTTGACATATTGGACATAGACATCAAATCCCATCATGGGGGGTACTACTGACTCCACTTGTGTGAGCATGCTGGAAATATCGGTAAATTGCAAAATAATTATTAATTTTTTACAAAGAAAACCAAGTTGCCCTGTTAGTTTGATGCACATTCCACCTGCAAGTTCTGAAGGAATTAAGTTTCTGAGAAAAAGGAGGACATTATGAGACTTGAGTTGGGAAGGACCTAGGGAATAGAAGAGTTTCATAGCAGGGTGATATTTACAGGATTAACTTCCTTCCCTCCCTCTCTGAGCCCTCCCTCTCTCCCCCTGCCTTTTATTTATCATAATAAGAAATAAGAACTGCTCTTGAGTAGTAAGGGCACTGAAAGGAAGCATTAAGTCAGTGCTAAATGAACAAATTAGAATCACAAGGACAACATATAATTTTAAGTGCAAATTCTTAGCACAGGATCAGATTGCAAAAAGGCCATGGTCTCAAGTTCTCTTGAAAATAAGGGGATGGTACATATGTTCTGTGTCCCATAACACCTCAAGCTTGATGGCTTGTGATATATGAGAAATTTATTACATTGTAAATGTCCAGAATCAATTCCAACTGCCAATTTTATTACTGGTTTCACCTAGAACAGGCGTCTTCACAAGGGTCTAAGGATATACTTCAAGAAATCCCTGTATACCTTGAAATTATTTGAAAAATTTGGCATGAATTTATATACATTTTCTTGAGGAAATTTCCATTGTTTTTGTAAATTTTAAAAGGGTCTATATACCTGAGAATTAAGAAGCATGGCTCCAGAACTCCCCACAGGGAGGCCCATTCTTTAGCTTCCATGAGAAGGGGCTTCAGAGCAACTTCTGGGTTCAAATGATACCTTTGCTCAATTACTCATTGTGTGATCTTGGGCAAGTTACCTATCTCCTCCGAGCCTTAGTTTCTTTCTTCAACTCTAAAATGAGTTGATAACTTTACCTACTTCACAGAATGGTTGTGAGAATTAAATGAGTTAATATATGTGAATTAAATCAGAACAATGCCTGTGACCTAGTAAGCATTCAGTAATCGTTAACTGTTTTCATATTATTGTCGTTGTTTTTATTACCATCATCTACTGAGTCTGGGAAAGGCCTTTGTACATCTACTGTCCTTGCAAATCTCTGCTTCCTTTATCCCTCCAGCTCATTGCCCTATCATTCAGTCTGTAAGCTTAGGGACAGAGTAACTCCTGCCTCTTGCACTGAAATATCCATGATGTACTTGTATTTACAAGATTCTTTAGTAGACAGTAATATTCAGATCTATTCCTACTTTCTTACTGCTAATCAATGATGGCATGAATCTTCAGGGATGTGCTCTGCATAAATAATATTTTGTGTAATTTTGCATTTTCTGCATAATCCTATTTTGGTGCACAAAAATGTATCAGTTCATTTCCCCCCTTTCTGTGCCCTGGAAAAAAAGAAAGTCATCTGGAAGGGCTGGCAATCTCACACATGTTTGCTCATTAATGTTACAGATTGGGAATATTCCCCAGAGGTATGCTACTAGACAACAAGCAAAACAACAATAAAGAACATCAAGGAAGAAAAAGAGTACATTACTGCAAAACAGATTTGTAGCTTTCAGTGCTTCCCTGTCATTGTGCTGCTCAGCCTTGGAGCTGTTAATTGTATGTAATTATGAAGCACTGAACTATGAATGGTCTTATCTTGAAGCTAGAAACACAGAAGGAGACTATATTTAAATGGTGCATTGATCTGTGAAGTGTTTCATGTTGTTTACAATCTTCATAAGTTGTTTCCCTCATAGTTTTATGATTCTTCAGATAATATTTTGATTATGGAGAAACTTAAAAAAAAGGTGCACATGAGAACATATTCCACATTAGGAGTTTAGAGAATGGAATAAAAATAAGATCTGTTTTCATTAGCTTATACTTCAAGATAGAGAAATTTTATTTCAATAATTTGGACATAAATCTTACCACAAATATTATGCAAGCACTCTTCAAAGTGTGGATGAAAGGAGTCACATGCTAACCTGACAAGCTCAGGGGAGGCCTGCGTGGCAGTCTTGCAAACTCAGAGACCTAAAATAACCACAAAAGATGGTCTGAAAATTAAATATTTAACTATAAACAGGTTACAGTGGGTAGTCATGTCCTAGGCCTATATTTTCCCTGATAAAGATCAACTTAGATCTTTACTGAGCCATTTGCCTTTTTGCCTCTAAGATAACATATCTGTGAGATGTCTGGGTAACTTGTAACTTCCTTTTTACCCCCGGCCCCTCAGGGCACAACAAATGGCACCAGGACATTCCCTCATTGTTATTGTTATCAAGTTAATTGTTAGCTGTTAATTACATTAAAGTATCCTGTACCCCTCTCTGTAAAAGAAGCACTTGTCCATCATTTAACTTTTTACCCTATCCCAGAGGTTTCCCTGCTTTGCTTTACCCCACCTCCCTAATCTATCACCAATGAATTTCATGTAACTCATCTACACCCTTTCCTTTGATTGCAATGTATAAATACAGATGTAACCCTCCATTCTCTGTAGCATTATCTCAATTCATTGAGGTTCTGCTTCCCGGCATATGTCAACAGTTTGGCTCAAATAAACTCACAAAAATTCTTTACAGGTTTCAGTGATTTTTTACGTTAACAAAAACAAAGAAAGAGCGTGCTTGGGAGCTGTAAGAAGAATCAGAAAGAACCAATAACTCCAAGTATGAAAGGCTATCAAGTCTCAGAGAAGAGGGCATTCTGAGTTGTCCTTTAAACCCATATTGAATAGTATTTGTATTATGGAAGTGCCTTTCAGCATTAGCCACACCTCAATTAGCCTATACTGTCTTAAGGAGGAGCATTACTTGTTATTTAACTGAAAAACTTTGTGGAACAGTAGGTAACCTTGAAAGTAATTTAGAGCAAGCTAAGAGTCTGGAAAAATGATAATTGCTTTCAGTTTCATTTCGCTGTTGTTTATTGTACCTTCTAAACCCCGAAAAAAGTACTCTTTAGATTGAAAACACGAGAGAAATTTTACAGTCATAAATGACTATAGGAACTATAGAGTCTCTAGGAGATCCTGTGCTTTAAAGTTTTTAGCAAGTGTTGAAAAACTGGATTCTAGAATCAGAAGTTCAAGCTCTACCCCTTACTAGCTACAACCTTCAGGTGCTTCAATTTGTAAAATGGGTATGATGCCAATATGTTTTCTTCCTACCTCACCGACATATTCAGAGGATCAAATAAGATATTACCTGTGAAAGTGACTGGTAAACTTTGGTGTTCCATAATTATTACTTGTTACTACAGACTGATTTCTTTTCCTTCTCAGATGTGTAAATTTTTATCCCATTGATGTAACAACTGACTTTTTTTTTTTTTTTTTTTTTTTTGCGGGGGGAGGGTACCAGAAAGTGTGTTAGACACAGCATATGTAGTCTAAGTCAATTCTTGGAATGATTCTATGAAACAGTTACCATGATTTCTCTCATTTACAAATGAGGAATTTACAGGTCAGCAAATTAAGTTATTAAGGTCACACAGATAGAACTGGGGGTTGGGTAGGGCTAAAGTCTTTATTTGTGTTGGTCAATTAGCTAATTATTGAGAGAGCCATGTTTAACAGAAATAACAGTCCTTCAAATTTATGGATTTTTAAAAAACAGGATACAAACCATTTACTTTGGCAAACAAGACATGCTAGCATTGTGATTCTCAGTAATCACTCAAGAAGTTTGTGAAATAGGCAGGCCCTAGGTCCCAGTTCTCTGTGAGTCTAAGCTTGGAGGCGTGAGGAGGGGCCTTAGAGTCTGTCTTTTGAATAAGTTCTCCCAGGAATTATCTCAGGGTATAGGGGTAACTAGAGGACCACAATGAGGAAGCCTTGAGAGTCTGGTTGTTAGAGAGTTTGGGGAGCATATTTTTGTTCCTTTGCATAATGCTCTTTATTATTTCCACCCAGTTTTTTCAGTTAAATAACAAATGATAAGCCTCCTTAAGACAATATAGGCTGATTCAGGTGTGGCTAATGCTGAAAGACATTAAAAAAAGTCAAAACTCTACTAGTTTCTTTTTCTTTTTTTCCCCCCAATCTTTAATTTCTTTATTGATTAAGTTATTACATATGTGTCCTCACCTCCCCATTAACTCCCCAACCCCCCTGACTCACGCCCTCACCCCCCTGTTGTCTGTGTCCATTGGCTGGGCTTATATGCATGCATACAAGTCCTTTGGTTGATCTCTCCCCCTTACCCCCACCCTCCCCTACCTTCCCTCTGAGGTTTGACAGTCTGATCGCTGCTTCTCTGTCTCTGGATCTGTTTTTGTTCATCAGTTTATGTTGTTCATTATATTCCATAAGTAAGTGAGATCATGTGGTATTTATCTTTCTCTGACTGGCTTATTTCACTTAGCATAATGCTCTCCAGGTCCATCCATGCTGTTGCAAATGGTAAGAACTCCTTCTTTTTTACTGCAGCATAGTATTCCATTGTGTAGATGTACCACAGTTTTTTAATCCACTCATCTGCTGATGGGCATTTAGGCTGTTTCAAAATCTTAGCTATGGTGAATTGTGCTGCTATGAACATAGGGGTGCATATATCCTTTCTGATTGGTGTTTCTAGCTTCTTGGGATATATTCCTAGAAGTGGGATCACTGGGTCAAATGGGAGTTCCATTTTCAGTTTTTTGAGGAAACTCCATACTATTCTCCACAGTGGCTGCACCAGTCTGCATTCCCACCAGCAGTGCAAAAGGGCTCCTTTTCCTCCACATCCTTGCCAACACTTGTCGTTTGTTGATTTGTTGATGATAGCCATTCTGCCAGGTGTGAGATGGTACTGCATTGTCGTTTTGATTTGCATCTCTTGTATAATTAGTGACTTGGAGCACGTTTTCATATGTCTTTTGGCCTTCCTTCTGTCTTCTTTCAAAAAGTATCTATTTAGGTCCATTGCCCATTTTTTTATTGAATAGTTTATCTTCCTTTTGTTAAGTTGTATGAGTTCCCTGTAAATGTTGGAGATTAAACCCTTATTGATATCATTGGCAAATATGTTCTCCCATGCAGTGAGCTTTCTTGTTGTTTTGTTGATGGTTTCCTTTGCTGTGCAAAAGCTTTTTATTTTGATGCAGTCCTATTTGTTTATTTTCTCTTTAGTTTTCATTGCCCTAGGAGAAGTATCAGTGAAGAAATTGCTTCGGCATATGTCTGAGATTTCGCTGCTTGTGGATTCCTCTAGTATTTTTACAGTTTCCGGTCTTATGTTTAAGTTCTTGATCCATTTTGAGTTTATTTTTGTGTATGGTGTAAGTTAGTGGTCTAGTTTCATCTTTTTGCATGTATCTGTCCAATTTTCCCAACACCATTTATTGAAGAGACTGTCTTGACTCCATTGTATGCTCTTGCCTCCTTTGTTGAATATTAATTGAGCATAGTGGTTTGGGTTGATTTCTGGGTTCTCTATTTTATTCCGTTGATCTATATGTCTGTTCTTGTGCCAGTACCAGGCTGTTTTGAGAACAGTGGCTTTGTAATACAGCTTGAAATCTGGTATTGAGATTGCACCTACTTTGTTCTTCTTTCTCAGGATTGCTGTGATTATTAGGGGTCTTTTTTTATTCCAGATGAATTTTTGGAACATTCATTCTAGGTCTGTGAAATATGCCGTTGGTATTTGCTAGTTTCTTTTTCTGTCGGCCTAGCAGGAAAGTAAGTGAACATTGCCATAAAACAAAAGTTGAATAATAAAAAATTAGGACCTGTTTAAAATTTTAAGCCCCAAAGATGTGTTAAAAAATTCCCAGCAGCTTTAAGAATCATTAACTAGTCTATATAATAAAAGGAATTATTAGGGAGATTTTTTAGAAGTTCTTTTATGAGCAAAGGACATGAACAGATACTTCACAAAAAAATGAAATATATATGGAAGCATCTTCAACCCCAGTAATAATCAAAGAAATATAAATTGAAGCAACAATATATTAATTTGATAAATTGATGAATATTTTGAAAAATGTCAATTTAGAGTGTAGATGACAAGAGTATAGGCACTATTTAAAATACTCTATATTAATTAAATTAATCTGAAAACTTAGTTACTAAATTTTTATATGTTATTATTATCCCCATTTTATAGACTAGGAAGCCCCTAGGCACATTAAAAACTTAGATTAGAATGCAGGAATTCTGGCTCAGATTTATACTTTAATCATTGTACTATATTATCTCAAATCAAATTAAATGGATAATGTTGAATATCTGGTACCTTCATTCTCCCTGGGGTTAAAACTGGTTCTTAGAGGACAAAAAAAGTTTACACTTTTAGTGTATAAAGCACAGGTATTTATATAGCACATAAAGAGATAGAGAGTATATTTGTGGTATTAAAAATTAATGGGGAGGAGTGTCAAGAATGAAAAAAAAGTTGAGAAATACTGATCTAGTACAACGCTAGGCCCATAGTAGGTTTTTGTAAATTCTCCTTCCTCTTGGAAGGTGTCTGGGTTGATGTATGCCGCAGCCTAGTGAAGAGTTTAACACAAACAGGCCAGGAGGAAGAGAGCTGATCTAGCCACATGATTTGCACCTCTGGAGGAAGCAAGGTAAGTGAAGTACTTGTTGCTGCTCATATGCTGTTTTGAATGCTCATTAAGCTTAGTTATTAAGTGAAATCTTCAAAAAATTATGCAAGATTTCAATGTTACAATCAATCAGCTATTCAAAAATTGATGAATATTCAAACCTAACAAATACCTGGGACAAGTAATTGATGTGGTAAGGGCAACATATCTCTTGGGTCCCAGGAATAAATGCAAAACAGGTACAGCTCTGTAGAATATGGAGAAAATAGCCCAGACAAATTTCTATGTATGGTTGAAGGAGAAATTATTTTATTTACATATAATGTACGTCTATTTATCTATGTATATAATTTTATCTTTAAAAGATAAATTAATAGTAAATTAGCACAATTAAGTACCTCCCACTTTTCTGTTTGAGTTAATATTGAGATAGTTTAAGGGTAGCACTGAACTCCATCTTAGAGGCCTGACAGCAGTGACTCCTTGTTTTCAGTAAAATTCCGTAGTTGAAATTAACCTGGCTACATCCTTAAAGGCAAGAATGTAGTATGATAACATCCTTTTTTTTTTTTTAGGGTTCTCACAGCCTTTATTCATTTATCCATCCTATATAATAAAGAGTTAATATGCAAATTGACCATCACTCCAACACACAAGATGGCTGCCCCCATGTGGACATACGATGGCCAGCAGGGGAGGGCAGGTGGGAGGGATCAGGCAGCAGGGGAGGGCAGTTGGGAGGGACTAGGCCTGCAGGGGAGGGCAGTTGGGGGCAATCAGGCAGGCCAGGGAGGGCAGATAGGGGTGACTGGGCCAGCAGGGGAGGGCAGTTGGGGACAATCAGGCTGGGAGGAGAGGGCATTTAGGGGTGACCAGGCCAGCAGGGGAGCAGTTAGCTGTCAATCATGCTGGCACGGGAGTGGTTAGGGGGTGATCAGGCTGGCAGGCAGAAGCAGTTAGGGGCAATCAGGAAGGCAGGCAGGTGAGCGGTTGGGAGCCAGCAGTCCTGGTTTGTGAGAGGGATGTCCAACTGCCTGTTTAGGCCTGGTCCTGGTGGAGTCCCAGATTGGAGAGGGTGCAGGCTGGGCTGAGGGACACCCCCCACCCCCGGGGCACGAATTTTGTGCAACGGGCCTCTAGTTTAATATTATTGACTATATTTCTTTTCTTTTTTTACATGCAATAAACTTTAATATTTTGAGAAAAATGATCTTAAGTATAATAATGTTACATGCAATAAACACTAATATCTTGAGAAAAATGATTTAAAATATGATAATGTTACATGCAATAAACACCAATTATTCACAAAAAATGATCTTACATATAGTCATATTACATGCAATAAACATTAATATTTCAAGAATAAAAGGATTGCCCTAACCGGTTTGGCTCAGTGGATAGAGTGTCGGCCTGCGGACTGATGCCCAGGTTCAATTCCGGTCAAGGGCATTTACCTTGGTTGCGGGCACATCCCCAGTATAGGGTGTGCAGGAGGCAGCTCATCGATGTTTCTTTCTCATCGATGTTTCTAACTCTCTATCCCTCTCCCTTCCTCTCTGTAAAAAAATCAACAAAATATATTAAAAAAAAAGAATAAAAGGATTTTAAGAATAATATTACCAAAACTGTACTAACATAGTACAGTTATCACAAAAGTTGTAGGAAATATTAAAAATCTGCAAATAACAGGATTACTTCTATTATATTCTAGAATATTTTTCCCCCTCTGGCTCTATTTTTGTTCATCAGCTTATGTTGTTCCTTGTATTCCACTAATGAGTGAGATCATATGATATTTATCTTTTTCCAACTGGCTTATTATGCTTAGCATGATGCTTTTAAAGTTTATTTTGTCAGATATGAGTATTGTTACTCCAGCTTTTTTTTCTTTTGTATTTGCATGGAAATTTTTTTTCCATCCTTTCACTCTCATCCTCTGTGTGTCTTTAGTTTTGAGTTGAGTCTCTTGTAGACAGCATATAGTTAGATCATGTTTTTGTATCCATTCAGCTACCCTATGTCTTTTGATGGGAGCATGTAATCTATTTACATTTAAAGTTATTATTGATAATTACTTATTTATTGCCATTATATTTCTGTATGTCTAGGTTTCTCTCTCTCTTTCTTTTTCTCAGCAATCCCTTTAGCATTTTTTGTAATGCTGGCTTGGTGGTAATGAACTCCTTCAGCCTTTTTTTTTTTTTTTTTTGGTCCGGGAAGCTCTTTATTTGACTGTCTATTTTGAATGACAGCCTTGCTGGATATAGTAATCTTGGTCTCAGATTCTTGCTTTCCATCACCTTGAGTTCTTCATGCCATTGCCTTCTGGCCTATAGAGTTTCTGATGAGAAATCAGATGTCAGCCTTATGGGAACTCCTTTGTAGGTAACAGTTTTCTTTTTTCTTGCTTCCTTTAAGATTCTCTCTTTGTCTTTAATTTTTGGCATTTTAATTATGATGTGTCTGAGTGTGAGCCTGTTTGGATTCTTCTTGCTTGGGGTTCTCTGTGCCTCCTGAACTTCTGTGAGTTTTTTCCTTTACCAGGTTAGAGAAGTTTTCTGCCATTATTTTTTCAAACACGTTCTCTATGCCTTTCTCCCTTTCTGCCTCTTCTTGCATACCTGCTATTCTAATATTGTTAAGTTTCATGTTGTCCCACAGCTCCCTTAAGCTGTCCTCCTGTGTTTTTTTTTCTTTTTTCTTTTCGGTTCTCTAATTGAGTGATATTTTCAACTTTGTCTTCTAATTCACTGATTCGATCCTCAGCTTCCCCTAATCTGCTGTGTACTCTTTCCAATGTGTTCTTTATTTGTGTTATACCATTCTTTATCTCAGACTTATTTTTCATAATTACTGTATCTTTTTTCATGCTGTGGAGCATCTTTACTTTGAACTGTTTCAGATAAATTCCTTATCTTTGCTTCATTACTCTCTTCTTCTGGAGAATTCTCTAGTTCTTTCATTTGGAGGGGTTGTTTCTTTGTTTCCTCATTTTGGTTGTTTGTTTGGGTTTGTGACTATGTTTTATGTAGGTCCTCTATACCTCTCAATCTCTAGTGCAGGACAGTGTTTAAAGGCTGTTTCTGATTAATTGGATCAGGCAAAGATCAAAGCTTCCAGATACTGCCTCTGTCTACAGACTGATAGGATTCCGACTTGAATTGCCCCCCAGGAATCATCCTCAGGTGTGGCGAGAGTTTTTTCAACAGGGTGGGGTGATTGCTTCTGCCAGGAGGCTAATTGTTACTTTTAATCTAGTATCACATGATCTCACTCATCTAGGGGAAATAATGAACAACATAAACTGATGAACAAAAACAGACCCAGGGACAGGGAAGCAAAGACTGTCAAACTTCAGAGGGAAGGTAGGGGAGGGTTGGGGTAAGGGGGAAAGATCAACCAAAGAACTTGTATGCATGCATATAAGCCTAACCAGTGGTCACGGACAACAGGGGGTGGGGGCATGTGTGGGGAGGGGTTTGGGATGGGAACGGGGGGCTGAGGACAAATATGTGATACCTTAATCAATAAAGAAATTAATAAAAAAAAATTCTTAAGTGGCCTTAGGGCAAGGTGTTTTCCAACAGGCAGATATCTATGTGGGAAAGATGTCCTCTGCTGCATGAGGAAATGACTCATCCAGGAAACTTGGGGTGTCTGCCTTCTGAGCTCTATGCCCCAAGTCCCCAGTCCTGACTTCTGCTCTCACAGCTCCAGTCCACTTCACCCTCACTCTGCCAAATCACAAGGGGGGTGGCTCCACAGGGAAGTTTTGTGCACTGGCCCTTTAAGAGGGTGCCTGAACTTTCAGCTGCCCCTCCCTGGTAGACAGCACCCCACTGCTTTTCACAGCTAGATGTTATGTGGGTATCCTCCTCAGTTTGGTGCCCTCTGCTGGGGAGCCCAGCTTTGGGATTAGGTCCCAGAGTTCTCACTGGCACCCCCACCCCAGCTGAGATATCTCTCTGGGACTTCAGTTGCCGTCTGTGGGTGCCCAGATAGCCCTTTCACGTCTCTGCCCCTCCTACCAGTTTCTATGCGGTCTCCACCTTAGGTCCTTGGGTATCAGGGTTCTCTCCTGTGAGTTTTCCATTGATTATTCAGGAAGCCTTTCCATATTTCAGTTGTAATTCCAGCTTATTCCTGGGAGCATGTCCATGCAGCATCCTCCTATTCTGCTGCCATTTTTAATCCTCTCTGATAACATCCTTTCTTAACATCATGTTCTGCAAAATAATTGTTTTTTCAATTACATAGTAGCTAGAATAATTGCACAAGCATTATTTTACAGGCCCTTGGAGTGGTCCATTGACCATGGAAAAAATGAGTACATGGGATCAACCATTGCCAGATGATGATCATGGAACAACTGACCTCATCCTCATTCCCAAGCCCTATACTCTCCCCAGGACCCCTACATAGGCCCTCCACAAGAACCCCTCAGGGAGCTTGACTTCTCTTTTATGGTCAACTTTCTTGTGCACAAGCTCTTTTCAATTAACTCTATCCTGGACTGAGTTCAGTGCTCATTTCTATGACATTGAGACTCAAGAACCTGGCACTTAGGGTCTGGTAATGATATTGTTTCATTTTTCTCTCTAGGTACAATTACTTACTTTATTTTTGCTTGTCTGGCCACATCAATCCTCTGAATGTTCTATAGGATCTGGATAACATTTATGAATATACTTTCTATTATAACTCAGAAACATTATAGAGCATCTAAGAGCATACAGCAAACTTCTTCAGAGATGTTTTAAAATGAAATAGGACCTGCAGAGATGCTTTTTGTCAGAGGAGTCTTATAGAACTGCTTACTTTACATTTCTTTAAATTTTTTAATGTACCTGTTGAGTCAAGTACCAATCTCTTATCAGGTACCTGTGGAGTCTCATGATGGCCATTAGGGAGCTGAAAAGTTATTTGCCAATAAATAGCTTTCTTAGTCATCTTTGTCAGAGGGAGACTTGGCCCCTTTTCATAGCAAATAAGGCTCAATTCAGGCTCAAAAGGAGACAGCCTCTCTAACCCCTTGTTCCCTGAGGGGCTAAGAGCCAGGAGAAACCCAAGAGTATCAGTTCTTTTTTGGAAGTAAAATCTAAGTGAATGCAATCATGGATGATGTAATTTCCTTCTCTCCACTGTCTAGGTAGATACCTGGCAAAGTTAAGAAATAGAAAAAAATTGTTTTTGACTTCCAAGACTTACACTCTCCCTTGCCCAGGAGGTTGCCCACCCTAGTCTTGATCTCCCTTGTATGACAGTCCCAGAGACCATTCACTCTTCCTCCACCCAGGGTTTATTGGGAGAGGGCAGAAAGGAAAGAAATGGGGCTGGAAACTTTCCAATTCTAGAACACCCTCTAGGGGCTCTGGATGGGAATTCCAAGACATAAGCCAAATAAAAAATGACTAAGCGTTGAAGATTGGCCCAGTGTGTCCTCATGATTTTTGTGTGAGATCAGAAGCAAGTCGTGGTTCTCTGTGAACTGGTGAGGGGTGTTGAAAACAAATCTGTCTAATGTTGATGCTAGCAGGGCGGGTTCCAGCTCCACAGGAGACAATGCTGGTTTTTATCAACTGCAAACCTCCCTCACATGGCAGCCACTGCATGTGCTTCTCAGGTCTCTGACTGCAGGAAACACAGCTGATGGACATGCCCAGCAGCTGTACTATGAACCCATCCCAACTTTGTTTTTAAAAAATCATTACTTTTCAATGGATTAGTTCCCAGCTTTATTGAGATATAATTGCTACATAACATTGTATAAGGTGTATACATGATGATTTGATACCATGTGTATTATAAAATGATTATACAATAAGGTTAGTTAACACCTCACATAACTACCTTTTTTTTGTGTGTGGTGAGAATAGTTAAGGTCTACTCTCTTAGCAACTCTCAAGTATATAAGACAGTATTGTTAACCATATTCTGCCAAGGCCAGGATTCCCCTAGCCAACCAATGACTAAATGAGGCAGGGGCAGTTCTGGGGAAAGGTGGGACTCCTGATGAGGAACTCGGCTCAGGGACTCCCTGATGCCTTATTGAACTCTGAACAGTCCAGAAGTTTAAAATGCTTCCAGTCTTCTTTCCTTCCTTCATGAGGGCTCAGACTTGTATCATATATATATATATTTAAAAAATATATTTTATTGATTTTTTACAGAGAGGAAGGGAGAGAGATAGAGAGCTAGAAACATCGATGAGAGAGAAACATTGATCAGCTGCCTCCTGCACGCCCCCACTGGGGATGTGCCCGCAACCCAGGTACATGCCCCTGACCAGAATCGAACCTGGGACCTTTCAGTCCGCAGGCTGACGCTCTAATCCACTGAGCCAAACCGGTTTCGGCAGACTTGTATCATATATTGAAGGCCCCCCAAATCTCTTCTCTCACAGGCATTTTGCCTAAGAAGTTTATTTCATATTCTGTTTTGGATTCTGCTTCCTACAGAACACACCTCATGATGTCTGACCTCTTACCAAGTCATCTCTCACCTTCTGTCTTCTGCCCACTTTCTTTTGCATCCACTCTGTTAAAACTTACTGTCAGAAAGGATGATATGATGTCAGTTATTTTAGGTTACTTCTTCCAGTCACATTTGCATATTGAAGCATCTCTATTTGTGGACTACAGCTATTTGCTCCTGATAAAGAAAGCATAGACTCTCAGAAGCCTTTTGGCTAGTCCTGCACTTGACTGCCCCATATATTTATAAGTAAGGCTGACCCTGGGAGGTGGTGTCTGTGGATTTTAAAAGCTTGCTCCTTGCAAAACATTTATAGGAGAGAGAGAGAGAGCATTATTGCTGTCTGTATTTTTTAAAGTACATTTTTATTGATTTCAGAAAGAAAGGGAGAGGGAGAGAGAAATAGATACATCAATGATGAGAAAGAATCACTGATGGGCTGCCTCCTGCACCACCGCCTTTGGGATCGATCCCACAACCCAGGCATGTGCCCTGACTGGGAATTGAACCATGATTCATAGGTTGATGCTCAACCACTGAGCCCTGGCAACGGGTTTCCCTCTGTATGGAACCCCAGCCTACTTATGATCAGCCTACTTATGATCATGAGCTGGGGAGTTCGGGAGTCACCTGGAGTGGTACTAGCTATAGGTCTTCCATACCCAAAGCTCTCCTCTAATTGTGATCTGCCTTGAACCAGACCTGGTTTGACTCCTGGGTTTTGTTTAGCAAAGTGGTGTGATTGCTTCTATAGATGATCATAGGTAATTACAAGGTATTGAAAGCAGAAAGACAGGGACAACTTCAGTTCCCAGACGGGTGGCGGTTCTTTACTGGAGGGCTAATTGAGAAACCTAGCTTCTACTGGCCAATCATGCACTTAAAATAAAAATAGTAACAGCTACATCTTTTGAGTGGAGGCTATAACCAGGTATTATTTAGTGCTTTACTCATAAAGCCTCACTTAAATCTCCTTATAACCATGAGAGATGGGATTAGCCCATCATCTCATTTTATAGCTGAGAACCCAAAACTTACAGAGAATAAGTAACATGCTGAGCATCACAAACCTGAGAAATGGTTAAGCCAGGATCAAAGTAGGCTGCTTAGTGACTGAACTATACTGTTTCTACTTCTTGTCCAAAGTGTTGGGTATTGATGTGTATCCCTCTCTAAATGGCTTTTGCTTGGAGCTAAACAAGAGCAACATGCAAAGCTGAGAGTTCTATCTATCCCTTCCTCCTTCTCTCCCTTCCCTCTTATCTTCCTTCCTCCCTCTTATTTCCTTTTTTATTTTATTTTTTATTTTTAGAGTCTGAAATGCCAATGTCTAGGCACAGAAAATATCAAGGGGCTGCCTCCTCTCAGAGGTTGGTACCTAGGCTGGATGGAGCCCAAGCCCTCAGGTCATTGACCTGTGACCACACGGTGCTCTGGAGAGAGGCTCTGGTAGGTCCAGGAGAGGGGACAGTGGCCTGTGGAATCTTTCAGAAAACAAGTAGTGAAGGAGAAGAAATATTTGTTGAGAGGCAGGGGGGCCTTTCTCAGGCCTTTCTTAAAAGTGGGACAGCCATTAAGCGTAAATCAGATGAAAGAGCCTGTTCTGTTTACTGCCTCAGTTAGCACCCGAGATGAGTTCTTCAAAGTACCTGCCTGACCTGCTGTAACATCCAGAGGCACTGCCATCTTGTTGGCATTGGTTCCTTCTCTATTTGTGAGGCTAGGGTGTTGAACTGTATTGTTAATGACAAGCCAGGGAGACATGACATTTAGAATAAGCAGGCATCGGGAATATGTATGTGTGTCCTCTTAGCTAAAACACTTAGCTTTGTGCTGCCAAGAAAATTGGGTGACAGCTTTCTTCCAAGAATTTGTTTTCTTTGCCTGCTATTTGAAAATGTTGCTGTATCTTAGTTTCACTTGGAAGGCAACAAATAGGATAAAACATAAATATGGCATGGTGTCAGATTCTGAAGACACTGTGATAACAGCATGGCTTGTATTTAAATGACAAAGTTCTTTCCAGAGTGAAGAAAGAAGTGTGTGTGGGAAAACCAGCTTTTCTAAATGAGTAGTTGACAGTCTGAATATAGACTCATATTTCTTTTTTATTTGCTTATCTATTTATTTTAATTTATTGAAATTAATTGGGTGGCATTTTTTAATAAAATTATACAGATTTCAGGTATACAATTCTGCAACATGTCATCTGTATATTGTATTGCGTGTTTACCACCCCAAGTCAAGACTCATGTTTCAAAACTTTTCCCTAAGATCCAGAAATGTCATTGAAAAAAAAGCATAGTCTCTTCAGAAAGGGTGCTGTACACATGTACATGGGCCACATGTATATGTCCTGCACAGGGTGGGCACCTAATGAATTGTTATTGATAATGGCAACTGCATTAATTACCTGCTGTTGTATAACAAATTACCCCCAAACATTGTGGCTTAAAACAATAAACATTTATAATCTCACACAATTTCTGTGGTTCAGAAATACAGGAGGGGCTTTGGTAGGTGTTCTGGCTCAGGGTCTCCCCTGAGGTTATAGTCAAGCTGTTGGCCAGGGCTGTAGTCCTCTGAAGGTTTGAGTGGAGCTGGAGGATGTGCTTTTAAGGTGGCTCACTCACAGGCCTGGCAAATCTGTACAGGTTATTAGAAAGACACCTTAGTTCCTTGCCATGTGGACCTCTCTGCCAGGCTGGTTGAGTGTCCCCGGAGCATGGCAGCTGGCTTCTCCAGAGCGAGTGATCCAAGACAGAACAAGATGGAAGTCACAGTGTATTTTATGACTGACCCTTGGAGGTCATGCTCCATCATTTCTGCCACATTTTATTTGTTAAAAGAGTCACTAAGTACAGTCTACACACAAGGAAGAAAAATTAATATTCATTAATGAGAGGAGTATCAAAGAATTTGCAGACTTATTTGAAAACAACCACAGTGACTTTTAAGATTTGTACAGAACAGGACACTTACAATAAATTCCTCAGAAGAGCAGCTTCTTTCATCTGAGGATGAAAATGTCTCTGACATCAATTCAGAAAGACTGTCACTGTCATAGAACAAGTCAATAACAATGATGATGGATAGTTAATGATTTTTTTCATGGAAACAGATGAGAAGATAAACCAACTTTCTAATGTCCAATATGAGAAGGATTTACTCTTCAAGTTTCAGATGATGGTGAATTTTGAGGTGAGTAGAAGAGATAAGTTTGAAGTATTTCATTCATAAAGAATGTTTCGGTGTAATGTTTTGGCCTCTTTATTTGCTCACTGCTTTAAAATCATGACCCTAATTTAATACTCTTTGGTTCTTGACTTATCTCAAACCTTTTTCATAAGGTTTTACTTATGATTGTGCTTTTACTATTGATTGTGAGGCTTACTTTTTCTCAGAATAGATATGGGAATAGAAAGGTGATTAGAATTATGAGGTGAGATTGGGTTGGAAGAGAGCATGGGTGAGACCTTACTTTAATTCCTTTGTGATGTGGATCTTCTTTTACTTTAAAACTTTTTTTTTTTTTTTTACTTTTTCCTACCAAAATGTCAAATCTGATTTAGATCAAAGACTAATTCTGAACGTTGGAAACATAAGAGCTTTGCTTCAGGTATTTAGGAGTCTGTTTTCTCAGCTCTGAAGAGTGATCTGATAGCACTTAGGACATTTTAACATCCTTGGCAAAAATAATTAGGCCATTTTAAGATCAAGCAGAAGATAGTAATTATTACAGAGTATTTTATGGGTGATAAATTAGTAATGGCAATAGATTTTGGGATGGGAGAATTTCTAGACAGTAAAATGAGATTAAATGAATCAGTGTGTATGCAGCATCGTGTAAACATAAATGCCTATTACTCACCACTCCAAAATGCCTCAAAACCTGAAAAATTTCCCTGAATAAAATAGCTTTCATTGACACAACTTGTTCGAAGAAGTACTTTTCTCCAAATGGGATGAGGATATGCTAAGTCCTCATCTCACCCGAATCCCATTTTGGGACTATTTTCGTCCCAAGGTGAACCAGAGCTTGGCTGTGTCAAGGTAGCACAAATCTGGATGTTCAACTCTATTTATTTTAAAAATATATTTTATTGATTATTTTACAGAAAGGAATGGAGAGGGAGAGGGATAGAGTTAGAAACATCAATGAGAGAGAAACATTGATTCACAACCCCTACTGGGGATGTGCCCAAAACCAAGGTACATGCCCTTGACCGGAATCGAACCTGGGACCCTTCAGTCCACAGGCCAAGGCTCTATCCACTGAGCCAAACAGGTTAGGGCTGTTCAACTCTATTTATTTACTTATTTATTTATTTTTTTGAGGGGGGTCTTAATTTTTTTATTTTTCTTAATTAAATCTTTATTGTTCAGATTATTACAGATGTTCCACTTTTTTCCCCCCATAGCTCCCCTCCACCTGATTCCCCACCCCACCCCATGCCCTTACCCCCCGCCACTGTCTTCATCCATAGGAGCAAGATTTTTGTCCAATCTCTTCCCGCACCCCTCACACCTGCTTCCCCTGAGAATCGTCAGTCCACTCCCTTTCTATGTCCCTGATTCTATTATATTCACCAGTCCATTCTGTTCTTCAGATTTTTTATTCACTTGATTTTTAGATTCACTTGTTGGTAGGTATGTATTTGATGTCATTTTGTTGTTCATAATTTTTATCTTTACCTTTTTCTTCTTCTTCTTCTTCTTAAAGAATACCCTTCAGCATTTCGTGTAATCCTGGTTTGGTGGCGATGAACTCCTTTAGCTTTTTCTTGTCTGTGAAGCTCTTTATCTGACCTTCAACTCTGAATGATAGCCTTGCTGGGTAGAGTAATCTTGGTTGTAGGTTCTTGCTGTTCATCACTTTGAATATTTCTTGCCACTCCCTTCTGGCCTGCATAGTTTCTGTTGAGAAATCAGCTGACAGTCGTATGGGTACTCCCTTGTAGGTAATTAACTGTTTTTCTCTTGCTGCTTTTAATATTCTCTCTTTGTCTTTTGCCCTTGGCATTTTAATTATGATGTGTCTTGGTGTGGTCCTCTTTGGGTTCCTCTTGTATGGGGTTCTGTGCGCTTCCTGAACTTGTAAGTCTATTTCTTTCACCAGGTAGGGAAAGTTTTCTGTCATTATTTCTTCTAATAGGTTTTCAATATTTTGCTCTCTCCCTTCTTCTGGCACCCCAAAAATTCGGATGTTGTTTCGCTTAAAGGTGTCCCAGAGGCTCCTTACATTATCTTCATTTTTTTGGATTCTTTTTTCTTTTTGTTTTTCTGGTTCGATGTTTTTTGTTTCCACATATTTCAGATCTTTGGTTTGGTTCTTGGGGTATGTTGATCTACAGTTGAGTTTCTGTATATTCTTTATTTCAGACAGTGTATGCTTCATTTCTGACTGGTCCTTTTCCATTTTTTTGGCATTCTCATTAAGGTCCTTGAAGGTCTCACTAAGCTCCTCAGAAGTGTCATCAAGTTTCTTGGTGGTTTTTAGAAGATTCTTGAGTAACCTTATAAATGTGATTCTGAACTCTATGTCATCCAGTAGTTTGCTTTCCTCCGTTTCTTTCATTCGTGACATGTTTCTTTGTTTCTGCATTTTGGCTGCTTCCCTGTGTTGATGGAGTGGCTTTGTGTGGTAGGTGACCTATAGGGGCCAGTAGCTCAGCCTCCCCAATCACCTGATGTGGATGCTCTTGGTACACCCCTTTGTGGGCTGAGTGCAAAGTCTTGGTGTAGTTAAGCCTGAATTGCTGTTGGTATGCTGGGAGGAATTGACCTCCAGGCCAATTAGCTGTGAGCACTCCCTGTGTCTATAATGGAAGAAGTGCTGCGCTGAAGACACGCTTATGGGGCAGGACTTGTTTCAGTGGGGCTTTGGTGCTCACTGAGTCTGCCTCTTGAATGTGTCACTTATGGATGTGAGGAGTTGAAATCTGGTGTCTCACACTGACCACTAGGTACACTGGCTTCTGGATCTCCAATGGGGTGCAGGTCAGCTACTGTCTGAGGCCACTCAGCAGGAGCTACAGTGAGAGCTGCAGTTTTCTCCTCTTTGCTTGGGGTTTGGAGGTTTTGGAGCTGTCTGACCCAGGCTGCAAGTTTTCTAGGTTAAGCTGCCATAGGGCAGGCTTTCTTATGCTAATTGAGCTGCTTGGAGCTTGGGTGGGTTTGTAGGTTGTGTGGGGCGGGGTCTCAGGGCATCACTAGGTTAGGGCGTGGCAAACAGCAATGGCTGCTAGTAAGCCAGCTCTGTGTCCCCGACCGCGTCTTGGAGTCCTGTGCCCCAGTGCCGTAAACAATTATTCCTGCGCGCAGTTCTGCAAGCAAGCCACTCTCACTGGCAGACAGTCCAGCTTCTCCCCGTAGGAGTTTGGGTCCCCTGCGTCTTCCCAGAGACTGGATTTCAGAGTAATCGGGGGCTTGTCTCCATTCAGGTTGAAAAAAGCAACGCACCCAGTCGCCCGCTGCCAGCCCGGATCACGCACCTCCCTACCTCAGCTTTTCAGCGCTCGTGCACGTCTCAATGCTCTTTTCTCTTTCCTTCTAGTTGTAGAACTTCCACTCAGCCAGCTTTCCGGTGGTTCTGGGTGATAGACGTTTTGTCTTTTAGTTGCAGTTTAAATTGTTGTGGGAGGCAGCAGTTTAGGTGTTTACCTACGCCACCATCTTGGATTCCTCTTGTTCAACTCTATTTAAATTTTAGGGCTGGGACTTAGTAATGGCCCTTCAGTTAATCCATGCTTGTGGTAACATTTTTTTTTTCTTCATGCTGATATTTCTACATCACTCATCTCCAGGCCTTGTTCCTGACCTGTAATCACTTCCCCAAGAGGAGAAGATACTCTTTTTTAAAAATTTCCTTATTTACTTATTTTTTATTAATCCTTACCTGAGTACTCCCTTCCTCCCCCCTCTGCCCCCCACCTTGGATTTTTAGAGAGTGTGGAAGGGAGGGGGAAAGACACAGAGAGAGAAACATTGAAGTGAGAGAGACACATTGATTAGTTGCCTCCTGTGGGGATTGAGCCTGCAACCGAGGTATGTGTCCTTGACTGGAATTGAACCCACAATCCTTCAGGTCGTGGCCTGATGCTCTAACCATTGAGAAAAACTGACCAGGGTGAGAAGATGCTCCTTTAATGTTGGCTGTGGAGCTTCATGTCCCCATGACCTGATAAATCCAGGTAGAGTGACTCTGTATGTGCATAGTCATTATGAAAAATCAGAGTTTTAACATCTCAGAGACGTATCCAGGGAGCAAGTGCAAACTTACCAGTATTCATGGACAAATCCTATGCAAATCTGTGAATGGGTTTTTTTCTGCTGCTTGTTACCAGGGCTTCTGAATAATTATTCTATGTATTACATATGCCCTTAGATTTATTTACCATCTGACATATTCTCCGGGCACTTCTAGGACAAGATCTGTGGAATAGAATGAATGATGATATTGTTGGGGGTGCTGATTAGATTTTTTAGTAGATGCCCCACTGTATAATTAGACTAATCAAGACAGAGATTTATGGGACTTAGCCAGAACTTGAAAGAACAGCTGTTCAATGTTAAAACAAAATGTAGGCAGTTTTTCGACATAAAGGAATTTGTGGTTTATTTCTTTTTAAAAAGCAAAGCACCTGTGAACCAGAATAGAGCGAGAGTTTCAGAGTTTTTATGTTTATGATAATGCTTGCCACTCTGATCTGCAGCCTGAGCTGAAGACTTTTTCTTGCTATTTTCCTCCTTCTTCTATCTTTTAATCTCTGCTCAGTGCTTGTCAATTTGCATGTATGAATACTAACACCTACTGACTGGCAGGGCTCAGGAGACAGAATTTGGTTGCCAGCCTTTCCCACCCTGAGCTCTGTCAGCATCTTGCATTAATTTGGAGTGTAATCAATGTTCTCCTTACCGCTGTGCCTGCTCCTTCCCAGCACCCATTTCCCCCCTCCAGCTTCCTTCTCTGGCATTGGCCTGGCAGTGGGTTGCTAGGAAAAGCTCGATTTCACCCTAACTAGGCACCAGAGGGATCAGTTGGAGGGCTGATAATATGTTCTGGAGGGAAATAGCTCACACTGACTTTTTTAATTGAATAATTTCTTGCCTGTTTTGTCACTTATCATATCTTTTGTTTGAAATATTCAGTGCTCCAGCTAGGAATTTCAGGCTTTTATCACAGTACCTTTTGCACACTTGCTTGGTATTAGTAGAGCAACGATATGAACTTCTAATAAAAATTCACTGCATGAGGCTCTGCCTTGTCAATAGGGGATATTTGAAAACCTGGGAGAGGGGAAAGCAATAAACATCACCATAATGGGAAAGTCCATGATAATAGTGAAGGAGTCCACTGAAGGGATATTCTTTTTCCTTGAGAAAGAAGTCTGTTTTCCAGTGCAAGGCCCCCTGTAGCCTTTAATGATTAAGGAGACTGTCCTGGATATTAGCTTTCAGTGGAGGAAATGCATCTAAGCAGTTCCCAGTGACTGATCACTGGGCTAATGGTAGCATCTTTCCAAGGAGGTCAACCCCCTGAAAAAATCTGCATCCTAGACATCTCCTCCTCTGACATGTCCCTTCCGCCCCATCTGCTGCCAGCCAGACTTGCATAATAGGGTGATTTGTCAGGAGGTTCGATGCAGTCTCAGGGCAAGCTCCCTATGAGCTTAAAATACTTTTCCACCCTTGGACATAGGGGAGTACAGGTTGGGTCATGGAAGTCCCGTGGGAGATCTGGGGAAAGGGTATGAATATTGCTTCTTCCCATTATCACGGTTTTTCATCTTTTACTTACTTTGCTTTCCGTATAATGTTTTCAAATCGCTATAAGAACATTGTTTGAAGTTGTAACAGCACAGGATAATTCACACAAAGTACATTTTTTTCTTCCCAGATGTTCAAAGTTGTGTTTGTGTATTTTTAAACCTGTCCATAGTTATTTTGGATAAATGGCCATGTCTATTTAGCCCCCTCTCCCTCTCTTTGACTGGTCTGTGTATATGTGAACTTTTTTGCAGATAAAAAAATGTCCTGCGAATATGCTTTCAGCTGTGAAACCTTTTGTGCAGGTTCAGGTCTCTTTGTTGTATGAACACTACAAGTTTAATATTCCTATAAAATAGGGCTTGGACTTCAAAAAGACTAGTTCTTCAATCTATTTATTGCCTCAGGCTAAGCAAGCTAATTCTTTAGCACTACCACTGCAGGTATGGAACAGGCTGATTTTTCCCGGTCAAATAAATCACATCTCTGAAATAACATTAAGGTTTGTTGTGGCATAAAGCAAATAGCTGAGAAATTAATCAGCATCACCTGATACCCCTGCCCTTTAATTTATATCATTATAGAAATATAGAGAAAGGAGCAAAGAAGAGTACAGGGAAATGTATGCAAAGTGACATACAGTGTTCTTAATAAAAATGCCCTTCTTTTATGAGCATCTGAATGGGCATATAAATATGACTGGCAATGGGAATTTTAATCAAAGCTTTACAGTTTTTTCTTTGTCAAGGCTTTGGCTTTCTGACCAGGCTAACTCCAGTCCAAGAGGGTTTCTGGCTGTACTACTCACCTTGGGAGGACACTTGCTCTATTTTTGTGTTGACCTCTTACCAGTTTAAATTGGTTTCCTTTTGTATTCCTCCAAAAAAGCATTATTTTTTTCTTATAAAAATGACTACTGTGAATATTTCTTTAAACTTTTAAGGATTACTCAAAGAGCAAAAGCACAGATTGGATATTATCTTACTTATGGATAGAAGTGCAGAGACTATCCCTTCATGTGATGTTATTGAGGCATCTGCAAGCTTTGAACTGCAGACACGTTGTGCTTTTCCCAGCTCATTGGCTGTGCTGGGTCATTCTTAAATTTTCTCCTTTTCTTACACAATTCATAATTCAACCAGATGATATCTCTGCAACAGTTACAACCTTGGTCAATTTCCTTTGTCACATTACTTGTCACTTTTGCATTATGTAAATATAGAAAAATGATCTTATACATGCTTCCTGCTCTCTTTCCATTTCATATTTATGAGATAGAAAAAAAGTTAGAAAGGAAGTGCTGAATAAATGAACATTAATAGACTCAGATATCAACCTATGTAAATTGAAGTTACATGCTTTGAAGCATAGTACACTGAAGATAACGAAGCTTAAAGCAAATTTGAGTTCAGAGATATATGAAATAAGAACACAGTAATTCACAGTAGTACAAAAGTCAGAGGTGTAGTTTACTGAAGCCTAAAGAGTTAGAATTCTTTCCTTCAGGTAAAAATTTCATGCTGTACACACATTCACAAAGTATGGTTGCCATGCAGCAGTATGCTGGGGCCTGCTCATACAGGCTAACAATGAGAGTCTGTTGTTACGTTTTCAGAAATTTTATGAGTCAGTTGCTGTCATGTAGGTAACCATGGTAGGAGCTTTTACACCATATATATTGGCAAATGATATAAAGAGTGATTTTTGATTCCCTGAGAGTCAGTTGTTAAATATTATGAGAACACTACTAGTCGTACATCTGTTTAAGTTTTAATTATCTTTACCCTCATTTGGAGAAATTTTAGTTAATTATAATGCCACTAGTGTATGCACAATTCTCAGAATTCTGATTCATATGTCTACTAAGGACCCTTGGAAACATAATGGAACCTAAAGATTACTTAAGTCAACAGAAAAACCAAATGGATTACTTCCCTGGATTTCCCAGGTGACATACTGTGTTCTGTGACATTGTGAGTGCCATTGTGAGCAAGTCACTGAGATTCTCTGGAATTTTTAAGTTCAGCAGAGATAAAACCACTTGCTATCTTCTACCCAAGGAAGTTGTGAGGATTCATAAGGATGAAAGGTTAAAAATGGGCTATAAGGAAATGTTGCTGATTTGCATAAACCAGACACAAATAAGCTTCATTACTTGATCTTTACACCTCACATGTAGTATGACTATGAAACAACAAGAATTATTGAATTAATAGACTAGATCTTTTACCTTGACTGGACATTGTCTCCTTCAATAGTATCCCTTTGGGAAGCAATGCACTTGAATGATGCTATTGTTGATCAAAATATATTAGATATTTTTTGGGGGCACTAACTTCAGAATAACTTCACAAACTGAACAAGAAACTCACTTGGTTATTTTAGAGTCACAGCTCATCTTGTACTCAGAAGAGTATTACTTAACAAGATCATGCTTTTATTTATCAGGGTTGGTTTCAAATGACTGGGGGTAATTTCCAGAAGTTAAAACTATTCTCAAAAGGTGGAAATTTGGCATCACTAAAGGTAATTAAAAAGAAAGTGGTGGTGTCATGCATTGTTTAAGAAAGTATAAATTAACATAATCTGTTTAGAAATATTCACCAATTATAATTGAATTTAACCTTTGACTGAGCAATTACAGTTCTTGGAATTTATATGACAGATACACTCATAAGAATACAGAGAATCCTGAACAGAATAGTTATTGCAACAAGAGAAGATTAGAGGAAACATAAGTATCCAACAATAGGAGACAGGTTAAGTAATTAGGAAACATCCATAAACACTATTCCATCATCAGTAAGAATGAGGCAGAACTGTGTGTACTGATAAGGAAAATTCACTAAGATATTAAATGAAAAAAACTAGGTACAAAAGAGTGTTCTATGACCTTTGTTAAAAAGAATATAAATATCAATAATAAAATATTTAACCCTATAACTTAAAGAATTAGAAAGAGAACAACAAAAAAATCCCAGAGTAAGTAGAAGGAAGGAAATAATAAAGATTAGAGTGAAAATAAATGACATAGAGATTAAAAAAAAAGCAATGAAACCAAGAGCTGGTTCTTTGAAAAGATAAACAAGATCGATGAACCTTTAGCCAGTCTCATCAAGAAACAAAGAGGACCCAAATAAATAAAATCAGAAATGAAAGTGGTGAAGTAACAACTGATACCACAGGCATACAAAAGATTGCAAGAAAATACTATGAACAACTGTATGCCAACAAGCTGGACAATGTGGATGAAATGGATAAATTCCTAGAAAAATACAATATACCAAAACTCAATCAGGAAGATTCAGAAAACCTGAGTAGGCCAATAACAACTGAGAAAATAGATGCAGTAATAAAAAAACTCCCAGCAGGTTATAGTTGAGAGACAAAGATGGTGGCTGACAGGATGACAGACTGCAAGATAGTATATGAGTGAGAGAGTGAAAGGAGAGTGCATGGACGTGTGGGGAGTGTGAGTATTTGTGAGAGAGGGACAGCCATTTTCCAGAGGACTGTTGGGGACTGGCAGCCCAGGCTCCTCTGGCCGGGCAGTCTCTATTACTGCTGAAATCTCTCCTGGAGTGGCCGGCTCAGCTGCAGAGACTGCACCATCTTGAAGGGGAGAGTGGCTGTGATCAGAAGCCAGCCTTACCTTCAATTGGAGAGACCTCAGATACCTTCCGGGACCCTATAACCACAATGCCCAGGGACGAGCTGCCTCAGCTGCAAACCAATGAGCACTGAGACTCAGCCTCCCCAGCCATGGGTGACTAAAAACTTTGTCCACGAGGAGACAAAATGGTGGCTGAGTACACAGATGGGATCTGGGCCTTGTAACAGAGCAGATAGAAGGAGCAGCTGAATCAAGTAACATCAACCTGCAATTGGCAAATTAGACACAACTGCTCTGTCTCCTCAGATTCAGCTGGGTGTTTGTTATTTGGGTGTTGTTTGCATTTGTTGGATTAGTTGTTGTTTGTTGTTTGCATTCAGTTCTGGGTGTTTGTTGTTTGCATTTTTTGGATTAGTTGTTGTTTTTTTGGAGTTTTCTCTCCGTATACATATATTTTTCCCCCTTACTTTTTCTTCTCTTTCTTTTCTCTCTTACATTTTTTCCTTTTCTCAATATAATTTTTGCACTCTTTTCTCTCCCCTTATTCTCTTTTCTCTGGTGGTCATCTTTGTTTGGGGTTATTGGTATCAGGAATACATTTGTGTTTGGTGCCCTATGTGTTGTGTCATGTCATGTTGTATTTTGTGCCTTTAAGTCAATGCAGGAGAGACACAGCTTCATAACCAGACACCCTGAGAGTAGTGAACATTGGGAGACACAGAAACAGCCCCATACGAAAGAAAAGAAGGAATCACCAGAAAAGGAAGTAAATGAAAAAGAGGCAAGCAATATGTCAGAGAAAGAATTCAGAGCAATGGTCATAAGGACTCTGAAAAGGTTGGAAGAAAAATTCAACAATATGTGTAATAACTAAGAGGAAATGAAGAACCACCAAGAAGAAATGAAAAAATGACATCCTTGCAATAAAAAACACACTAGAAAACATTAACAGTAAACTAGAAGAAGCAGAGTACTGCATCAGTGAGCTAGAAGACAAGGTAGGAAAAAATACCCAAGCAGAGCAGCAACTGGAAAGAAAACTTAAAAAACAGGAGGAGAGCCAAAGGGAACTTTGGGACAACATGAAATGAAACAACATCTGCAGAATAGGGGTCACAGAAGGAGAGGAAACTGAGCAAGGAATAGAAAACCTGTTTGAAGAAATAATGACAGAAAACTTTCCTAATATTGGGAAGAAGAAAAAACTCACACAAGTCCAAGAAGCTCACAGATAAACCTAACAAGACGGACACCAAGACACATTATCATTAAATTGGCAAACACCAACAACAAAGTAAAAATCTTAAAGGCTGCCAGAGAGAGACAGAAAATTACTATAAGGGATCTCCCATCAGACTATAGATGGATTTCTCAACAGAAATACATCAGGCCAGAAGGGAATGGAACGAAATATACAAAATCATGCAAAGCAAGGGTCTGAATCCAAGAATAATGTACCCAGCAAGGCTATCAATCAAAGTTGAGGGTGAAATCAGGAGCTTCACAGACAAAAAAGGACAAAGGGAGTTTATTACCACCAAACCAGCAATGCAAGAAATGCTAAAGGGTTTGTTGTAAAAAGAAAAAAAATAGGAAGGGAAGTAGGAACACAGGCATAAAGAATAAAAATGGCAACAAACAAGTACCTATCAATAATAACTTTAAATGTAAATGGATTAAATGCCAAATCAAAATACATAGGGTTGCAGAGTGGTTAAGAAAAGATAAGCCATGTATCTGCTGTCTACAGGAGACCCACCTCAGAACAAAGTACTCACACAGATTTATGGTGAAGGGATGGAAAAAGGTTTTTCAGGCAAATGGAAATGGTAGCAATACTTATATCTTACAAATTGATCTCAACGTGAAGGCCACAGCAAGAGATAAGGAAGGCCACTTCATAATACTAAAGGGAGCAATTCAACAAGAAGATATAACTCTGGTACATATATAGGCACCCAATACAGGAGCACCCAAATACATAAAAAAACTTCTGGAGGATATAAAAGTAAGATTGTCAGCAATACAGTCATAGTAGGAGACTTTAATATCCCACTAACACCAATGGATAAATCCTCTAAAGAAAAAATCAGCAAAGAAACATCAATCCTAAATGACTCACTAGATCAGATGGAATTAATTGACATTTTCAGAACATTTCACCCCAAAGCCACAGAATATACATTCTTCTCAAGCACACATGTGTCATTTTCAAAGGTAGATCACATATTGGGAAACAGGCAAAGTCCCTTCAAATTCAAGAAGATAGAAATCATATCAAGCACCTTCTCAGGTCACAATGGCATAAAATAAGAAATAAACTACAATAAAACCAATTAAAAAAAAACAAACACCCAGAGGCTAAATAGCATGTTATTAAACAATGATTGAGTTACCAAAGAGACCAAAGTTGAAATAAAATGCATCATGGCAAAAAGGACAATGAAAACACAACAATCTAAAATCTATGGGACACAGTGAAAGCAATCTTTAGAGGAGTGGTTCTCAACCTTTCTAATGCCGCGATCCTTTAATACAGTTCCTCATGTTGTGGTGACCCCCCATCATAAAATTATTTTCATTGCTATTTCATAACTGTAATTTTGCTACTGTTATGAATCTTAATGTAAATATCTGTGTTTTATGATGGTCTTAGGCAACCCTGCTAGTGGTTCTCAACCTGTGGGTCATGACCCCCAGGTTGAGAACCACTGCTGCAGAGCCTAAGATCATCGGAAAACAAAGAAATTGAAGCAGTGATCAAAAATATTCCAGCAAACAAAAGCACTGGCCTGGATGGCTTTACAGGGGACTTCTACCAAGCATTCAAAGGACAACTAAAACATATCTTCCTCAGACTATTCAAAAAAATTCAAGAGGAAGGCACACTTCCAAGCTCTTTTTATGAAGCTAGCATTACCTTAATCCCAAAACCAGATAAAGATACCACAAAAAAGAGAACTACAAGTCTATATCCTTGATGAACATAGATGCTAAAATCCTCAACAAAATTCTAGCAAATTGGATTCAGCACACCATGACCAAGTGGGATTTATTCCAGGGATCCAAGGATGGTACAATATCTGCAAGTCAATAAATGTGATATATCACATAAACAAATTGAGAGAAAAAATATCGCATAATCATATTAATCAATGCAGAAAAAGCATTTGATAAAATCCAACACCCTTTCTTGATAAAAACTCTCAGCAAAGTGGGAATAGAGGGATCAGACCTCAACATAATAAAAGCCTTATATGACAAACCTACAGCCAACATCATACTCAATGGGCAAAAACTAAACTCATTTCCCCTAAGAATGGGAACAAGACAGGAATGCCCACTTTCACCACTCCTCTTCGATATAGTACTGGAAGTGCTAGCCATAGCTATCAGACAAGAAGAAGAAATAAAAGGCATCCAAATTGGAAAAGAAGAAGTAAAACTGTACTTATTCGCAGATGACATGATACTAGCATACATAGAAAATCCCAAAGACTCCATCAAAAAACTACTAGACCTAATAAATGAATTTGGCAATGTAGCAGGATACAAAATTAACATCCAGAAATCTATGGCCTTTTTATACACCAATAATGAACTCACAGAAAGAGAAACAAACAAACAAATTTCATTTACCATTGCACCAAAAAGAGGAAGATACCTAGGAATATACTTAACTAAGGTCGTAAAAGACCTAAACTCGGAAAATTACAGGACATTGAAAAAAAGATATAGAGGAAGACATAAACAAATGGAAGAACATACCATGTTCATGGTTTGGTAGAATCAACATCATTAAAATGTCCCTACTACCCAAAGCAATCTACAGATTTAATGCAATCCCCATTACAATACCAACACCATATTTCAAAGATCTAGAACAAACTCTCCAAAAATTCATCTGGAATAAAAAGAACCCAAATAGCCACAGCAATCCTGAGAAAGAAGAACAAAGTCAGAGGGATCACGATACCAGATATCAACCTATATTACCAAGCCACTGTTCTCAAAACTGCCTGGTACTGGCACAAGAACAGACATATAGACCAATGGAACAGAACAGAGAACCCAGAAATTGACACAAGCCATTATGCTCAATTAATATTTGATAAAAGAGGCAAGAGAATACAAAGGAGTCAAGACAGTCTCTTCAATAAATGGTGCTGGGAAATTTGGTCCGATACATGCATAAAAATGAAACTAGATCAGCAACTTACACCATATACAGAAACAAACTCAAAATGGATAAAGGACTTAAGATGGGAAACCATAAAAATCTTACAAGAGTCCATAGGCAGCAAAATAGCAGACATATGTTGTAGCAATATCTTTACAGACACAGCTCCTAGGGCAATGGAGACTAAGGAGAAAATAAACAAATTGGACTACATCAAAATAAAAAGCTTCTGCACAGCAAAAGAAACCATCAACAAAACAGTAAGAAAGCCCACTGCATGGGCGAACATATTTGTCAATGATATTTCAGATAAGGGTTTAATCTCCAAAATTTATAGGGAACTCATACAACTTAATAAAAGGAAAATAAATGATCCAATAAAAAAGTGGCCAAAGGACCTAAATAGACACTTTATGAAAGAGGACATATAGAAGACTGAGAGACATATGAAAACATGCTCAAAGTCACTAACTATCTGAGAGATGCAAATCAAAACAACAATGAGATACTATCTCACACCTGTCAGAATGGCTATTATCAACAAATCAACAAATAGCTAAGTGCTGGCGAGGATGTGGGGAAAAAGAGATCCTTGTGTACTATTGGTGGGAATGCAAACTGGTGCAGCCACTGTGAAAGACAGTATGTGGTTTCTTCAAAAGTTAAAAATGGAATTCCTATTTTACTCAGAAATCCCACTTCTAGGAATATATCCCAAGAAACCAGAAACACCAATCAGAAAGGATATATGCACTCCTATGTTCACAGCAGCACAATTTACAATAGCTAAGATTTGGAAACAACCTAAGTACCTATCAGCAGATGAATGGATTGAAAAATGGTGGCACATCTACTCAATGGAATACTCTGCCACTATAAAAAAGAAAGGACTTTTACCATTTGCAACAGCATGCATGGAACTGGAGAGCATTATGTTAAGCGAAATAAGCTGGTTGGAGAAAGATAAATATCACATGATCTCACTCATATGTGTGATATAATGATCTACATAATTTGGTGAACAAGAATTGATCCAGAGACAAATGGCAGGGGTGGAGGGTGGTTAGAGAGCAACCAAAAGACTTGTATGCATGGATATGAGCATAACCAATGGACATAGACACTGGGACGGTAGGGGCTTGCCCAGGGTGGGAATGGGGGGGCGGCAAGTGGGGAAAAAGGAGACATACGTAAAACTTTAGACAATAAATTATATATATATAAATAAAAGCTGTTATAGTTTACCAAACAAACAAACAAACAAACAAAAAACTCCCAGCAAACAAAAGCTTAGTTCTGGATGGCTTCACAGAAGAGTTTTATGAAACATTCAAAGCAGAACTAACACCTATTCTCCTCAAACTATTCCAAAAAATCCAAGAGGAAGGAACACTTCCAAGCTCTTTTTATTAGGCCAGCATTATTCTAATTCTAAAACCAGATAAAGACATTACAAAGAAAGAGAATTACAGATTGATTTCTCAGATGAACACAAAATATTAGTAAATTGGGTCCAGCAATATATTGAAAAGATAATACATCATGATCAAGTAGGATTTATTCCAGGGATGCAAGACAGGTACAATATTTGCAAATCAATAAATGTGATACAGCACATAAACAAATTGAAAGACAGAAATCACATGATCATATCAATAGACATAGAAAAAGCACTTGACAAAATCCAATAGTCATTTTTTATAAAAAGTCTTAATAAAGTGGGAACAGAGGGAGCATATCTCCCCATAACAAAGGCCATATGTGACAAACCTATGGCCAACATCATACTCAATGAGCAAAACCTGAAACCATTTCCCCCAAAACAGAAACAAGACAGGGAAGCCTACTTTCACCACTCTTGTTCAACCTAGTATTGGAAGTGTTAGCCACAGTGATCAGACTAGAAGAAGAGATAAAAGGCATCCAAAATGGAAAGGAGGAAGTAAAACTTTTTTTATTCCAAGATGACATGATATTGTACATAGAAAAATCATAAAGATTCCATCAAAAACAACTAGATTTACTGGATGAATTTGGTAACATAGCTGGATACAAAATTAACACCCGGAAATGTATGGCATTTTTATACACCAATAATGAATTCTCAGAAAGAGAAACTAAAAAAAAAAAAAAAAAAAAAAAATCCCATTTACCATACCAACAAAAAAATTAAGATACTTGGGAATAAACATACACAAAGAGGGAAAAGAGTTGTATTTGAAAAACTATAGGACATTGAAAAAAGAGATAGAGGCAGATATAAACAAGTGCAGAATATACCATGTTCATGAATTGATAGAATTAACATCATTAAAATGTCCATACTACCCAAAGCAATCTATAGATTCAATGCAATCCCTATTAAAATACCAACAGCATATTTTATAGATCTAGAACAAACATTCCAAAAATTTTTATGGAACCAAAGAAGACCCTGAATAGTTGCAGCAATCTTGAAAAAGAAGAACAAAGTTGAAGGGATCACAATGCAAGATATCAAGTTATACTACAAAGCCATTATAATCAAAACAACCTGGTATTGGCACAAGAACAGGCATATACGTAGATCAATAGAACAGAACAGAGACCTTAGAAATAGACCCAAGTCAGTAGGCTCAATTAATATTTTACAAAAAGGCAAAACATACAATGGATTCAAGACAGTCCCTTTAATATATGGTGTTGGGAAAATTGGACAGATAGATGCAAAAAAATGAAACTGGTATCCAACAAGATGGTGGCATAGGTAAACACCTGAACTTGCTACTGAGCACAACCGTATCAAAACTACAACTAAAAGACAAAACGAATATCATCCAGAACCATGGGAAGGCTGGCTGAGTGGAAATTCTATAACTAGAAGGAAAGAGAAAAGTGCATTAAGTCTGGTAGGAGGTGCAGAGGTGTGGAAGTGAAGTGCAGAGGTACGGAGGCATGCATGAAAGGGGATAGCAACTGGGTACACTGTTGTCTTTTTCAATTGGGAGGGAGATACAAGCTCCCAACTGCTCTGAACTCCAGTTCTGGACTAGACTCTGGGGACCCAGACTCATACGGGGAGAAACTGGAATGTCTGGCACCAGGCCAGAATGGGAGGGCAGCTTCCTCTCAGAGGTGCTTACAGTGATTATTGTTCCAGCATGGTGCCGAGGGACACAGAGACCCAGGGGCCTCTTTGGGGCAGGGCTGATGGTTAGCCATTGCTGTTTGCACTGCCCTGGTGATTCCCTGAGAACCTGCCCCACCCAATTTACAACCCCACCCAAGCTGTGGGCAGAGGCTTTTGCATATGAATGGCCTGGCCTTTTGCAATCTAAACCTAACAAACTGCAGCTGGGTCAGAGAGCACCAGAGCCTCCAAAAGAAGGCCCAAGGCTCCACAGCAGCTTGCATTGCTTCACAGCTGGGCCTCATCTGGGCACCTCCAAACCCCAAAGAAAGAGGAGGAACCTGAAGATCTCCCTGTAGCTCCTGCTAGGTGGTTTCAGGCAGTGGCTGACTTTGCCCCTCCTTGGAAATCCAAGAGCCAGTGTTACACAGTGGTCAGGGTGAGACCATCCAGATTACAATTTTTCACATCCATAAGAGACACACTCAGGGGGAAGACTCAGTGAGCACCAAAGCCCCACTGAAGCAAGTTCTGCCCCATAAGGGAGTCTCCAGCACAGAAGTTCTCCCATTGTAGATACAACTGGTCCTCACAGCCAATTGGCCTGGAGGTCAACTCCTCCCAGTGATACCAACAGCAATCAAGGCTTAACTACAACAAGACCGTGCACACAGCTCACAAAAGGGTGCACTAAGAGTGTCCACCTCAGGTAATTATGGAGGCTGAGCCACTGGGCCCTAGAGGACACCTACCTCACAAAGCCACTCTATAAACACAGGGAGGCAACCAAAATGCAGAGACAAAGAAACAGGTCACAAATGAAAGAAATGGAGGAAGGCAAATGATTGGATATAGAGTTCAAAATCACAGTTATAAGGTTACTAGATAATTTTCTAGAAACCTCTGAGAAATATAGTGAGACCCTCAATGATATGAAAAAGGACCAATAAGAAACTAAGCATACACTAACTGAAATAAAGAATAATATACAGAGATCCAACAGCAGACTAGAGGATCCCAAGAATCAAGTCAAAGATTTGAAATACAAAGAAGCAAAAAACACCCAACCAGAAAAGCAAAAAGAAAAAAAAAATCCAAAAATATGAAGATAGTGCAAAGAGCCTCTGGGACAACTTCAAGTGTACCAACATCTGAATTATAGGGGTGCCAGAAGAAGAGAGAGAGCAAGATATTGAAAACCTATTTGAAGAAATAATGACAGAAAACTTCCCCTACTTGGTGAAAGAAATAGACCTACAAGTCCAGTAAGCGCAGAGAACCCCTAACAAAAGGAATGCAAAGAGGACCACACCAAGACACATCATAATTAAAATGCCAAGAGCAAAAGACAAAGAGAGAATATTAAAAGCAGCAAGAGAAAAAGTTAGTTACCTACAAGGGAGCACCCATATGACTGTCAGCTGATTTCTCAACAGAAACTATGCAGGCCAGACGGGAGTGGCAAGAAATATTCAGTGATGAATAGCAAGAAGCTACAACCAAGATTACTCTACCCAGCAAAGCTCTCATTTAGAATTGAAGGTCAGATAAAGAGCTTCACAGATAAGAAAAAACGGAAGGAGTTCATCACCACCAAACCAGTATTATATGAAATGCTGAAGGGTATTATTTAAGAAGAGGAAGAAGAAGAAAAAGGTAAAGATAAAAATTATGATCAACAAAGTGACAACAAATACATATCTATCAACAAGTGAAAATAAAAACCAAATGAATAAAAAATCTGATGAACAGAATAAACTGGTGAATATAATAGAATCAGGGCATAGAAAGGGAGTAGACTGAAAATTCTTGGGGGAAGGGGATTTAGGGGGTGTGGGAAGAGACTGGACAAAAATAGTATACCTTTGGATGAGGACAGTGGGGGGGGGTAAGGGCAAGGTGTGGGTGGGAATGGGGTGGAGGGGAGCTATGGGGGGTAAAAAGAGGAACAACTGTAATAATCTGAACAATAAAGATTTATTTAAAAAAAAGAAACTGTATCACCAACTTACACCATACATAAGAATAAATTCAAAATTGATAAAATTCTTAAATGTAAGTCTTAAAACCATAAAAATCTTAGAAGAAACTATAGGCAGCAAAATGTCAGACATCTCTCATAGCAATATGTTTAGGATACATCTCCTAGGGCAAAGGAAACTAAGGTGAAAATAAACAAATGGGACTACATCAAAATAAAAAGCTACTGCATAGCAAAAGAAACCACCAGCAAAATGAAAAGGGAGCCTTCTGTTTGGGAGATCATATATGGCAATGATACATCTGATAAAGGGTTAATATCCAAAAATAGGAACTCATACAACTTAAGCAAAGAAGACAAAAATTCAATTGAAAAATGGGCAAAGAACCCAAGTAGACACTTCTCCAAAGTGAACATATAAATGCCCAAGAGACATAGAAAAAATGCTCAAAGTCACTGATAATGAGAGAGATGCAAATTAAAATGACAATGAAGTATAACCTCATACTTGTCAGAATGACTACCGTCAACAAATCAACAAATGACAAGTGCTGGCGAGGATGTGGAGAATAGGGAACCTTAGTACACTGCTGGTGGGAATGCAGACTGGTACAGCCACTATGGGAAACAGTATGGAGTTGCCTCAAAATATTAAATATGTCATTTGACCCAGTGATCCCACTTCTAGGGATATATCCTAAGAAACCCAAAAAGGATATAAATAAGCACTTATTAATTCATAAGCTTATAAGCATCTACCTATATCTATCTCTCTTTATGCTATACTAGAGGCCCGGTGGATGAAATTCGTGTAGGGGGGGAGGGTGTCCAGGGGGAGGGTGTTCCTCAGCCCAGCCTGCACCCTGTCCAATCTGGGACCCCTCAAGGGCAGTCAGACATCCCTCTCACAATCCAGGACTGCTGGCTCCCAACCACTCGCCTACTTGCATGTCTGATTGCCCCTAACCACTTCTGCCTGCCAGCCTGATCACCCCTAACCATTTCCCTACCATCCTGATCGACACCTAACTGCTCCCCTGCTGGCCCGATTGCCCCTAATTGCCCTCCCCTGCCAGCCTGGTCACCCCTAACTATCCTCCCTTGTAAGCCTGGTCCCTCCCCACTGCCCTCCCCTGCTGGCCTGACTGCACACAACTGCCTTCACCTACCAGCCATCTTGTGGTGGCCATCTTGTGTCCACATGTGGGTGTTGGAGTGATGGTCAATTTGCATTATACCTCTTTATTATATAGAATAATAGAGGTAATATGCAAATTGACCATCATGACCTCACACACAAAGATGGCCGCCCCATGTAATCACAAGATGGCCACCCCCATGTGATCACAAGATGGCTGCCACAAGATGACTGGCAGGGGAGGGCAGTTAGGGGTGACCGGGCCTGCAGGGGAGGGCAGTTGGGAGCAATAGGAGCCAGCAGTGGAGGGCAGTTAGGGTGACCTGGCTGGCAGGAGAGGTCAGTTGGGGGTGAATGGGTCGGCAGGGGTGAGCAGTGGTGGCGATTGGTCCAGCAGGGGAACAGTTAGGCATCAATCAGGCTGGCAGTGGAGTGGCTAGGGGGTGATCAGGCTGGCAGGTAGAAGAGGTTAGGGGCAATCAGACAGGCAGGCAGGCAAGCGGTTAGCAGCCAGTAGTCTCAGATTGTGAGAGGGATGTCCGACTGCTGCTTTAGACATGATTCCTGTGGGATCAGGTCTAAATGGGAAGTCGGACATCCCTTGAGGAGTTCCAGATTGGAAAGGGTGCAGGCTTCGCTGAGGGACAACCCTCCTCACCTCCCTCTCCCACCCAGTGCACGAATTTCATGCACTGGGCCTCTAGTATCTATACTAATCTATACCAATAAAAGGATAATATGCTAATTAGACCAGACATCTTCCAGATATCCTTCTGGACAAAGCCACCGTGGCAGGAGCTGAGGCAGAGGCGGTTAGGGACAATCAGGCTGGCAGGGGGGAGCAGTTAGGGGGCGATCAGGCCAGCAGGGGAGGGCAGTTAGGGGCAATCAGGCTAGTAGGGGAGGGCAGTTAGAGACATCAGGCCAGCAGGCAGAGGTGGTTAGGGGCAATCAGGCTGGCAGGCAGGTGAGCAGTTAGGAGCCAGCGGTCCCGGATTGCGAGAGGGATGTACTGGATTGAAGAGGGTGCAGGCCAGGCTGAGGGCACCCCCCGCCCCATGCACAAATTTCATGCACTGGGTCTCTAGTTTATATAATATTGTCTCTGAAAGGATTTGAAGAAACAGGTAGCACACAAATTCTAGAGAGGGAAACTAGAAAACCAAGGAAAAGGTTAAGAAGGAAATAATTTTTTATCTTGTAATATTTGATTGTTTAAACACATGTTTTCAAAAAACAAATAATAAATGTCAGGCACAAGGTGATTCTTAAGCAATTCCTAAAAGTTTTAAACTGTGCCAGTACTATAGTTTAAATCAATAAATGTGTGCTATGAATAAAGCATTGCTACTTGGAGGGGCCTAAAATGTAAGTTGTTTGAATATATATGTTTTGACATATTTGTTAAATGTTTCATTTCTGTAATCTCATTTTACAGAGAGATTTCACACTGGAAGGAAAGTGCTAAAGTAAAAAATGTAATCCTTGGACATAGAGGACTCCACAAGGTCAAGGGCTACACACCCTTAACACATAAGCCTTGAATGTTGTTTGAGTCTCAGAGTTCTCAGTTGGAAGCAATGTAAACTAACTCTAGCTAATATAAACAGGAAAAGAGCTTATAAAAAGGATGTCAGATAACTCACAGAATTCCAGGACGGATAGAGAACCAAGCTTAGCACTATGTAGCTAGGATAATGCCCCAATCAGTGTAGAGTGAAAAAACTATTACTGATATTTCAGAATTCAATTCAATCAGAATATCCAATGTGGGACCACTGATACACTCACACTGGAACCCTGGGTGAAACTGCAGGAACACATCACTTTGCTTCCCTCCTATTGGCCAGAAGTTGGTCACATGACCAACAAGTACCTGGCTAAAATTTTGGTGCTTTATTACAATGAGTGAAGGAAAAGAACAAAATAAACTGATGAATAAAATAGATCCAGAGACATAGAAGCATGGAACAGACTGATGAATTTCAGAGGGGAGGTAGGGGTGGATTGTGGGAGGGGAGTAATTAACAAGGGAACTTATATGCACATATGGACACAGACAATAGAGTCATGAAGGCCTGGGAGTGGAAGGTGCTGGGTGGAGGGGGTCAGTGGGAAAAACAGACAGACAGACAAACAAACAAACAAACAAATGGGACACCTCTAATACTTTCAATAATAAAGAAAAAAAAAAGAGTGAAGGAGCCCAGCCAATGTGGCTCAGCAGTTGAGCATTGACCTATGAACCAGGAGGTCCTGGTTCAATTCCTGGTTGGGGCATATACCTGGTTTCTGGCTTGATCCCCAGTGAGGGGGTGTGCAGGAGGCAGCCAATTGATTGATGATTCTCTCTCATCATTGATGCTTCTATCTCTCTCTCCATCTCCCTTTTTCTCTGAAATAAATAAAAATATTTTTTTAAAAAGAGTGAAGGAGAGGAAGGCCACTGTGGGACAGTTAGCAATCTTTCCCACAGACATCGACTCCATGCTAATATCAAATCTGAGTGGCAACATGTAGGGAACCATCATTTCCATTTGGATCTTGATGGAGACCTATTAGATTGGAGTCTGCTTGGATCTGTGTTCACAAAAATTATATTTTTTGCTGAAAATATCCAAAGTCATTGATAAAATAAAGAACATGATTATTTGTGTATTTTTTGTTGATTATTTTCTTGTGTTTTTCGCTAAACCACTGAGCATAGATTCATTTACAGGCTTCTATGAGTTTGTGGCAGTTGGAATAAGGTAAGTACCGTTTTAGTTCTGTCCTGCTGGAATGAGTATTTTCAGGTTTAAAAGTTGGCCAGGTTGGAATTTTACCAGATTCAAGCAAGTGAGTTTTCTTTTTTGGAGAGAATTGAAATCCATTAGAGAAAGTTTCTCATTAGTGGAGTAGAGAGGCCCCAGTTGTCAAACTTCTTGTCTTGGGAAAGTTGTCTTTCTTTGTTAACAGGGACCTTTCATCTTCTGGAATATGATAAGTAACCAGCTGCTGTTTTGGTTCTTGGGGGGCTCAAAATAGTTGTGTGAATGTATTTTCTTCTCTGAGTTTTTTTATTTTTCCCTTTTCTTTTTCTTGAAGAAAATGGCTGCTGGATACTTCCCAGGTTATCCAAGAATTTAATAACATTTTTACTGTTTGAGTGTAAGAATTTTTTCACATGTGAAAGTCTGTGTAAATTGAGAACTGGGAAATGGTGAGCCCAAATGGATACTGAAATTCTAATAGAGACTCTAGTCTTTCTGATGCTGAATAGCTTTGTTGTAGAAGCAGGCTGTATGTGGAGGATGGGCATGGTTATGTCAAGGATAAAATTGGAAAGTGCCTTTAAGTTAGATAGTCCACCTCCAGAATGAATTAAAAAGGAAAGTTATAACTTCTCTCAAATTCAGTGGTACACCTGTTTTGTTTGGTTTTAAGAAGCTATTAAACATTTATAAAATCTAAATGAGGGGGCATTAAAAATTCCTGTAAGAAAATAATTCAGAAATTAAGCCAATATTTTAAATACTTCAATGTGCTAGCTCTTTAAGAGAAGCCCTCCCAGTTTTTACAATCAGAGCTAAGCTATAAATCATATTCTTTAGCTTGCAAAAATACATTAAGTAGGTTAAACAAAAATGGTCTGTACTTGGGAAAGTGCCTTTGATCATTTCTAGAGGAGTCTGAGATTTGAAAGTGTTCATATTCTATTTTAAATGTTCACATCCCAAAGGGTTTTATCTGACTCACGGTTATTTTATTTCTTAATATTTCCTAAAGTACTTAGAAAAATTCTGGTCTCCAATAGTTACTGTTCAAGGAACAGCTTTAGCCACTTTTGCCAGTTTGTCTTATCTCTTTTCTTCCCTTTGTTTGTTTATTGGGAATGCTGTCTTTGTGTATTTTCTCTGAAAAGACTAATTTCTTGCCATTTTCTAATGTTTATCCCCTGAGACTATGGGTGTTTAAGAAATTTGCTTCTGTACCCTGTCATTCTGTCTCTTTGTCCAGGAGTGTCTGATGAAAATCATGTTACCGGCTGTGGGTAAATGGATTTCTCTTTGTTTTGGAGGAAGGCATTGTAATTACTCTTTCAATCTTCTTGTCTGTGAATGTCTTTGGGTAGTAAAGATTTGTGATTAAAACAATGGAATATGTATCGTAATTGAACTTCTCTCTTGGCAAGAGTAACTTTGTACAGTACTTACAATTAACTATAGCAAGGGTACAAGTGTGGCTGTAAATGACCAGGCTGAAGGTTAATTTAAATACAAGCCAAGCTAAGGCATTTTATGATTCACAGATGGTTCTAAAAATAAAGATGTGCAATCCATAGATACAAATTGCAAAACCAGTCCTATGTGTCATCAGAAGCTTGGCATTACTCCGGATAAGCCTGTGACCTGCTCATATACATGTTCCAGCTCAACTTTTTGTATTTTATTTTTGTAAATAACCCAACTAATACCCAACTTACTCGACTTAAGATCTCTGAGTCACTTTGGATCCTCCATTGTTTTTCCTATAATCCTGGTCATTTGCCAGGCCTTGTCCCTTATCATCTCTGCAGAGGATCTGTGCCAGCCTTTCAGTCTCACCTCCACCCTCCTGGTGCAAGCCCCACGGATTATTGCAGTAATCCTCTGCCTCATCCCTTTATGTTCATCCCCACTGCTTCAATCCATCCTGTTTTTAATAGGCTCTGTCCTGCCAATATATTTTTTTCACCAAATTCTATGATCCCACATATAAAAACAAAAACACCTATTGGTTCCTTATAGGAAAAACTCCAAATTTCTTGATCTAGTTTTTAAGGTTTTCTTTAATCTGACACAAATTTTGTTGTGGGGTCTAACCCTGGAGTCAGAATAAGACCACCAGAGGCAGATGCTCCGGCTAAGGTCCCCGAAAGGAGGGAGAGCCTCCAGCCCCTTCTGGGGGGTCCCTCTCTCCTCCCTTGGGAGGGAGAGCCTCCGGCCCCTTCTGGGGGGTCCCTCTCTCCTGCCTCTCGGGTACCTCGCCGGGGCCCCAAATGTTGTGGGGCGACCCGCGAATGAAGACCACCAGGCAGCCAAATTGAAATTTAGGAAGCCTTTATTACGAACTCGAGCCTGGGCCCGAGTCTCCACTGACACAGCAGGGAGCAGCGCGAGCCCTGAACACTCGGAGCAAGCAAGTTTTATCCCCCACGCAGGGGGATTTGGCAGAACCTGATTGGTTAAACTTGGGTCAAAAAGTCAGTTACATTATTCACAATAATGGAAGATTTTCAGTTGAACAAGCAATTACAAAAGTTACAAAGCATGGGAGAATGTAGTTACAGCGTAAGTTGCCTGTTTGATCAGCCTTGCAATTTCCTTTATTCTAAATTCTAAATTACAAAGGCTGGGCGCAGCCTGCAGGGTCGCTCCCAGCCACATCCTGCTGGACATAGGATTGGAATGTAGATCTATCTTACGAAAGCAGATTGTACAGAAGCAGAATTGAGCAAAGTTAATAATCTCCAAAAGTTATTTACAGTTTCTACTTCTGGAGCTACTGAGTCAGTGGGAATTGATCTCCTGTAGTTCTGGTCCACAGGCACAGAAAAATTACCTTTGTGATGTGGGATGGATTTACTTTAAAACAAAAGGCAGGAGTCATGCCTGGCTGGAGCATGACGAACCACATGCTTCTGAGCGTGGGTCACCTGCCAAACCTTAATATACAGTTGGGGTCTCTGTCCTGACTTGGGGTCACTTACGTCAGAACATTCCCCACTGGTCTTACTGGGGAATCAAATCATTGATTCCTGCTGTTCCCATTCCTCCTCTCGGATGGGTTGGTAGTAAGTGTGTAAGACCATGAGTTTCCAGGTCTCAGTCTGGAAGCTGAGGTAACTACCCTATTGTTTAAGCAAGTAAGTGCGTGCAGAAGTCAGAATAGCAGGGTTAAAATTCAAACAGCAGTTTTTACCCAAGTATGGTTGCTACCATACTTCAATTTATCTCTTTTTACTTCCCTTCATGGATCCATTCTCTAGGAAAGTGATTATTTTCCTCTTTTTTGACTTCTGTTTACATTGCCTAACCTCCCCTAAGCCCCCTGCCTTGCTCTCCATGCTGTTATTTAATTTCTACCTGTTCAACAACTCAAGTTTCATCTCATGAAGAAGTTCCTCTTATCTCTTTCAGCCCATATGGTGCTCAGGGGCACTGAAGGATGTTGGAACTGTCAGAGGCCTGAGAGGTTACGGAGTCCATCGGTTCTTTCTGTAGACCGTGTAGTTTATATCCTTATTATTGTCTTTGCCACTAGGCTTGGGGCCAGTATCAGGTTTTCCAGGCCTGGCATAGCACCTGGCACACACTGCTTGGCATAGTGATAAAACAAAAGGAAACTGAGGCCCAGATCGCTGGCAGCAGTCCTGGACCAGGCTTTAGGATTTTCCCAGTCCATGTTGTTCTCAGTATAGCACTTGTTTACAGGACTGGGTAAATTTCTCTCTTATAAGGTTAATGATTCTTAAGTTTCATTCTTCAGTGATCTTGGAAATGTCTCTCCTCTGTTTCTCTTCTTCAGGGATATGGATCAACTTTTTCTTTTCATTTGCATCCCCCAAATCCTAAGCTGTAACAGACCAACTGCTGTGAGCTAAATTGGTGGAAAGTTTCCTGAAGGCATCTGTGCTCATGTGACATCACTGAGGAGGAAGCAAATCTTTGCTGAGTGCCCACCATGGCTGAGCGCTGGCTCTGGAAACAGGTTTTTTCTTCCAGTTCCCATTTCTGATACACTTTTATCTCAAATTTCTAGTTTAAATTGATTTTTGAGGGTTGTCTGATTTCTATTGAGAGGACTGGCATTCTCCTTTCTTTCCCCTCGTCTGCTGTCAGCCTACTAATTTGGATAAATATCCAAGGTGGCAGTAGACTCATATCCCATACATCCTCACTTTGACATTGGAACTTTATGGTATTAAAAGCTACCCAAGATTTTGAAAATGTGTCATGTTTCAGTTGGCATGGCTGTGGAGTATATATGTTATATATTTTCCTGCAGAAAAAAAATTTTTTTTCTATTGAGCCAGAAGCCAAATCTGTGGGACTCAAATTTAAAACTTATAATAGGCAATCACTACATTCCATATTCAATGCACAACAACAGGGTGACTGGCACTGCCAGCACTGTGGTAAATAATGGGCCCTTTACAATCGCTCCTAAAATACACTTAGCTTATTTACCGGAATGACAACTCCCATCTGTGTGGTATTAGAACACTTGAAAGGTGGCCAAAGTTCTATGTTTGACTTGTTAAAGTTTTTACCCTGAGGAGGGAAAGGGAGCAAAATTTGAGTCGCAGATTATTTCAATAATTCATTTCAGAAAAGAAAGCCAGCTTAGATTTTGTATCTGAAATTAACAGTTTGAGGCCTGTACATTTCCACTGTCACCTTAGATATGTCCCTTAAATGTCCTTTCCTCTCTGTCTCCACTGCCTTCCCCCTTCCAAGCCTACTTTCCTCTCTGTTCCCACTGCCTTTTCTGCCACTAGCCCTCACTCTGCATTCTGTATAGTTCTCCCTGCCACAGTCATCCCTCTTAAACATCTCATTCATCATATCAGTGACAGTGGTTTCTTACAGAAAGTCAGAATGTTTGCCTACTAAAACAGGGACAAATTTGGCTGTTTTCTCCACCCTCAGAGTCCCATCTTTGTGAATGTAGTGGACCTCACTTCCTTTCCAACATCTCTTGCAGCCTGGGGCTGGGAAACTCAGGAACTGGGAGGGGACAATACAGTAAGAGGTTGAATTAATGACCTTTCCCTAAAATCTATTAGACCTCTATGCATTGTCTCCATAAGAGGATTTAGAAACCATCAATTCCTACAGTTCTTCCCCACATCTTTCCACAAGAATGGCTTGTTGCACATAGGAGCTGCCCCTTCAGCTGGGGTTCTAGGATGAGAAAATGTGCAGTGCTGCGGTATTGACTTCAAGTGTGAGCATGAAATAATGGTTTGTCATTGTAAGACTATGGGATTGTGGGGATTGTTACCACTGAAGATTTGCTAATTAACTCTTGTTTTCTCTGTTGGTCTTTTTTTTCCTGAAGTGGAGTTAAACTTCTTTAGTTCATAAACTCAGATGTTCAAGAAACTTAAGATTTTATTTCTATAACTACTCTGCCTCCAAGTCTCTATTCTATTAGATAAGTAAACGAAACAAAACAAAACCCTCAACAATCAACTTCAGTATTTCTTGGACTCCTCTCCCCAAAAATACCTTCCTGGGATTGAGCCAAGGCTATTATGGGGTAGTAGATTTTGTTCTGATGGCATCATTCCTACAGACATAACCTCTTTACTGTAGATCTGGTGGCCCCCATGCCCAGGGCATAAGAGTCTTCAGCAGGGCTGCCCAAGATCCAGACAAGATCTGTTTCTACTGCTTTCTCTCCAGTTTCCTGGGTGTAAGCAAGGCTAGCTTTCCTCTGTACTTGAGACACACAAACCCTCTCTTTCTCTAATCCCTTCCCCTAATACAGAAGCACCATTTTCCAGTCTTGGGGAAATCCTTCCTCTTTCAAGTTCCTATAAGAAACTCTGTCTTTGCTCTTAAATCCTCTTCCCATAAAAATTGTAAGCTTCTGTTTTCTTGCCATGCACCTGTTTTCCCTGAGGCAAGGAGTATAGACCTGACTGTACCTATTTGACTGTGGTGGAAGGGAAAGGGAAAAATTAGGGAACAAAAATAACTTAGTATTTCAAATTATTATCTAACCACATTTCTAATTTAGAGCAGGGTTTCTCAGTCTTGGTCCTATTGATATTTGGAGCTGAATGCCTTTGCTGTGGAGGACTACCTTGTGCACTATCGGATGTTTAACAGTATCCCTGGCTTCTACCCACTAGAGGCCAGTAGCAACTTGCCTTCTGGGTTGTGACAGCTCCAAATGTTTTCAGACATTGCCAGATGTCCTGGGGGCTGTGAGGGAGGGCAAAATTATGTCGAGTTGAGAACTACTGATTTGGAACATGAACTGAGTTATAACTTTTGCTTTCCACAAGACTTATAGAGTATTTAACCCATAGGAGGTACTTGGTAGATATTCCACACTGAAGGAATTAAAATAGTACATTTATTTATACTTTGGATGGGGGTGGTGTTACAGTTCATCTTAAGTGGGGCAGTGAAGAGAAATTAGTAAGTTTGTCTTAAAAACAGTTGTCTTCCTCCACCCTTTTGAAGATAAGTGCTCTATATGGGTGAATGCACAAACTAATTATTGTTACTGAAGAATTTTAATGGAATTCTGAATTTAGTCACTCAACCAGGATACTGATCAACAGGTTGGTTGAGAAAGAACATTTATGAAAAAGAACAACAAAATAGATAATTTACATTCCAAAGAATATAATTCCTAGGAGGGCGCAAGTCAATTGTAGAGTTCTGCTAACACCACAGTCCCAGAATTCGCTGTCTGAGGGATTTGAGAGTGTGGAGGATGAAAATGTATGTGGGAATTCCATATACTAATAAAACTGCACATGCTGCCATGTTCCAATGCCTGTAGAGACCTCTCTACAGTGAAAGGAGCTTTTCCATTGAAAGGTGAGAGATTTTGCATGAAGTTTTCTTAGCAGGGCAAAGACTCCACAATTGGCAAGAGAAGAGATGATATATTCTTTCAGTAGAAGTAAGTCTTTGATGTGTGTATATTAGAGTTGAGGAAGGCATTACAAGAAAATTGTTATTTATGTTTTGTAGGAAATTAATTCTACCACTTTTCTCGGGCAAAATGGCAACCCAATCGAAACTAGCAAGGATCAGCATCACTAATGTTCCATGCTGTTTATGTCCTGGTGCTTTTATCTTCAGATACATGACAGACAGTCTGTCATCTTGGGCTTTTAGAAATTTACATATGCAAACACTTGGCAGAGCAGGTATCTCTGCAGCCTTTCTTAACAATAACAGACTGCTATTCAACGCTTGGGGTAAAATTTAGTGGGTACATCTCATTTTGGAATATATATGTGTGAGAAGAAAAACCTTTTGTTGTAGGATTACTTCACCAGTATGATATTTTAGAAATGCTGAGGTTTAAATTACCATGAGGCTATATTATTAAAGTGAGAGATTTATTCAGTCTATACTACAAATCCATGGAGAGGTAAATGTGCTTATATTTATATAGGTAAAATACAAAATGTAAATAGCAAATGTGGACACCATTTTCTATTATTATTAGGTAGTATTTTAGCAGTATGATGATTTTTAAATGATCAGAATGTGAAAAATTAGGTTTAGAGGGAACCAATAATTTAAAAAGAAGTTTATTTTTTAAATAATAAGCTATGACTGCTAAACCTTAGAATAGTTTTTTTTAACCTAATATTTTAAAAAAGATCAGGTGTGGTATGTTGTTCATTTGGTGATTTACTGATTCCTCTCCTTCCTGATGACACTCTTTTTCAATGGGGATCCCAATCCTGAGAGTATTTACATCACAAAAATCTTTTTGGACACAGCATATCATTGGAGAGATCCCCCTTTCCAATTTTCACTCCCAACTTTAAGAAGTTTCAGACTTACCTTTTCTAGATCTCACTACCCTGAAAGCCCCTTGTTTTCTCTCTTCGAGTTATATCTGCCACTTTCTCAAGATCAAGCCCCAAGCTCCCCTTGTTCCCAAATTCTTCCTTAACTTATGCTAATCAATATGCTGATGATTTTCTTGCTGGCAAAGCCTCCACACTTAATTTTAGAATTTGCTCCCAAAATGGGGTTATTTAAGTGTATTCCAAAATGTGTTATAGGGAACAAAACTCTGTGGGATGTTTACAGACATCACACGAAAAAAGGGGGTCATGTTGGAATAAGTTTGGAAATCCTGTGTAGAAAAGTTTTACCCCCTTCCCTCCTGAACCCCACACCAGAACTTCTCAATGATGTGAATCTCCAAGATGGGAAAGTAATATGTGGTGTTCTACTGTTGCAGAAGACCAAGGAAAACCAAGGACCCTTCAAAGAAAAGGAGGGACACTGTTTAATACGCTGGTGGACTCAGGGAACAACCTTCCAAATCTGAGTGAAGAAACATGCCTGGGGCCCTCCCTTATATCTCCCTGTGGTCCTTGTCCTGCAAACATGGATTATGCTTCCGGTCCTTTTCGTGGGCCTTACAAGAAGGCCCCCAGGTGTTGGGGGTCTCCAGGCCATATCTGATGGTCTGGCCTGGTGCCAGCATTAATAACCCCTCCTCCGGGGCAGTGCACTGTCCACAGCCCAATGGCTTCTGTAACCGGTTCTGCAAGACCAGTATCTGGGAAGGAGGTAGTGACTTAATTATAGGTTACACTGAGCTTGCTGGCATGGATTCAGATCACTATCCCCCAAATATCAGGGTTACATTGGAATTAGCCCTTTTTAGCCTTCTCATTACTTGCTCACATATCTTTTTCTTGTAGTATTTTAAAACATTCCATAGAACAAAACAGACTTTGGAAATGTCAAGTTAGTCTTTACTGCTAGATGATACTGGCTGTGCGCATGCTGGAAATGAGGAGGGTAATTACGTTCAGAGGTAAAGAATAAAAAATGTTAGTGGAAGTTAGTAAGGGAGCATTATCACAAAGATAGCAACCATTGCAGATCAAGGCCAAATGGGAACTAAATCTGAGCCAGGTCCAGGTAGGCATCAAGAGTCTAGAGGACAGGGGGACAGATCCAGGAGCCTGTGGAATAGAGAAATGGCTTTGAAAGTGCCATGCTAATGTTGTCAGAAAACCAAGATGGGAAAGAGACAGAAATGGGTATAATTATTCATAAATTCAACAGATATTACTGAGCATTTATTATGGTATTAGAGATAGGGTTTTCAGGAATGAGGCCACTAAGTAGGACTCAGCCAGTTAGCTGAAGGTCAGAGTTTGGACTGGAGAGACAGAGGAATGGTGAAAAACAGACACTCAAGACATTTGTGCAGATGTTGAAAAACATAGATGGGGGTGTTCTGCCTGAGAGGTTCAGACAGCTGGACTTGGCCATGCCACGATGGAAACAAAGAGCAGACTCTTTGCTGCCTAATGACTTCTTGGGTTTCAAGAGTAGAGAGCCCCTTCAGAATGGATGAAGTCCCCTTTCAATTCCTTCTCATTTGAGAAGCACCTGTCGTATTTCTACAGCCATTTGTCTCTTTTATCTATGTCTTGAATGAATCCCCACTCACATTCTTTTATTTCCAGCTACTGTTCTAAGACAGGCATATTAAAGAACTTTAAAAAAATAAGGCAATTTGAACCCTCTGAAATAGGTCCATATTCTTCCTGTCATGAATGTCCTGTATCCACAGCAGGAAGTTCAATTAGCAAATCAATGAATCAGGATTTAATTATACATTAATCTGGAAGGAAAATGCTAGTTTCACTTCTACACTGTACCTTACTTGTGGGCATCACAGTGTGACATTGACTGAACCTGGGTTCCTGTGGTGAAATGTGAGGTAGTAAAATGCAAACATGTTGGAGGAAATTTGTTCACATTTGTTCATGGGTGTTTCTGTATTTATCAAGTAGCAAGAATTCTTAGTTGTATGAAAAAAATTAGAATTGACTGTAGGTTAGAAAAATTCCTAATTAAGAAATTTACTAATTATTATTCCCTGCTGTGTCTGTAGACTATATTTGGTTTTAAGTTATGGCTAAGCATCTGAACTGTATGTTTTACCCGAACATGCTCTCTACTGTTACCTTGCCTCTCCAGCTAGATGATATGCTCTTTATGACTGGGGTTGGTGATCCTTCCCCTCTTCCTTGCTGCTGCTTCTTTCTTCCTTTGCAGCTCTTAAACCTAGAGGCCCCAAAGGTCTCATTGAATGTCTTCCATTAATATCTTTAATAGAAACATTTCTTTCAATGCCTTTATGGTTAGATAAACCTTAAACTGAGAGTGAGGGATGGTAAAAGAACTGGGTATTGGGGTGACCAAGCCCAGCCTCTCTGTAGACTGTTGTGCATGCACACTGTCCTGGGTGAGAAAAGAGAAACACCTTTTGTTAAATAGAATCTTGTGAGATTTTGTTTACCACATGATCTCAACCAGCTCTTAAGGACTGGAGGTGGTTAGAGAGAGAAGCTTTGAGAGATATCTAAACTCCAGACTTAAAAAATAATTCTGCCAATCCTCTCCAAGAGCCAACAGGTGCATCCTTCTCATGAAATTGCTGGAATATCACCATCACCCATATCGTTGTGGCTGTCATATGTACATAGCAACTTTGACTCTTGGCCACTAGAGGTCTAATCTAGCTTTTAAAGAGGCCTAAAATGTGACCAGACTCCTTTGGCTCCCTATAATCTAAAAGGCATTAAGTTATTGATTTTATGTACCAGATGGGGAAAACTGATATACTTTTCCTTCTCCCTTTATCCCTGTTTACAGAAGGATTTAACTGGGCACAGGTTTTCAGGCATATTTGTTTGACAGAGAAGAAGAGGAACAAAGGAAAGCCATTAGATATCTGGTCACTCTAAGCCACCCTGCCTTAAGTTGTTCCCTAGCAGTGACTGGGAGAGGACCAACGAGGGACAGTTTTCTCCTTCTGTGTTCACTGCTAACTTTATCTTAAGTTGACACATAAAATCACACCTCCACCCTGGTTAATATGATGGAAAAGAATTTGTGGGTCAGTGAATAATTAGAACTATCTCTTTAAAAAATGTGAGTTTAGGACTTGTATGCATGCATATAAGCCTCACCAATGAATACAGACACCAGGAGGGTGAGGGCATGAGTGGGGGATAGGGGGACAGTGGAGGGATAAGGACACATATATAATACCTTAATCAATAAAGAGAGAAAAATATAAAAAAATACAAAAATGTAAGTCTGAGATGTTCAAACAGAAAGAAAAAAGAGGTAGGGATCATAAAATAGTTCTCCATGCAACACTGGGCTAAGACTTAATTTAAAAAGACAATGTGAATTTTTAGGATATTTCTACTAAAGACCATTCAACCTAGGTTGTAGAAATAAATATTAAGAGGGATAAAGCACTTTGGGGTTGATTCATAGACATTATCTTCAAATTTTTTTCCCTTTTGTGTCTCTAAGAAATTTTGAAAAACAAAATATTTCTTTTCATACTTTTAAATTAACTTCTAAAATTTTAAAACATAAGTTTAAGTAAATGCAAAAGATGTAACTTAGCACATGTAAATATGGACATTTGAAAACAAAGCTGTTGCAAGATTCAAAGAGGAACTAACACCTATCCTTCACAAAGTATTCAAAAAAAATTGAAGAGGAAGGCACACTTCCAAGCTCTTTCTATGAAGCCAGCATTATCCTAATTCCAAAACCAGATAAAGACACCACAGAGAAAAAGAACTATAGGTCAATATCCCTGATGAACATAGATGCTAAAATTTTCAACAAAATTCTAGCAAATCGGATGCAGCAATATATTAAAAAAGCATACACCATGATTTATTCCAGGGATGCAATGCTGGTACAATATTCACAAATCAATAAATGTGATACAACACATAAACAAATTGAAAGAAAAGTCATATGGTCATATCAATAGATACAGAAAAAGCATTTGACAAAAACCAACACTATTTTTTGGTAAAAACTCTCAGCAAAGTGGGAATAGAGGGATCATACTTCAATACAATAAAAGCCATATATGACAAACCTACAGCCAAAATCAGACTCAATGGGAAAAAACCAAAATAATTTCCCCTAAGAACAGGAACAAGACAGGAATGCCCACTCTCACACTCTTGTTCAACATAGTATTGGAAGTCCTAGCCATAGGGATCAGACAAGAAGAAGAGATAAAAGGCATCCAAATTGGAAAGGAGGACTTAAAACTGTCTTTATTCACTGATGACATAATATCTGTCTACATAGAAAACCCCAAAGACTCCATAAAAAACTACTAAATTTAATAAATGAATTTGGCAACCTAACAGGATACAGAATTAACATCCAGAAATCTATAGCATATTTATACACCCATAATGAACTTTCAGAGAAAGAAACCAAAACCAACCCCATTTACCATTGCAACAAAGAAATTAAAATACTTAGAAATAAACTTAACCAAGGAAGTAAAAGACTTGTACTTGGAAAACTACAGGACATTGAAAAAAGAGATAAAGGAAGATATAAACAAATGGAAGCATATACCATGTTAATGCATTGGTAGAATAAACATTAAAATGCCCATACTACTTAAAGCAATCTATAGATTCAATGCAATCCCTATTAAAATACCAACAGCCTATTTCACAGATCTAGAACAAACATTTCAAAAGTTTATATGAAACCAAAAAGACCCCGAATAGCCACAGCAATTTGAGAAAGAAGAACAAAGTTGGAGGGGTCACAAAACCAGATATCAAGTTATACTATAAAGCCATTGTAATAAAAATAGCCTGGTACTGGCACAAGAACAGGTATATAGTCAATGGAACAGAACAGAGACCCCAGATATTGACCCAAGCTATTAGGCTCAATTAATATTTGACAAAAGAGGCAAGAGCATACAATGGAGTAAAGACAGTCTCTTCAATATATGATGTTGGGAAAATTGAACAGACACATGTCAAAAAATGAAACTAGACCACCAATTTATACCATACACAAGAATAAACTCAAAATGAATAAAAAAATGAAATGTAAGTCACGAATCCATAAAAATCTTAGAAGAAACCATACACAGCAAAATCTTAGAAATCTCCAAGCAGCAATATCTTTACAGATACATCTTGGCACAGGAAACTAAGGTGAAAATAAACAAATGAGACTACATCAAAATAAAAAGCTTCTGCACAGCAAAGGAAACCATCATCAACATGAAAAGAGATCCCACTGTGTGGGAGAACATATTTGCCAATGATACAACAGAGAAGGGGTTAATTTCCAAAAAAATATAAGGAACTCATACAACTTAACAAAAGGAAGACAAACAATTCAATTAAAAAATGGGCAAAGGATCGTTTAGACATACAGATGGCCAAGAGACATGTAAAAAAATGCTTAGAAACTAATCATCCAAGAGGGGCAAATTAAAATGACAATGAGATATTACCTCATACCTGTCAGAATGGCTACCATCAACAAATCAACAAATGACAAGTGCTGGTGAGGATGTGGAGAAAAGGGAACCCTAATACACTGCTAGTGAGAATGCAGACTGGTGTAGCCACTACAAAAAACAGTATGGAGTTTCCTAAAAAAATTAAAAATGGAACTTCCATTTCACCCAGTGATCCCACTTCTAGGTCTATAACACAAGAAACCAGAAACATGAATCAGAAAGAATATATACACCTATATGTTCATAGCAGTGCAATTTACAATAGCTAAAATTTGGAAACAGCCCAAATTCTCATCAGCAGATGAGTGGATAAAAAAAGCTGTGGTAAAAAACAAAAACAAAAACAAAAAAACCCTGTGGTACATTTGCCCAATGGAATACTATGCAGCTGTAAAAAAGAAAGAACTCTATCATTTGCAGCAGCATGGAGGGATCTGGAGAGTATTTTGCCAAGCAAAATAAGCCAGTCACAGAAGGATAAGTATCACATGATCTCACTCATAAGTGACATCTAATGAACAAAACAAACTGATGAACAAAATAGATCCAGGGACATAGAATCATGGAACAGATTGTTGAATCTCAGAGGGAAGGTGGGAAAGGGTGGGTGGGAAGTGATCAACCAAAGAACTTACATGCATGTATGCATAACCCATGGACACAGACAAAGGTTGATGAAGGCCTGGGGTGGGGGAGGGGATGGGGAAAAAAGGGGCATATGTAATATTTCAACAATAAAGATTAAAAAAAAATGAAAATAAAAAAACTAAAGCTGACCCTGCCAATAAGTAAGTAAAAGAAAAGAAAATAACATTGTTGCATCCTTCTGATTTTATCTTATTACATTCCTTTTAGAGTGTAAACACCACAGTAATTTACATTGAACTTGGATTTATTTTAATATATTTCTCTCACCATGAGTTTCATAGTGTTAAATTTTTTTTCTGTATAGAGTTATTATTACTGGTTAGGATAATTACTAGATATAAAAAGTAAAATTAATTGAAAATGTATCACAGGTTGAGACAGAAGTTTTATCAACAAATATAAGAACTAGTTTTAGACAGAAGTTTTTAAAACTAGTTCTTATATTTGTAGATAAATTTTGCTAGAATGAAACAGAGTTGGCATCAATATTAAATCTATCTTTCATTTTTTATATTTGGAGGCATTTGAAACCTTGTTCATAACAGAATAAATGGAAAGTTGTTTTTCAGTGTCAATCAATTTTTTTGGACTTCCTTCAAGTTGAATGCCAAAAAAAAAAATAAAAAAAAATTCAACTGGTGGTCTTTCATTAGAATAGGGGGAAAGTTTTTAATCAGTGAATTTTTTGACGCGGTCTTTATTTAACTGAATTAAAAGAAGTAAATTGGAAACCATCTGACTTATAAAAGGATATAGAGCCCCATTATAGAGTCACTTGCTTTCTCAGCAGATTTTGAATGGTCTCTTTGTTGCTGGTGGTTTCTGCATTGAGGGTAAGTCACTGATGTGAGATCTGGCGTGGCCCTGCCTGCCTTTCTTTCCTAGAAGAGGAAAGGGCTTTGGTAAAAAAGGAGGAGGGAACAGAGAATCAGAATTGAGCCTTGAATGAATTTGTTCTCAGGAAGATCCCTTTCAGAAAAGAGAATCTATAGCACTTGAGGATCTTGAGATCGATTCTCTTTTGGACTGCCTGAGAGCCCAAGGGAAAGTTTTTGCACACATGAACCCTTTAGAAGACCACTCATTCAGGACTGATTATACTAGTAAATATGCTTATGCTATTGGAAACAGGGCCCTTAGAATAAAACCTCAAGAATTTGAAATTATTATTATTATTTTAAAAATAGGTTTTTATAAATAATGTATTCAGAGATTTTGACCCACTACATAAAGAATCCCACTCCTTAAGAAAAATATACAAGTTGGTAAGAGTTTAAATTCTGAGAGAGTCAAGCCTAATGCCAAGCCTTGAGATTTCTACTGCTTCAGTTCCAAAGGACTAACGGATAACAATTTTGGTACATAAAACTCCACTATGCTGTATAGTTCCTTTTCTCCTGGGTCAGACAGCTTTATTCTGCCTCATTAACCTCTTCTTTGTGCTTTCATGGATCTTGGAATCCAGTTTCTAGATTTTTGGATTTCCTTTAATAGGAAACTTCACAATCATTTCCTTGGGATTTGTGCAGATGAAAACAAATGGAGACTCAGATTCTTGACTCATGTTTGGATACTGATACTTAAGTTGATTCTGGGACAAGCAGTCAATTAGGTCCACACAGCCCAGAAGAAAACTTGATGGATAGTCATTGGGAAATTCCACATCTTTTCCACAAAGAAAACCATATGTAGTCTGGAGTTCTGAGACTTCTTGAGGGGAGGGTCTTTTGGCTGTGGCTGCTATCCAAAGTTGTCCTCTGTGAGAGGTGTACCAGCTTCTTCCCTTCACCCTTTTAATTCCTCTGACAAGCAGAGAAGCACAGGGCTGATGCATAGAAAGGCACCAGCCACTATCAAAGCCTTCCTGAAATTCTTTGTCCTGGATTCGTAACTGGTGCCAATGTGAGTTGAACTCTGGTTCTGATCCTGCTGATTGGATAGCCTTCTTCTGTGTGGCTGCACCTCTCTGGTCTATCCACTGGGGAGGGGACTGGTACAGGTTGGGATTCACCAGAATTCCCAAAGACTCTTCAGAAGATCTACCCAATTTGGTCAGTGATTGGTTCAAGATTCCACTGGCAATGGCCTGTATTGTCTCATATAGTTTGCTATAATACTCGGCTAGTGGATTTTCATCTTCCATGATCTTCCTGCCTGCAAAGTCAATGGTGATCTTCTTAGAAAGTCAAGAGGCATGTCAAAATTCTCTCAGCTCCTCCTCTTGCTTCTGCAGTTTCCTGCTCAATCTTGGATAACCACTGGTTAGAGTCACTGGCAAAGTAATATGACTCATCATCAATTACTTGGGTCCTTTGAATACTAGTTCTATCAAACTCTAACAGTTTGTCTTTATACTTGATAGCCTTCTCCAGACCAGACTTAAATTGAAACTCTTGGTGAGGAAGGAGGTCTTTGGTAGAGATGTCCACTTTTCCAGAATTCTTCATCCCTGACATTAGCTTCTTGAGCAATTTCTGGCTCTTGTTTGAGTCACGTTGTAAAATATCCTGTTCTTCACGAGTACATACCAGAGTACCACAGAATAAGCAAGGGCACAGACTATACGCCTGCAGAGCACACAGTTAATGATCAGCTTGTGCTTCTGGCCCAGGCAATCATAAGGGTGGTGACCTAGGATCAGGACTGCAAGCTTGTCTTGTCCCTCTTTTGTGTATAAACAGACAAACTTTGTCTTCTTCTTTAAGGAGTGGTTATTCTCTTGTGCCTTGGCCAAATCAAAAGGTGTTTCAAGCTCTATGATTATGTCAGGTTCAGCAAATGCAGGAACTTCCTGTCTGTTTCTCCCTTTCTGCCTACTTCTCTTTAGCTGGTCTCCTGATCTCTGCCCGTCTAAAATTTCATCTTTTTTGAAGGACTGCTGCAGAACATCAGAAATTAACTCCTCATCATTCTTTTGCCATTTGTTTATAAGCTCTTCTATGAATTGACCTTTTTTGCCCTCATTTCCCTGAAGAAAGTCAATAACATATTCTCGTATCTCTTCAGATCTCTCAATTGACAAAACATACTGCATGATCTCCTCACTGACACCCAGGCCAAAAGTTTGCCACAAATGCTGGGTACACCAGCCAACCAGCTGCTCCCAGGGCACCGCCCCAGCCACCGCCATTTTCCACAGCGGGAACCAGCTGGGCAGAGAAAGCCTGAAGTCCTGCGCCAGACTAGTTCCCATTGCAACAGTGACTTGCTTGCTCGGGTTCCGCCAGGCTGCACTGGCCTGTCGTAGCATCCTTTCCCTTTCCACCTGTGCTGTTATTATTTTTAAAATATATTTTTATTGATTTCAGAGAGAACGGGAGAGGGAGAGAGAGGTAGAAACATGAATGATGAGAGAGAATCATTGATCGGCTGCCTCCTACATGCCCCGCACTGGGGATCCAGCCCGCAACCAGGGCATGTGCCCTGACAGGAATCAAACCCTGACCTCCTGGTTCATAGGTCAATGCTCAACCACCGAGCCATGCCAGCTGGGGAAGAATTTGAAATTATTTAACCTGTGAGAAAAGCAAATGAAGGAAAGGAATATAAAAAGATACAGCTAGGTACATAAAGAGCAGTTACTCTCTATCTCATTGAAAACATCCTATATAATAAAGAGTTATATGCAAATTGACCATCACTCCAACACACAAGATGGCCACCCCCATGTGGTCAAAGATGGCCACTACAAGATGGCTGGCAGGGGAGAGCAGTTGTGGGCGACCAGGCCTGCAGGGGAGGGCAGTTAGGGGGGAACCAGTCCTGAAGAGGAGGGCAGTTGGGGGAGACCAGGACTGCAGGGGAGGGCAGTTGGGGTGACCAGGCCTGCAGGGAAGGGCACTTAGAGGTGACCAGGCTAGCAGGGAAGGGCAGTTAGGGGCAATTGGACTGGCAGGGGAGCAGTTAGGTGTCAATCAGGCTGGCAGGGGAGTGGTTAGGGGGTGATCAGGCTGGCAGGCAGAAGCAGTTAGGGGCAATCAGGCAGGCAGGCAGGTGAGCGTTTGGGAGTCAGCAGTTCTGGATTGTGAGAGGGCAGTCAGACATCTCTCAAGAGGTCCAGATTGGAGAGAGTGCAGGCTGGGCTGAGGGACACCACCCCCATTGCTCAAATTTCATGCACCGGGCCTGTAATAATAGAAATCAATATAATGAGTGTAGACCAGAGTGCTAAAGGGTTCTACCATTGGAATGTACCATAAGTCATTTGTTTTTTGGAAGGATTTAAAAAAAGTAACCTGGTTTGATAATAAAATTTTCAAGCTTTGGGAGAATGCTAGTAACATACTTTCTTTGCTTGATCAAAGGTAGGCCAGGATAAAAGGAACACATAGAGTGAAAATTATTTTTAATAAAGTTTACTTGATTTGAATATCTGGGAGAGGAGTTGCTGCTTGATTATATTAGTATGATGGGCTCTCTTTTCAAATAAAGTTCTGCTTTCCTCACTGATTGGCTGTGTAGCCATAGGATATTTTTTAATGGTCTCGAAGTCTCAGTTTCCATATCTGTAAAACAGCACCTACTTCTTAGAAGAATGAGGATTAAGTTAGATAATAATATGCTGCTTGCACCTACTAATTGCTCAGTAAGTAATAACTATTAGCTAAAACCTGTAGGGAATTTTAGTAAAATAGGTTCACTCATTAGAGCTTATGTGAAGCCTTTACTTTTTGACAGCCTCTAATATTCCAGTTTTCATTCAGCTCATTCAAGCTGTATTGAAATGCATAGTAGCAAGTAAGAGAATCTTTAATCCCTTCAATGTAGCACAGTGGAGAGAATAGTGGATTGGTGCTTTAGAGTCTCTGATTTGCTCCCTGTGGTCTGATACTAACCAGCAGTGGGTCATGGGCAGATTACTGGACTATAGTATCATATGCCAAGAAATGTGGCTTTTGGTCAAAACCATCTGTGTGCAAGGGGCATATGTTAGTGTAAATGGATAAGGTTGTAGGAGTATACTTATGGTTAAGAATGACACCTGCCCTATTACACAGCCTACAAAAAGCCTGTGTTGGTTTAGCAGAGCCACGAAACCAAAGTCCCGGTGGGAGATGCATACTGAGCTGGACTTCCAATGTGTGCTGCCACATGTAGGACTTGGAGCTTTATTTAAGTTCCATAAATCTTATTCTTTGGATACATTTTATCCCTTAAAAAAAACCATTTTAATTTGATGCCCTCTTGAATTTTCTGTTTTTAATACTTGAAAAAAGATCCTTTCATATAATAGACCAAATAATGCAAAAAAAATGCAAATATAAGAACATAAAAAGATCTGTCAGAAAAAGAATTAAAATTATGTTGACAGATTTCTTTTCCTTTTAGGAACAGATGAAACTTTTCTAAAAGATGAAACTGGTTGGCGATATGTAGTCAACATTTAATAAAATGAATATGGGCAGAAGGCACTTGTGGTTCCATCAGATTCTGATGAAAATACATCTAAGAATTGACATGATTTTTCAGCCTGCAAATTTACATTTGTCAAAGAAGACCTTCTAAAAGGGTTCCAGAAGGGTTCTGATCCTGTCTGCCTCCTGTGTCTTTTTATAGTGTAAGCTTTCAAGCTGAAGTAGGAACTGCTAATTAGCACAGACACCAATCTTCACCTTTTAACTCCAGCAGAAGAACCCACTCCAGTTTGTGAAGTCTGCAAAGGTAATTGCCCATTTTTCTTAAGTTAAAAAAAGTGAAAAGTGATTTAAGGTTAACTTTCTGTTTCCTGGAAATCTCACAGTTGGAGTCTTGAGGCAGCCACATTTCCTTTGAACTGAGAACTGGATAGGATTGATGGTCCAATCACTTTCAGGGTGTTCCAGTCGAGAACACTGCAAAAGCATCATTGCTCATCTAAATACCACTTTAGAAAGTTCCAGTTTCTCTTATGGGGCAAGAGAGGCAAATGTGTGCTCATTATCACTGTACATGGCTTCTGCTAATTAGCCACATTCGAGAAGCATCACCAGAAGTCAGGATAAGTCTTTCTGCAGCGTGAGTCAGGGGTGCCCCATGCCTAATTAGCTATGATTGAATTATTCAGCATCAAATAGGGAACCAGTCAGGACTTCCAATTATAATTCAGAAATGTTTCTGTTTTACATTGCAATAAAAATAACACTCTGGAGTGAAAGAATCAGATAAGGCACAGTTACAGGAAATGCTGGGGGAACAATTACCAAGAAGTGAAATTAGAAAGCTTTAAATGGATGGGTGAAACCTAACTGGAATAAACATAGTCTTCCTCTCAATAAATTGTTGAGAAAATGTTCCTCATGAAGACAGTAAAATCTTTAGCCTTGTAGGTCATGAACATTCCAGGAATGGTCCAGCTTTTAAAAAATTTTTATTTTATTGTTTAAAGTATTACAAATAGTAGTACATATGTCTCCTTTTTTTCACCATTGACCTTCCCTTGGTCTCCCCTAACCCCCAGCACATGCCCTCACACCCCCCAGCCCCTCGCCAGTGTTTTGCATCCATTGGTTATGCTTATATGCTTGTATGCAGGCATACAAGTCCTTTGGTTGATTTCTTACCTCCTCCCCTCAACCCTTCCCAGCCTTCCTGCTATAATTTGACAGTCTGTTCGATGCTTCTCTGCTTCTGTATCTATCTTTTTGTTCATCAGGTTATAATGTTCTTTATTTTCCATAAATGAGTGAGATCATGTGGTATTTTTCTTTTATTGCCTTGCTTATTTCACTTAGCATAATGCTCTCCAGTTCCATCCATACTGCTGCAAATGGTAAGAATTCCTTCTTTTTTATAGCAGCATAGTATTCCATTGTGTAGATGTACCATAGTTTTCTAATCCACTCATCTGCTGATGGGCATTTAGGCTGTTTCCAAATCTTAGCTATGGTAAATTGTGCTGCTATGAACATAGGGGTGCACACATCCTTTCTGACTGGTGTTTCTGTTTTCTTGGGATATATTACTAGAAGTGGGATTACTGGGTCAAATGGGAATTCCATTTTTAAATTTTTGAGGAAACACCTCAAATTTTGTGGAAAACGTAGTTTTCCACAATGGCTGCACCAGTCTGCATTCCCACCAGCAGTGAAGAAAGGTTCCTTTTTCTCCGCATCCTCGCCAGGACTTGTCGTTTGGTCCAGTTAAAAAAAAAAAAAAAAAAAATATATATATATATATATATATATATATATAATATATATATATATATATATATATATATATATAATTGATTTTAGAGGGGAAGGGAGAGGGAGATAGAAACATCAATGATGAGAGAGAATCATTGATTGGCTGCCTCCTGCACGCCCCCTACTGGGGATTGAGCCTGCAACCCAGACCTATGCCCTTGGCTGGAATCAAACCCGGGACCCTTCAGTCTGCAAGCCAACACTCTATCCATGGAGCAAAACCAGCTAGGGCTGGTCCAATTTTTATAAGACTGGTTTAATCCTGAATGGGATGGGGTTGGACATTAAATTCTCACTTGATATTACAGTTTGAATCTCCAGTGAGACTTAGCCAAGTAATGCCAGGTGGAAGGGTGTTCCTGGCAAAGCATATTATATTTTAATGGTGGCAATGATGAGTCTATTAAACTAAGGAGATTTCAGTTTAAATAATGATAATGTTGATAATGAAACTATGTCCTTTCTTAACTGGTGAAGATATGAATGATTCTCTTTACATTGGCTCAGGTTCCATCATTAATGATAGAGATGGTTAACAATGAATATGAAATACCTCCATTTCAGGTGTTTGGAAGGAGAAGGTAGGGAATCCCATGACAATTCAGAGGTTCAGAACTGGCATCTGGAATGATCAGACTCTGATCTTCAGAATCAATTTGATTGTTCCCTATCTAGTTAGAGCAGCTTGGTGAGAGAGAAATGATGGTGGGACTTAGAAAATGCCTAAGAGTGTTGTCTGTATCTTAACCACAATGTCTAAAATTGTGTATTGAAGGCTTTTATTTACATAATGACATTTGAATATACTTATCCTAATTCATGAAGTAGTGCTATCCTGAGTGCACTGTGTAGCCAAGGACACTGAACTAGTCGGTATTCATCTCATGCAGACTAAGAGATGACACTTTTCTGAGTCTGGTCTATGTCAGAACATTTTACTGACTCAGCTAACCCTCATAGTGTCATTAAAGGATAATAGTACATTAGTTTCATATTTCTGTTGTAACAGAATACTACAAAGTTAGTGGTTTAAATCAACACTCATTTATTATCTTACAGATCTGGAAGCCAGAAGTGCAAAATGGGTCTCCTGGGTTAAAAATCAGGTGTTGGCAGAGCTGCCTTATTCTGGAGCCTCTAAGGGAGAATCCATCGCTTGCTTTGTCCAGTTTGCTGTGAGATAGCATGCAATGTAACAGCGGCAGTAGCTTCATACATCTCATGTTTACTTTGTCTCTCAATTGCATCACTTTCTTTTGAGCTTGATTTAATCTTGTGTTGTCTTGTACACTAGCATGCCATACAGGTGTGTGGCCTAGGAACCATAGGCTACACCACATAATGTAGGTGTGCAGTAGGCTGTACCATCTAGGTTTGTGTAAGTATACTCTTTAATGTTCTCACAACAACAAAATTGGCTAATGACACATATTTCTGTCATTAAAAGACTCATGATTGTATATGTTGACTCTATTTCTTCTCCATGGCCATTCTGTAGCTTAAGCCACCACTGTCCCTGTTACCCAGACAGCAATTTGTTCACTTTTCTCCCTGCTTCCCCTCTTGCATCTCTACAATCTACTTTCCAAAGATCAATTAGAATGATTTTTAAAAAAATATATTTTATTGATTTTTTACAGAGAGGAAGGGAGAGAGATAGAAAGTTAGAAACATCAATGAGAGAGAAACATCGATCAGCTGCCTATTGCATGCCCCCTACTGGGGATGTGCCCGCAACCCAGGTACATGCCCTTGACCGGAATCGAACCTGGAACCTTTCAGTCCACAGGCCGACGCTCTACCCACTGAGCCAAACCGGTTTTGGCTAGAATGATTTTTTAAAAAGAAAATTCAAATTAGATCTTATTACTCTTGCTTAAAACCCTTCAGGAGCTTCCACTGTACTCAGTATACATTTTAATTCTGTAACAAGTTCTGAAACCTCTTGCAGGGTCTGGCCCTTGTTCATCTCTGCAAACTCACTGTTCTCTTACCAGTTTACTTCTTAAGCTGTAAATGCATGAAGTTCTTTCCAGCCTCAGGCCCTTGCACATGCTGTGCCCTCTGCTCTGTGTGTTTGTCCTTCTTGCTCTTCACATGCTCGTTCCTTTCATCTGTCAGCTCTCAGCTGGCCAGGCAACTTAAACAAGTTCCTCCCTCATCATTATTTTTACCACAGCCCTCTGTTGTTGTCTTGTCTTCATAATTTGTACTATCTGTATGTTTTCTGAAGGTACAGTGCCTGGAACACAGGAAGTACAAAATGAGAATTTAAAAAAAATCCCAGCTTGTAGAAAAGGGACCAATTATTCAGTCAGAAGAGATAATACTTTCCTCTCACGTTGCAGGGGAGACCAGGAGAGCTTGGCTAATGGAGAGAATTCACAGTGCACTTAGTTTGGCATCTGGTATAGAAGAAGCTGCTGTTACTTTCTTTATTTTTATTTTAATGCTTCCACTGATTATTTTATTCAGAAAAAATAACAAAAGAAGAAGACAGAGACAAAAATCCTGGTCATTTGCAATATCTATCAGCTTTCAATTTGGCCCCCCAGTTTTGCAGAAATATTTCATGCAAAACTCCATCTTTCCAGGCCTTTTAAAGAATCTTACTGTCTTCTTTGCTGGTTTTAAGTTTGTGGTCTTGGAAGCTCTGAAGTTTCTTTCCATAACTGACTTTACACCATTTAACATTTCCCTTGTCTTCTGGGATGTCAGCTTTTTTTTTTTTTTTTTTTTTTTAGTTTCTCTTTCAGCTCAGGATCTAATCTTTATCATGTCTTCCTCTCCTGTTGCTTTACTTTTTGCTTCTATATGACCTACTTCATTTCATCTGATAAAACAGCTACTTGAGGCAAATAAAACCATTTTCCAATCTTGAAAGACTAGTTCTCATTGTTCTCTTAGTCCAATGGCATCTGAACACCCAACAAATCCATCTGAATTTATAACAAGACTAGAGGCCTGGTGCACAAAATACGTGCACGTGGGTGGGGTGGGGGTGTCCCTCAGCCCAGTCTGCACCGTCTCCAATCTGGGACCCCTCAAGGGATGTCTGACTGTCTGTTTAGGCCCGATCCTAGTGGGATCAGTCCTAAACGGCCAGTTGGACATCCCTCTCACAATCCAGGACTGCTGGCTCCCAAACACTCACCTCCCTGCCTGCCTGACTGCCCCCAACCACTTCTGCCTGCCAGCCTGATCACCTCTAACAACTCTCCTGCCAGCCTGATTGATGCCTAACTGCTCTCCTGCCAGCCTAATTGCCCCTAACTGCCCTCCCTTGCTCTCCTGGTCACCCCTAACTTCCCTTCCTTGCCAGCCTAGTTGCCCCTAAATGCACTCCCCTGCTGGCCTGATTGCCCCTAACTTCCCTCACTTGCCCTCCTGGTCACCCCTAACTGTCCTTCCCTGCAGGCCTGGTCACCCCCAACTGCCCTCCTCTGCTGGCCTGGTCACCCCTAACTGCCCTCCCCTGCCAGCCTGGTCTCCCCCAACTTCCCTTCCCTGCAGGCCTGGGTCCCCCCCAGCTGCCCTCCCCTGCAGGCCTGGTTGCCCCTAACTGCCCTCCCCTGTTGGCCTGGTCGCCCCAACTGCCCTCCCCTGCAGTCCTAGTTCCCCCTAACTGCTGTTCCCTGCAAGCCTGGTCCCCCCCAAATGCCCTCCCCTGCTGGCCATCTTGTTGCAGCCATCTTGTGTCCACATGGGGGCATCCATCTTTGACCACATGGGGGTGGCCATCTTGTGTGTTGGAGTGATGTCAATTTGCATATTACCTTTTTATTATATATGATGATATGTTTCTTAGCCAGATGTTAGGGCAATTCTGGATCAGACAATTTGACAGCTGTGAGCTGGTCCAGAGGATTAAGGCCCTCATCAGCTTCCTTTTATGGAGCTCCCAGTGCAAAAGTCTATTGTTAAGTGCATGTATGTAGGTTTTTGTTTTTTTAATGCATTTCAATCATTCTGGGTCCTGAAATTTCACCAAAGTTTGTTACACTCTATCAGATTCCAACAATATCAAGTTGGGTTTCTTCATTCTTTTTTTTCTCTCTCCTTCTCTTTGCTCTTTTTCTTTTCTTTTTTTTACCATTTTTTAAATTCTTTTAAGTATTACAAATAGTAGTACATATGTCTCCTTTTCCCCGCCCATTGATCTCCCCCCGACCTCCCCTACCCCCCAGTACATGCCTTCACCTGCCCGCCCTCCCCGCCGCCCCAGTGTCTTATATCCATTGGTTGTGCTTATATGCATGCATACAAGTCCTTCGGTTGGTCTCTTACAGCCCCCCTTGCCCAACCTCCCCTGTCTTCCCAATGTAGTTTGACAGTCTGTTCAATGCTTCTTTGCCTCTTATCTTTTTCCCACCATTTCTTTCCTTTAAAAAGTTTTGCCTTTGCAGACTAGAAATAAACATATAATAACTGCTCTTTTTCTTTTTACTCTTGATCTTGGTTGTTTTGAGCACAGGTTTGGTGGACCTCATATAGGAATCTTCTGCCATGGTTCTGGTGATGCTTCTGTAGAAAGGTGGGAGCTGGCTCAGGATAAAATAGCTCAACTGGTGCAGGAAAGGGTGAGGGAGAACCCAAGCTTGAAAGTGCAGGCACGTGCACGCACACACCTGCACACACAGGTGGCAGCACAGGCGACTCTGCTCAAAGCTGTTGTTACTTTCATAAATGGATTAGGTAGTGTTTAAATGAAAAATTTAATATTTATGTCTGTCAAATGCATTTTAATTTTTTTAAAGGGAGAACAGATGGGAATTTGTCTCAAGTACAGGTGCATTCAATCCCACTTCCAGGCCTTTGTGTGGATCAAATCTGCCAGAGGACTCCTTCCCTCTTACTCGGAGGCAGATTTCGCCCTGGCTCCTGGTTCCCCCAAGAGCTGGTAGCCCTAATTGGACACAGACCACTGCTTACTTAACTTTAATAATAGGTCTGCTTGTTATTAAACAGAATTAATCTTCATTAAACTAATTTATTAAAATCATATTCTATTCTGATTCCTTGGGAATTTGTTTCCTTAGGCCTTTATGTTCCTGTTCTAAATTCACTTAATTTTCTCTTAGAGGGCATTTCCTTCCTTTCTTTGTCCTTAGTTAAAATATGACAAAGAGCTTTTGGAAGGAAATAAATGGGAAGCAAATTCCTCTGACTTTGTTTCTTGAATATAGTTGGTTGTATTTCCTTACGCTTGTTATTTTAACTAAGAGATAAATTAATGGCAAAGGCTGATTTGTTTCCTTGGCTTGGTGGCAGTTTGTCAGTTCAGAACAGGTCCAGTTGGTTTGTTTTTACTGCCACATGGCCTTGGCTCACCAGTTTACAGTCAAAACAGGACTAGTAAGTCATCATTTCTCTGCTGGAGTCAATGGGGATCAATTTTCCAGCCTCTAGAAACATCCTCCACAAATCTCTGAAAATACTTTGCAGAAAACTCTCTAGCCTGGTTCAATCAGCATGCTTCCAAAGTTTATCATCTGCCTTGACACCTGAAGTTACTCTTGCTCACAGACTAAGCTGATCTGGCAGGCCTGCTTCCAGGAGAACATTCTCTGAAGATGGTTTCTGGCTGGAAGGGCTAGTAGGTACTAACCTGTTCACATTCTGTTCCCTGGTACCAATATAATAAACCATGTGGCTTCCACAGGCATATAGACTGAAGTTATTGGCAGACATTTTCTTTTGCCACATCAATATGTATAGAATTAACCTTAAGGCATTGCCCCTATTAAGACTGACTCTTGAAATAGAGGGTTACTGCTGGATACGTAACTGTCACTCTTTAGAAAAATCCTTTATTAAGCTCTGATATTTTGGTTTAATACTTAAGAGGAAATACTTATTTCAGATGGAGTTTATTGTTTTACATTGTAGGTGTAATGTGAACTCTCTCGTACTCAATTAGCTCTACTCAATCAAGATTGTACAAAGGAATTAAGGCAGTGATCGGCAAACTCATTAGTCAACAGAGCCAAATATCAACAGTACAACGATTGAAATTTCTTTTGAGAGCCAAATTTTTTAAACTTAAACTTCTTCTAACGCCACTTCTTCAAAATAGACTTGCCCAGGCTGTGGTATTTTGCGGAAGAACCACACTCAAGGGGCCAAAGAGCCGCATGTGGCTCGCGAGCCGCAGTTTGCCGACCACTGTCTTAAGGCATTCAATGAATATAACAAATTAACTTCTTGGTTATACCTCTAGAATGGTGCTACTAGCTTTGTTCCATTTTTGGAAGAATTGAGAAAAAAAAAGCCATGACAATTATTTTCTGTAGGACTCAGTTCTCCAGGAGCATTCTGATAAAGACTCTAGGGAACCTAGTGTCTACTTGAGAATCATGGCTGTATGGAATCAACTCTTTGTGAGGTGCTCAAATGACTGTGTTGGAGATGCAGCCTTCAGTGTTTATATTTAAGGTATTTTCTTCCAGAAGCCAATTCCAGCATGTCAGCAGGGCTGAATCATCTGGAAATGCCTGAGGGCATTTCCCCAAACCTGAAAAGGATGCATAAATGATTGCTTGCTGCCAGATAGCTGAGGGCATTTCAATCTACATGTTATTGCCTCCTACTGGCCAAACACCTGAACAGCCACAGGCAGTTTTTCTCCAGTCTGACAATGGATTCTGTATATCAAACCCTGGCCTTTGATGTGTATATCTACCTTGCCTTAGGACAATTTGTGTTAATAAAAAGCAAGGGGTCCTGAGACAAGAGAGAACTTGGTTTCTTTAACCAAGCTCCTCTGGCCCCCAAAATGTCTTCCAAAATTATGTTTCATCTCTGGACTCTTGATTAATTTATACACAGCACCTTCTCCAGATTTCCAAAGCCCTTCTAGATGCCAAGAAACACACACCAGCAATTTCCTAATCCATATTATTGTGAGAGGTCCACCTATCACATCGATCAGGTGAGATTGCTGCTTGCCTTCAGTTTGTTTCTCTTGGATTCAGCATCATCTCTGGCCTTCATTTCCCCTTTCTCAGTGCCAGTGAAACACATGCATACTTTAAATCCTCGTTCTAGTCTCTGTTCTGATAGTTACTACCTCTCCGACCTTTCCCAATCTATCCTAGTCCACATTTGAAATAATAATACGTATACTATATATAATAATAATAATAATATGTATCCTCACAGGAGGATACAATAAAATGATCTTGAACTTTATAAAATATAAAGCCATATAACTATTGTAATGATTCAGACAATTATAATTGTAGAAATGGGCAATTGATCTAGATGGATCCACATGAATATGGGGCTCAAGTCCAGATGAACACAGCAGGTCATACACCCATTTCAGGCAGCCAAGAAAGTCAGCATAAGCCATTAGTGATCAGAACATCTGATACTGTTAAGGACAAATAGAAATATATATATATAAAAGTACATATTACAATTTAGAAATAATAATAAAATAATAGCTTAAAGTTATTGAGCATGTTATATGCCAGACAGTATTTTAGGTATTTATTTAATCCCTGCAACACCTCCATAAGACAGGTACTATTATTTTCTTCTCCATATCATAGTAAGGAAATTAAGCTCTAGAAAGTATAAGTGACTTGCCCAAGGTGACACAGGCAATAGTTGGCATAGCTACATTTTGACTCCAAAGAGGATATTCCTATCCTCTATTCTAGGCTATTTTAAGTCAGATACTGATAAAGTACTTGTCAGTAGAATGACCTTGAAAGTGGGATAGCAAAGCCAGATAAAGCCATGAGAAACAATCAGAATTTAATATATTTTAATATATTTATGAGTCATAAGGTCTTATCAGGTATGAAGCGTATGAAAAAATGCAGGATTCTGTCATACCCAGAGATATTGAGAGCTAGATGAAAGGATGTTTAAAATCTTAAGAGCCAAAAAAATTCAAAATCCAAACAGGTACTGTTGCAGCCTGAGTAGTTTATAAGGAACTCAAGAGCCACTTCTCTTTTGCTCTGAAGTTCCCACTGTGGACAAGAATTCAATGGGTACTGGAAAAAACAAAATTGAAAATAAAGGAGTGGAAGGGGATAGAGAACTGGAGATGAATTGAATAAATGTTGAAAGCTTTATGACTTTGAGATATCTGGTCACTTTAACGTTTTATTTCAGGGAACAGAGTGTAATTAAACTAAGTACTTTGATCATGACATCTGATATAAATAATTTGTGCTAATCTTAATTTAACTACATTTTCTTTGGATGATAAAAGTGACTATTAATGATTACTATTGAAATCAGCAGATTATGTGTGGTAAATACACAAGTCATATGATATTATCAGAACCTATTTATTGAGCCCATATATATCAGATATTTTGGTGAGTAGCTATTGTACATTTATTTTATACAACAACTCTGTTCTGTGTCCTATATCTTGTAAGTATTTCCATTTACACATGAAAAAATGGGACTTACAGAGGGTAAGTCATTTATTTACTCAAGGCTATATGCCACCTGGCTAGTAAATGACAGAGGTTGGATTGAACTAAACTCCATCTGATGCTAAGGCCATACTGGCATGTCTAACCCTTTCAGCAGTGGCATGCCAAGGTTGGGGGTGGCTCTCAGAGTGGTTTTCCCCAACAGGGAGGAGCACTGTATCACTGACATTGTTTAGAGTTACCGACCATGTTAATAAAAAGCAGACTGACTTTAAGTTGGTTTTGTTGTTTAAAAATTCTCTGCACACAATGCACCACCTTATTGTCTGCATCTAGGACAGTGAGAAAGTGGGAAAAATGAGTAAAGGAAAAGAGAAAAGTTAATAAGTGGTTACTATTGTGGGCAACTATGACTCATTCTCACTGGGAACCTGTGAAAAACTGTGTGGACACATCTCAGAACTGTCCCAGAGGAGGACAAGGAGGCTGGGATGGTTACCCACCAGCCTCTGTCCCCCACTGGGTGGGGATTTGAGGGTCTATGCCATGAATATCTTAATGGAGCCTGTTTAGTTCTCAGCAAGTTCGCCATTAAAGAAAGCTCCCAGGTAGAGGTGGAGATACAGGTAAATGAGGTGGGAAGCTGTTGAGACCTATTAACCTCAAGTGAATTAAGTAGGGCAAGGGGATCTGTGGTTAGGCACCAACAATATCTACTATACCACAGTGTGGTTTAAGGAACATGCTGTGGACATCTGTTCACCCAAGGCACCATATGGAATGCTTAAGTAGCTTGGCTATATTTTAATTAATGGACTAGGCTGCTTGGATTTATGTTTGTACCCTGGCATAGCCTCTTGGAAACTGACTTAAGCAGGTCTGTCTTTTGTGTCTGGGTTATTGATGGAAAGGAAGAGATACTTTCTGAGCAGTGTCTGTTATCTCTTCTATTAAAATCTTTTCAAAGAACAACAGAGACTTCCTGATCATTAGTGGCAGTGTCATTTTCTCTGTTTACAGCCTCTTTGACCTCTATGTCCATACTGTCATCTTCCTCTCCTTCTTCTTTTCCCCTCCCCCTCCTCCTTCTCCTTCTCCTCCTTCTTCTTTAGTATCTTTTTTTTCTGTCTTATTTCTTGGTAAAGGATGATGGTTGAGATGAGATGGGATTTTGGTGGGAAGACAAGCTTCTGGGTGGATCCTGTAGTGTATCTTAAATTCATTTTGGTAAGCATATATGGCTAATGATGGGCAACTTTAGACAGAAAGAAGGGTTATTTTATTAACATCTGATTCCTTTTCCTAAGAAAAATCCCTTGCTGATAATGCAGTTTATAAACATTGCTTTCTACAGAGAGTTGTGGGTAATGTTCATGGGACCAAGATGAAATTTTTTCTGCTCCTGTGGATAATGGTTGCACTGAATCAAAGAGCTTGACCCCAGAAGCAGCATAACCTCATTTGGCGGTGGAGAGCAGACAGTAGCTGAATGGCACAGTCTCCCCTAGCTACTATGTCAAAATCGCAGACATACATGAGGAATGGCTACATCCAAAGGAATGGAAACTTTTATTCAGAAATTTAGCAAGGGGTTTGAGTATCAAATTAGAGGCTATAAAAATCTTATCAGAGGAAATAAGAATTTGCACCAAATCATATTTCCCAAGAAAAGAAACTATTTTTTTTTTTTGCATTTAGTTGGCATGTCTTTTTAAAAATATAAGTTTTTTTTTATTGTTTACAGTATTACAGATGTCTCCCATTTCCCCTCTTTACCTCTCTCTGTTCAGTCCCTCCCACCCTTCCCCAGGTCTTCACTACCCTATTGCCCATGTCCATGGGCTATGCATACCTATACTAATAAAAGCCTAGGTGGTCCTCATGATCATCACAAGATGATTACCACAAGATGGCTGCCACAAGATGGCCGCATACACAGTGAAGGCAGGGCCTGGCGGCCACTCCATGCAGTGAGGCCTGGGGGTCCCACGGCTCCACACAGCATGGAGGAGGCCTGTTCCAGTGGAGGAGGCGGGTCGCAGCAGGGAAGGGCAGTTGTAGGTGATCAGGCCAGCAGGGGAGGGCAACTGGGGGTGATTGGGTCAGCAGGGGAGGGCAGTTGGGGGCAATCGGGCCAGCAGGGGAGGGAAGTTGTGGGCAATCAGGACAGCAGGGGAGGGCAGTTGGGGGCAATCAGGCCAGCAGGGGAGCAATTAAGGGGTGATCAGGCTGGCAGGCAGAAGCGGTTAGGGGCAATTAGGCAGGCAGTGGTTAGGAGCCAGTGGTCCTGGATTGTGAGAGGGATGTCTGACTGCCGGTTTAGGCCTGACCCCTGTGGTAGTCGGACATCCGTCAAGGGGTCCCAGATTGGAGAGGGTGCAGGTTGGGCTGAGGGACACCCCCCCATGCACTAATTTCATGCACCAGGCCACTAGTTCTATATAATAAAAGGCTAATATGCAAATAGACCAAACAGTGGAACAACCGAACAACTGAACAATCGAACAACCAGTTGCTCTGATGTATGCTGACCACCAGGGGCCATGCGTGGAACATTGCAGGTGTCGGCAGCAGGTGCCAGAGCACAAAACATGGTGGGTGTTGGCCGTGGAGGGATGATGGAGCAGATGAGCGGGTGTGCCAGACCAAGGCGGGGTGTTGCTCACTGTCATTGGGGAGAGCCTCTGGTATTTACTGAAAATTCTTTGCTCCCGCATGCTGTGGTCCAGCCCAGTACTCACACCTCTGCTGGTGCCGGCCCTGCTCGCACCGCTGCTGGTGCCCAGTGCTAGCCCCGATCGCTTGGCACCATCAACGGGTGTGAGCAGCAGTTACTGGCCCCAATTGCCCCTCAGGGCTTCTCCACTTCCCCCTGCTCCTGAGGGGCGATAGGGGCCAGCAGTTGCCTCTCGGACCCACTGCCAGCGATGGCCCTGCTCACACCTGCTGCCAGTGTTGGAGCCACCGCTTGCACCCATTGCCAGTGCCGGCCCCACTTGCACCTGCAGCTGGCCCCAGAGCCGCTGCTTACACCCACTGCTGGTGCCCGGTGCCGGTCCCAATCGCTTGGCACCATTAGCGGGTGCGAGTGATGGCTGCTGGCCCCGATTGTCCCTGAGGGCTTCTCCACCTCCCCCTGCTCCTGAGGAGTGATTGGGGCAGTGGCTGCTGCTTTTATCCACTGCTGGTGCCAGCCCCAGTCGCTCCGCACCATCAGTGGTTGCAAGCAGAATTGGCACCATCAGCACATGGGAGTGGTGGCAGCAGAAGTGGGGTTGCCAGCAGACAGGGGACCAAGGGCAGCAGGGGTAGGGGTCAGGTGGGGGTATGGAGGATGGGCTGAGACCCTCCCCTGTGCCCACCACAGCCTCGCAGCCCACAGTTTCTTTCAAGGTGCACAAATTCTTGCACTAGACCCCTAGTAAGTATATAAATTCTTTGGTTTATCTCCCCTTGTCCTCCCACCCCCACATTGAGGTATGTCAGTTTGTTCCATGCTTCCATGCTTTGGGTATTATTTTGTTGGTCAATTCATTTTGTTCATTAGATTCCACAAATCAGTGAGATCATGTGATATTTATTTTTCTCAGATTGGCTTATTTCACTTAGCATAGTAGTCTCCAGGTCCATCCATGCTGTTCCAAAGGGTAAGAGATTCCTCTTTTTTACTTCTGCTTAGTATTCCACTGAGAAAATGTCCCACAGCTTTTTTATCCACTCATCTACTGATGGGCAGTTTGACTGTTTCCAAATCTTAGATATTGTAAATAATTCTGTTATGAGCATAGGGGTGCATACATTCTTTCTAATTCTGGGTTTTTAGGATATATTCCCAGAGGTGGGGTTGCTGGGTTAAATGGCCACTCAGTTTTTAAAAAATATAGTTTAATTGATTTCAGTGAGGAAGAGAGAGGGAGAGAGATATAGAAACATCACTGAAGAGAGAGAATCATTGATCAGCTGACTCCTGCATGCCCCACACTGGAGATTGAGCCCGCAGCCCAGGCATATAAACATGAGTTGAGTTCCTATGGCATATTTCTGGTTAGAAAGTCACCACCAAGCTTCTAAACAAAGACCCTAAACACTTCTTATATTAAACATTAAAATAAATGTGAGCTATACATAAATGTAAGAAAAATTAAGAAAAACAGGATAATTATTTTCTAACCCACTTATTCCATGGTCAAGGGTAGCCAAAGCCTTCCCTGGCAGCTCAGGTGCAAGATCCACCATGGTCAGTATGAGTTTCCATCACAGGGTCACTCACTCAGTCTGGGACAATGGAGACATGTTAATTGACCTGATGTGAGGAAACTGGAGTACCCAGAGAAAACCCATGCAACTATGGAAGAACATCTAAACTCCATACATATAGTGGCCATGGCTGGGAATTGATTCACCACCCCCATCAATGTTATAACAAAATGACATTGAATGAAACAAAGGCATTTGAGGATCTACTGTATTTCAATGGTCTTACTTATCTGTGTACATAGTTTTACTTTGTCATTATAAGTTCCTTGAAAATATAACTTCATGTCTTTAAAAAAATGAAAATTATAAACTATAACAGAAAAGTGCATATAATATAATTAGTGTCATAACAAATTGTTGTAAAATGAACACCTGTGTACTCTCACATAGATCAAGAAATAAAGGAATGAGATTGATAATATCAGTACATGCCTTTTACACTTAGTATTATTTGAATCAGTGAATATACTCAAACCCATATCTTAAGTTTCCATGATTTCCTCCTGTTTTATATTCTAAAGGTGTTTCTTTTATACTGAACCTGTCTTCAAAAGTTCTCTTCTGAATGCATTTATCACACATTTTAATTAAAAGAATTTTGGATTATAGTTAAATTAAAGAGACTTTTGCTTCTGACAAAGACAGGGTTACAGGAACTGGATGTAATCATCCACTAAAACATCTAAAATCAAACCCAAACTGGTAGAATAGAAGACACTTACATTATATCAGTTATTGTAAGTGTTTTTCATGTCCAAAAAGTTAGAAGTAAGATTGAGCATATTAAGTAGAGATATTTAATATATTAAAGAGACCTAAACTGAACTTATAGAGATGAAAACCTGGCGGGATTTACAACAGAATAAACACTGTGGAAGACAAGTTTAGAGCACCTGAATACATAGCAATGAAGCTATCCAAAATGAAATACATAGATAAAAAAATTTACCCTCCCCACCACAACAAAACAGAACAGGAGTGAACCAGGGGACCACCAATTGGCCAAATATACCAGTACAGGGTGGGTAAAGTAGGTTTATAGTTGTTTGTATAGAAAATAATACAATAATCTATCTATCTATCTATCTATCTATCTATCTATCTATCTATCTATCTATCTATCTATGAAAGCCTAAACGACCATTTGACTGCATGACCTATTGACCGGTAGCTGTAATGCGCACTGACTACCAGAAGACAGATGCTCAATGCAGGAGCTTCCCCCTGGTGGTCAGTGCGCTCCCACAGCAGGAGCGCCGCTCAGCTGACCAACAGGCGCCAGTTGCTGGGCTCATGGTTGGCAAGCGCCACTGAGGCAGCGCCAGCCTCTCCTGTGGACATTTTCCCAGCATGCCTCTCCCTCATCCGGACCAGGACCAGGATCAGGACTGGCATCGGGTCTGACTGGGTGTGAGACTGTGGCCACTTCTCAGTCATGGGCATGCCGGTATCGCACAAGGATGGGTGTGCAGAGACCACAGCAGAGTGGCAGCGAGCCTACTGAGTGGTGGTGGGCACAGCAAGGCTGGGATGAGCTGGAGCAGTACGGCACCTGGCCCTGGCTCAGGCTCCTCCCCAGCCACCTGCCTCTTGGAGCACTACTACATTCCTCCGGGGATGTTGAACTGCCGGTTTCAGCTGATCCCCACAGGCCAGGCCGAGGGACCCCACCAGTGCACAAATCCATGTACCGGGCCTCTAGTTAATAAATATAATACAAGAATAAACGCTGTTTCACGTACTCATAACTATAAACCAACTTTTGCCTATCCTGTATATATAATGGAAGTCCTTGCAAAACAAAGAGAAAAATATTTGAAGAAATAATGACTGAGTCCTGGACAGGTAGATCAGTTGGTTAGAGCATTGTCCTGATACACGAAGGTTGTGGGTTCAGTCCCTGGTCAGGGCACATATAAGAAGCAATGAAGAAATGCATAAATAAGTGGAAAAACAAATTCAATAAAAAAATCAATAAAAGTTAAAAAATAATGACAAAAATTTTCAAATTTATGAAAACTATATATCCACAGGTCTAAGAGGCTCAACAAATTCAAAACACAAGTGCACAAAGAAGACTACACAAATGCATATCAAAACAGATGTTTTGAAACCAGTGATAAAGAGAAAATCATGAAATCAGCCAGAGGGAAAGAAACTGCTATTCATAAAAAGGACTGAAGATAAGAACGCAAGCAGCCTTCTCGTAGGAATCAGTATAAACCAGAAGCCAATATAGCAACATCTTTAAACTGCGGAAAGGTAAACAACAACAACAAACAACAAAACAACAAAAAAAAGAAAAATGAAAAAAACACAGTAAAACAAAACCAACTGAAATTATTATTCCATAATAACAAAACCTTTTAAAAATGAAATAAAGGGTTTTAATACATTCAAAAGCTGAAAGAAAGAATTAATTACCAGCAGACCTGCACTAAAAGGAATTTTTAAGGGAAGTTCTTCAGACAGAAGGGAAATGATGCCAGATGAAAATCTGAATCTACATAAAGAAATAAAGAGCATAAGAAATTGTAAACTATGTGATTATAAAGAAAAGACATTTAAAAATATTATTTACTTTAAAAGATAATTGACTATTTAAAGCAAAACAGAATTATGTATTTTGGGAATTATAACATATGTTAAGTGAAATGTATGACAACAACAGCACAAAGTTTAATACCTGTTAGTTTCCTCATTTGCCTATGAATTCAGAGAAATATGACATGACTATTTGGACCTTTTTGGAAATACTTTTGAGTAACCAAACAGAATGTTTTATATAACATTTTATAAAACTAAAAATAGCATTTATTTATTAATTACTTGTGAGCAGTAATAATAGGTAAGGATTTTGTTATTATAAAATATGTTGCAGTTGAAAATAGCAAGCAATGGAAATAGTCTGGATTTGAAATTTAGCTTTGGGGTTGATTCCCATTTGCCATCGAGTTGATTATGCAATTTGTACTTGCAATTTAAGCAGTTATGTTCTTAATCAAAGAATTATTTGACATCCTATATAATTATATATTTACTAGTGGCCCAGTGCACAAAATTCGTGCACATTAAAAGGGAATTAATTAGAGGAAATATTTTAATATTGCTATTTGACCTTCTCTATAATAGAAGTGTCAGAAATGAAAGAAAATTAATAAAATGTATGTGAAAATCTCCCTCCTGTCAGAGTCTGGGGTGCACCGTGGGACCTAGAGTCAAATCCCTGTCTACCACCCGCATGGGCTTCAAAAACACAGGAGACCCAGACCTGGCCGCTCCCACCCCCATTGGGTGAGACCCAGAAATGGCCGGCCCCACAGTTGTCAAGCCCCTCCAAGCGGGGGGTGCAGCCTCAGGTCCCCTGGCCTGGAGCCAGGGAGGAGAGTATGGTCTCAGGTCCCCCGTCAAACCCCGTTGGGCAGAGGGTGTGGCCTGAGGTTTCCTGGCCCGGTGCCGGGGCAGAGGGTGCAGCCTGAGGTCCCTCGTCAAGCCCAGCAAGGCGGGGGCCATGGCCTAAGGTCCCGCCTTAAGCCTTGCCAGGCAGGGTCCACAGCCTGAGGTCCACAGCGGGTCTTGGCGGGGGGGCATAGCCTGAGGTCTCCCGGCCTGGCGCTGAGGCCAGGACCACTGCCTGGGATCCCAGTCCAGCCCCATGGGGTGGGGGGCACTGCCTGAGGTCCCTCACCCCAGCCAGATGCCATGCAGCCTCAGGTCCATGCTGTTCAGTTGTGATGTTATAGCATCCAGGCTAATTTGCATATTCCTCTATTTTATATATTTACTAGTGGCCCAATGCATGAAATTCATGCACGGCGGGGGGTGTCCCTCAGCCCAGCCTGCACCCTCTCCAATCTGGGACCCCTTGAGGGATGCCCGCAGTTAGACATCCATCTCAAAATCTGGGACCACTGGCTCCTAACTGCTCACCTGCCTGCCTGCCTGATTACCCCTAACCACTCTGCCTGCCGGCCTTCAACTGCCTCCCCTTCTGGTCTGCTCACTCCTACTGCCCCCCCCCCCCCCACCCCACTGGCCTGCTTGTCTCCAACTGCCCCCCCCCAACTGGCCTGCTCACCCCCAACTGCCCCCCCCCGCTGACCTGTGTGCCCCCAATTGCCCCCCCTGCCAGCCTGATTACCCCCAATTATCCCCCCCCACCCCCCGCTGGCCTGCTCGCTCCCAAATTTCCCTATCTGCCAGCCTGCTCACTCCTAACCGCTTCTACCTCAGCCCGCCACCATGGCTTTGTCCAGAAGGACATCCGGAAGGTCTCCCAGTCTAATTATCATATTACCCTTTTATTAGTATAGATTATTTATTTTTCTATCCTATGAGGACAAGTACTTGGTTTTATTATTTTATAGTCTCAAACTTTGAAAGTGTGTTTGTCCTGTAGAAGGTGCTCAAATATTTGTGAATGAATGAATAAATGTGAATGAATATTGTTGAGTGAATGTATAATGCTAGGAGGATTTTATTTTAAAGTGTTCTTCTGTCCTTTTTCACCTATTTTTGTGCCAGAGACCTTTTTGAAGAAATGATGAAAGTTATGATGGATCCTCTTCCCAGGAAAATACCACACACACACACACACACACACACACACACACACACACACACAGTATCACTTACAAAAGGATGAGATTGATGGACTCCTAAGCTTGATCATAGATTCCAAGGCTAATAATCTTTATTACAAAGGTAATTTAAGGCCTATGGCTGGTGAAGGAAGTGGTTGTTAAGTAGAGGTGATCATCAGAATCCGAAATAAACCTTAGCACAGTGCTTGGTATTTGATAAACACCAAAAATTATAATTCTAATTATAACCTGCAGATTCCATCTGGCATCATTTCCCTTCTGTCTGGATACCTAAAATATTCAGGTTTCACCTCATCTTGATTCAGAATCCAGAGGGCAGTGTCCCATGCATGTGTTTATCTTTACAAAGATTCACAACTGATTTTATTAAGTGATTCTGAGATCCTTGTCTTAGTGAATACTGACTGGGGTCATGTGGCGATTACTCTCAAAGGTCATGTTAAAGGAGGAAAAAATTACTGTGCTTATTTAAATTTGAATATTTAACTGAGAGTCACTGTTAATACTTTTGGAGTAGTAGATACAACTTTGATGACGATTAAGGAAACTTGTTAGATAAACAATTAGACAAAAAAGCTAAAGTTCAATGAAGAAAGTGGAGAGAAGAAAAAGTAGAGGACCAAAATGCAAACTGAATACAAGACCAGCTATAAGAACAAGAACAGTAATGCTGATTGAGTTCTCATTATAGTGGTTTTCTTTTTTAAAATTTTATTTATAAAATTTAAAATCTTTATTGTTGAAAGTATTACATATGTCTCATTTTCTCCCCATTGTCCTGAGATTTTGCTGCCTATGATTTCTTCTAGGATTTTTATGGTTTCAAAACCTACATTTAAGAATTTTATCTATTTTGAGTTTATTCTTATGTATGGTGTTAGTTGGTGACATAGTTTCATTTTTTTTGCATGTATCTGTCCAGTTTTCCCTACACCATATATTGAAGAGACTGTTTTGATCCATTGTGTGCTCTTGCTTCCTTTGTCAAATATTAATTGAGCATAATGGCTTGGGTCGATTTCTGGGGTCTCTGTTCTGTTTCATTGATCTATATGCCTGTTCTTGTCCTAGTAACAGGTTGTTTTGATTACAGTGGCTCTGTAATATAACTTGATATCTGGTATTGTGATCCCTCCAACTTTATTATTCTTTCCCAAGATTGCTGCAGCTATTTGGGGTCTTTTTTGGTTTCATATAAAATTTTGGAATATTTGTTCTAGATCTATAAAATATGATGTTCATGTTTTATTAGGGATTGCATTGAATTAGTAGATTGCTTTGGGTAATGTGGAGATTTTAATGATATTACTTATATCAATCCATGAACATGGTATATTCTTTTACTTGTTTACATCTTCCTCTATCTTTATTTTCAATATCCTGTAGCTTTCTGAGTACAAGTCTTTTACCTTCTTGGTTAAGTTTATTCCTAAGTATCTTAATTTTTTTGTTATGGTAAGTGGGATTTTTTTTTTTTTTTTTTAGTTTCTCTTTCTGAGAATTCATTGTTGATGTATAACATGTCCATCATAATATGCCATGGATTTCCAGGAGTTAAATTAATTTGTATCCTGTTACATTACTGAATTCATTTATTAAATCTAGTAGTTTTTTGGTGGAGTCTTTAGGGTTTTCTACATACAATATAATGTCATCTGTGAATAATGAGTTTTACTTCCTTCTTTCCAATTTGAATGCCTTTTATATTTTCTTCTTCTTTGATCACTATGGCTAGGACTTCTGGTACTATGTTGACTAAGAGTGATGAAAGCAGACATCCCTGTCTTGTTCCTGTTTTTAGGGGAAATGGTTTTAGTTTTTGCCCATTGAGTATGATGTTGGCTGTAGGTTTGTCATATATGGCCTTTATTATGTTGAGAGATGATCCATCTATTTCCACTTTGCTGAGAGTTTTTATTAAAAAAGGGTGTTGGATTTGTTGAATGCCTTTTCTGTAGCTACATTGGATTTGTTGAATGCCTTTTCTGTAGCTATTGACATGATCATGTGATTTTTTTTGTCTTTCAATTTTTTTTATGTGAGTATCACATTATTGATTTGCGCATACTGTACCAGCCTTGCATCCCTGGAATAAGTCCCACTTGGACATGGTGTACAATCTTTTTAATATATTGCTGGATCTGATTTGCTAATATTTTGTTGAAGATTTTAACATCTACGTTTATGAGGGATATTGGCCTGTAGTAGTTCTCTTTATTTGTAGTGTGTTTATCTGGTTTTGGAATTAGGGTAATAGTGGCCTCATAAAAAGAGCTTGCATAACCAATGGACACAAACACTGGGGCGGTGGGGGCTTGCCCAGGGTGGGAATGGCTGGGTGAGGCGTTAATTGGGGGAAAAGGAGACATATGTAAAACTTTAGACAATAAAAATAATAAAATAAATAGTAAATATGATCAGCATAAAATAAAGAGCTTGGAAGTGTTCCTTCTTCTTGGATTTTTTGGAATAGTTTGAGGAGGATTGGTGTTAGTTGTTCTTGGAAGGTTTGGTTAAATTCCCCAGGTGAAGCCTTCTGGACCAGGACTTTTGTTTGCTGGGAGTTTATTTTAATTTTTATTACTGCTTCCATTTCATCAATTGTTATTGGCCTATTCTGGTTTTGTGATTTTTTTCTGATTCAGTTTTGGAAGATAGTATTTTTTTAGGACTTTTTCCATTTTATCCACATTGTCCAGCTTGTTGTTCATAGCATTTTCTTACAATCCTTTGTATTTCTATGGTGTCAGTTGTTACTTCACCTCTTTCATTTCTGACTTTGTTTATTTGGGTTCTTTCTCTTTGTTTCTTAATGAGTCTGGCTAATAGTTCATCAATCTTGTTTATCTTTTCAAAGAGAACCAGCTCTTGGTTTCATTGATTTTTTTAAGCTTCTATGTCATTTATTCCTTTTCTAATCTTTATTATTTTCTTCCTTCTACTTACTCTGGGATTTTCTTGCTGTTCTCTTTCTAATTCTTTAAGTTGTAGGTTTAAATAGTTTATTATTAAATTTTCTTTTCTTTATTTTGTTCTTTCTTTCTTTTTTTTTTGAGTAGGCCTGTATTGCTATGAATTTCCCTCTCAGGACTGCTTTTGCTGTGTCCCATAGACTTTGGGTATTTGTATGTTCATTTTCATTTGTTTCCACCAAGTTTATTATTTCTTTCTTTATCTTTCTTGTCACCCATTTATTATTTAATAATATGCTATGTAGCCTCCATGAGTTTGAATGTTTTTGAGTGTTTGTACTGTAGTTGATTTCTAATTTCATTCCATTGTGATTTGAGAAAATGCTTGATATAATTTCAATCTCCTTGAATTTGTAGAGACTTGTTTTGTATCCTAACATGAGGTCTATCTTTGAGAATGACCCATGTGCACTTTAGAAGAATGTATATTCTACAGCTTTGGGGTGAAATGTTCTACAAATGTCAATTAAACCCATCTGTCAAGTGTATTATTTATAGTCTCTGTTTCCTTGTTAATTTTTTCTCTGGAATATCTATCCAGTGAAGTCAGCAGGGTGTTAGTATCCCCTACTATGACTGTGTTGCTGTTGATCTCTTCCTTAAAGTCCTCTAGAAGTTTTTAAATATATTTGGGTGCTCCTATGTTGAGTGCATATATGTTTACCAGGGTTATAACCTCTTGTTGGATTCATCACTTTAGTATTATGTAGTAACCTATATTGTCTCTTATGATGACCTTCATTTTGAAGTCTATTTTCTCAGCTCTGAGTATTGCTACTATAGCTCTTTTTTTCATTTCCATTTGCATGGAAAAATTTTTTCCATTCCTTCACTTTCATCCTGTGTGAGTTTTTGTTCTGAGGTTGGTCTCTAGTAGACAGTATATAGTTAGGTCATGTTTTTGTATCCATTCAGGTACCCTGTTTTTTGATTGGAGTATTTAATCCATTTACATTTAAGATTATTATTAATAGGTACTTATTTATTGCCATTTTAATTCCTTACGCCCATGTTTCTCTCTCCTTTTTTTCTTCACATTACAGTAGTCCTGTTAGCATTTCTTGCAGTGCTGGTTTGGTGGTTATAAACTCCTTGAGCCTTTTTTCTTCTCTGGGAAGTTGTTTATTTCACCATCTGTTTTAAATGATAGCCTTGTTGCTTATAGTAATCTTGGTTTCAAATCCTTGCTTTTCATTACCTTGAGTACTTCATGCCATTCCCTTCTGGCCTGTAGACTTTCTAATGAGAAATCAGTTGTCAGCCTTATGGGAACTCCTTTGTAGGTAACAGTTTTCTTTTCTCTTGCTGCTTTTAACATTCTCTCTTTGTCTTTAATTTTTGGCATTTTAATTATGATGTGTCTGGGTGTAGGCCTGTTTGGATTCTTCTTGCTTGGGACTTTCTGTGCCACCTGAACTTTTATGACTTTTTTTCTTTACCAGGTTAGGGAAGTTTTCTGCCATTATTTTTTTCAAACAGGTTCTCTATCCCTTGCTCACTTTCTTCCTTTTCTGCCTCTCTGATTATGCAAATATTGTTACATTTCATGGTGTCCTACAGCTTCCTTTAGCTGTCCTCCTATTTTTAAATTTCTTTTTGGTTCTCTGGTTGAGTGACTTTTTTACTCTGTCTTCTAATTCACTATATGATCCTCAACTTCCTTTAACCTGTTGTGTATTCCTTCAACTATGTTCTTTATTAGTGCTATGTCATTTTTCAGAGTTACTTTATCTTTTCTCATGCTGTTAAGGATCTTTGCTATCATTATTCTGAACTCTATGACTGATAAATTTCTTATCTCCATTTTATTTAGCTCTTCCTCTGGAGAATTCTTTTATTATTTCATTTGGGGCTTGTTTTTTGTCTCCCCATTTTGGCTGCCTGATTGGGTTTGTGTCTATGTATTAAGTAGGTCTGCTATGATTCCCAATGTCTAGTGAAGGACAATGCCAAAATGGTGTTTCTGACTGGCCCTGAGTACCCTGTTTGGAGCTATCAGCAATCCACAGCTTGTGGCTCCCTTTGCTGGGGTTTGGTGCCTTTGGAAAGGACCAAGATGTGCATTAGGATCTTCTTTTCCTAACTCTGAGCCTGGGATTAAATTAGGCAAAGACTTAAAGCCTCCTGAAACCTGTCTCTGATTGCAGTCTCATTGACACTCAGACTTGGTTAGCCTCAGGCTATCACCCAGAGGGTGGGGTAAGAGGTCTTCCAGCAGGGTGGGGCAACTGCCTTACTCCCAGGAAAAAACCACCTGGATAGCAAATGCCTATCCAGAAAGATCTCCTCTGCATTATAAGAGAATGACTCAGCACAGGAAATCAGGATGGCTGCCCTCCAAGCTCCAACCCCAGAGCTCCCAATCCTGGTTTCTATTCACACAGCTCATATCCACTCTGCCCTCCCTCTGCTGGAGCCCAAGGTGAGTAGCTGCACAGGTAATTTTGTGTATTGTTCCTTTAAGAGGGAGCCTGAATTTCCAGCTGTCTGTCACTGGCAGACAGAAACCCTGTTGCTTTTCACAGCCAGATGTTATGTGGGCTCCTTTCTCAGTTCTGGTGCTCTGGGTTGGGGAGCCCAGCTTGTGGTTTAGACCCCACAGTTCTCAGTGGGAACCTCCTGCAGCTGAGATATCTTTCCAGACCTTCAGTTGCTGTCTCTGGGAGCTCAGTCCGCTCTTTTGTGCTTTCACACTTGCTATCATTCTATGTGTTCTCTACTTTCTGTCCTTGGCTTTCAGGATTCTCTCCAGCTAGTCTTCAGTTGATTTTTCAGTATTTTAGTTGTATTTTCAGTTGTTTGTTCCTGGGAGAGTGTCAGAGTAGCTTCCACTTACGCTGCCGCCATTTTGGAAATAAATTATTTAAGATATGAAACTGAGGTTGTTGCCTATATTTTAAACCTATAACAAAATTGCTGTGTAAGACATTTAGGGTTGATAAAGGAAGGAAATTATGATAGATTTAAAATATATGATTAATATTTAAGAGCAGATTAAATATTGTGTGTTTACTCTGTAAAATAAAAGTAGGTGTCCTCCATAGTCAAAGGTTTCAATTTTGTTTTAGCCCCATTAAAATTCCCCTATGAGGTTCTAAGTTGGGTAGGTGATGTTATTTGGCTGATTGCTTATTTTATAGGTAGAATGAGAAGGGTTTTGTTCTGTAATCTTTGCATGGTAAAAGTGGGTGACATGGCCTGCCTTCAAGGATCAGAGTTGCTTGTGTCAGAGTATTTAGTTTTTCAGATAATGTTCCCTTGAAGTAAAACTTGAGATGGGGCCTTGGTAAATCAAATGGTTTATTGGGGAGAAGGTGCTTTCTATAGAAAGAGAGGGAGATTAGTAGGATAAGGTAGTGGAAAAAGAAAAACAAGTATATAGACTAGCTCATGCCAACTTACAAGGAAGCCCTGGAGAGTAAATGATGCCATACAGATGATCTCATCCTGAAGCACATTCTGGTCAGTCACTGGCCATGATCTTCCTTCTGGTTGTGGTGGGTGGGGCTTCCAGGACAAGACAACCCCTATTTGACAGAGGGCAATGCTCCTAGAGGGAGGCAGAATTGTCATCATTCAACGCTCATAACTAGGGATGGTGTGCTAGCTTGTAAAGGGCATTAGGATGGAGCATCAATAGCATCCACTGAAATACACTCCTTGTGCTGCTCAGATAATTTTGCTTCTCACATTAAATTTACTTCAGGATTCTTATTGGTCACAATTTATGGGACAACTTATAGGAGGAAGCTTAGCGGAATAAACTATAGTTCCTCACTGCTATGGTTTGTCCCAATGTCATAACTGATACTCATCATTTCTTTCTCCTCCCACCTTTTTCAGACTCCTCTTACATTCAGTGAACACTTCTACTAGTCTAGGTGGCTTGCTTGGTGAATTAACTAAGACCCTGTTCTCTGAGAAGTCTGAGCCTTTTGCTCAATGTCTTTATCAGTTCATGGTTGCTGCAACCTGTCTATTTAGTTACAATTGGGCATGGGGATCACTTTAATGCCCAATCCATTTTTTCAAGCCCCCATGTGTTGCTGCAGCAACCATGCCTCCTGATGATAACTGCAGTTTCCCTGCACCTATGGCAACTATTTTCTTTGCTGGTGGTATATTGCATTAGAAGCTAAAGTGACCAGGCAGCTGCTGGAACTTTCTCACTTTTCCCCCTGGTGGAAAGATTTCCTTTCTGGAAACCAGGACCTCTTGACTCATAAAGCCTAAAGTGTGGGGTAGAGAAGCAAACATTCCCCAGTGGGTCCCTAGGAATATTTCTGAGCAGGATCTCTGATTCTATGAATGAGTTCCTTAACCTAAGTATTCAGGCTACTGAGGCACACCACCATGTACTGGCCTTTGGTGTAAGATGTATGCTGTGTATCTCCAAAGTGTCGTCTCAAAACTGGAATATAAGTTATGCTTTCAAAAGGCTCTTTCATCACTGTCAGGTTGGAAGTATTGGAGTGTGTGATATATGAAAAGGTCTCTAATGCCTGTGGTTATTTGACTATAACGCCTCAGCTCTTTTGTAGTAAAGTGCATCCCTTAGTCTGAGGTGAAGGTATGTATGGTATGTAGGATCCCATGTCAGTATATCAGGCACTTTGTAACTCTTTGGATAGTGGTACTGGCTGGGGCACTGTGGGTAGTAAAGGCAAACCCTTAGGTGGGATATGTATTTTCTGCAGTATACATGAAACATTGCCCTTTCCAGTGTGCAAGGGTTCTGATGTAATCAGTTTGCTACCAAGTAGCTCCTTGGTGAGAAGGATGGTACCATCTTAGGGTCTCAGTGTTGATATCTATGGCTGATATTTCATAGCAGCAATAGTTGGATCAGCCTTGGACAGAGGGAGCCCAACCTGTGGACACAAGAATAGCTTCCAGCTCTGCTGAAGTAACTATTCTGCTTCTGAGAACATGCGAGGATAGCTGAAGACAGAGGCTGGCTGACAACCATTGGCTGAGTCATTCTGTCTACTCGATTGCTGCCTTCTCAGAAGTGAGGTAAAAGATCCTCATATTTGTGCTCACTCCCATAGGGCTATCAACGTACTTCTTCCCTAGATCTACTCGTCCTTAGTCTTCCACTGTTGCTCACTCTAAGTCTATGAGTTTATGTATATACTTACCTCAGGCCCCTTTCCTCTCCACGCAAAATAGGCAACTGGGTGTTGTTCCCATTGAGAGAATTTCCCCTGACTAGTCTACACTGCAGCATCAGTCCATGTCTACTTGTGCTCACATACTGAGCTGACCTACCTGTGACTGGAGCTTGGGAATTTTCATCCTCCATCAGCTGGTCAGAGGTAACCTCACTATGAGGTAAGAGGAAGGCATTAGAGCAACAGTGGTAGGTGACATGGGGATCTGGGACACTTGTTCATGCAGCTTAGTTGTGATTTATGGATCAGCTGGATCTTAAATGTACCACTTCCTTTTATTATAAACTAGAAGCCTGGTGCACAAAAATTTGTGCATTCTGGAGGGGGGAGGTGTTCCTCAGCCTGGCCTGCACCCTCTCACAATCTGGGACCCCTCGGTTAGGGTCCCTAGGCCTAGCCTGAGATCAGGACCTATTGGGGTTTTCCTTCCCTGGGCTGCAGGAAGCTGGCCTCACCCCCACCAATGCCACAGCTTGCCATCTGTGCAGCGCTGTTCCCCCTCCCCTGCCACCAGTGGCCTCCCTCTGCAGGCGACAGGCTGGAGTGCAATGACTTGGTTGGCCTAGGCCTCCCTCTTTCTTTGCTGGGGGGCAGGGCCAGCCCTATGAAGGGCTGTCTGCCTACCTGATTGCCCCTAATTGCTCGCCTACCTACCTGATCACCCTTAACCGCTGGTCTGTCTACCTGATCATCCCTAACCACTCTGCCTGCCTGCCTGATTGCCCCTAACTGCTTGCTTAGGGGCAGGGTCAGCCCAGTGAGGGGCTGTCTGCCTACCTGCTCTTCCCTAACCACTGGCCTGCCTACCTGATCAAACCTAATCACTCTGCCTGACTGCCTGATTGCCCCTAACCACTTGCTTGGGGGTGGGGCCAGCCCAGCAATGGGCCATCTGACTACCTGATCTTCCATAACCACTCTACCTGCCTGCCTAATTGCCCCTTACTGCTTGCTTGGGGGTGGGGCCAGCACTGACTTCAGATTTGTCAGCTTCCTATCATTACTGGTCGATATGACCCAGGGTTTTTATATATTAGGATTGTTGGTTGGTCCATTGGACCTTATGGTAAATTGAATAAAGAATTGAAGACAGTGATGGCGTAAGTCAGGTGGCTATCTAGGAGAAAATCATTGCAGATTTAAAAAGCAATGAAGAGACTCTTTATATTGCTACTGGAAAGATCTGCAAGATGCCTAGTTAAGTAAAGAAAAAAAAGCAAGAAGTAAATAGACACTGTTTAAAATGAGAAAATGATGAAATAGGCACAATTTACCATTTAGCTATATGGTGGTAACCACCAAAGGAACTAAAAGTCGAAACTAGTAAACGTTAATTTATCTGAGAAGAGGTATTGGTATGTCAGAAAATGGCCAAGAACTGCTGCTTTTCACTCATCAACTTTCTGTATTGTTTTCACTTTCTTTTTCTTTTTGCTGTAGACATGGAGCCAGAGGAAAATGTTATAAGGACTGAGGGAGAGAGCTGTAGCAGGTGAGATAATTTTGGAGAATGTTCTAGGTCAGTTCCTGGTGGGTTTCTGTGATGCTCATGCTACCGTAACTGGTCCTGACCTTTCATTTTAGATTGGCTATTCTTCCAATGTCCCATCATGACTATTAGGATTTATGGTAAACCCTGGTGCCTCCTTCCCGATCCATTCCCCACACAGTAGCATAGATGTTACAGATTCAAGTCTCAGTGCAAGTGCTTCCATTGGTTTGCTCTGTTGGGAGAGTAAGCAATCATGCACTTACAAATCTTTTTATGGTACCTAGGGCAGAGTGCAAGCATCACACAGAAGAATATACTACAGGAATGTGGAAGGGGCACTTCCGGTTACACAAATGTAAAGCGTAGTCCATGTGAGGGTATTCAAACCTTCTGCTTGGGATGTTTTTTCCTGCAGCCTTTGCTGGGCTGGCTCCATCTTATCCTTTAGGCCCCAGCCTTTATTGACACTGATAGAAGCTGGCTTACCATTCCCCTCCTTCTGCTGGCTAGGTCCTATCTCAGCCCTTTATTGCCTTCCATGTGTCTTCATTTATACTTATCTGTTTACTTATTTTTTTTTGTCAATATCCCCTATTAGAATCTAAGCTTTACTTCAAGTTTATAATTTATCTAGAGGCCCAGTACATGAAAATTCATGCACTGGAGGGTGGGGTCCCTCAGCCTGGCCTGCCCCCTCTTACAGTCTGAGAGCCCTCAGGGGTGGGAGGTGACCTGGCAATCAGGGGAAGGCGACTTCTTGCTTTTTTTTCTTTATTTAACTTACTAAGCATCTTGCAGATATTTTCACACCTCTGCTGCTGCCACTACTTGGCAGCACAAGCTTCAGCCAACCCTGGTTACCTGAGCCTTGGGTGGTCCTGAGCAGCTGGGCAGCTGCCATCCGAGGCTTGCCTGGGCAGCTGTGGGGCTGAAAGGACTGGGGGACTCCGGAGGCAGGTGTGCAGAGTGGCTGGGTCCACCAAAAGGCAGGCCTGGCCTTGTTGCATGCCTGCTGCCCGGCGGGGCTGAGGGGACTGGGCGCTGCCATCTTGTGGCTGTGGGAGCTGCCATCTTTGAGGGTGGAGCAGTCAATTAGCATATTCCCTCCTTATTGGCTGTGGGCACTGCCATCTTTGCGATGGCATGAGGGTCAATTAGCATATTCCCTCTTTACTAGATAGGATTAATATTTGTTGAATGTTGAATGTGAACTTGAACAAATTATTTAATATTTTGGCGCCTTCCATTTCACTCATCAGTGAAATTCGAGAATTTAAAAAGAAAACAATTGGTATGGAGAGGATGTAAGCCTACCCTGATTAGCATTCCTAAGCTTTTATAGTAATAGACCCTTAATTTTAACTGAGTATCAGCAGCCCAGAATAGGGATTTTCCTGTCATCTGTACCATTATTTTTCTTTAAATGCACTCCGTTAAAATTTTTTAAAATTCATTAAAAACAACATTATAGCTCCAGCTGGTGTTGTAAAGTGGTTAGAGCATTAGCCCGAGTATTAAAAGGTCACAGGTTCAATTCCTGGTCAAGATCCCCTGCCTGCACAGGCCACATGTAAGAGGCAACCAATTGTTGTGTCTCTCACCTCAATGTTTCTTTCTCTTTCCCTTCTCCTTTTCCACTTTCTCTAAAAATCAGTGGAAAAAAATATGCTTGGGTGAGGATTAACCAAAAAAGCGGAAACAAAAAATGCAAAAAACCCTATTATGTTATTACTACAAGGTAAAGCTACTTTTAATTGTCACAAATAGAAGATGACTATAATAATAAAATGAAAACAAAAACACTCCACATAGTCATTAATACAAGACAAAAGAAAAACAATAATGTCAAGTTATAAATATAACTAGAGGCCCAGTGCACGCAATTCGTGGGGGGCGGGTATCCCTCAGCCCAGCCTGCACCCTCTCCAATCTGCGACCCTTTGGGGGATGTCTGACTGCTGGTTTAGGCCCAATCTCTGTAGGATTGGGCCTAAGCCAGCAGTCAGACATCCCTCTCACAATCTGGGACTGCTGGCTCCCAACTGCTCGCCTGCCTGCTTGCCTGATTGCCCGTAACCACTTCTGCCCACCAGCCTGATCACCCCCTAACTACTCCCCTGCTGGCTTGAGCTATGCCTAACTGCTCCCCTGCTGGCCTGGCTGCCCCTAACTGCCCTCCCCTGCCAGCTTGGTCACCCCTAACTGCCCTCCCCTGCAGACCTGATCTCCCACAACTGCCCTCCCCTGATGACCATCTTGTGGCAGCTATCTTGTGACCACATGGGGGCAGCCATCTTGTGACCACATGGGGGTGGCCATCTTGTGCAAGGGCATGATCCTCAATTTGCATATTATCTCTTTATTATATAGGATTGATTTAAAAATACATACCTAAAAGTAAGTTCTTTGAGAAGAATGGAATTTTTTGAGCAGTCAATAGTAAGGGGGATAGTAGGTTTAATGTCATCTGGTTTAAAACAGAGTTGAAGTTCTACTTCAATAGTATTGATACTGTTGTAATTAACCTGGGTGAAATATGGAAGGTACTTGCTTGTCAGTCACACCTGGGAACAGGTCATTGGCCAGAAATGGTGTGGCCATTGCAAATGTAGGAAGATTTAAGATACTTAAACTTCTAAACAAAGGAAATCTTTTTCTTGCCTCTGGTACTCCTGGCTGTGGGACTCTCCCGCTACTGCATTTGCCCACATGGCTTGTGGCCATGTGGAGCACACACAATGGACTTATGGACTGTAATCATCCTGATGTTACACCAGACCCAGCTCCACCATGGAACAGAAACTTTGAACATATTGGCTTTGCTTCTAGCTTTACTAAATCCGCAGCTGTATCTCTTCCAGGACTGGATTAAGGGAAATGAGACTATAGAAACCAAGGGACTTAATTCCATGCAAATAAATATCACTTATCCTTCTGTGTGAGTCTCTGAAAATTATTTTTCTTGAGATATCGTAAGGACCCTGCCCCAGCACTCACTTCCACTGGTGGACACTGCACTTCCACCAATAACAGTATTAGTTTTTTTATTTTGGTGTCACTTAGCACTGAGATATATGGTCTGTAAAAGCCAAGGATAATCAGTTGCATTTTCTGATAAAATTATATGTGCTTATAGGTACAAGAGCTCAGTAACATGAAAGGAAGTACTGTATGTGAGGATCTACATTAGACATCTAGGCCACCATCCTTAATAATGCTTTCATGCAGTTAAGAGCATCATGCAGTTAAGAGCATCAATTACTAAAGATTGGAAACATTAATGCCAGGCCAGGCCACAATGCCATGTGCTATTTGAAGAAGATGGGTTACTGCAGTTACAACAACTGTCTCATTTTAAGCCACAAGATTCTTGGGTGTATTGTACTACTTACACTTTTCCACAAGGTACATTAAAATAAATACATAATTATTATTGTTTTATAAGAGTTTCTTTCTTTCATTTTTTAAAAAATATATCTTTATTGATTTCAGAGCAGAAGGGAGATGGAGAGAGAGATAGAAACATTGAGAGAGAATCACTGATGTGCTGCCTCCTGCACTCCCCCTACTGGGGATCAAGCTCGCAACCTGGGCATGTGCCCTTGACTGGAATCGAACTTGGGACCCTTCAGTCTGCAGGCTGATACTCTATCCACTGAGCCAAACCAGCTACTGTGAAATATATAATTAATACAAATATTTTCTGGTATAACTCATAACTCAATAGTTGCCCACCTTTTCATGTTGTCCATGAGGGAAGAGGTCCATGGATATTTGACTCAGGTAACAATCTGTTTGTAAAAGAATGTTGATTTTAAGAACTGTTATGAAATTTTCATTTACACCAAGGTCTTTATTTGCATTTTTGTGTATAAGAAATTTCAAAGAATGGTATGTATTTTAGAATATTTCAGAAAAAAAATTTGAGACCTATCCCTAATGTATTTTTTGTAAACTTCATTTTTCCTCAGTGCAGAGGCAGATACCACACTGACATTTAACAAAGCAGTAAAGTTATTCTGGGAAGTGTCTAGGAGACTCTGTCATTGGATATTACTTTTTATACAAATAAACCATTACTAACCCAGAATTAGGGATCTAGCTGACTTTCTAGAGTGGTATTAGTCTTCCAAGGGCACAAAAAAGACTTTAAAACTTTCCAATTTGAAGTTCATAATAACTCTTAGGATAAAAACAGCTGCTTTAAAATTCTACTGCAAGGGCTAGAAATGAGAAACCCTCCTTCAGCTGTCTTAAGATCTTGTAAGAAATCACTTAGCTTTGTCATTCCTAACAATAAATGACCTTCCAATAAGCCTGGTTAAAATACAGATTTAAAATATAAAAGCTATAAGGCACTGGCTTAATTGATTTCATATTCAGAAATATTTTTATTTGAGAAGAATCTCAATTTTTTTCACAAGGGAAATATATTTAGGAAGTAGTCTGCAAATATTGTTTTTGAGCTCTCTAATTCTTATAATGTTACGATTTGAAAGTTTAAGCTATTTCCACTGCCAATTCTCTCAGTGGATAAGGGAACATAAATGAGTAAAGATATTGATCTTAAATTTATCAGTTAGGAATATGAAAATGCTTTTTCTAATGAATCACCTACTGGGGGTGATACTATTATTACCACCTGGCCTTTGCCCTGGAGATGAAGGAGGCAGGCATTTATATAATGCAAACCAAATTGTGATAGGAGGGGGGTGATTAAGTCTTGGTGGAGGACAGCTTTAGAGAAGTAACATTTGAGAAGAACTTTTAAAAATAAGGAGTTTGCCTGATGGAAAATGAGAGAAAGGCATTTCAGGTAGAATGAGCTGCTCAAATAAAAGCATGGTGGTTTGATGGAAGATAGATGAATCACCCTATGGGATGGTGTGTGGTTTTAGGAGTGAGTGGAAAGGAAACCTGGTGTGTGTTGGAATCACTTGGGAAAGTGCTTTAATTCCACACTGGGGGATTTAGATATAATTTTGTGGAAGGTGATGAGCCATCAGGAACTGAATAGTGGAATGATACCATAAATTTGTTTTGTCTTTAAAAAATATTTTTATTGATTTTTGCAGAGAGAGCAAGGCAGAGGGAGAGAGAAGAGGAACATTGATGTGAAAGTGGAACATCTATCTGCTGCTTTCTGCACCCCACTACAAGAAATCCAGCCTGCACTTCGGGCATGTGCTCTGACTGGGAATGGAATGGAAAACCTTTTGGTGCATGGGACAACACCCAACTAATTGAGCCATACTGGTCAGAGCTCAACTGGTTTTAAAAAGATAACTGGGAGCAGTTTGGAGGGGGGCAAGATTGGAGCAGAAAATTAGTAAGGAGCTTCTGTAGTCACCTGGTTGAGAAATGATAATGAGCTGGTTTGGGGAATTGAGAAGAAGAAACATCGTGAGAGACAGATTTAATGAGGATCTCTGTGACTTAGCTATTGATGGATGTGTAAATAAATAATTATAATTCAGTAGTTTTGCAACTTAGAGTAAGGTGCTAGGTGTAGTTAGGCTCTGTCCCTCCCACAGAGACTGAGAGACAGGGGCACCACTTTCCTTGATAACCTTTCAAAGAGATGATTCTCAGGCCCTGAAGGAACACAGTCTCGGGATGTAAAACTGTTAATAGTCTTTTAAAAAGATTTACATACATCTCAAGGGGGCAGGGAAAGAATTTACAATGACAAATTTTCTAAGGAAAATATTCTAAGAAAAGGGAGGTCAAGGCCTAGAGTCAGGAAGAAGCTGCCTGACGTTCCGTGCAGCAGAGGGGAGTGCTAAGAACTTATTGGTCTGTGGACCTGGATGTGGGGGCTGAGGGAAGGAAAGAGTTAAGGATGACTCAACTCTTGGTCCTGGGTGGATGCTGATGCCATTTACTGCCATAGAGAACAGAGAAAGAACAAGGTTGGTCAAAAGTGTTACGTGGAATTGAACGGACTCTCCTTGTGGGTTCTTGTCCTACAAAGTTTGAAGAATAAAATTTGTGGACTAAAAACTTTTTAAGCAACCATGTAGAAATTTATTGCAAGTGTATACAGACTCTCCTTGGGGAGGTGTTTCCAAAGGGGACCCTCTGGAGAGCGGTCCCCAAATGAGAAAAACCTGCTTTCTCTCTATGTAATGGGGAAAAAAATCTAGTTTAGTTCCTGAGTTTCTTTGTTTATGGGTTTATATATGCTGGTAGCTCTTTGTCTCTTCATGACCCTTTCTAATTGGACCCTTTCTTAATTTATGACCCCAGTGCTTTCCTAATTGGTCAATTTCCTGCAGGATATCAGTTTCAAAGTTCAAAGCCCACCTGGTGCCCCCTCTTCTTCTTCCCCTTGTCTTGTAACATTCCTCCATCCTCTGTGAATGTATGTCTTCCCCTTCTCCTTATCTTGTAAAATTCCTCTGTCCTCTGTGAATTCATGACCCCCTCCCCTAATACTGCCTTTCTTGTCTCTGAGCTCCTTTCAAAAGGACAAATTAAGTTTTGGAGAAACTGAATTTGCGGTGCTTGTAGAATACCCAAGTTGAGTTGGCTGTATGGGTCTGTGACCCAGGAGAAGTTTGGGTTGCAAGGTAGGTTGGGAGTGGTGAACATAGAGCTAGTTTTAGCTCACTCATTAGACAACTTATGTTTAGGTGAAACTAGCATTATACTTCCCCACTCCCAATTGAGGGAGAATGGATGTGGATTAAAATAAATTTTATGAAACAGTGAGATGCACCCAGCAAATGCCCAATACTTTTGGTTAGTTCTGTTGTTATGGTTAGCAAGACTCTGACATAAGTCAGAATAGGGATATAAAATGGTCATTTGGTGAGAATTACTATAAAACTCTAATTTTCATTGTATTCTAGTGGCTGTGACCTCTCAGAAAAAAGTAGTTATTTGCCAGAAATGCATTTTTCTTAGAATTAGCAAACAAACAATTAGAAACAGAATTCTCCAGAGTCCACTTTCTGAACTTCTGCAAGATAATGCTGCAGTCTATAGGGGACCTTAGAGCAACATGACTCCAGCAACAAAGGCGCCTGGGAAATGTTGGACTCTGTTTAACTTTCTGTAGTTGCAGGCTTGGCTGACTGGCCAGAAAGCCGGGAATGCTACCCAAAGATAAACTTCAGGCCCCAGGAAGGAAGTTCATGAATGTATAGTGAGCTACTGCTTGATGTTATCTGTTAACTAAGAAATGCATTGTTCTTTCTGGTGGCCTAACTAACTACCCACCATGTGCTTCTACTATTAACCCCCTATAAAAAGAGGGGGTTCTGGGAGGGTGTGGATAATTACAGGCTGGCTGCCACTGGTAGTGTAGCTGCTTTACCTGTGTATGTAAATTTATCCTATTAAAGCTCTTACGAATTTGAATAAGGCTATGCGTCAGTTTTTCAGAATTGATCCTGAATTTAATTTTTGGGGCATCCCCTCAAAACAGTCAATAGTAGATTTGGTCCTGGCGTGGTGTCTCAGTTGGTTGGAGTGTCATCCTGCACACCAAAAGGTTGCCGGTTTGATTCCCAGTCAAGGCACATAGCTAGATTTTGGGTTTGATCTCTGGTCAGTTGGGGTGTGTATGGGACATAACTGATAGATGTTTTCTTTTTCCCTTCCTCTCTCTAAAATCAATAAACATGTCCTCAGGCGAGGATAAAAAAAAAAAAGAGGATTTGGAATCTCCCTGGAAAAGCAAGAGAAAAGAAAAACCTAAAATAAAGCTCAAACCACAAGCCATTTGTTTTGGACTAAATGGTGAAAAATTGAAAATCATACCAATTGGTCTGTTCTCTTTGACCCAGTTTCTATTTACTTTAAGGTCTGTTTCTTTGCTTAAAAAAGTAAAAATAAAATAAAATTAAAGTTTCAGATGGAGAAAAGGATGCAAGCCTTGATGATGCCACCCCTTGTGTGATGATGCCTTCCCTTCAGATTCATATGGGGATCTGGGGGCAGTGCCTTAACTGCAGGAATTTTTTGAAAGATGGAGACCCTGAATATTTTTGTATTATGACTGGACAGTAGTAGCTGAGAGTTGAGTTTAGCTGTGACAGCTGCCAATATTTTTCATTCAGTAGTACCTGTTTCAGACATATAAAAGGCGAGGGATGGAAGTGAGCGAACCCTCACACTATAAGTTGCCCTTGACTTCAGGGGTCGCTGACAAGGACATTTCTTACTACTTGGAATTGGAATTTGGCACTGGAGTTTTTTTACAGCTAATGAAACTTTCCTGTTATTAAGACCCACATTTAGATTGGTGTTCCAAGAATCCTTCAAAAGCTGTTCACATGCATTCTGAAGAGCCCTTTGAACAGCAAATGGCTCTCACAAAAGAAGGCTTTTTATCAACTGAATGAAGGGGAACATGATTCAAAGGGAAAAAAGATCCCAACATAGCCATTTTCTGAAGTAAATCATGAAAAGAGAACCTGTGGGTAGGAAAATTGCTTTCATTTAAGTTTATTATTGGACAAAGACTGTAGGGTTCTTATCTCGCCCCGCCCTGAATATACTGGGGTCCTTGACAAAGGTAGTTTTACCTGGCCCTAAAAAATTCTTAATGTCTTTCAGATTTTTGGTGTATTTTAGTGGCTGTTCCCTTTCTGAAACAACTGGTTATTGAGGTTTGTGTTCCTTAGGGTTAGTTAACAAACAAACAAACAAAAGCAGAGGTGGAGTTTTTCCCCAGAGGCCATTTTCTGAACTTTACAAGCCAATTCTGAATCAGCTGGGGATAGCAGATCTCCTGGAAAAGTAAAAAACAAAAAAAAAAAAACCCAAAAACAACCAAAAATAAAATTCCAAAGAACCAAACAAAAATTTGCCGCGTTGAAGATCATTTTCAGCAAGAGAGGAGGAGCAGCAGAGCTTAACAGAGAGATTCAGCTGGCTGAGTGGATCCACCTGCTGGGGCTGTCAGATATCAACATGATGTATTATCCTTTCCAGACAAAACAAGACATTTAAAAATAAATAGCAATCAATGTTAAGATTCCATAATACAAGTTGACACATGCAAGCCCAAACCTCACAAATAGGTTAATCTGCTATGCCCCTCTGTCTCAAGTGATGATGGTAACCAGCATTATTCAGAGATGGGGAGGGGGAGTTGGAAGAGGGAAAGCAGAGAGTGAGAGGGAGAGGGAAAGAGGAAGAGAGGGGAAATTAAGACAAGATTCTGTTTAATCACCTTAAGTTCTCTTAATGCAGCTGTGGTTGATGAAGAAACTCAGTCAAATATCGGGCATTTTTGGAAGATAGAGTCTATCTATCTACACTTATAAAAGAGAAACATGCAAATTAACCATCATTTCACTATTCCCACCAGCCAATCAGAGCGAGTATGCAAATTAACCCAACAAAGATGGCTGTTAATTTGCATATGCAGACGGGGAGTGAAGACTACAGACAGCATAGAAGGAAGAGGGAGGTGGTGGCAGCGGGAGAGAAAGCGCAGGGGGGGAGTGTGGGGTGGCGGCGGCGAGAGGGAAAGCGTGGGGTGGGGGGCAGAGGCAGTGGGGAAGGGAAAGCATGGGGCGGCGGTGGGAGGGAAAGCGCAGGGGGCAGGAGGGGTGGCGGTGGCGGGAGGGAAGCTTGCTGGAAGCCCTGTTCTTGCTGGAATCTTCCTGCAACGGGCCTCTAGTATATAAAAGGCTAATATATAAAAGGCTAATATGCTAAGTGTCCCTCTGGCCATCCAACCGGTCACTATGACACACACTGACCAACAGGGGGCAGACAGTCAATGCAGGAGCTGCCGAACTGCAGTGACTTGGCAGCAGAGGTTCTCGGGTGACACACCCCGAAACCAGAGAGGAGGGAACCCAATTCCTCACGGCGCTGTGTGATTCCATCTTTGGCTGTGGGATATGTTGTTGCTGGGGCACTGTCAGCCCTGAATCTGGTTTATTGCACACTTACATTTGCGTGCCACATCCTGTACAACAGCAACTTTGCAGAGTGCCCTTTCGTATTCTGAGACCCCTTGGGGGATGTTGGAGAGCCGGTTTTGGCCTGATCCCTGCAGGCCAGGCTGAGGGACCCCATCTGCTGGAGGGACCCTACTCACTCTGAAGATACTGGGGAAGAACTGTGGGAGGTTGGCTCCAGGGCATGTCCAGCCTGTCTTGCCCAGTCCCGCCCCACTGGCCAACTTTTAATTAATTTCTTTTCAATGTGCACGAATCTGTGCACTGGGTCACTGGTTTTAAAATAATTGACTCAAGGGATATGGTTTTGAAGTTGAGTTAGAGTTCTTGAGATTTACTTGGAGCTTCAACAGTTGTTTTAAAACAAAATGATGCAGCTATTTCTACCATTGCACTGAGTAGAAGTCCTGTCAACTGAGGTCTGAGTAAAATTGGTAGAGGGAAGAGCACGCAACAAGAATAGGACCACAATTGTTTAATAATTATTCACCTTACTAACTGTAGATAATATAAGAGGTTTTCTTATAGACCCTGGGAAACTGGAGGATGTGTCGCAGGGAGAAACACAGGGTGTAAAAAGATAAGAGATGCCTCTAAGACCTGATGGCCCATTACTCAGAAAAAACAAACAAACATTTTGAAAACAAATCAAGGACAGGACATGCTTTGATTTGATTGCTGGGCCTGGACTCTGACCCTCTCTTGGAGTTTGCCTCAGGAATGCTGACCATTTTCTCATCCCAGGAATGTGCTGAGCTGTTTGTAACATCATAGAAAATTAACTACTTTGTTATCAGACTTTAAGATCCTGGAAGGAGACACAGGGACCACACACTCTGCAGCCCTTATTCTGTCCCTCTTCCCCCTTGCAGGTAGCCCTTCTTCCTTAACCCTAAATAATCAGCTGGCTAGCAGGAGATGTTACAGCAGAATTTTCAGAGTGATCTGCTGCTCTCCCATATTGCTGGCATTTATTGGAATAAACATCATATATGATTCAACCTTGTCTCTGCTTAATTTTGCTCAAGTAGTGATAGGAGGCCTGGACCCATTTCAAAATTGTTCAAAAAGGGAAACCATTTTCAGGCAGTCTTTCACTTTTGCCCATGGCTGACCCCCACTGATTTTTAGCTAAGTATCATTTTGTTATTAATCCCCAAATCTGCCCTCAAGGGACCTTTTATGCATGGATTTTTGAGATATACTTTACTGTGAATCTCCTGAGTGATGAGAGCCAGTTCTTTGTCTCTTGGGTTTCTAAGTACAGAAATCTGTCTTCCTCTTTAAAAAAAGGCTGACTATGTAACTCAAAATTCAATACAAATTATCAGAATGAGTTTCTAAGAAAAATATTTTTTCTGTTCTCATTTCTAATTTTTCTGATGTGTCCTAAAGAATAAGAGGGTGAACAAATTAGTTTGAGACTCTCTGGCTAAAACAAAGCCACCTGCTGTGTGTGTATGTGTGTGTATGTAAAATGTAGGACAGTGCAGAGTCTTATCCTCTCAGTGTGCATTGGACTCTTGAGGTCGTGAGGGGAGTCAGTGATGCCGTGCTTTTCAAATTGATTTGACCATTGAATGCCCAAGGAACTTAGTTTGGGGAACAGTATTCTGGATAGATGGATTTATTTTTTAGTGCATCTATTTTTATGGTTTTTACAGAAAAATCACTAGTACACAATTCCTATAACATTAGGTTGCTTATACTTGTAATATTGCCAATGCTTTGAATACAAGCAAAGACTCTGTAAAAATGTCACAGAAGATTTTTTTTTTTTTTGCCCCAGATGGCACCTGGGCCAGGACGGAAGCACACTTAGTTTCTAACACTTCATGTAAATGTTATGTTTCATATTGCCAGTAGGTAGGTTGATTTATATTTCACCTTTATTTTTAGCCTAAATTCTTAAACTCCAACTTTCCTCTCATTTTATTTTCAGTGACAATGATAACAATTGAACTCTTAAAAATTCAAAGACTGTATTTTTTATTTAAAATGATTTATTTTTTTATTGTAGGGAATATAGAAAAAGCTTAAAAAAACAAAATGAAAGAAATAAAAATCACCTAAAATTCTGACACCCAGAAATAATCATTGCTGACATTCTGCATAAATGAGAGCTGCTAAGAGTAGTTTGAAGAAGTATTTTATTTGATTGTGTAATAGTTGCATTAAAAAAAATTAGAGTGCCTACATATAAAAATTGTGTGATTTTATACAAACAAACATTTTTAGTTTCTTCTGAAATACTGATTGGCATTGTTTCAGGGCTCAGAACTGAGTGCATGAGGTATTTGGATTTAAAACCCCAGTTAGAAGTCTTCTTGGTCTTTTCCCTCTTGGATAATATTTAATTTTAAAAAGTGAGTTACTGCCCTAACCAGTTTGGCTCAGTGGATAGAGCATCGGCCTATGGACTCAAGGGTCCCAGGTTCGATCCCAGTCAAGGGCATGCTCCTTGGTGGTGGGCACATACCCAGTAGGGAGTGTGCAGGAGGCAGCTGATCAATGTTTCTCTCTCATCGATGTTTCTAACTCTCTATCCCTCTCCCTTCCTCTCTGTAAAAAATCAATAAAATAAAAAAAAGTGAGTTACTTCATATTCAGGTATAAGCTTTTCCTCTTAACATTTTATTAACATTTTTCCATGCCATTAAATGTTCTACATCATTGCTTTTGTCTACATGATATTCTGTTATATAGATATGCCACACTTTCTATAACCAGCCTTTTATTCAGTTGGGCTTTAATGTGATTCCTTGTTTAACCTATTAAATATACAGCACAGGGGGATCAACATCCTTGTAGCAAAATCTGTGCACATTTCCACAATTATTTAGAATAATGTTCTATACTTGAAATTGCTGAGTCAAAGGATATAAATATTTTAAGGACTTTTGAGACTCATTGATAAATATACTCAACTATACTTTCACATACTTGACAGTAATCTCTTCAGAGTTCTTAATAGGTTAATGTGTCTTTCTAGGAATATGGCTGAGGTCAATATTTCCTACCCGTTAACACAGGACCCCTTTCTCCTGTGCATCCTAATAGCTCATGAAATGGTAATATTCTGTGAGTCTTAGAAACTTCAAGCTGAATCAGTGGTTGTAAGGAAGTGCTAAATGTCAGAGGGCAATAAAAAAAGAATGTGTTTCATAATTCTGCTTAGCTGTCAACTAGTATTATATTATGAATTCCTACCCAAAGAACAGTCTTAAAAACCCTGCAAGCTTCTCAGGGCAGGGACTATTATCCATTCTCATTCTTACTAGCATCCTCTGTACCCGCCTTTGCTTCCTTCTTTCTCACCAGTGCTGCCCTCATCATCCCTGATTGTTTTTCTGCTTATATGTGAAGAAAAAAGCAACCATCTTAAATTCTTTTTAGAACACAAACTTAAACAAACTGACAAAGAAATAGAGTTATGGTAGAGATTTGTGAAAAACAGCATGTTTTTCACTGTGCAGTTAATATCTAGGGTGTCCAGGGTGAAGCTGGAGAAGAAGGCAGGGGTGGTACTCTGAGAGCCTTGTGGAGAATGCCTTGGAGGGAGGGCAAGCCTGAAGAAGAGAGAAGTGTAGAGATGGTTTGAGTGGTTTCTGTGAAAGATTGGGTGAATCTTGGTGGTGAGGGTCTTGAACTTTAGCTGTGATGGTAGCAACGGAGAAGGACCTTAGTTACTGGTCTTAATCACTGACTAGGAAAAGGGGTGCTGCACGTAGAGCACAAGGCGAGGGACTCATGTTTTCCTGCAAGGTAGAGGCCTCTGTACTAATTGCAAGCAAGGTGAGGAGAATTTTAACCTTCAACACAAGGGAAGGGGGCACTTCTGTATGGGGATTTGGAGTTTCATAGTTTTTTTTTGTTTTGTTTTTTTAAATCCTCACCTGAAGATATTTTTTCCATTGATTTTTAGAGAGAGTGGAAGGGAGAGGGAGAGACAGAGATAAACACCGATGTGTGACAGATACCATCAATTGGTTGCTTCCCATATCCAGGACCAGGGCTGGGAGCCTGCAACCAAGTTATGTGCCCTTTATTGGAATGGAAACGGGGACGCTTCACTCCGCAGGCTGATGCTCTATCCACTGAGCCAAACGGGCTAGGGCTGGAGTTTCATAGTTTTAAAGTGCATTAGCTAGATGTCTACATCCCAATTCTTAGAAATCCACCCAGCCAGAACTCTGATCTTGGCACATAATCTTGTCATGGTTGAATATTTGATCTCTGTTGAGCTCTTACCTCCTCATAATTAGGTCCTGAGACTAATTCTTAGCTTTTTTTCTACCATTTGATTGTAAGAGATAAAAATGTTTTTATATGTTACAACTAGGACCTTTGATTTTCATAATTCACCATGAATTAGTGATTACTCGCCCTCAGTTTTTCATTGTCTTTTTTAAAAATATATAATTTTATTGATTTCAGAGAGAGGAAGGGATGGGGAGGGAGAGAGATAGAAACATCAATGATGAGAGAGAATCACTGATTGGCTGCCTCCTTCACACCCCCTACTGGGGACTGAGCTGCAACCCAGGCATGTGCCCTGACTGGGAATACAACTGTGGGCTTCATTGTCTTTCTTTAATGCACGGATGGCACTCAGCAATAACCATCCAATTTAATTGCTCTTATAATTAACTAGAGGCCCAGTGCATGAAAATTCGTGCACTCAGTGGGGGGGGGGTATCCCTCAGCCCGGCTTGCACCCTCTCACAATCCAGGACCCCTCAGGTAGGGTCCCTAGACCTGGCCTGAGATCAGGGCTTTCTTTCCCTGGGCTGCAGGCAGCTGGCCCCACCCCTGCCACTGCCACTGCTTGCCATCTGTGCAGCCCTGCCCCCCCCCTCCCCTGCCACCAATGGCCTTCCTCTGCAGGCGACAGGCTGAGATGCAATGGCTTGGCTGGCCTGAGCCTCCCTCTTTCTTTGCTGGGGGGCTGGACCAGCCCTGTGAAGGGCCGTCTGCCTACCTGATCAGCCCTAACCACTCTGCCTGCCTGCCTGATTACCCCTATCTGCTTGCTTGGGGGCAGGGCCAGCACTGACTTCCTGTTGGTCAGCCTCCAGTCATTATGACCCAGGGTTTTTATATATTAGGATACTTCTCAAATGCCTGAGATAATATATTGGTTAGTACATTTCATTCTGCCACTATCCCATCCTGCTTACTACCAGCAAATATTTCAACAACTGTATTCCTACCAAATGCCAGGGGCTACCACCAGTGATAGGGTCTTTTTTTGCCAGCCAGCTGGCAGGTGGACAAGCTTCAAAATCCCATTTTAGATTTTGATTTTTCAGTTGATCCTGGTACCAAGCATCTTAGGTCATGTTTCCTAGGACACAGACTCTGAGACAGAGATTTACATGCATGAATTTCATTGGAGTGTAGTCTTGAGAACCATACCTGTGGGAAGTGAAAGAAGCAGATTTGGGCAGAAGGAGAAGATGAGCTACAACAAAGTCACAGCAATAGCCAACCAATGAGGAACTCTGGTGTGGGATGGCCCTTCAAAATATTCCCAGACTGAGGCCAAGAGGGCCAGGTTATTGTACTCCTGCATCAACCAATCTTTGGATGTGGGCCACCTTCAAGAAGAGGGCAGGTGGACAGGGCAGTTTCTTTGGGCCAAGGGCAATGTCCAGACAAGAATTCAGCTATAAACCTTCAGCAGCCATTAGTCCTGGTAATTGAGGGAATTAGTACCCTGATCTTGACCATGGAATGGGAAGCATAACACAGCATCCACTACAATGTTGTCTGAGATTGTTACTTGGATGTCTAATAAATATCATAGGCTTAACATAGCTAAAACACAGTCCTCATGTTTCTTTTCTCTCTGAGCCTGTTTTTCAAAGTCTTTTTGTAAATGCTATTATAATGAATCTATGAGATTTGAACCATAGCTTTTGGTTTCTTTCTTTCTTGTCTCAACTCCCATCTGTATGCCAGCAAATCCTCTCAGCAATAACTTAAAAAATATATTTTGAGTTCATTCATCTCTCTACTTTACTGCAACTATCCTAGTAAAGCCACCATTATCTCTTTCCCATTCCACTGCAACTACCTCCTAATTAAAGTCCTTGCTCTTTTGGCCTCTACAATTTAATTTCTACATGGCACAACAGTGGTTTCTTAAAGACGTAAATAAGACTATTTCACTTTCACTTAAACACTTCATGACTTTACATTTCATTTAGAAAAAAAAAATCTAAATTCTTTTTTTTGTTTTGTTAATCCTCACTGGAGAATATTTTTTCCATTGCTTTTTCAGTGGATGGGAGGGAAGGATGAAGGGAGGGAGGGAAGGAGGGAAGAGGAAGAGAAAGAGAGAGCCCTGATCAGGGCTGGGTACTGGTCCTGCAACCCAGGTTCATGTCCTTGACCTGGATTTAAAGCCAAGACACTTATTGTGAGGGCTGATGCTCTAACCACTAATACACACTGGCCAGGAGTAGAAAAAAAATCTAAATGCTTTACCATGGTTTACAAGACCCAGTATCCTTTATAATTTCTCTGACTTCATATTTACATATGCTCTCCATCAAGACAGTCACTATCAGGGCCCTCCTAATAGTCATTTCTCTTCTTCTTACCAACAGCATTTTGATTTTTTTTCAGGTGTCAATATTCCTAGGGGCTGGAATAAGACTAATAGAAGCCAGCTATGACACATCTCTGCTTTCCCGGCCCATTGTACTGCTAGATGGTGGGTGGTAGTATTTACAAACTACTTTAGGCCAATAATACCAAATTGAAATTAGCTCGAGGGTTTCTGAGAACATCTTTTTCCTTTCTTTTTGAAAGGAGATGCTGAAGCTAGAACACTGGCCCATCCCCATTCTTTCTGCCATGAATATAGACATAATGCTTGGAATCACAACACCATTTTGTGACCATGAGGAAAAAGCCTAAAGAATCATAGAGATGTTGACTGAAATTATTGGGCCTCTGAACCAGTCTTTTCCTCATCTCCTGGATGTATTTGGCCAGGTTGGTGCACTTGTTCTCGCCATGCCTGAGACCCTCTTCTTCCACATATTTTCATGGCTGGCTCCTTCCCATCTAGATGCCAGCTTATTTCCTCAATGAGGTCCTCTCTGATCTATTCCAATCTTTAAAAATCAATAAAAAATCTTAAAAAAAGAAGAAAAAGCTATAAAAGCAGTTATCATCCTACTCATACAAAATCAAATGTTTTAGATTAAGTCCATTACCACTCGCTCCTAGTCCAAAATGCATATTCCAATAAAATCCATTAATACTGTTGCCATGATGGAGCAGGCATGATAGTGACTTGGTTTAAGCTCTCTTTCAGACCTTATGGTCCCGGTGGAGTTTATAGTTCAAAACACTAACAATGACAGTAAAGTAAGGTAGAGGAGAAGATGTTATAGGAGAATCTCATGGGGGTAGCTGCCTCTCAGTGGACTCACCAAGCTTTAGAATTGTATTTTGAGGTTCAGAAAGTGATTTTATTGCTTTTTTCTTGGGTGATAGTCAAGCTTCCATAGTTTTGATTTAACCTCGTGAATGTGAATTTTTCTGCCCAGGGTAGTCCCTTCTGGAACAAAGGTTCACTTAGGAGACCACATGCTTAATAGACAGGAATAAAAGAGGATATAAGTTCACTTCTAAAATACACTTATATGGGAGAATGGATAAAAGTCCAAGAAATGCTAAGTCAACTTTGAAAAGAGGAGAAAAGTTGGAGAGGGGTTCAGCTCATTAGATGCGAAAGCATATTGCAATGCCATAATAATAAAAACAGTAAGGTTCAGGTAAAAGTGGCATTACAAATAAATGGGGGAAAGGAAGATGTGAAGAGGCTTGAAGTCCTTCCTCTTTCCCTCCTTCCCTTCTTTTCTTCCTCTATCCACTTTCTATTTGAATTGCTTTTCTTTGATCTCTTCCCTCCTCCCTCTCATGCAGTGGGAAATGTGGATCCTTGCTTGGAGGAGGAGCTTCACCCTATTTTCCTACCATAGGAGGCCAGTGGAAATGACATGAAGGAGGCCATTTTTAGATGACTGGGACCTAATCCAGACTTATAGGAGACTAGAGAGGGATTTATGGGTAAAGCCCTAATTAGTACAACCCAAATATAACCGAGTCTCTTTGGTGAGCCTATGCCACTGTTTGACACCCCCATTAAGACATTTCAGCCTAAAAATCCAAATCCAGTACTCAAAGCATCAGGCAGAAATTAGGTTTACTGAAGACTTTAAGGGAAGACAGGGAAGAAGATTCACAGGGCCTTAAAATTACCCATTAGGCATTTCTGTTCTCAGTTCTGCCTTGTCTTACTGCTTCTTATTCCCACTCCATCTTAGAATCATTCCATTACCCTGATTGCTTTAGCTCCCCATCTCAGCTTGTACACTTTTCTCAGAAAATCTAGATAAAGCTTCCTCCTTGGAAGGAAGAAGGGAATTGTCTATAGCTAGTAATTTATTTTCCCTTTGCCTAAAATTTACACTGTGTGTATACCATTCTTTCCTGGTTGAGGGCAATTATACATAGGTGGTTCATTCCAGATTTATGGTCTTCAGGTCTTGGCTAGCAATTCATGGGAAGCACATCTACAGTTAATTTTGGAATTAAGAGTAGTATTGGTACCTTTTTAGTTTTGGGGGTATGATTCCTATTTTGGGTTTTTATCTTACCCTGAACGTTCTTTATGGACTATTTCTAGTGTTAATGATCCTCAGTAGTAAGCCTTGTGTCACTTCTGTAGAGAATGGGCTTATTGTTTGAAACCTGAGTATAAAAATAGACTAGGATAATGACTTTTTCTTGCTTCATGAACTCTTAAATATTCATTTTGTATTTGTTTGATGGAGATAGCAGGTACTTTCCTTTTTGTGTGCTTAACATAGAAAATAAAGTTTCAGCAGAGAACAGAAAACACACACACCTGTATTTGGAAAGTAAGGAATAAATGAAGAGTTTTTGATTCCAAGTCTTATTAATTGGTGAAAACAATGTCTAGTTCTTTTATGTACATCAAATAGATACTTTTCTACATGGGAAGTACCCACTCTAGTCTTGTCCTTGCTTGTTTGATTGTCACTGACATGGGAGTCATTGTCAATATACCAGTGTTTGAAAATAATCTGTGGGTCCAGAACCGGGGCTGAGATGAAGAAGCTGTGAAACACAGAAACAGCTTAGGGGAAGTGACCATTTCTTCCTCAACCCAAGTTAGCACTCAGGTAGGACTGTGCTATTTAATGTTGCTCATCCAGCCCCACTATTTTCATCTTGCAATTCAGCCTAAAATCCTATAGTCAGAAAGTCATTTGGGGAAGTAAATGCCTGTTAAAAACATACAATTATCTGCAGAAAGCCTCAGTGATGTTTTCACAGGAAGGATTAATCTCTTCTTCCTCTATGCTTCTGCATTAGTTACCTCTTGCTATATAACAAACCAGCCCAAATTTAGTGGTTTAAAGGCAATAGTTATTTATTTTTTTATGATTTTGTGCTAGTAATTTGGGCTGGTATCAGAAGGGTGATCTTTTACTAGTCTCTCTTGGAAATACCATTGTCTCTTTGGTTTTGGGGGTATGATTCCTATTTTGGGTTTTTATCTTACCCTGAACGTTCGGGGTAAGGAAGAGCCGTTATCTGGGGACTTCAGTTGGAATGGCTCATCTCTGCTGCATGTGGCCTATCTTCCAGCAGGTTAGCCCAAGCTTCCTCCCCAGGTAGCACTGACTTAAAAGAGAACAAGAGGGGATCTGCAAGAACTCTTGACATGGTGGTTCAGATATTACACAATGCCATTTCTGCTGCATTCTAGTGTTCGAAATAAGTCACAGGTGAGCTGAAATTCAAGGAGTGTAATAATAGACTTCATTTCTTAATGAGAGGACTTACAAGGTATCATTCCAAGGAAGATAGGCCTATAGGGATGGGAGGAATTGTTGCAGCCATCTCTGCAAATGGACTACCACAGTTTCTATGGCACATGCATAGCTTCTTCTCTTAGCTGTTGGACAATGGGGACTCTTACTTTATCATCCTGCACCACCAGGACTAGAACTCTTCAAAAATCAGGTATTTGATAATCATTAATTGAACTGAATTTATGAGAAGCGAAAATCTGGTGTTTGGACATTAGGCCAAATCAGGGGACTTGGAAATAGGTTTAAAGGCTAGAAGTGTAAATCTTATTGGGGCATCTGCTGAGACAAGAACCTCTGGATATCTATGGAGGACAGGGAGGATGAGGCAGGGGTAAGAGTCAGAGTTGAAGCTGGGCACCAGGAAATGGGCAGGAGTGGAGTTCAGTGAAGAAGCCTGAGAAAAGATTTCAGGATCTGGGATAGATGATTTCGCCCAATAGCACCATCTGGGTTACCTATGGGACTCAGGGCCATGGACGCCAGGGATCCTCAGCTGTGGCTTGAAGAAGGGTGAGCAGATAAAGCATGACTGTGTTTACTCTTCCCCAGAATGGGGCAGGGTTCTGCTGACTATTGCAGCAGAATCTAGGTCCTTTAGAAACCCCCTACAGCTCTGTCACTCATCGGCATGTACATCCTCACCTCACTTTCACAATTCACCATGCCTTCTGGTTCAAAGAGCTAAAATCCCACTCCCTCTATTTTCTTAAAGCATCCAATGCTTATTCAACTAACTAGAGACCCCGATGCACAAAATTCATGCATGGGAGGGGGCGTCCTCTCAGCTCAGCCTGCACCCTCTCCAATCTGAGACCCCTCAGGGATGTCCAACTGCCGGTTTAGGACCAATCCTGGGGACATCCCTCTCACAATTCTGGACAGCTGGCTCCTAATTGCTCACCTGTCTGCCTGCCTGGTCACCCCTAACTGCCCTACCCTGCCAACCTGATTGCCCCTCACTGCCTCTGTGTGCTGGCCTGATTTCCCCTAACTGCCCCTCTTGCTGGCCTGTCATCTCCAATTGCCCCCCTCTGCTGACCTGGTCACCTCTAACTGCCCCCTCTGCCAGTCTGCCAGCCTGGTTGCCCCTCATGGCCCCCTCACTGGCCTGTTTGCTCCATGAAACCTGCTTGTTCAGTTGTTTGGTCATCCCTCACTAATCCCCCTGCCGGCCTGGTCATAGGCAGCCATCTTGTGAGGGTGTAAGGGTTAATTTGCATATTACTTCTTTATTACATAGAATAAGACCTTCCAACCACGAAGACAAGAGGAAAAACAATCCAGAGATGGAAGACACTGACAATGCCTTGCCACGCGAGCAGTCAGCAGCTGTGTACCACTGCAGGTTGCCTAGGACCAAACCAGAGAGCGTCGGACCTGCTTTGCCACCATGTGCCCACCATCCAGATATCATTGCTGACATGTACACATAAGGAACTGTTAGACATTGAAACAGGGACTCAGAACTGTTGGACATTGAAATTGGGACTCAAACATTTTTTTTTGTTATTATATGTTTATTTCTAGTCTGCAGAGGCAAAATTTTTTAAAGGAAAGAAATGGGGGAAAAATAGATACAGAGGCAAAGAAGCATTTAACAGACTGTCAAAGTACATTGGGAAGACAGGGGAAGTTGGGCGAGGGGGGCTGTAAGAGATCAACCAAAGGACTTGTACACATGCATATAAGCATAACCTATGGATACAAGATACTGGGGTGGGGGGGTGGGCGGGCAGGTGAAGGCATGTACTGGGGGGTAGGGGAGGCTGAAGGGAGGTCAATGGGGGGGAAAAAAGGGAGACATATGTACTACTATTTGTAATACTTCAAACAATAAAAACAACAACAACAACAACAACACACACACACACACACACACACACACACACACACACACACACAAGAATAAGACCTTTACATTTCTGTCATGTATTGTTAGTTTTCTTTCAAATATTTTTTCTAAATTTAAATTATTAGCTTTTTGAGAATAGGGATTGTATCTTTTTTTGTTGTTGTTCTTTCTTTAAAACAGTGATCTCTACATAGTAAAGGCTCAATAAACATTTCTTGTTTGTAGTATAAATTACTTTTTGTTGCATAATAACCCTTCAAAATTAGTGGTTTATAAAACCCACATTTATTAGTTCACAATGCAGTAGATTAACATATGGCCTGAGCTCAGCCAAGCAGTTCTACAGTCAGCTGGTGGAGTGGCTGGAAGCTGGATGCTCTAACACAGTTCCACTCATATGTCACGTGGTTGGCAGGTTATTAGTCAGCTATTGCTGACTGCAGTTCTCTGCCACCTGGCCCTTAATCCTTCAGAATGCTAGTTTGGAATTTTTCACATGGTGGACACAGGATTCAAAACACAGAAAGAAGGAAGGAAAACCACAATGCACAAATGATTTTCATTTCTACTGTGTCACATTTGCTAATGTTTTATTTGCCAAAGCAATTACGTGGCCAAACCTAGCTTTGAGGATTAAAGAACAAGAGTCTACCTTTTAACAGAAGTACCTGTACAGTCACATTGCCAAGGAACATACTGAGATTTGAGATGGAAAGAATTTGTGGCCATTATTGCAATCTACCTGTCTCTTGGCCATCAATAACTCAGGTTCCTCTCACATGCAAGATATTCCCAACTCAAGACTCCAGAAGTTTCACCCTAATTATGGCGCCAAAGTTTGACATATAGGATCTTGTGATCCCCATCATATCAATATGAACTAAAAAACAAGTTATATAGCTTTGTTGTGTAGTGGGGTCAGGATAACAACAATAGAAATGTCAGTTCAAAAGGCAAAACCCCCAACTCTCCATAACCCCCAAAAATAACAACAACAACAAAAAACCCTCCAAAATCCAGATCGGGAATTATGTAGAATTTACTAGTCAACAGCAATTCTGAAATTCAGCTAAACTCAGGAGGCCAGGGTACATTTGCCTTGATGATCCTTGGTCAGGTTGGGTTCTTCTTCCTGGGAGGGGCCCCTGAGTCCACTGTTCTTCCTGGCTTCTAGCTCCACTCTCCATAAGATGTCTTACACTTCCATAAACAACACAGGTATTGGCAGTTTAGTAACTTTCTCAGTCTGCTTCTTTCTCATGGAAAACTGGAGGTCCCAAGGCTTCTTTTCATTTTTAAATGTTTCAGTTCATTTGAGTCCAAGCTGACATTCCTCTAATCAGAACAACTCTCTTAAAAAATCTCTGGGTTGCTCTAAGAATCAAATTCAGCTCTTCTCCATTCAATAGAAGTTTTACCCATAATTTTAGGATAGGCATCTTTCTTGTATGGGGGCCATCTCAGGCTACAGTGGGACAATAACTTTAATGAGTACACTTTGTAGAGATGAGAGGGTATATTAGTCACTGCCTAAAATCCTTCAGAGATGTTAACAAATGGGCTTGCAGGTTCACCTTAATTTGATCTTTGTCCTGAGGTAGTTTGAAAATTTTTTACTGCCCTGAGAGACTGGAAATGAGAAAAAATTTATTGCCCAACCCAGCAAGTTCTGGCTCCTCTCGGTAGCCTCTGAATTGTGCCTGTAAACAGAACAATTCTTCCTCTAGCTCATTTCTCTTTCTACATTTTACATAATCCGCTAAAATAAACTAATTGACACTTCCAACATTCTGCCTGGAAATCATCTTGCCAAGGTCCACAATTTCATTCTGCTTATTCTATCTTCAAAGTTACCAGTGATGATAGTTTTGTCAATTGTTTCTTTAGTGCATAACATGGGTGTCACTTTTCCAGCCTGCTACAGCACATCTTCATTGCTTTGTCAGCCTCTACTAACAGTTGCTTGCCATTTTTCAGAGTTGCAAAAATTATTTTTTGCTGATTTTCCAGGCTCTGCCCTCTACCTGGTCTCAAAGGCAATGTTACCTATTGTAGATTTTGTTATATTACCATTCTAATCCTGAAACCAATTTCTCTCTCAGTTAGATTTTGCTTTGTAACAAATCACCCCAAACTTAATGTCTGAAAACAAGGAACACTGGTTATTTTTTACAATATGCGGGTAAGCTGCACGATTCTTCTGACTTGGGCTGGCAAGCGAAGGCTGGAAGGTTGCCAGTGGTCGGCAAACTGCGGCTTGCAAGCCACGTGCGGGCGGCTCTTTGGCCCCTTGAGTGTGGCTGTTCCACAAAATACCATGGCCTGGGCGAGTCTATTTTGAAGAAGTGGCATTAGAAGAAGTTTAAGTTTAAAAAATTTGGCTCTCAAAAGAAATTTCAATCGTTGTGCTGTTGGTATTTGGCTGTGTTAACTAATGAGTTTGCGGACCACTGGTCTAGGCAATGGCTCCCACGTCTGGCAGTTGCCTAGGTGTCTATCGGATGATAGAGCTGACTTGGCTGAGTGCCTTTCATTATCCACAGGGCGATGTGGCAGTTATTTTATGGTGGTTGCACTTTCTAAAAAGTGGCAAAAAAAGGCAAGCATTTTTTGAATTTCTGCTTGGACTCTATTTGCTATTGGTTAAAGCAAATCAGTTGGCCAAGCCTTGAGTCAGGGTGAGTTGGGACTACTGAGGGCACAGATAGAGAGGGGAACTACTGTAGACATTTTTGCAAACAATCTGCTGCATTTGGTATGGCCAGTTCCCCTGTTAGGATTTTAATTTGGGGTCAGTATTTGTTCTATTCCACACAAGGGAGACCCCAAGGAGTAGCATATGATGCTTTGCATTTATATTTTCCAGCACTGCCCAAGTCACTGTGTATATAAATGTTCATGAACAATAGAGAAAATTTCTTATCTGTATAGGTGATGAAGTAAACATTATGAGATTAAAATAATATTTCTTTCCCAAGTTTGTGTAAAGACCTTACTTTTGAGGAATTGCACATCTTATATAATAATCCTATATAATAAAAGGTTAATATGTAAATACACCAGACCGTGGAACAACAGAACAACCAGTCGCAATGACATGCACTGACCACCAGAAAGCGTGCGTGGCACATGGCCGGTGTTGGCAGCCGGCAGCAGAGCACAGAACATGGTAGGCGTCGGCCATGATGGGATGGTGGAGCAGGTGAGCGGGGGTGCCAGACCAAGGCAGAGCACTGGTTGCTGTCATTGGGCAAGCCTCTGGTGGTTACTAGAAATTCCTTGCTCCTGCCCACCTGGTACTCACACCTGCTGCTGGCACTGGCTCTGCTCGCACCCACTGACAGTGCTGGAGCTGCTGCTCACACCCGCTGCTGGTGCCCAGCGCTGGCCCTGATCCCCTAGCACCATCAGCAGGTGGGAGGGGTGGCTGCGGCCCCTATCGCCCCTCAGGGCTTCTTCACCTCCCCCTGCTTCTGAGGGGTGACCAGGGCAGCAGCCACTGCTTGCACGTGCTGACAGCTCCGGCCTTACTAGCACCGCTGCTGGCGCCAGCCCCAATCGCTCTGCACCATCAGCGGGTGCAAGCAGGGCTGGTGCCTTAAGCACGTGGGAGCGGTGGCGGCAGGGAGTGGGGCTGCCAGCAGACAGGGGACAGGGAGTTGTGGCAGGAGGGGCTGAGCCGGGTAGGAGGGAGTGCAGAGGATGGGCCAAGACCCTCCCCTGTGCCCACCGCAGCCTTGTGGCCCCACAATTCCTTTCAAGGTGCACGAATTCATGCACTGAGCCCCTAGTATTTATATATATATTTTAAAGTAGACTTTTAATTATTTGAAAGCACTACTAATGATATTTAGTTAAGATGAAGATTTTTTTTTGTCTGAGAAGCAAAAATGGTTTAAAGATGTTTTCACATTACTGCTTTGTGGTATTACCTATAATAGCTCTGAGTACTTAATAAAACCTAAGCAACTTGAGTTCTTTCAACTTTCAAATTGACAGAACCCCATAAAGAATTTGCAGAGGGAGAGACAAAATGGCGGCGGAATAGAAGGACGTGTCCTGAGCCTTGTCCCAGAGCAAATAGAGGGAGCAGCTGAAACGAGTGGAATCCAGCCCGAATTGGTGAAGGAGATGCAGCTGGTGAGACAGTTTGCAGCCGGGAAGGGCAGGGGTCCCCTGGAAAAAGGTAAAATCAAAGATCTAGGCAGTAGAATCTGCTGGTCTTCTGTGCCCAGAAGGTCAGGGAGAAACTACACAGCGCCAAGCCACGTCCCTGAGGACAGGCAAGGTGTCTGACTAAAAAAAAAAAAAAGGGTCAACGGGACTGTGGGAGGTAGTGGATTTTAGACCTTGGAGTCTGGATTTGGGATCTGAGCTCAAAGGCAGCCCTAAAGAGCTACCAGACCGCGCAGTGCGGGCAAGAGAGAAACTTGCAGAGATGCGGTCCTTCCTAGCGCTGGGGCCTGCGCCTTTCCCCACTGAACCTAGTTCGTGGGACCTTTTGGAGACAGGCACTTACCAGTGGCTGAGGTGCTGGGGAAGGGGTGGAGTTGTGGAATCTGGGGACAGTAGGCAGCTGACGGTCCAGGAGAGGTGGTAGCCTGTCTGGCGCTGAGTCACCAGAAGCCATTTTCTCCTGAGAGACAGCTCCTTCCTCCAGTCTTCAGGCAGCCAATATAACCACACCCAGATTCCACCCTGATTAACACCATGGAATCTGAATACTTCCTGAGGCCATAGGATCTACTCTAAAGAGAAATCTTTAGAAACTAAGTACCTCAATTACAGGGCTACACTGCCAGGGCCCTTCAGAGTGCTTCAGTGTGCCTCATTGGCAAACTTACCGTGGGTGCTCCTGTGAGCCGCCACCGGGAGAAAGCACCTATCCACCATAGACACAGCAGTGAAAGTTGAGTCTGCCCACTTCACAACTACAGAACTCTGCACAACACAGTTACCCCTTTCCAAAGTGTAGTCCCCCGAGCCACATTACCCTGACAGACGGTTCCTTGGTGCCACTGTGAGCCCCCACTGGGCACACATGATTTCAATTAAGGGTGCAAGACAGCAAAAAGTGGGCACTCCCCTCCACAGCTGCTGATTTCTAGACACCGCAGTTGTGCATCTCAAGCTCGCAGGCCTATATCAAGAGAACCCAAATAGCTCAAGTAGGAAGCTACACTAGATTACCAAGCCCAGGAGAACTGAGAGATTTCACCAGTAGCACCATCACCAAAAGAACCTGGGTAGCAAAGCAATTGGATCTACAATTAAAACATTACAGGAAAACATGGGGAGACAAAAAAGCAATACCCAAAGGAAAGAAAAAGAGGAATCACCAGAAAGGGAGTTAAATGAAATTGAGGTTAGCAGCTTAACAGAGAGAGAATTCAGAGTAATGATTATAAGGATGTTTAAACGGATGGATGACAAATACACACAACTCAATGACAAATACACACAACTCAATGAGAACTATAAGGAGCTGAATGAAAATGTCACCAACATGAAAAGAAACCAAGAGAAGATGAAGAACGACATAGCTACAATAAAGAACACATTGGAAGGCTTAAACAGTAGACTAGAAGAGGCTGAGGACTGCATCAGAGAATTAGAAGACAAGGTAGGAAAACACACACAAACACAGCAGCAACTGGAAAGAAGACTTAAAAAGCAAGAGGAGAGCTTAAGGGAGCTTTGGGACAACACAAAACAAACCAATATTAGAATAATAGGGATACTAGAAGGAGACGAAGAGAAGCAAGGAATAGAAAACCTGTTTGAAGAAATAATGACAGAAAACTTCCCTGATATTGGCAAGAAAAAACTATGCAAGTCCAAGAAGTACATAGAGTCCCAAACAAGTTGAACCCCAAAAGACCAACACCAAGACACATCATAATTAAATTGGCGAACACCAATGACAAAGTAAGAATCTTAAAGGCTGCCAGAGAGAGACAGAAAGTTACCTACAAGGGATCTCCTATTAGAATATCAACCGATTTCTCAACAGAAATACACCAGGCCAGAAGGGAATGAAATGAAATATACAAAGTGATGCAAAGCAAGGGACTGAATCCAAGAATACTATATCCAGCAAGGCTATCATTCAAAATTGAAGGTGGAATCAGGAGCTTCACAGACAAAAAAGGGATAAGAGAGTTTATCACTACCAAGCCAGCAATGCAAGATATGCTAAAGGGACTGCTATAAAAGGAAGAAATAGAAAGGCAAAAAGAAACACAAACACTAAGGGGAAAAATATGACAATGAACATGTACTTGTCAATAATAACATTAAATGTAAATGGATTAAATGCACCAATCAAAAGACATAGGGCAGCTGACTAGATAAGAAAACATGACCCATGTATTTGCTGTCTACAAGAGACCCACCTCAGAACAAAAGATTCACACAGACTGAGAGTGAAGGGATGGAAAAATATTTTTCATGCAAATGGAAATGAGAAAAAAGATGGGGTAGCAATACTTATATTTGATAAAATAGACCACAAAGTAAAGGCCATACCAGAGATAAGGAAAGCCACTACATAATACTAAAGGGAGCAATTCAACAATAAGATATAACTCTGGTAAACATATATGCACCCAACACAGGAGCACCCAAATACATAAAAAAACTCCTGGAAGATATCAAGAGAGAGATCGACAACAATACAATCATAGTAGGAGACTTTAATACACCACTGGCATCACTGGATAAATCCTCTAGACAAAAAATCAGCAAAGAAAGAGCAATTCTAAATGACGTACTAGATCAGATGGACCTAATTGACATCTTCAGAGCATTTCACCCCAAAGCCTCGGAATATACAATCTTCTCAAGTGCACATGGGACATTTTCAAAAATAGACCACATATTGGGTCACAAGCAAAGCATCCATAAATTCAAAAAGATTGAAATCATATCAAGCATTTTCTCAGACCACAATGGCATAATATTAGAAATAAACTATAATAAAAACATTCCAAAAAATTCAAACACTTGGAAGCTGAATAGCATGCTATTAAACAATGATTGGGTGATCAACGAGATCAAAGAAGAAATTAAAAACATCCTGGAGAATAATGACAATAAAAACACAACAATGCGAATGCTATGGGACACAATGAAAGCAGTCCTGAGAGGGAAGTTTATAGCTCTACAGGCCTACCTCAAAAAACAAGAAAAAATGGTAATAAATCTTCTAACTCAACAACTCAAAGAATTACAAAGAGAGCAACAAGAAAAGTCCACAGTGAGCAGAAGGAAGGATATAATAAAGATCAGAGCAGAAATGAATGACATAGAGACCAAAAAAACAATACACAGGATCAACAAAACCAAGAGCTGGTTCTTTGAAAGATAAACAAGATTGATGAACCTCTAGCCAGGCTCACCAAGAAGCAAAGAGAGAGGACCCAAATAAACAAAATCAGAAATGAAAGAGGTGAAATAACAGACCCTACAGAAATACAAAGGATTGTTAAAAAATACTATGAACAACTCTATTCTAACAAACTGCACAATCTGGAGGAAATGGACATATTCCTAGAAAAATATAACCTTCCAAAACTCACTCAGGAAGGATCTAAAAATCTTAATAGGCCAATAACTATGGAAGAAATTGAAGCAGTCATCAAAAAGCTTCCAGCAAACAAAAGCCTGGGACCAGACGGCTTCACAGGGGAGTTTTACCAAACATTCAAGGAAGAACTAAAACCTATCCTCCGCAGACTATTCCCGAAAATTCAAGAAGAAGGAATACTTCCAAGCTCCTTCTATGAGGCCAGCATCACTCTAATACCAAAACCAGATAAAGATAACACAATGAAAGAGAATTACAGGCCAATATCCCTCATGAACATAGATGCCAAAATCCTCAACAAAATTCTAGCAAATCGAATCCAGCAGTACATCAGAAAGATTACACACCATGACCAAGTAGAATTTATCCCAGGGATGCAAGGATGGTACAATATCCACAAATCAATAAACGTGATACATCACATAAAAAAATTGAGACATAAAAATCACATAGTCATATCAATTGATGCAGAAAAAGCATTTGACAAAATCCAACACCCTTTCTTGAAAAAAACTCGCAGCAAGGTGGGAATAGAAGGATCATACCTGAACATAATAAAAGCCATATACGACAAACCCACAGCCAACATCATACTCAATGGGCAAAAACTAAAACCATTTCCCCTAAGAACAGGAACAAGACAGGGATGCCCACTCTCACCACTCCTGTTCAATATAGTGCTGGAAGTACTAGCCATTGTGATCAGACAAGAAGAAGAAATAAAAGGCATCCAAATTGGAAAAGAAGAAATAAAACTGTCCTTATTCACAGATGACATGATACTGTACATAGAAAACCCCAAAGACTGTATAAAAAATTATTAGACTTAATAAATGAATTTGGTAATGTGGCAGGATACAAAATTAATGCCAAGAAATCTATGGCATTTCTATACACCAATAATGAACTTACAGAAAGAGAGACTAAAAAAGCAATCCCATTTACCATCGCACCAAAAAAATTAAGATACCTAGGAATAAACTTAACTAAAGAGGTAAAAGACCTATATATAGAAAACTACACAACACTGAAAAAAGAGATAGAGGAAGACATAAACAGATGGAAGAACATACCTTGTTCATGGACTGGTAGAATCAACATCATCAAAATGTCCATACTACCCAAAGCAATCTATAAATTCAATGCTCTTCCCATTAAAATACCAACGACATATTTCACAGACCTAGAACGAACTTTCCAAAAATTTATCTGGAATAAAAAAAGAACCCGAATAGCTACAGCAATCTTGAGAAAGAAGAACAAAGTAGGTGGGATCTCAATACCAGATATCAAGCTGTATTACAAAGCCACTGTTCTCAGAACAGCCTGGTCCTGGTACAAGAACAGACATATAGATCAATGGAATAGAATATGCTCAATTAATATTTGACAAAGGAGGCACGAAAATTCAATGGAGTCAAGACAGTCTCTTCAACAAATGGTGTTGGGAACATTGGACAGATACATGCAAAAAAATGAAGCTAGATCACCAACTTGCACCTTACACAAAAATAAACTCAAAATGGATAAAGGAGTTACACACAATATGGGAAACCATGAAAATACTAGAGGAATCCACAGGCAGCAAAATCTCGAACATATGCCGAAAGAACTTCTTTACTGATACTACTTCTAGGGCAATTGAAGCTAAAGAGAAAATAAACAATGAGACTACATCAAAATAAAAAGCTTTTGCACAGCAAAGAAAACCATCAATAAAACAACAAGAAAGCCCACTGCATGGGAGAACATATTTGCCAATGATATCAATGATAAGGGTTTAATCTCCAACATATACAGAGAACTCATACAACTTAACAAAAAGAAGATAAACAACCCAATCAAAAAATGGGCAACTGATCTAAATAGACACTTTTCGAAAGAAGACAGAAGGCAGGCCAAGAGGCATATGAAAACCTGCTCACAGTCACTAATCATCAGAGAGATGCAAATCAAAATAACAATGAGGTACCATCTCACACCTGTCAGAATGGCTATTATCAACAAATCAACAAAGGACAAGTGTTGGCGAGGATGTGGAGGAAAAGGAACCCTCTGCACTGCTGGTGGGAATGCAGACAGGTGCAACCACTGTGGAGAACAGTATGGAACTTTCTCAAAAAACTAAAAATGGAGCTCCTATTTGACCCAGTGATCCCACTTCTAGGAATATATCCCAAGAATCTAGAAACACGAATCAGAAATATCACATGATCTCGCTCATTAGTGGAATATAATGAACGGCATAGACTGATGAACAAGAACAGATCCAGAGGCTGAGAAACATCGATCAGAACTTCATACCTCAGGTAAGGTAGGGGAGGGTGGGGGTAAAGTGGAAAGATCAACCAAGGGACTTGTATGCATGCATGTGTACCTAATCAATGGACACAGACAACAAGTGGGTGGGGCATAAGTGGGGAGGGGGGTGTTATGGGGGAATAAGGACACATAGGTAAAAAATAAAAATTAAAAAAATTAATTAAAAAACTATAAAATAAAAATAAAATACTAAATCTAAACCATACTAGTGGTCACCATAACCTTAAGAGAAATTGTTTCATGTGACAAAAATTTTTAAATGAAACTCTCTGTAGCCTGAAAATTATTTTGGAAGGAAACAAAGAGAAGTTTCCTTCAAAAGTCATAAGGATTGTAATTGAAAGTCAATATATTTGGCCTCTTGAACTAAAGTAAGTAATTTGTGTTTTTGCCTCCCTGACAAAGTTTATATAAAGCTACAAAAAGAAATTGATAGCCAGTTTGAAATGGAATTGCAAGGGCCTAGGGCAAAGAATATCCTTACATGATATTATTCTACAATGTCATTATAATTTTAGATATTTTACAACAGCATATTCTACGATTATCCCAAACAAACTTACAAACGAATTCTTTGAATGGTTGACAGTAAATAAAAAAAAAAGGACATGAAAGGATTTAATCCCTTTCAGAAGGAATTAAGGCACTGGGAAGGCACTTGAGCATCCTATATTGACCCCTCTTGCCTTTTGTGCCAAAAGGGACCCTCTTCTCACAATCCAATTGCCCTCAGCTGTTGCCTGAGCTTTCTGTTCATGCTGAGCTTGAAGCTTCGTGGGGGCTGGTACATTGTGTGAGCTGGACCCTTACTGGAGAAGAAACCCGAGTTCCCCGAGATATGTGATCAGCACCGGGACCCTCCCAGCAGGCCAGGGGTTCCCAAGGCAGGTGCTGGGTGTGGAGACCACGGGGGCATAGGCTACCAAGGAGACAGAACTGAACCTCACACCACCCTGCTTGGCCCCAGAGGATGGCTGGTTAGCCAGAGACGGGTAAGATTCCTCAAGGAAGGAACAAGAGACTTGGCCAACAGCAGTTGCCCTATATCTAAATTCAGCCTAGCATCAGGAATGCTCAGGGCCCACTCAAGAATGCAAATAATCCTTCCCACTAATATTTACAGGGTAAACTAAGATTGTTGGTAGAGTATTAAGTTTGACAGTAAAATAGTAATCAAGTTTTCAGATTTATTTAAAAAAAGCTAATTGAAATAAGTGAATATTCAAATAAATTTAATTGTACTGGACAAAAAGCTGTTTTTAAAGTAATAACTAAAATTTCTATTGGTAGTTCATCTCATGGTAAAATTCCTGAACATGCAATGAACCTAAAGCAGTCATATTTTTGGGCAAAAAAAAAAAATTAAAATTTAAAGTTATCAAGACTGAATTATAAAATTTACAAAAACCTCCATTAATCAAAAAAAAGGGGGGGGAATAGTAGGGTAATATCATGTAAGGAAAAATATCCTATAAGTAAATTACATTTAGAAAATTTTTACTTTACAAAATTAATTTTCAGTTGTAATGCTAACAGCAAGACACCCATGAAAAGCACACATGGTATCTAAATAAGACAAAGGAAAATCGTTTGGGCAAAAATAAAAAGGATCCCAAATCAATTATATAGAAAGGATTCCTTTATTAACTTTTGGTCGAGAATATGTTTATATAGCTTCAGTAAACAACTCCAAGACCATGTGGATTCCTGCAACAGAGAGGAATTGACAGGTCTGCTCCAACTACGAAGACAAGAGGAAAAACAATCCAGAGATGGAAGACGCTGACAACTCCTTGCCATTGGAGCAGTCAGCAGCTGTGCACTGCTGCAGGTTGCCTAGGACCAAACCACAGAGGGTCGGACCTGCATTGCCACCATGTGCCCACCATCCAGATATCATTGCTGACATGTACACATAAGGAACTGTTAGACATTGAAACGGGGACTCAGAACTGTTGGACATTGAAATTGGAACTCAAACATTTTTTACTATTATTATTTTTTTGTTATATGTTCATTTCTAGTCTGCAGAGGCAAAATTTTTTAAAGGAAAGAAATGGGGGGAAATAGACATAGAGGCAAAGAAGTATTGAACAGACTGTCAAACTACATTGGGAAGGCAGGGGAGGTTGGGCGAGGGGGGCTGTAAGAGATCAACCAAAGGACTTGTATGCATGCATATAAGCATAACCTATGGATACAAGACACTGGGGTGGTGGGTGGGTGGGCAGGTGAAGGCATGTACTGGGGGGTAGGAGAGGCTGGGGGGAGATCAATGGGGAAAAAAAGGAGACATATGTACTACTATTTGTAATACTTCAAACAATAAAAAATAAAAAAATTAAAAGAAAAAAGAATTTGCAGAGGAGAAACTTACAATGATGATATCTAAATGAAAAAGAAAAAGTAGCAGGACAAGGTGGTTGAAGAGAAATGGAAAGGAATAAGAAAATAGTTTTGTAAAAAATAAAAGTCTGGTGATGAGGAAGTAAATGAAAAGACTTATTTTAAAAAAAATCAGCCTTGGGCTAATTTTATGTGTCATCTTGATTGGTCTACTCCTGGGGTGCCCAGACATTTTGTCAAGCTTTATTTTGGATGTGTTTTTATATATTTATTATTTTATTATTATTATTATTTTTAATATACAAAATATTTCTATAACCAGATTGTAGATACAAAATAATTACCCTTTTATATGCAATAAACATTAATATTTCAACAAAAAAGATTTTAAATATAATATTACTAAAACTGTACTAGCAGTATAGTATCACAAAAGTTGTAGGAAATATTAAAAATCTGCAAATAACAGGATTGCTTATGTTATATTCTAAAATATTTTTTCCTCTGGCTCTATTTTTGTTCATCAGTTTAGGTTGTTCATTATATTTCACAAATGAGTGAGCTCATGTGATATTTATCTTTCTCTGACTGGATTATTTGCTTAGCATAATGCTCTCTGCGTCCATCCATGCTGTTGTGAATAGTAGGAATTCCTTCTTTTTTTTAAATTGTCTAAAGTTTTACATATGTCTCCTTTTTCCCCAATTCCCACCCCAGACAAGCCCCCACTGCTCCAGTGTCTGTGTCCATTGGTTATGCTAATATGCATGAATAAAAGCCCTTTGGTTGCTTTCTCACCCCACTGCCCCTGCCATTTGTCTCTGGATCTACTCTTGTTCATTAAATTATATTGATCATTATATCCCACATATGAGTGAGATCATGTGATATTTATATTTCTTTGAATGGCTTATTTTGCTTAGCAGTTCCATCCATGCTGTTGTAAATGGTAAAAGTTCCTTCTTTTTTATAGCAGCATAGTATTCCATTGAGTAGATGTGCAACAGTTTTTTAATCCACTCATCTGTTGATGGGCCTTTAGGTTATTTCCAAATCTTAGCTATTGTAAATTGTGCTGCTATGAACATAGGGGTGCATATATACTTTCTGATTGGTGTTTCTGATTTCTTGGGATATATTCCTAGAAGTGGGATTACTGGGTCAAATGGGAGTTTCATTTTTAGTTTTTTGAGGAAACTCCATACTGTTCTCCACCGTGGCTGCATCAGTCTGCATTGCCACCAGCAGTGCACGAGGGTTCCTTTTTCTCCACATCCTTATCAGCACTTGTCATTTGCTGACTTGTTGATAATAGCCATTCTGACAGGTGTGAGATGGTATCTCGTTGTTTTGATTTGCATCTCTCAGATCATTAGTGACTCTGAGCATGTTTTCATATGTTTCTTGGCCTTCTGTATGTCCTCTTTTGAAAAGTGTCTATTTAGGTCTTTTGCCCATTGTTTTGATTGGATCACTTATCTTCCTTTTATTAAGTTGTATGAGTTCCCTGTAAATTTTGGAGATTAAACCCTTATCTGAAATATCATTGGCAAAGATGTTCTCCAATGCAGTGAGCTTTCTTGTTGTTTTGTTGGTGGTTTCTTTTGCTGTGCAGAAGCTTTTTATTTTGATGTGGTCCCGTTTGTTTATTTTCTCTTTAGTATCCATTGCCCTAGGAGCTGTGTCTGTAAAGATATTGCTGTGACATATGTCTGTTATTTTGCTGCCTATGGAATCTTGTAGGATTTTTATGGTTTCACGTCTTATATTTAAGTCCTTTATCCATTTTGAGTTTGTTTTTTTGTATGGTATAAGTTGGTGACATAGTTTCATTTTTTTTTGCATGTATCTGACCAAATTTCTCAGCACTGTTTGTTGAAGAGACTGTCTTGACTCCATTGTATGCTCTTGCCTTCTTTGTCAAATATTAATTGAGCATAATGGCTTGGGTCGATCTCTGGTTTCCCTGTTCTGTTCCATTGGTCTATATGTCTGTTCTTGTGCCAGTACCAGGCAGTTTTGAGAACAGTGGCTTTGTAATATAGCTTGATATCTTGTGACCCCTCCAACTTTGTTCTTCTTTCTCAGGTTTGCTGTGGCTATTTGGGGTCTACTTTTATTCCAGATGAATTTTTGGAGAGTTTGTTCTAGGTGTTTGAAGTATGCCATTGGTATTTTAAGGCAGATTACATTGAATCTATTGATTGCTTTGGGTAATATGGACATTTTAATGATATTTATTCTACCAACCCATGAACACAGTATATTCTTCCATTGGTTTATGTCTTTCTCTATCTTTTTTTTCAACATCCTGTATTTTTCCTTGTACAGGTCTTTTACCTCCTTACTTAAGTTTATTCCTAGGTATCTTAATTTTTTTTGTTGCAAAGGTAAATGAGATTGTTTGTTTAGTTTCTCTTTCTATGAGTTCATTATTGATGTATAAAAAGCCATAGATTTCTGGGTATTAATTTTGTATCCTGCTACATTTCCAAATTCACTTATTGAGTCTAATAGTTTTTTTGATAGCATCTTTAGGGTTTTCAATGTCATCTGCAAATAAGGACAGTTTTACTTCTTCTTTTCCAATTTGAATGCCTTTTATTTCTTCTTCTTGTCTGATTTCAATGGATAGCACTTCCAGTACTATGTTGAACAGGAGTTGTGAGAGTGGGCATCCCTATCTTGTTCCTGTTCTTAGGGGAAATAGTTTTAGTTTTTGTCCATTGAGTATGATGTTGGCTTAAGGTTTGTCATATATGGCTTTTATCATGTTGAAATATGCTCCCTTTATTCCCATTTTGCTGAGATTTTTTTATCAAAAATGTGTGTTGGATCTTGTCAAATGCTTTCTCTGCATCTATTGATATGATCATGTGATTTTTGTCTTTCAATTTGTTTATGTGATGTATCACGTTTATGATTTGCAGATATTGTACCAGCCTCACATCCCTAGAATAAATTCCACTTGATCATGGTGTATAATCTTTTTAATATATCGCTGGATGCGATTTGCTAATATTTTGTTGAGGATTTTAGCACCTATGTTCTTAAGGGATATTAGCCTGAAATTCTCTTTCTTTGTAGTGTCTTTATCTGGTTTTGGAATTAGAATAATGCTGCGCTCATAAAAAGAGTTTGGGAATGTTCCTTCCTCTTGGATTTTCTGAAATAGTTTGAGGAGGATAGGTGTTAGTTCTTCTTTGAATGTTTGATAAAACTCCCCTGTGAAACCATGCAAACCTGGGCATTTGTTTGGTGGGAGTTTTTTGATTACTGTTTCTATTTTATCAGTTGTTATTGGCCTATTCAGGTTTCCTGATTCTTCCTGATTCAGATTTGGAAGATTATATTTTTCTAGGAATTTGTCTATTTCAGTCACATTGTCCAGCTTATTCGTATGTCGTTGTTCATAGTATTTTCTTACAATCATTTGTATTTCTGTGGTGTCAGTGGTTACTTCTCCATTTTCGTTTCTGATTTTGTTTATTTGTGTCCTCTTTCTTTGTTTCTTGATGAATCTGGCTAATGGTTTATCAATTTTGTTTATTTTTTCAAAGAACCAGCTCTTGTTTTCATTGATGTTTAAGTTTTTTTTTTTTGTCTATATGTTATTTATTTCTGCTCTAATCTTTATTATTTCCTCCCTTCTACTTACTCTGGACTTTTCTTGGTCTCTTTCTAGTTCTTTAAGTTATAGGGTTAAATAGTTTATTGCTGGTTTTTCTTGTTTTTGAGGTATGCCTGTAGTGATATGAACTTCCTTCTCAAGACTGCTTTTGCTGTGTCCCAGAGATTTTGGGTTATTGTATGTTCATTTTCATTTGTTTCCAGGAAATTTTTGACTTCTTTCTTGATCTGGTTGGTAACCCATTCATTGATTAATAGCATACTATTTACCCTCCATGTGTTTGCGTGTTTTTACTCTAGTTGATTTCTAATTTCATTCCACTGTGATCTGAGAAGATACTTGATATGATTTCAGTCTGTGATCTGAGAAGATACTTGATATGATTTCAGTCTTCTTGAACTTGTAGAGACTTGTTTTTTGTCCTAACATGTGGTCTATCTTTGTGAGGAATCCATGTGCACTTGAGAAGAATGTATATTCTGCTGTGTTGGGGTGATATGTTTTATATATGTCAATTAATCCATCTGATCCAGTGTGTCCTTTAGAGTCTCTGTTTCCTTGTTAAGTTTTTGTCTGGAAGATCTATCCAGTAAAGCCAGAGGGGTGTGAAAGTCCCCTACTATGACTGTATTGTTGTCTATCTCTCCATTAAAGTCCTCTTTACCAGCGTTATATCCTCTTGTTGGATTGTTCCTTTAGTGTTATGTAGTGACCTTTGTTGTCTCTTGTGATAGCCTTCATTTAAAGTCTATTTTGTCAGATATGAGTATTGCTACTCCAAGGTTTTTTTCTTTTCCATTTGCATGGAATTTTTTTTTTTCCATCTCTTCACTCTCATCCTTGCATGCTTTTGTTTTGAGGTGGATCTCTTGTAGACAGCATATAGCTGGGTCATGTTTTTGTATTCATTCAGATATGCTATACCTTTCTTTCTTTCTTTCTTCATGTATTGTGTTGGTTGAAATCCTGAAAATGACAATCAGAGCTTTTACTTAGCTAGTAGGACGGATTGAATAAGTGTTTTATGCCAAACAATTCATCAAGAAACAAATAGTAGTACATATGTCTCCTTTTTTCCCCCATAGACCTTCCTCCAGCCTCCCCTACTCCCCGGCACATGCTCTCACTCCCGACCCCCCCACCCCCGCCCCAGTGTCTTGCATCCATTGGTTATGCTTATATGCATGCATAGAAGTCCTTTGGCTGATCTCTTACCTCCCCTGCCCCCAACCCTCCTCAGCCTTCCTGCTGTAGTTTGACAGTCTGTTTGATGTTTCTCTGTCTCTGTATCTATTTTTGTTCATCAGTTTAAAATGTTCTTTATTATCCATAAACTAGAGGCTCGGTGCACAAATTCATGCACGCATGGGTGTGGTTCCTCGGGGTGGCCTGTATAGATAGAGCCCAACTTGCACTCCCAGCTTTGCAGCCCCACAGCCCTGCCTGGCACCCCCTTGGCCTGGCTCCACCTCTCACCTGGCTCCACCATCCCCACCCCTACACCCCTGCGGCTGGCTGCCATCTGTGGGGCGATTC